>RSEF01000001.1:192450839-192461238 GCA_003993805.1 Himantopus leucocephalus | reverse complement strand
TTTTTTTAAGTTATATGCTGGAGTGAAAAAAACATCCAAACCATTTCACCCTCAATTGGTACCTTTTCCAGTATGGAAGGGAAGAAAAAACTTACTTTGTTAAAACTTTATTCAAATCTACTTAAAGATTACAAAAGTTATCAAGAAATCACAGAAATGAAAAAAGCTATAGCTCCAGGGTTGGGGTTTGTTGGTGGTTTTTTGTTTGGTCACAAAAAAAAGTCAGACTGAAAAAACTGTCAAATTTTAAGAAATAATTACTCAGGAAACTGTGACTCTTTTCAGATAGTTTGGCTTAATGCANGTGGTGGTTTTTTGTTTGGTCACAAAAAAAAGTCTGAAAAAAACTGAAACTGAAAAAAACTGAAAAAAACTGAAAAAACTGTCAAATTTTAAGAAATAATTACTCAGGAAACTGTGACTCTTTTCAGATAGTTTGGCTTAATGCACAGAAAAACAAGCTGGCCTACTAGTGGATTCATGTTTCAGGTGTACCACAATTTTAATTTTTTTACACAATGCCTTCTTTTCTACATAACTTCCCTGCCTCCTCCAAAAGGGACCTTTGGCTATTCCAGGTAATGCGCACTGCTGAATTTCAACAGATAATTGTAAACTGTAGAGGTAAAATTACAGTNTGCACTGCTGAATTTCAACAGATAACTATAATTTTACCTCTACAGTTTACGATTATGTGGCTAGACCGCAACTGGTAGAACCTTTCACACAAAAGGCTCTACAGCATTATCCCTGTACACTGAAGGAAGAAATCTACTCAATGAAAAAATTCTCTTTAATGACTTAATATTTTATGCTGGACCCATCTTNCGCACTGCTGAATTTCAACAGATAATTGTAAACTGTAGAGGTAAAATTACAGTTATGTGGCTAGACTGCAACTGGTAGAACCTTTCACACAAAAGGCTCTACAGCATTATCCCTGTACACTGAAGGAAGAAATCTACTCAATGAAAAAATTCTCTTTAATGACTTAATATTTTATGCTGGACCCATCTTTTAAATAAGGCCTAAAATGCAGATTTTCATAATTTCAAAGTTTAAGCAGTACAGTTAAGTGATTTTAAACAGCATTACTTCCTGCAACAGTTCAGTTCTCCATATTCAGCAGCTTGGTTTGGAACTGCACATTCATAACAATGCCTCCATTTGCTTCTGTACCTCCTATAGTGTCAGGAACACCTCCCTAACAACAGGAACACGTTACAACACACGTATCTGAGAATACCTGTGTGTATGGGCATGCACACGTGCGTATATAGGCAGACAACAATTACTAGTGGATGACGTACATATAATTGACAGCTTATGAAACATTGTCCCATTTTTCAGTTTCCCATACAACAATATTTGAACCTCGCAAAATCCGTAAGTTCTTACCTAGTATTGCTGCTGGTTTGTTTTTTAAATCCAGAGTAATGATCCAGAATGAAGAGGATCAGACAGGCTAGGAGAGGGATGCTACGATGGCATAGATTCTGATAAAAGTATAAGAGAACCAGCAGGAAGCTGCCAGGCAACTAACCAACAATTTGTAAGTGAAGCAAGAGAGCAAAATTCCTTGTGGGATAGCACACAGTTCTTTCCTTGTTAGCTTCTCCTTACTTGAGATGCCGGAAGACTGGCAGGTCTATTACTGAATTCTTAATATCCTCATCAAGAAAGCTTTATATAAAAAGAAAATCTGGCATGTTTTTACATAACAGCAAGATTAAAATTCATGCTGTGAGAGGTAGCATTAATGCTGAAATGAAGTTATAACGAAATTAGATTTAAGAGTCTTTTTCACACCTTAGAGTCACGTTTTCCTACTGTCTGTTGATGTTCTGAACTATGGGAGGCATTAGGGTCAGATAAAACCATTAACAATGAGATTTATTTAAGACAGGTATGAAATTGGAGGGCAAGACAGAAAGGCAGTAAGACGTGCTTTATCCTACAAACTGCTTGCAAAGCAGACAAAACACTTCGCCAGCAGGCCTCACCAAACACATGTAGACATGCCGCCATTTTGTTTCCCAGATACGTGAACAAGAGTACTGCTTGAACTGAACTGATGTGGAAGCAACATTAGCTTGGCTTGCAAGAAGCCAATAAAATTGCATTCAAAATACCTGGGTAACATTTGTAAAAGTGTCTGTGATGTTAAATGGCATGAAAATGCCAACATTTTATTATGTACCTAAACCAGCTTTTTCTGTGCCTGGCCAAAAGCTATCAGTAGAAAGTTTTGAAGACAAGCATGCTTTTTTTCATTTGTCTGGGGTTTTTTTGTTTTGTTTTTGGTTTGGGTTTTTTTTTGGGGGGGCGGGGGGAGAATGCGTAAGTAGATGCTTCCTCCACCTTTTTATTTTTAAGAACACCTTTATTAAATGTTGAATGTATCAAGACAAATAAGCAGTAAGATCTGTCCTTTGACTTTTTCAAATAGTCCTAGTGAGAAAAGTTCGCAATAAAAAGAAGTAAATCAACATTATTCTTAAGTGTCAGTGGTGACAGTGAAGCAGAAACAAAGCTTTAATCATTAAACGAAATGTGACTTTTCTTCAAATCACCAAACAGAACTACACACTGAGCATTAAGGAGAAAATTACTTTCTAACAGTTTTTAAATTTAATCTCTACCAGTAAATCACTCCTTTTTCCTCATTTGGAACATCCAGTACAGAACAAAATCTTTTACACACTGAAAGAAACATTAAACTCAGTGACATATTTTATATCCCAACTGCTGTCACCTTAGAAGCAATGGAAGATCAAACAAGCAAAGTCAAGATCATCCCGAGAGTATGCTACAGGAATAGGAAAACAGAATCAGAAACAGAATCCTAACCTCATGTCAACCTTCCTGTTGTTGCTTTACACTTTGATGATTCAGTGTGCCCATCCATAATCTAGAGGTAACATTGACATTACTGTAGCACTATGAAGCACAGTTGTTTGTAAAAAAAACTTACTGCCAGGTTTAGTTTCAGTTAAATAAGGTGTTATGCCACACAAAGGACAGTTCAAAAAATATTTTAAATTACAGTAACATATGAAGAGGCAGATAATAAAATATATTCTCTTCTGAAAAATGAAGTAACTTTTTGGATCTCCTCCTACGATACAGGATATTTGTTCTGTATCTGACAGATAAAGTCACAAAACTATGTTTTCAAGAGAAATGTTTTCTCACAACAGGACAGAAAGGATAGACACCTTATTCATCAAACAATATAGCGAAGGCAGAAGGGCTGCAATTATGTGAGTACTGCAATTATGTGAGTACTGCTGTAAGTAGTTGCAAAACAGCATTTCAGTAAAGGACAGAAAGGCATATCAGAAGCTGCAGTGACACTACGCCAAAAAAAAAAAAAGTATTAAGGTACTTGAATTTCCCTTTTCAAGTAATATAAGAAGTTAATCTGCATCCATCGGATTCCATTCATTTTTTAAAGCTACATACACACAAAAAAACCTGGGAAAACCCACTGTAAGTTGCCAAATTAATTGTTTGGAGCAGCTTCACAACACAATTGGTTATCAATAAAACATACCATTAGGCACACCACAGCATTTCACTTTTAAAAAAAACAAAAAAACAAAAAAACAGAAAACAGTTGCAAAAGCTATTTTCCTACAGCATGTGAAGAATTCAAAGTGAGTTCTTGAATTACCTTCTATAACTGCTGCTATAGCCTTTACCTCGTGGTGAAGGGCCATGTACGAATCTACATGTGTTCCCATAGAGGCAGTTGCCAGTCTTCAGCCAGTTACGGCACTGTGTCTAAGAGACAGACATTACTGGGTGAATTTCACACTCATTTCTGGAAATACCATTGGTGTGAGTGTGGCAGAACAAACAAATGACTCCACACTAACTCCCATTTATTTGTAATTTCTGTCCACTAGCAATATAAATAATTAAAAAAAAATAATCAACAATGAGCATCAGGTCTGGCAGAGAAAAATTTAAGTTGGTGGAAATACTATTAATATGTACAGTAGTACTGCTCTGCTCCAGAAGCTGGGACAACACACGTTATTTGAAAATTCTAGTATTAGTATGTTGAACATCCAAGCGTTAAGCAGTTCTTTTCCCCTTTACTAACCATCAGTGACACCTGAGTATTTGGTACTTGTGAGCTACTCTTTCCCACCACCTAAATCCTGGAAAAGAAGATGCTGGGGTGGGGAGAAAAAGAAGAACACTTTTACAACTCACCTCTGCAGTACTTCCAGTGCTGGGTCCAAGCCTTTCAAACACACTGGGTCTTCGGGATGTGCTATCGGATATGGTCTTGGTATTTTCCACTGTGACCTTCCTTCTAATTTTTGACATTTTGTACTACTTCAACCAAAAAAAAAAGCAAAACTGTAAAATCCTTCAGTTTGGGGCTATTGACACTGAACTCACATGAATAAAATAGTATGATATACGTTGTAAGAGTTGCTGCAGAAGTGATGAAGAAAGAAAAAGACGTCATAAATGAGTGAAATGTATCTATTAACGAGGAATGACTCTGATTTGAACTAGTCAGCTGAACACCAATAATGATAATTTTTCATTTTATTTTATGAGTTGCTTTGGATTCTTCAGCTTCCCTTTGGGAAAGATCATATAATATGTTATTCATTTAGGTAGCAAACACCACACGGAACAGATGCTTTCCTTTGCCATGTATTTTTTGTGCATCAACTCAAGTGACTTCAAGTGAAAAGAACTTTTAATGTTACTTCACCAACCTCGCAGAAATAGGTTCTGACCACTAAAAACAGCTCCCATTTTCAGAAACAAATCTCCAGAAGTGAGGGCTCCATTCTCCCCCCACCATTTGTTGTGTGTGACAACCTACTGAAAACCGCCTTGATATCATCCACAGTCTGTGTTTGTTATTGGCTTGTATTCTACAACTATTTGTAACAACCTGAGTTTAGAAAGAGAAAAAAAAAAAAAAAAAAAGCAAAAACCCCCACAGCAGTGATACACTTCTTAAGGTTCTCAAGAAGTAACTTCCTCTCATTAAGAAAAACAGATTTTGAAGCAAATACAGCATAAGTTTGATAAATAAGAAGTCACAATTTATCTTACCTGGGAAAGGAAGGAGTTATTGAATATATAAAGAAAAACATTAAAAATATTGAGCACTAGAGACACGTTGTAGAAAAAGGGCAAAATAGGCTCCAAAAACTATTGTCCATTCTGTAAGTGGTACTTGATCGACACCGAAATAAAATCAATTTGGGAAAATCTGCCAGTTGCTGGACGATTTCCATACAGCTCAAAAAACCACCTCTTTGTTGTATTGCAAAGTGCCATCATTATAGAGCTCCCTAGTCAGTATAAAATGGTTAGCCAAACACTAATCTCCTAACCTTCTGCTCCTATCCACGTGTCACTGCATTTAGAACACACACACTTAAGCTAATTTCTCAAACACAAACAAGTTATAAATGACAAAAAGCTCATCCATACAGTCAAAATAATACAAATTTAAACTAACACCCACTGGACTGGATTAATACAAATTTTACTGATTTGATCAGCAATATGTTCCCATAGCATTCAGATTGTAAGGTCCCATTCTACAGCAAAAAAAATTGATAATGTATAAATGTGGACAAATGCACATAAAACATAATACTGCTGTAACCTGTATGTTACACTTGACACTGATAATACTTGGGGTTTTTCCCTTGTACCCTGGTGAAACTCTGTTATCTGAATCCTACAGTTACTTTAATGACAGGACCTCCCTAGAAGCCTGACACCTGTGCACTTTCTACAAACAAAACTGTGCTGAAGCTCCTGCTAAGCACTTTGGCTCCTTTATAAACAACAGAAGAAAGCAAGCTTATGCTACATACTCAACAGATCTCTCAGCTCAGCTCTAGTGACTACTTCTCCAAGCCTTTGATTATCTGAAGAATTTTATCTCACAAGTAAGGTTCAGGTAACCAAGACGTTAACCAAGATGCCCAGAGAGGGCAGAAGTTAACCATGTGGTGTATACCAAACATTAAAAACAATGGTTAACATCAATTAGTGGAAGCAGACAGTGAAACAGTAGAATTTGCCAGTAGTAGGAAATTATTTGTGTTAGTAAAAACTGAGGAGAATAGAGATTTCCAGAAAGATCTAATTGAGTTAGAAAATTGAGTAATACAACAGCAGATGAAATGCAAATAAATATAATGTAATGCACACAAGGAGAAATGATTTTATCTAAATACTTGATGAGTTCAAATTAGTCCAGTCTTCCAAGAAAAATAATTAGGAGTCATTGTGGACAGCTCAATGTGCAGCAGTAGTTATGAAGTCTGACAGGATAAACCATTAAAGTTAGAAAGCAAAACAATACCACTTCTCACCTAGCTGAGCACCCTTCCATTTCAGGATTGTTTCCCATGATATTTCAGAAAAAAAAACCACTGAATTTGTAAGGTTTCATGCAGCAACACCCTTTAATAGATGATATAAAAATCGACTGACATATGCAAAAGCATTTTTAATAAGACGATCGTATACCAAATAGTGAATTTGGTTTAAATATTGACAGTAAAAAGAGCCATATCTGAAATAAAAAAGGTTAGAAGAACGGCACTGGCAATGGCATAGGGAGAGGGTTCAACACATGAAGGACAGATAAAATGAGTGCATCTAATACATAAGTACAGTACACACTGACACGATAGGAGTATACAAATATAAAAAATTTCCATTCATTTTGCCTCCTAATTTGAATGTCCTTTTATTTTCAAAGAAACAGAGGCAAAACATCTTTTTTTTAAATGTTACTTTTTACCCAGCAAATAGTGCCTTCTTGGAATTAACTTCTATAGGAAGTTATGATGATGACTAGGCTTAAAAGGATAGTTATGAAGAGGATGAAGGGGTTACATCATCATAACTGAGCAGATAATTTCATATCTAATAATAATAATAACTACCTACTTCCCTATATTCTGGCCGATTATTTCCCATAAGGAAATTAAGAGAACACCATCCAACCCTGAATCTTCTAAGGTTTGTAAAACCCCCTATTTTAAATAAAATAAAAACCTTATTATTTCAGGTAGCATTCTGTCAATTCTAACTTTATGTTCTGGCCTATGCACACTGGTTTGCAATTAGAAACAGATACTTTATTAACAGAAAAGATATTTCATAAGAAATTATTCTAAGCAAACAAAACCAGCATGCTGTGACTACACAGCATACTACTTCCTGTATGCACATATTATCGCATGAGGGTCTCACTCCTGCAATCAGAACTGCATGAGATTTTACTGTTAAGTGAATATAGCTGTTACACAGGCTGCAGGATTACAGTCCAGACACATTATTCAGAGGCAAACTGAGGAATTTTCACTATGTTAAACATTACATTTGAGAGATTGTATCTGAAAATGCAGTCACTCCCATTTTCATTCTTCTAAAGACCAAGCAAGTTGGAAACAAAGACACTATTACAACAATATTGCAGTTGAACTTGCAGATGCATAAGAGCAGTTTTATATTACTGACAAGCTTCCTTGCTTATAAACAAGTACTGTGAGGGGAAGAAAAATGAAATAATCTAAGTGAAGTGTTTCATTTCCAATTTTTTCAGACTGCACATTAATGGATAATCAAGAACAATTTAAATGAAACATCCCATAATAATTCCCATAACTTGCTCAACTCCTCCACATTTTCATCTTGCGTTACATTACCCTTGATGATGACAGTCTTGCTATCAATCACACACTGATGGTCAGTGCAATGATTTTCCTTTCCATCAAACTCCTGTGTCTCTGAATTACCATCTCCTTATCAAACACTCACGTGGATTAGACAGCACTGAGTATCAGTGTGGATTGAGCCTTAAGCATTCATATTTCAACATTTCAAATAATTACTACAATGATTTTTTTTAAAAAAAAAAACAAGTTTCCAAGTAGAAAATTACATACTACTCTATTTGAGGTAGAGTATGTTGCATTGCTAAATCTACTTAGGAGCGTTGAACTGTCTGCAACTTCTGAAACAGCTTACTACAACTAAGAGAAATTAACTTTATACTCCTAAAATAAATTCTATAGCTAAGGTTTTAACTGTAAAATATCACTTTTCCATACACACATAAGATTCAGGAGAATCTTTAATAATAAATTAGAAATATTTTAACACTACAGTAACTTACTCACAGATGCATCTACGTTATTCTTTAAATAGAGTAACTTTTCCAGGGTGACAGACAATCTGTTAATGACATTAATTATACTAGCATTTGAAGTAAAATATATCTCAGTGTTATTTCATGAACAAATCTAAAATGTAGACAGACTTGCGAGAAGCAAGTATACGTAGTGGGCACTAACCAAGTAACTGAAATCAATGAAGCATGATATGACTGATTGACACAATATTCAGTGAAATTCTGTAGTTCTATTATCGGTACTCCTACATTTTGGTGTCAGGCACGCTTAACATTTTTCTCCAATAGAAGTATGATATTACATAAGCCACAACCAAGACAAACACATCTGAAACACCTGCTTTTCCGTTAGAAAAACCCAATCCAGTCCTCTGCAAAAATTAATCCTGCTTCTACAGGAAAACTAGAAACTGAGATGTAACAGAACAAAAGCAAAGTTCACAAAAAAACAGGAGATAAAATCTCTTTAAGAAGTCCAAGGCATCACTAGCAAGCATGTCAACATCTGTGCATGCATACGTGCACACCACACACAGGCTAAACATTATGTCACTAAAGAAAATCCTACCTGTGAAGTGATAAATAATATGCCATTTAAAATAAAAAGCAAAATTTTAATAATATGGCACACACCCCACCCAAGCCTTAATTTTAAAAAATTTTGCTTTGCTTAATTTTAAAATCCTACAGAAGTTCAGATACAAACTGATTATAGCACTCTCGGGTCAACTAATAACTGTTGACAACTAAATAACAGCTTAGAAAGAAGAAAATGTCCGTGCTCCCCTTCACTTTTACAAATGAAGAGCTTTTACCTGAAACAGTTTTGTTTCCGATTACAATGTTAACATTTCCATGTCACAATACTAATAAAATAACGATATCTGAAGGAGCTCCACTGGTTTACTACCTAAAAATAATGCTAAAAACAGTAAAACTCGTTGTTAACCAACTTTCAAAATAATAGTCAAATACTGGTTGCACATTTATGCGATGTCAGTCTAGCACTCTTCAACTCACACAAAGAAGCCTGTTTGACAGAAAACTAGAAATTATTCCAAGTTTACTTTCACAACTCCATGCTGTTAACCCATCACCACGTTAACTTGAACCTATCCCTCTAATTTAACATACGGCATTTCTCCATTAGTAGTGGTAAGCAACTGCTAATTATGTTTTCACAAGTAAAAAAATAATGGTTGGCTTTCTACAAGTAAATAAATAGATTTAAAAAACAGGCCCTACTACCACCAAAGAAAGTATACAGTATTCCATATCTCGTCTAACAAAGTCCTCATACTCAAAGAAGATGTTTTATCAAGACTAAGGGACAGTCTATGCAGACCGGTGCGAACAGATCCAAGCTCGCTCAGCTTTCATATTAAGTTTGTTGGATACCTGTTATCTCCAATCTGTAAACTGGGTCGCCACATGAGCACGTTGTCACACTCGAGCAAACGTGCTGAGAAGAGCGGGGCGTATTGTCTCACGCAAGGCCACGTACAGCCCCGCTTCTACAGTTTTCAGGTACACTCAGTTCATGGGCTGAGTCTGTCCGCTCCCGTCTGCACAGAGGCACCCCGAGTGTTTCACCACCAGAGCAAGATCCCATAAGGTCCTGGTTGCTAACCCACTATTTGTCACAATCTGTTCTTCAAACAGTCTTGCAGAAGGTCGGTAAGAAATCAATGGTGGAGTGAGAATCCAGCAGAGAAGTCAAAGGTGAGGACCTAAGCAGACCATTCGTAACACTAACCCAACATGCCCGATCTACAAGTTCTGGAAGGGATGGGAGTTAGCTGTAGCCGCTATCTAAAGAAACGGTGATGAGTGAATTTATAGGAGCGGAATTAGTAGTCCCTCTAAGCGCATCAAGCAGAAACTATTTTACTGCCAGGAAGTGGGAGAAGAGCCCCATTGCAGTGGAAAAATCCCCACGGACGGGGATGACCCGAGTGCGCGGGAGGCGGGCTCCAGCGCGGCCCCCGACCGATGGAACTGCACCCCGAGAGCCAACGGCTGCATGGCCGCCACCGCCGGGCACGAACACCCCCCCCGCCGCGCCCCCCAGCCTCGCACCGTGCCGGGTTACCGGCAGCGCGGCCCTTCCCCGCGGCGCAGCTCCGAAGGCCGAGCGCCGCCGAGCCCCGTCGCCCCCCGGTGCCCCGGGCCAGGGCGAGGCGGGGGGGGGGGGGGGGG
>RSEF01000001.1:192433835-192448967 GCA_003993805.1 Himantopus leucocephalus | reverse complement strand
CACTGTCCATTCATCTAACCCACACTTCCTAAGCTTGCCTGTGTGGATGGTGTGGGAGACAGTGTCAAAGGCCTTGCTGAAGTTTCTCTGGAACTAGTATCTGTATCACATAATCTTTTTGGTGTTATTTCTTCAGACTTCTCCAAGTTCTGTTTTTATGACATATTTATACTGAATATCACTTTTAAATCTATGTATTTGTTCCCCATCTTCATAATTTTGTGCCTGAAAAAATGTGTTTGTCTCTGTATAATCGCCATGGATGGTAAATAAACATCTTTATTCCCAGTTTAGCAATGGACTAAAATGACTGAAAGTCATACCGGACATTGGTGTCAGTACTGAGTGATCCCAAATCTGATCTATAGGGTAAATTTTAAGACAGCTATCCTGCAGACTATTAAAAACCTGTAAAGTACTAAAATGCCTGTGGGTAAGTAAATGTGATATAGCCTTGACAACAAACACTGAGAGCCAAGAAATCTTGGTCAGCCAGGCATCACTGAAAGACGACTGAGGTGACCAGTTCATACAACACAGTGAAGCATCTACTCAACTGGGCAGTGCAACAGGCATTGGGTGACATGGCAAGGGCCACCCACCTCTTCCCTCTTTCCTCCTTCCCCCCTCCCCCCCTCCACCAGCCTCCACCCAGTGTGTCATGGTTTGATGTGAGGGACGGGATCCAGGGTCCTGGTCCCCCTCTCTCATGTCATCATGCTGGGAAGAGGTTAGTCCCTGGTGTGGCATCTGGGGAGGAAAAATCCTAGGACCCAACGAAAAGTGTCTCAAGTCGGGGAACTGTTCACCGGTTCATAAAAGTTACGCAGCTGCATTTGTCTTCATATCACGTTTGTGAAATGGTAAATAAGAATGTTTTCAAAATTAAGAATTTTAAAGGCTAAAATTGAGGCAGGAATACAATAGGAAGGAAATGATGTCATACCACACCAGTGTGCATCGAAATTCCTGTTCATGTCAGTACCGATGCACTTGCTGTTGCTGTGCGATGAGCGGCTCTTTCTCCACAGCCGATGCTATGGAAAGAGACACACAAGCCACATTCAGGGAAAAAGCTGAGAAAAACGATGGCAGCATTGTACTTGTTAGTTAAATGTGACTTCCAACTTTTGCCTCTACAGGTCATGTGCCAATGAAAAGGCAAAACACCAAGAAAGACTATAAAACCACAATCTGATTGCCAGCGAGGCTGGATGATGAAAGGAAACGTTGGGTAGGATAAGAGGTGGTCCCATCTGGTTTGATTTCAATGGATTTGGACCATGGAAGGAGAGGAGCAGACATACTGTTTGGCCAGGTATGTGAGATTTAGGAGTCCAACCTTTCTGTAGGCTTTTTTTTTTTTTTTTAATTGAGTGAAGGATCTAAAAATCAAAGAACCATGTCAGTGACTCAGAATTTCCAACCAATAAATAAAATCCTGGACAAAAGATAACTGTTGTACCTTCATTTATCTGAAACAAAAAGTACTCAGAGAACAGGGCTACCTTGCAGGAGGAAGAAGTGAGTTATTGGCTGTGCTCTATCTATCTGATGCAGCACACTATTCAGCTTGTGTGGGATTATGCCAGTATTTTTAACCTTGCTGCTGGAGGCAGACACCGGTGTTCCCTGATATCTGGAAGTATTAATATCCCAGGATGAGATTCTGTCATTTCCAAGTGCATTTTCAGCAGCTTGGAAGACAGAAAGGTACTGTGAGTCAAATGCCAATTAGTTGCAGCATTTGCTGTGGTTTAAATAGGGCAGAGATGCAGAAATTCCAAGCAGAGGTCAAGAGTTGGGGGCGTGTAGTTCCAGGATGGAAATTACACCCTAAGCATGCACACTGATAGTTCCCATAAATAACGCATCAGTACGTTGCACAGTCTGTCAAAAAAGCTCTACGTACAGAGGAATGGCTCCACGTGTACTCATACCCATCCACATTCATCACAGGCATGACGTAGAAATCAAAGTGCTCCAGAAGTGTTGTCATGGTCTGGTCTCTCTCACGCACATGGATTGCCTATAAAGCACAGGGGAAACTTATTAAAAGCATTTGTAATAGCGTTTGGGGTTTTTTTTTACCTTCCTAGAAAGGCATCTGATGGCGTATGTAAAATAACTGTGCAATTATCAGACCAGTCTGCCTCCTGATAGAGGTGCATCACATCACAGAAATTGCTAAATAGGAAAGTAGCTCTTTGGTTAGAAGTGCCGGGGAGAGGGTAGGAATCGAACTGATGCCGTCGGTCAGGTACGCTGCAGTCCTTTGATGTTAAGGGGTGGTCATGAGAGAGAGTTGAAACCTATTAATAGGAAGATTTGAGCTTTTGCTGCTTGTATAAATGATAGGAACCCTCCCTCCCACCCCAAATACCACAAAAAATGGTGTAGAATAAAGCAAGCACAAAAGTAACAAGAAACGTTTCAAACAGTTGCTGTACATGACGTTATTTCTCCTGGGTGCGTTATGAGTTCAGTGCATTTGTATGCAAAGAGCCAGTAAGAGCTACATTGCTAATTGCGCCTCACAGCATATTTTGAAGGCTTTAGTGATACCTAACCTGGTTGTTGGTCCACCACATGGATAATTTTTAACCTAGAAATGTGGTTTTGTTACTATTAGAATAGACCAGGTCCATAATCATGTCTTTTTTTTTCCTTTATACCTTACTTAAAGCACCTCCATTCATTTTAAATCCTTCCTAGTTTTCCTCAGGCAATGGACTTTCTCTAACTTAAATGAGAAATGTCAATCTTATTACAATCTAACAACAAAATTAAATGATGAAGAGTGGAAACATTAGAAAGAATGCGTAGGATTTGCAAGAAAGAGCTACTAATTTTGATGTCTATGTACAGCTGTTTATTAATGCCAAATTTTAAAGTGTTACTTCAGGAAGTGACAGAGAAATAAAATTTGAATTTAAAACACATGAATTAGATCAAGAGGATGGAGTACCTAAATGTTCAGCTTGTTAGTTCTGAAAAATGCTGCAGGGACGTGTCACTGGCAAAGTGACAGCACAGCTGGTAATTATTTGGAGCAGCATGAAAGAGCAAAGGCATTTCTTTCCAAGGGAACCCTGGGAATTTCAGTGGGTCACAAAGTGCATTCAGCTGTATCTGTCCCTAACTCCTGCAATCTCCTTTCAAATGCTATAGTCATTGAGGTTTTATAGTTGTGACTGAGGACAGAAATAAACATCATCATCATCATCATCATCATCATTATTATTATTATTATTATTATTATTATTATTATTATTCCACCATTGTTATTTAGTTCCATGACAGCCAAACCATAATTCATGTTTCAAGGACTCATCTATGTTATTGCTCTGGTTACAGTACTGGTGACTGTGAAGCCTCAAGCTCATCTAGCTTATTTTTACTGTGAACTTTGCTTTTGTGAAAAAGCAATAATATCTTAGATATTATTAGATATCTTCTTATAACTTGCCCAGTTTATAGCCATGGGGAAAAAATATGGCCAGTTTATAATCCTTGAAAATGTCCGGTTTGCATATTCACATAAGTGACTTGATAGAAAGCACCTTAGGTATCTTTATCTTAGATAAAGAATAATATCTTAGGACCGTAACTGAGCAAGCTGGGCAACCTTGTCTGGGCCAGCTTAGGAGCCTTTTCCTGGTCCATACTAAGAATTGGACCAGCAGCTCAGCATGATGAGTTGAGCAGAGAGGCCTTAAATTAAAAAAGACCAAGGCAACATACGTTAAGATCCAGGTGCAAACCACGGATGAGGTATCTTTTGGCGTACCTTTGTTCACTATTGTGAGCACTGTAGATATTAAAGGTATTAAAGGTCAGATGTGACCATCAGTCTGTGGCTGCACATCAAGGCTGGTCAGGCTAAGCCCATCATACAGTCTCATCCCATCAGTGATTTACCAGTTTCCATGAACTGGTACTATGCGTGTGGCTGGCAGTTGTTGGTTGTGTTCTGGAGGTCTGAAATGATGGCGTCTCTAGTAGGGATGGTACCTTCAGAAGAAGATGTCCTGTGTTACCTCGTTCTCTGAATGAGGCAAATCCAGAAAAAGGCATGAGTACAAGTGGGAAATGCAGAGGCAGGAGGTAGAGGAGCAGCAGCAGCAGGCACAGCAGCAGGTGACACATCATAGCAAGTGCTAAGTAAAGATTGCCAGTGTGCATGGTGGTGTGGAGCTATGCCACGCCTGGCACAGGCAAACGTGGGGTAACTGTTGCTCTAGGAAGGCATGGAGGGAAGAACTAAGGGTTATAGAACAGCTTGAGCTCACTCCAGGTGCTGTCTGATCTACTCCAGGCAGTGTCAGCTGGTGTAACATGGACATGAACCACCATGCGCTACGTGACCAAGAGCCAGGATCATTCCGTGTATCCATGTGGTGGTATAGACATAGCCCTAGTAGATTACAAAACACTTGCTTTTCCTGGCATGCCTTCTCCTTCACTGACCATTCATAATTGTAAACGTCTCCGTTAAATTTGCTGCACATACTTGAAAAGTTTCTTTCATACTTGAGAACCCATCTGAGCTCTTTGGCATTTGATCCATATGACTTCTTCTCACACACACGTACCTCCATCTACTGACACACACTTACATACACACACACTCACTGCTACGTATAAATCTTAGACACACATCTCCTGTGATGGAGTTCTGGTAGTAAATTGATTAAGACTTTATGGACCTTAGAGCACAATTGGACAGAGAAGGTAAATTGCATCAAGATTTTTTGGTTTGCTTTGAAAACGGTCATGAGATGTGATTATCTACTCACATGGCCTATGAACCACAGGCAGAAAGCAGGAGAAATCCATTCTCTAGCGTGGATACCACAGTCAATCCATATGGCACTTTTGGATTTTTCCTGGCTTTTAGAAAGCTGACAAAAGAGAAATTGTATGAAAATGTCACCATTTAAAGTGTACCACATGAAAGTGGAAGTGAAAAGGGGAACCAAGACGGAAGAAGCAGCATCTGTCTTGTAGGGAGAGCTTAGACTGATCCTGGGCCAGGATACTGCTCTCAGTTACGTTGTCATACTGTCAGAGCCATATTTAGGCTGCTTGCAGCAATCTCCTAACGTAGGCACCAAGACTACAGCAAGACCTGAGGTCAAGAGAGTAGATCATCAACTATGCAGGGCAACAAACTAGACTGGATTTATAGTCACCAGAGGAGGGTATTCACTGTGCCGGTATTTTGTGCCTTTGAAGGATGGCCTAGATGAGAAAACTTCTTTGTGACCCAGCAATGAACCTAACATGGTTAAATGCCTTTGTCAAAGGTAATGCACCTTATTAGGAGAACTTAGGAAACTTCTAGAAAAGACAAAAATTTATATATTATTAAAATATGCATATAACTATAGATTTAAGAAAGTGTTCTGGCCAAACCCTGTTGCTTGCTTACATTAGTATTTGGAAATATTTTGCAGTAACTCACAGCCGTACCTTCAGAACGTAGAGTGGTCGTTTTTCATATGATGATCCAATATATATTTTCTGGAGGAGGTCGGAATGGACTTTCACTACTTCTTCCATCCAATGATATATCTGCAAGGATGAAGTTAGTAAATAGATCTTCTCCCTGTTGTTTTCCGTCATCCCTGAAAATGGTCTAGACTTAAATTCATTCTTCCTCCCAAAATCCCGCCTCTTTAGCTGATGGGAAAGGAAAACTAGCAATTCAGAACACTTACCACTTGCCTGACCCTAATTTGTCTTAAAATAAACGGTAAGGTACAGTCACAACATAGTCCAAGTATAACCCTGAAATTCCTCTGTAGTTCTACTTGGTTGAATTATTATCCATTTCATGTTTTAAATATTTATGTGGTGTCTTGAGACTTCATTTCACTTCTGTGTTGGCTGCATTTGAATGGCTGTTTGAAGCAACACATGTATGAGAGATTTTGTCTGGTGCTTCATTCCTTCTCTATGAAGGCGTTACAGTAATTACAACTCTCAATGGTTGAGCAATACGATGGTAATTATTTACCTGTTGATGATTTCTTTCCCTATCTCCATTCTCAACCATGAGACACATTTCCGCCCTTGAACCTACAGCGTATTACAACAAAAATATCTTACTTCTTTCATTGAATGGTAGTTTTCATAATATGATGAAGATCTGCGTGGGTTGACCGTGTCATTGATAGTCTGTTTTTCGATCAGTCCTTGAACATCTCCCACCAAGATTCTGAATAACAAAGAAAGAACACAACCTCCTGTTACATAAATGACAAACAACTTTACAGAAACATTCATGACAACAAATAAAAACCTCATACTTGTGTTGGATGGTCAGTTGCCTTAACTGAGCTTTTATGCTATTTGTGCTGGATGCCCTGACGTAGAAATGGACTTCTCTGTTCACCTTGATGTTTTCAACCACGACAGGTTGCCAGAGAAGGACCTGCAAAGTTTCCAAAAACATTTTATATTTTTTTACTGAGGAAAGAAAGAATATTCTTACTAAGACTGAGTAAGTATTTTGAAAATAATCAAAGCATATGTTTTCAATATAAGACACCCCTTGTAATAAGCAGTTTAATGTTCCCTGTGTTGTGTTATAGCATTCTGCTACTGCTGGAAATGAAATGTGTGTATTTAAGAAATGTTTGTAATGACTTCTGCACATAAATTCATAAATCAAGAACAAAGACAGGAACATAACCTTTTCTGAGATAGTATTTCTAGTATAATAGATATGTTTAGTTGGTTATTATGTTACATGTTTTCAAGTCTGCTGAGAGTTATTTTCCCTGAGGGTATTTGGAGAATTAATGAAGATCAGACCGGTCTTTTTAGTTATTGTATTTGCTGATGACTTTGATCAGGGAGGAAATAAATGCCAGAAGGGGTTTGAATATAAATCAAGTTGAAGCAGCAATAAAGAGATTAGAAATGGAAGGAAAATAAGAAAATGAGATTCTTCTTGGTAAAATTAAATCTTTTACAATAATAAAATTAGAAGCCAGCATATTCAATAAAAGACTGAAACTTTAGAAACAATAATACCGAAAGATCTAGGGGTGACAGTAAGCAGAAAATTAGGCATGAATCTAGAATGTGAAGAAGGTCAACATAATTCTTGGATGCATTTTTGAAGATGTGCAGCATGGAGTCGCCAGACAATAGGGCTTATTTTTTGCCTTTCTGGTGCAGTTGCACCAGGAATATTATATTCAACTTAGGGCACCGTGTTTCCAGGCATGTATCAGTTGTCAACTGTTTACATCACTCATTTCTCAGAATGTGTCTGCAAAATCATACAGAAAACTCATCCATGCTTTTAATCAAGACTTCGGAACAATAAACAGTAAAACATTGGGCCTCCGGATATATTGCTGCGATGTGCTGTACAAATGGCTGAGCTAGTCTCAGTGTGGCCATCTCAAACATTATTGGCAAGGTAGCAACAGCAACACAGGGCTCAGCATTGTTTGAAAAACCCATGCAAGAAGTGAGCTGGTTGCTTAGCTCCCCAGCAACGATTTCCCTGTTGCCCTGGCTGGCCTGCTGTCTGCACTGATGCGCACCGGTTCAGATTTAGTTTCTCTTTGGTGTCGGCATTCTTTGAATTGAAAGTAAGGAAGACTAAGGAACTCTGGATTGACACAGCTGAGGTGGCAGAGGAGCAATGAATGGGGGTGAATGGCAGACTCTGATAATGCGTGTGATTATTGGTATCTACCCATCATCAGCGATGGTCAATACTGCCCCAGGGGCAGCTACCAAAGACTCAGTTGTAGGTGTTCCTCCATCTGAGTTCTTTCTGATGGGTGCTACAGGCAATGTGTGTGCTGTAAGAACAAAGCAGTACCTTTGTTTTAGGTTTTTGCTTTACAACTTTTGCAGGAGCAGCATGTATGGTTAGCCTAGCCGTTCCTCTTGTAAGATGCTAATTTTCAATTGCTTCTTTTTTGCTACATTGTAACCACTAAAATTTGTTGGGAGGTAACTGTTCGTGTCTTCCCTTTCCTTTTCCCTTTGCTTTTCGCTTCTTTCCCTTTCCCTTTCCCTTTCCCTTTCCCTTTCCCTTTCCCTTTCCCTTTCCCTTTTCCTTTTCTTCTTATAACTCGCCCAATTTATAGCCATGGGGAAAAAAATGGCCAGTTTATAACCCTTGAATATGTTCAGTTTGCATATTCACATAAGTGACTTAGTAGAAAGCACCGCAAGCTCTCTGTGAACTCAATGTACTGCAATTGTTCTTCATGGCTTCCTGGGGCTCCTGTGCACAAGAAGGTGAAGAATGACAGTGGTGAGGAAAAGATGGAGGAGAGAAGATTTATTTTGGTACAGCAAAGGAGATGGATATGTGAGCTGACATGTGGCTGTGGAAAAGGGCAAGGAAGGTTATCAACGTTTGTGTGAACTGAAGGGAAGGATCAGAAGATGCTAGGAGGGACAGGAGAAGGCTAGGAGGATTTTGGGGTGGACATTAAATGAATAGGAGCCAAGAAAGACAGAGAAGGACTGGGCATAGGCACTGTTAAAAGCTGTCAGTCATCTGAGACACGTCCTCAATCATCCTGTAAATTATGTTGGTCGAGGGAATGGTTACACCTTTATTGCTGAGTGTTGGTTTCAAACCATGAGGGTATGATTGGGCAAATGCTTTTGAAAAGGAAGAGATGTCTCATTTTAATTAAATACTCTCTTCTTTAATGACAGATAGAAGTAATAAAAAAAAAGTATTGCTGAAGACATATTTATCTTCTAAATGCTGCTTTAAGAAAAATACCACAAAAATCCAGGCCTGATCTTCAAAGCTGTGCAAGTCATATCGGTCAAGATTGCATTGGTCTAAAGTGCTGAGGTTCCCTAGAAAAAGTGTTTCTACTTACTGCGTGTTGATGCTTTGCCAATTTTGCAGTTTCTTAGTACACAAAATCGATTGCAGAAATCTGAGCTCCAATACAATGCACTACTATAACATTATGAAGCAGAAGTCTCCTCATGTAAATCAGAAGGTAGCGGAGCAATGAAAACCAAGCGTTTGCTGAGCTGCTGTATTAGGACAAGTGAATGAAAATGGGCTAAACCTTTCTCTGGTGGGAGAAAGAGTATTGGTGCACTTTGGGGAAGAATTTGGCATACAGACCAGAGACACAGAGGGATCTGTTTACCTCGGTGGTGTTCAGTAAATCCTGAAGGGCTTCAACCTGTTTTTCTGTTTGTGGGAGAGCCCACAAAACTTCGTCCCTGAAAAACAAGGGTATTTAGGTAAAGCACAGGTACTTGGAACTACTCTAGGTCATGCAAAAGTGGAGAAGCAGGCTTGGCCTTTCTCGTCTTCCTTGGCTTCGCTGCCAAGAACTCAAAGAAGATTCAATAGTGAAGATGCTGAGCCCCATTCCAGCCTCTGCTTTTGCCAATCAGTAAAATCCATGAAAGAGGTGGTGCAAGGCTTTGGTAGCCAATATCTACTGGTGGACTCTGAGATCGCTCCTGGGAGCTGGCATCAGCACAACAGCTCCCAGCACCAGCTAATCTGGCGTGCAGCAGCACTGGTGGAAAACTATCCTGGACCAGGAAGACAGCTCCCCTGTTCTCCCCTGAGCTTCTCCGTCTCAGTCACTGTTCAGCAGAGACATGAGCCCTCCCAGACTCCTGCAAAAGCCAAGCATGATGTTTTGTAGAGGTCCAGAGGCTACTACCATCATCATTCCTACTCCAGTCCAGTTTTTCTGATCTCATTTCTGTCCCTCTGCCAGGTATGGTTTCCATTGGTCTATACCACTGTCCTCCCCCTCTTTGCCTGGTAACTTATATTCTCCTTCTACTTGAAACCCATGGTCCAGACCCGCTGTACATGAGATGGCCCTTCCCAGCTACTCCGTGCCTGACCCCACCATTGGTAACCAAAGTGAAATTCACTTTCTGGAAAACAAAAATACCACTTTGCATTGTAAATCCAGCCATGATCTTCAGTGCCCTGCAAGCCATGTAGTTCAAAATTCCCTTGGGTAGATAATTAAAATAATTTGTGTGTGTAGAAGGAGGACACTCAGGGGAATGTTGGATCCCTATTTCCATTTTGTGGGCTGAGGTGACTCTTGGCCCTATAATTGTGGAGTTGGTGGCAGTGCTGTCTGCAAAGGGTGTTGAAAAGAAATCAGGAAGGGCTCTCAAAACCAGTGTTTTCAAGCTGCATAACATGATTATCACAACTCCTTGTTGTGACTGATTTCAAGCAGATACCTGACAGCATCTGGCAACCAGGTGATTCATCTTTTCCACTTTCACCCAGGTTCCAAGCAATCACTGTTGTTTCTCATGCAGAACCAATAATATGCCAGCCCTATTTTTACCCCCACCATCATTTGACAGAGCATCAAAAAGCAATTGGGAGTAGGCAGGGTTGGCAGTTTGCCTATTTCTTTAGGCAAGTGCACTCCAAAGTGCGTGTTTGAGGCTACTTTAAAAGTTAATTTGTCTTCTCATATCTGGGGAAGTCTTTTCACAGGGTAGACCAGAAAAAGGCTGCTGCATCTTGTTTCGTCCTACGATTCCCACAGCTTGAGAGGACCATAATGAGGAAGCTGGTATGTACCTGTACCCCACCATTTGTTACACAAATATTTCAGCTGAATGTGGTAAGTACTGGGCAGGTGGTAGCTAGCAGCGCTTCCTCTATAGCTCTCGTTGGTGGGACCCGAATACACTGAACAAGCTGATCCAAGTTCTGCCCTTGCTCTTATAGTCATGTTTAACATGGGGAGTATTAACAGCCGAAATTGTAGTCACTGGCCTTCTCAGTTCCTCTGCTTTGTTTTGGCATTATACCCTCTTTCATCTGTCTTCTGCCCCACTCCTGTTAGAAAACACCCAGACAAAAGCTTTAATTATTGCCTTTATACCAATCTCAGAATTGACCCTCCACCCCCAGCTTCGCTGCCCTTCCTGCTGCCCTGGTACGGCTGGACATGTTCATCTGCAACACACCTCTTTTCTTTCACTTTCTGTCCTCATGCCCTGTTTCCCTGGTTGCTCTTTGAGTTTGTCCTTGAGAGGATCGCTCTCATTCCTCTCCTCCAACTTTCTGCCAAGGTCCCACTGGACTCTATCACTGTTCCCCATCTCTCTTTCTTCTCCCTTTTACTTCTGGGTAGATAGAAGTCCAGCCGCCATCCCCACACTGCAATGCTCAGGTCTTACCTTGTAGCTATGACAGAGTGAGTGGGATGCACTGCAGTTCATTTTAAATGGTTTTGATATCTTCATCTGAGCTCAACACTCTCTTAATCAAGAAAAAGACACTTTCAGGGTCCAGTTAACCTGAGTTAATTCAGACGTGTGTGCTAAACCAAAATGAATTGTAACTTAAATACACATATTTTTCTCCACTAGCTGTACAGGAAGGTGAGGAGGACTTGTTCCCGTGCAGAACTGTGTAGAAATCCCATACAGTCAGATGAATTCCATCCACGGGCCCTGGCCACCATCTCACAGGTAGACATAAACTAGTGCCAGCTATCTTTGGCATCTTAGTCTCTTCATCCCCCCTCTCCATTGCGTTTCTCAGTGACTAGGAAGGCCATCAGCATCACATATCACACAGGCCCACAAAAACGAGGCATCAGCATAGATGTGTCTCTCTGTTCTCATAGCCTGGCTTCATTTAAACCTTGTATGTTCTTTCTGACTAACATCTCCAGAAGGGCAGCCTCCCTGCTTGCCTCCAGCAGAATGTCCTACCCTGGCTCTAGCAGGGAGTGTCACTAGAGAAGTGCTGCCAGCACCTTCTCCTGTTCTCCTGTAAGCTGTTCCTCTGCCTGGAGCACAGCTGTCTGCCTGTGGGCTCTCTTTTCTTGCAGCGTTCTGGTTCTCCAACAGCCTCCAGCCTTGCCCTTTCCCTCCGAGTGAGCTAGGTGTCTTTCCAGTGCTATCAGCTCTTTCACAAGTCTCTCAATGTTCCATATTTTTCTTAGAAGTCCGGATGCAGTAATCACACTGCAACCTTGCAAAGAGAAGGTTTAATACATGACGGTTAAATCCTCCGACACTAGCACTCAAATAAAAGTAAAAAGTCAGATATAATGTATCACCTTATAAATCTCATTATTGTAGCCAGTTTCATAAGCAGGGCTGGGAGGGTTAGACTCAGGCTTTCCAGTGGGAAATGCCATATTCTTCTATAAGGGTCAGATATTCAGTGTTTGATTTAAATGTGAAATAAATGAACCTTCAAGTAGCGCAGAGCAATATTACTCCACTGAATTCACCTAAAAACATGTTTAACTGTCCCCCTACTGTAACCCTCACACCTCCGCAGCGATCCACAACAAAATACAACTGCAACACAAATGGAGATGAAAGATCCTTTTTTTAAGGCATGAACTCAAGAGGTGTTCACCTGTCGCAGGTCTGCCCACTGGCTTGTGGTGCAGAGTCGCAGAAGGGCTGTGAGACATAATTCACTATTATTTGTGTGGGTATTTCGGTCCTAGGAGCAGGCTGTGTTTAATCGTGATTCTTAGAGGTTGTTCGTCTTGCTTAATGTCACCACGAGGGGCTTATCCTTTTAGTTCCTATTAAACCTGTTAAAACATTTCAGGTTTTTAAACCAGCTGTACATGTAGAAAATAAAAGCACTTTGACTGTCTTCATCTCTGACATATGTTCTCATGTTTTAGCAAAGCATTTGGTTACAGGGCATTTCTGAAGTTTATCGATAGGTAACAATAAAGCTGCTTCTGAAACATTGTACAAATACCAAATGGTTATTCAAAAATGATTTATGACTGGAAAAACAATCATAAAAGCTGCTTTAGAAAGAAAACAGATTGTTAGCACTTTCTGAAATGGTTTCTCTCTCTACCTCAAGAAGTAATTCATTTAAGGTCTTGTTTTAAGGCAAATGAAGCAAATTATTTTTTCCCATTAAGTTTCAGAATGCCCTTTATTGGCATTCAAAAGCACTGAATGAACAGAATTGATTTGCACTTAGACCGAAAAGAATAGTTTTAATATGATTAAAAACATAGGATTTATGGGTGCAAAGAAGACTTAGAATAATTTCATTTCCTCCACCATCTATATGTTAAATTGAACCACATATCCAATTACAAGAGCAATAAATAAATGTCAACGTTTGCCAAATGTTTTCTTATGCGACTTGGAGTTATTTTGCTTCAGTACTTTCCCCGTCCCACTCTACACACACTAAAAGTCCAGTAGCACCATCAGATATTTACCTTGGAAGAGTGAAGACATGCTTCTCTTGAATCCACATAAATAGGGTAAAAAAGAGCAGGTAAAACTTCATCTTCGTGGCATCCACAATGAAACCAAATGCAATTGGAAAGCCAAGGGTTCAGGACCCGCATTATTGATTTCAAAAATGTTATTTAAAGAGTGGTTAAAATTTAATACTATCTCTCACCTCAACCCCAGGCTCCTGATGGCTAAGTCAATATGACAGAACTCCCTGGGGAGATTCTGCTCATACCGATGTCGCCCATCCATGAAAGGATAAGGTACGTTTTGGACATTTTCATATTGACAAGTCACTTTGTCATCTCAGCCTTCATGTCATTTCATTAGGGCTATGAACCATAGACATAAGAAATAACACCAAGCACAAAGTTTTTGCGATCCTCTAATATTTATGGAGGTCCAGCAGCGTGCTCTGCATACTGCACTCCTATAGCACATCACAGCCTGGGAGAAGCTGGGTGAGAGGAGTGGGAATGAGGTTATTACGTCCAAATGGAAAAATCCTGAGCAGGAAAGCTTCTTTTGTTGGCAAGTGGGACATGATACTCTTGCTACTGAGGGCTGTTCCTCTAACTCAGAATGGAGCACATCGACTGGGTCTCCATCTTCCGCAGCTAGCCTCGACCTCTTTGGTTAATGCCTGATCCCTCCAAGGATTTCAGACTGCTTGTGTTGCTCCATGCCTTCTTTTCTGTGATGTTCTGACATCCATGTATTTTCCACATGTCATGCTGGGTTAGCTTTTCAAGAAAAAGTACCAGTGACTCTTCATCTCATTATTATTAATTTTTGTATGCCCCAAGATTTGCCTCCCATATTTCTATCCATAGTTGTCCAGACAGGACTGGCTGAAAAGCTGAATGAATTTGATATGTCCAGAATAGATCATCTCCGTACATGCTCTGGGCTTGTAGAGTAAGTCCAACTTGGCTAGGACATGGCAGGCTTAGTACATGGTCCAAGTCCTCTTCTTCCACGCACCAACATAGCAGTTCAAGGCATGGCACTGGTTTGGGAACACCCCAATGGCAGTCTTATGCGGAGGAGAACTGCTCATTTACATCTCCATCGTCAGATCTACCCTAATGTTAGCCCTTGGCTGAGCATGTCGTATAGGTGCAGAATGAGGGAAACAAACCTGGGGCAGTTTCATCCATGCTGTCTGATACACAAGGGTTTTCAGGTGAGTGGTCCCCAGAAACACAACATGGTTTTGTTCCAGGGGGAATTCATTCCAGAAGAGGACCGAGGAGTGAATCAATGTGCAATGGGGACACCAGGAAGCCAAGACGTGGGAGTGAATGGGGGAACTAAATTATGTGATGCTGGAGGTGTAGCTTAGGGTTATAGCTATACAACTGGTGAAAAATGCCTGGGAGCAAGCCCTGGAGCTAAGGTTAGGTTAGGTAACATGGACTCGGTTGCATCCACCAACAGCTCTGGAGTGGCCCAGATCAGAACCAGTGCTCCAGTTAGGCAGGCAATCAGGACTTCAGAGCTCAAATTCAGTCCTGGTTCTTTTTTATTTAGGAGGGCAGACCTGCCCTAACAAGCCAGACAGCTAATTTTTTGATAGCTGAGGTCAGCAGAGGTGAATCATGCTCCCCAGTGAGTACCCTGCTGCTAATATCTCTGTGAAAATACACAAACACTGAAAATCCCCAAACTGGAGTTGAGCACAAACTGGACACCAAAGGGAAAGAAAGCAAAAAAAAGGCTCACAGGAAGCTAAACCACTGACACCTTACCTAGATTTTGTAGTTCCTATTTTATCTTTTCTAGATGTTGTTCAAACAAATAGGAAGTTCTGGTAAGGTACCGAGGCCATTCCCGGCAAAGGCAGTAGGCAGGGCTCTGCCACAGGGGTTGATTTTTAACCTG
>RSEF01000001.1:192398433-192416719 GCA_003993805.1 Himantopus leucocephalus | reverse complement strand
ATTCAGCAGCAGGCCCACATTTTCCCTAATCTTCCTTTTGCTAATGATGTACTTGAAAAAGCCCTTCTTATTGTCTTTGATATCCCTTGCCAGATTTCATTCCAAGTGAGCCTTAGCCTTCCTCATTGTATCCCTCTATACTCTGACAATGCTCCCATACTTCTTCTAAGTGGCCAGTCCCTTTTTCCATATTCTGTAAACTTCCTTCTTCCATCTGAGTTTTTTCATATGCTCCTTGCTCATCCATACAGTTTTCCTGCCTCTTTGCCTGATTTCTTGCTCCTAGGGATGCACCGATCTTGAGCTTGGAGGAAGTGGTTCTTAAATATTAACCAGCTCTCTTGCACCCCGCTTCCTTCTAGACCCTTAGCCCATGGGATTCCTCCAAGCAGGTTATAGAAGAGGCCAAAGTTAGCTCTCCTGAAGTCCAGAGCTGTAATTTTACTTTTTGCCCTGCTTCTTCAATGCGGAATCCTGAACTCCACCGTCTCATGGCCACTGCAGTCAAGGCTATCCCCAACCTTCACATCGTCAACTAGCCCTTCTTTGTTTGTCAACACAAGGTCCAGCAGCACACCTCTCCTTGCTGGTTCCTCCACCACCTTTGTCAAGAAGTATTGTCAATGCTCTGCAGAAACTTCCATGACTGTGTGTGTCTGGCTGTGTTGTTTTTCCAGCAAATCTCAGGGTAGCTGATATCCCCATAAGAACCAGGGCCTGGTGAATGTGAGGCTATTTCCAGATGTTTGTAGAAGGCCTCACTGACTTCCTCTTTGTGATCTGGTGGTCTGTAGTAGATACCCACAACAGTGTCTCTCACATTAGCCTGCCACTTAGTTCTTACCCATAAGCTCTCAACATGTTCTTCATCCACCCCTAGGCAGAGCTCGATCCATTTCAGTTGCGCTCTCCCGTAGAGAGCAACTCCACCACCACACCCTGCTGGCCTGTATTTCCTAAAAAGTACATAGTGATCCATGACAGCATTTCAGTCATGTGAGCTGTCCCACCGTGTCTCTGTAATTGCAATGAGATCATGGCCCTGCGACTGCACACAGATCACTAGCTCTTCCCATTTATTCCCCATCCTGTGTACATTGGTGTACAGGCACTTCAGGGAGGTAGTCGAGCATGCAGGTTTCCCTGGAGGGGAGCAAGAGGATCCACCACAGCCATTCACACCCTTGAGGTGGTTGGCCTTCTAGATCTCATCTTGGGAGACAGATAAGGAATATTTGTCACTGCTCTGGTTGGCCTGGTTTATTCCCCAGTTGGCTAAGTTGGTGTGAGCACTGCCACTTTGGACCCCATCCCCCAAGTCCTTCATTCTAAAGCCCACCTCACAAAGTTCACCAGCCTGCTGCCAAAGATTCCCTTGCTCCTTCTAGACAGATGGACACCAGCCCTCTCTAATAGGCCATATCATCAAAGAATGTCCCATTGTCATAAGAACCAAAACCCTCATGTCGGCACCAGCCTTGTAGCCAGAAGTTGATATGCATTATCCATCTGTTTCTGGCTGCTCCCTTCCCTCTAACTGGTAGAACGAAGGAAAAGATAACTCAGGCACCAATTTTTTTCACTTGCTCCTTCAGGGTTTTATAGTCTTCCTTAAATCTGCCCAGGTTCTGTCTTGCAGTGTCATTCATGCCCACGTGAAAGAGTAACAGTGGGTAGTAGTCCATGTTCTTGATAAGTTGTGGCACCCTCTCAGCAACTTCTCAAACCTTAGCTGCCAGGAGGCAGCATACCTCAGGTGACTCCCTGTAAGGACGGCAGATGGGCACCTCAGTGCCCTTTAACACGGAGTCACCCACTACTAGCACTCATTGTTGCTTTTTCTCATGTCTGCTGTGTGCTGCAGGTACAGGTCCTCCTGGTAGACCTTGCTCCTGGATGTCTGTAGCTGTTAAAGCTTCATACCTGTTTTTTGTTTTGATGCCAGAGGGTGGGGGCTGAAACGCAGTCTTGCTTTTGTGGGTCACCAGGTATACATTACTATTTTTCCTAGATAACACTACTGAAAGGACTATCCCTACAGATACACTTTATTAATTTTTTTTAAGCAAATCAGGCAAAATCCTATGAAATAATAGTTAGTGGCAGAATTAAAGGTCTCTACCCACAATACCATGATTCTGATCAGTGATGAAATTTTGCCAGTCTGTACTTAAGCCATGATCTTGGGCTTCTCTCAGACCTCAGAAATCTTCCACCTCTCCAGATAATAGGCTACTCACTGGCTCAACACCAGTGCAAAGAAGGCTACTCAACAGGCTGAGACATCCTTAACATAAATTGTTATAGAAAGAAGTAGAAAGTTAGAATAAAAATGATTCTCAAAAACACCCACCAAACAAGTGTATGTGAACAGTTATCAATGACAACAATTCTCTCCACTACCTGCCTTAAAACCACTGTCTTCATTTTGAAAATCCTGTGGCTATCTTCTGCTGAGTAAGAGGGTTTTTTTTTTCTCACACAAAGACTTCCCAAAACAATTGCCTCGACAGAAACAAGAAACTGTACTGTAATAGGTGAAGCCTCAAAAGCACAAGAGACACAGGACACACTACAAGATATTTTTTTTCTGTAAGAAGCAGGAAAGACCACAAAAAAATAGTGTTTTCTGAATCAAAAGCAACTGTTTCAAGTACAGCCTTCCCTTGAAAAAAACACTATTAAACACTCAAATAAAAAATAAACTGTAAACATATTCACAATATGCATGAAATTTAACAAGAACAAACACCAAGTTCAGCACATGGGAAGAAGGAATGAGTATAAACTGGGAGTGGAGTGGCTGGAGAGCAGTCCTGCAGAAAGGGATCTGGGGGTGCTGGTTGACAGGAGGCTCAATATGAGTCAGCAGTGTGCCCTGGCAGCCAAGAGGGCAAACACCATCCTGGGGTGCATCACACACAGCATAACCAACAGGTAAAAAGAGGTGATTATCCTGCTGTATTAGCACCGGTGCAGATTCACCTTGAGTACTGTGAGCAGTTCTGGGCCCCACAATTTAAGAAGGATGCAAAGGTCCTTGAATGCATCCAGAGGAAGGCAACGAAGCGGGTGGATCCAGTGACAGGGAGGTTAGGAATTGTTCAAAGATGCGCCGGGGAGGTTCAGATTTGACATTAGGAAACATTTCTTTACCAAAACGGTGGTCAGACATTGGAACAGGCTTCCTAGAGAGGTGGTTGAAGCACCAAGCCTGCCAGTGTTTAAGAGGCATTTGGACAATGCCCTTAATACCATGCTTTAACTTTTGATCAGCCCTGAACTGGTCAGGTAGTTGAACTAGATGATCATTCTAGGAACCTTACAATTGAACTAAACTATTCTATTCTATTCTATTCTATTCTATTCTATTCTATTCTATTCTATTCTATTCTGCTCTATTCTATTCTATTCTAGAAATACAATATAAATAACAACATAAATTAAATTAATCTTACATTTTAATTCTATACATTTCAAGGCGATAAATTAACACAATTGTTTAATTTGAGATATCTTTCTTTTCAAATTGCTTTACTCAGTTTTTAAGTCCAAAATGTAGCCTCTGTGGAGGTTACTGGAGAAAAAATATTACACAGAACAAATTGAAGACCTCTTCTGTTGCTATTCATGTTAATGAATATGTGATTTTTAAGACTGAAAAAAGAACAAAAGAAGGAATATATCATGTTAATATCAATTGAGATCCATTAGAGCTATGTTAGAAATTTGTGGGTTTATATCAGTTATTTCAATGAATTTAATACAAAACTGCAATCAGGTAACTCCCTTTTCTACTTTTATGGTGAAAACACTGGCAAGATCATCAATTATTTATGCAAGAATGAATAGCTGTCTGCCAAATGTTATTTTGCCAGGTAAAAAACAATGGGGAAATTTATGTATTTGTGTGAACTGTATTTGGTATTTAATTTCCTAGTTCTTCTTATTTAAAATTTATTGTAATTATAAACTTTGCAATGGATTTGTAATGAATGTTTTGAGTTTGCTTTACTGTATTTGTAAAATTCCTGAACAGGTTTTTTTTTCAGTATTTGAAAGACATTTCATGACAATTCAACGTAAACATTCTGTTCTGATTGGTTTGGGGTTTTGCTTTTTGTTTTTCAATCTATTCTTTTTTGCATCTTCTTTTTCTCAGACTAGACTTAAGTCCACATCTAGTCACAGAAATTAAGTATTATGCAAAAGTACTGGGTAATGATAGCCCTCAAAAGCTAAATAAAATGCAAACTACAAGAATTGCTTATTCAGTAGAATTAACTATATGTAAAGCAATACCTGCACTTTCCTTGGGGTTTCAATATCAAGTTTGATTAACTCAGCATTTAACAGTTTCCACATTTACTTCACTGTATGTAGAGACTCTTTCAAGACTTTGTAAATTAAATTTCGTACTAACTGTACTCTGGGATTTCGAGTCCTACATTTTCATATTTGTTTTTAGGTTAAGGTTATTATTCAGAATTGATGGATACTCAACCAAACAAACAATACCAGTTGTTACCTGACTTTCACAATGGCATACTATAAAGAAACTGTACCAAAAGAAGAATGGAAAAGGATTTCTGTGACTTTTGTATGCCTCTGCCAAATCTCTGTGGCTTTGTAGGTAGTGTCTCAATGTGGGGCAGAAGATTCAAAGGTCAATTCACAGGCTTAAATAGGCATAAGATTACCCAGACAGAGAACATTTGGGCTTTCCTGTCACTTTATCCATGAGAATTCCATGCTGTGAGGCAATCTGTTGCAGTTTGGAAGTGTTCAGATACCACAGAGACTCTTGTACTCTACAGGAAGGATAATCCTTTTGAATCTCTTGCATCACTAATACCAGGTGCTATCACTTTAAGACAAGAAATAGAAATGCAAACATGCAGAAGCACTGGCTTGTCTCTGCAGTCCTGGGCTTCTGGATTCATTATTGACAGCAACCGAATTGCTCACACAGTCATCCACCTTAAAGAATCAGAGTTACTCAAATCAGGCATACGTAGTATGAAACTTATTTGGTCTTGGTAGGATCTCCTGACACCCATAATTACAGTTTCTTTCTGTTCATTGATTTATATCAGAAAGGTAGCCAGCATTCTTTCAGGGATTTGTATAACAACATGAGTGAATCTCCAGCACAGGAAAAAAAATAGGTATTTTAGAACTACTTATAACTGAAAACCATTTTCCAATGTTTAACACAGTAAGTATTCTGACTAAACAGACAGCTAATAGGGAAAATAAGAAATAATACATTTATTGATTTGAGTAACTAGTGTAAATTAGGGATCCTGGAACATTTACCTATGTTTTCATACTCAACAATACAAAATTTCATAAAATAAGAAACATTACCTCAGAACACAAAAGCATGATGTACACATGTAGACTTAAATAGTGTCCCTCTTTTGGACTAGGGAAATTAGACCTTATCTCTGTGCAGCTCCTTATAGCACCTCTGAGACACCAGAAGAATCAGGGCCTGATCACTGCCCCTGATTAATCCAAATCATAATTAAAAAAAAAAAAAAAAAGAGGAAGAGACTAAACCCCAGCCAAATCAGTTCTTGGCTAAACCAAAAACTAGTCCTGACCTACGGAAGGGGACAAGAAATAACAAAATAGAAGGACCCTGTGCAGTTGCAGAATTGTGTAGGACTGTGTATTCATGAAGACATCATCTTAAAAGGCTGAACGTAGAATTAATGCCAGAAGATGGAGATAAAAACATAAAGCTTAAAAGTCAAGAGTTCAGAAGAAATTCTAGGGAAATAAATAGCGTGGGGCTGGAGTCTCACTTGTGGGTCTTAAGAGCTACGAGAACATACTGTGGGAAGTGACCACTGGGCACACAGCTGAGAAGTGTTGTCCAATCAGTTGCTGTCATCATTAGTAAGGACAGTCACACAAAGCAAGCCTGAGAACTTCAAACTAATCTGTAATGCTCTAAGGAAGACATCAGGAAATCATTATTGCCAGTGTTAGTATTTTTAGTATTTTTAGAGGATACTGTAGGAATAGACTGGACCATCAGAAAGCAATCCAGCACCTTGAGTAAACTCACTGCACCGAAACAAAATGGCTATTAAGACTATCAAATACAAAGTTGAAACTCAGGAGATAGGCCTACAAATAACATTTAAAACAAGAAAAAAGAAAAAAATATTAAAAAGCAGAGTAAACGAAGGTCCATTTTTCCATTAAAGGGGTAGATTGCATCATGACTTCCTGATCACACACTGTAGCAATAAGCATTAAGGTGATCCAGAGATGTATGGATAAGAAGTGAAGTTAAAGGTTTAATTTTAGAGTAATATTCAGCTTCAATGAGACCAAAACCAGAATAGCTAGTTTTAGTTGCTGTATTTAAGATTAAAAAAAATGAGAAGGTCCACTGCTTGCGAGCACACCTTATAAAAGACAGAAAGAGGTGTTTCAGTAACAAGGTGGGAGGACAAACTTACTGGGAAGCACTACTAAATACTAAAGGCTTTGGGTAATTGACAGAAGAATCCATGGGTGGAAGCTATACAAGTAGATTTATTTATTTTTTTTTTTTTCTCATTAACTGGTGAGGCACAAGGACAAAATTCTAAAGAAAAAAATGAGTTTCACAATACATTCTTCATCTCTTGCCACCCTCACTTTAAGGCAATGATTTTGGCAAACATGAAACTTTTATCAGAGAATTGCAAAATATTGCGTTCAAAATAGCCGCAACCGAGAGAAGGTAAGAGGAAAATATGGACTGTTTCATATAATAATATTACTGTTTATTATAAACAGGCTTTGATTTTTAAATGGAAGATTCTCAGATACTAAACCAGAATTAATTACTTACTTATTTTTGCTATACTAGAAATTTGAAGGAATAGAAAAAACAGCATGAGTACAACATATTACTGATGCCAAGAACTCCCAGATCTAAAAATGCATTTGCTAAACATCTGGTGGTAGTGCCTAATTATATAGGAAATTGTTTTAGAATCTTTGGAAAAAAACTCTCGTCTACAGTACAAAAATGCAAAATGCTGTATTACACAATTTGATTATCTAAAATATCCCTGTTTAGAGACTATAAAAATACTAGTGTAAAAACCATGAATGATACCAGACACAACATGATTTTTAATTTTTCTTTCATAGTCTAAGAAGAGAAAATATTAAGAAAACAAGAATAACTGTGTGATAATACGAATTGAAATAGTGCACTAGCACCAATGTTCACACAAAAATGTTAAAGATGCTAATAGATGACTGAAGACTAGTGCCTAACTCTTTGGTATGTGGTAGGTGTTTAGTAAGTGTTGCCACCTTTGCAGATTTTTATCTATTGTCTCCAAATATTGTTACTGGGGCTTAACATGGGCTGTTAGTTGCTCTTGAAATATACTGATATCATTCCTTCGAACACTGAGATTCTCTCTGAGAAAACAATGTTGTCTGCTGGACAAAATGTCATGGATATAGAATGATCCTTTTCACCGAAGGAGGTGAGAGAGAGAAAGACATAAGAAGCACTACAGAAATAAAAGACTAAAGGACTAAATATATGCATATATAAATACACACAAACATACTATGTGTATGTATACACACATATATATAAAACTCTGGGGCCTGATGCTGCTACAGAGGTAGTCTGAGCCACAGAGAACAAACCTATTACTCAGCTGCATTCACATCCAAGGAAGAATGTCTACTTTTACACTTCTGCCAACGACAACTACTTTGATGTTGCAGAGAAAAGGTAGAAGTCTACCAATTCCTTTGAGCCAAGCCTTATCTAATCCTAGAAGACCTAAGTGGGCGCATCAGAAAAGGGCGTTGGGGGAAGTGAAAAAGAGATAGAGAAATTCTGTTCCTGTTGAGGTCAAAAATACTGCAGTTTTCCAATGTCAAATATAATGCAAATAATCACAGTAGACCTTTAAAATCTTTACTTAAGAATATAATTTAAATTCTGTTTCCATAATCAGTGATACACAATATTTAGCTAAGTGACCTATTACTGAAGCAAATTCCAATACTAAAATAAACAAATACACACAGCTCTAGCATTTTATTGCTGATTCTAATCTGACCAGGGCTTGTGAACATGAGGCTGCTCCTATCTGTCTATAGATGGCCTCATTCCTGGTCAGGTGGCCTGTAGCAAACCACCACTGTAACATTATCTGTCCCTGCCCTGCCTTTAAACTTGATCCATAAGCTCTCAGTCAGCTCTTCATCCATCTGCAGGTGGAGCTCCATGCACTCCGGCTAGTCATTGACATAAAGGGCAACACTCACTACTTGTATCCCTGCCTGTCCTTCCTGAAGAGCCTGTATCCTTCCATTCCAACACTCCAGTCATAGGAGCCATCCCACCATATCTCCATGATGTCAATAAGACCATAGCCCTGGACTTTTATTCCCCATGCTATGTGTGATTGCGTAGAGACATTTAAGTTGGGCCCCTGATGGAGATAACTTACTGGCTGGGGTGGCTGGAATTCCTCTGTGCTGCACTCCAGGTGCTTTCATGTTGACCTACAACCCTTCTCCAGGCTCTGAGCATCTATTACTGGCATTCATATCACACTGGTAGGAGTGGGATGGATTGAGGTTCCCCTCCCCCAGCAACTTTAGTTTAAAGCCATCTTCATGAGCTTGACAAGCCTCTAACCAAAGATGCTCTTCCCCTTCTCTGAGAAGCGGACCCCATTGGTCCCCAGTAGACCAGGTTTCTCAAAGCATGTCCCATGGTCTAGGAATCCAAACCCCTGCCTCTGGCACCAGTCCTGTAGCCATTTGTTGATTTGCCAGATTCAACTGGGCCTGTCAACCCCCTTCCCTTTGACTGGGATGATTGATGACAAACCTACCTGCACCCCAGAGTACCTGACCACCACTCCGAGGGCTCTATAATCTTTCTGTGCACCTGAAGTATGTGTCAGCAGTACATACAAGCCTTTGTATAATGAAGATATAAATAATAGCAATTCTATTTTCTTCCCAAGCCTGTCTTGGTTTTGTTTTAAACAAGAATTATGTTGCACGCTACTTCTCATTGAACTGGCCACTGTGATCTAGAGGAGTGCATAATCACTATTTAAAGACTAAACATAACTTGTATCACCTATAAAATTACGATACACAGGCTTTATATAAAATTGACCTAAACAATTGAAAAGAACTTTTTTTTTGTTTTAATTCTTTATGACTGGAACACAAATAAGTTTTATTTCAGTCTTTCCCTGCTGTATTCACATGTTGCATATTGTTGTACAGAAAGTGAGTGAAAGGGAGGAAGTAAACAAAAAATGGAGCTATACTATAGCTGATAAATATAGTTTAATATACAGAAAAAAGGGTATAGAGTCCACGACCTCCTTCTGAGTCAGTAAGTCTCAGAACAGGCAAGAATGAAGACTGAATTCTTCTCAGGAGGGCTAAAATTAGAGCTAAATGACAGCTGGCAAAACCAGCATGTGAATATTCACTTGAGTTTGAATGAATCAGGGTAGGTTGCTCTCAAAGTGGTTTCATCATTACAGAGAAGCTGAGGAAGTTTTAATGTGGAAACAAATCAGATGGGAAGAAGACAACTCGGTTAGTTTAACAGTATTTTGCATTAGGTCTTCAGGAGTTACAGTGGAAAAACAAGCAGAGATCTGTTTGTTTTCTTAGTTTCTTGCACCTCTATGTTACTTTAATAAAACAAAGGAAAAATAAATGGGATAGATCGGATGTGTCAGGAGGTACAGCACTTTTTTTGCCTAGCAAAGTGTCCAGACCTTGAAGAATGATAGCTAAGTATCCTCAGTTTCCTGTCAGACCTAGAAAGTTGCTGTAGTTGCCAAATTAAAACACCCACCTTAAAATACAATATTTATCACTCAATCAAATGTGATTTATCACTATAAATGTGTCGCAGATAATCATGGACATTCTCCTTCCAAATCATGCAGAATTTTGCCCAATTGTCCTATTAAAACAAACACTCACACATCCCAGCTGCTTTTTTCTTACATATGCCATGTATATAAGCCATTGAAAACCATGGCAAGATGCTTCACCTACTTTTTAAACTTATTAGTTATATGGTAGTTTCAAAAAGTAGGTGAAACATTTTGCCATGGCTTTCAATGCTTTTGTGTTCTCAGTGTAAAATATGTTTCTTCTAAATCCTCTTTCAAAGTCAAATGTTTATCGACAGTATTATTCAGTATCAAATAACTATTTTATAGTAATTTTCATATGAAGTTTTTCTTGTTTAATTGCTACATTTCACTAATCTACTTTTTCCAATTAGTTATAAGCTAACTCAACTGATACTTGAAACTTTAATTACTAATGAATAATTTATGTATTTAAAATAATTAATATGAATATAATTTAGAGAACAAATCTTTATCTTCATTAACATCTTACAGAGAATCTTCTCCAGAAACTTTTTACAAAGTAGGATCTAATTATTAGCTTAAAGACATATCTATAAAGGCAGAAATTGTCAAGAAAATCTTGACCAAAAATGATCAAACATTGCATCATTTGTTTTTAATAACTAGTAATGTAAATTGAAGCCTGTCCAGTGCTTATATTCCTCCCTGAAAGTTCACTTAATTCTCAGAGAAGTTACAACACAGTAATCTGACACATTTATGTTTACTACTATGCAATTAACTTTATACACCAGCAAAATGCAGAACAGACACTGTTAATAAGCACAAGAGTGTGAGTTTGTAACAACCCCTCATATTTAGGAAGCCTTTTCTTCTTGTGAAAGACTCCAATCACTTCTACATTCTCTGCTTAGACCATAAAAACAGTCTTGAAAGATGAGTCAATGTGCACAGGATGGATTTGCAGAAGAGATCAACTCATCAGTATTGTTGATGTATTTTGGAAAGATAGTAAAATCTATTATTATAGCACCTCTGACAGACATGACCTAGATTGAAATTGTGTAAAGAAGGCCAAAATGGTCTATTCACACAGCAAACAGCTCCACAGTGCAGCAGAAGAACAAATATAAGGACTTTGGGCTGAGCCTTTTGTTGCTCAGGATAAAATACAGCACATACACAAGTATTTAAATGTAACCGTACTTCTAAGACCAAAATTGTTATACTGGGGTAAATTTTTGGTATACAGATAATTTTACAACTGCCCATAAATGTAAAAGATGAAAGGTGGAAAAACATTGGAAGGACACAGTATCGTTCTCTCCTGCTTAATCAATGTGGACAGGTAATTTCTGAAAAAAAAGATGATTTCTGGAATGTGTCAACTATCTCCATATTTTAATGTTCTCACCGTGGCCAAGAACAGTATTTTGTGAAAAGTCTGTTTTCTAACACTCTGCAGAATGACAGAGAAATGATTGAGACAAATAACAAGACATATTATGCAAATTAGGCACAAAATTATTGAGAGGCATTTAGGATACATCCTGTGTAAAAGTTACATCATTTTCCTTGAAATAAACTTGACATTGAGAATTATTCTAATTTAATTGAAAATCCTCTAACTGGCCAAAACTCAAAACATACATATCCTGATTTCTTGTCACCTCAGGTGCAGAGTATTTTGGATTTATGTCATCTTTGGTAGAGGAATCTGTAGGACAGTCTTCATGAGACAGAATTTTGATAGTAATGTCATCACAGAATGTGACACTGGAATGGTAGTCTGGAACACTTTATTTAATACTACTGCAGAACTAGTATTGATTAAAACACTAAAAGAAACCTCCCTCTAACTCTAAAATTCTAGACTCCATCAAAGCAAAGTGTAATTCAGCAAGGTATGATGAGGTACTAATAAAGTGATAAAATATAATAAAGTTACAAAAATTTGCTATGTTACTGCACTAAATCAGTAACTGTTAAAAGTATGCATTTAATATATATCACAAATACAGCAAATTTCAATGAAAATAGGATTTTATGTCTAAATGTTAATAAACCAGTGTCCTGTGTAGATCCATACATTATAAAATAGAAAATTATTTTGAGAAATAATAAAGCATGTTAAATCTCTGCAGGATTCTGCAGGACCACTGAGAAGCACACTCCCAGAAGAGTAATAGCAAAGACTTAAGATCCATGAATTATAAATTAGCAAAGGAGAGGATATTACAGCTGAAAAAAGCAACTGTCAAACATATTTGATCAGAAAGAAAAAGCCAAATGTGCAGGCTGCCAGGCCTGCTTTCCCTCCCTCTACACTTGCAGCTTACAGGATTACTTGGAAGTGTTTTAGAAGACATACTGCATCCTGCTTCTTACAGATTTGTACAGTTTGCAAATAAGCTTTTTATTTCCAATTTATCTAAGAACTCAAGAGTGAATCTGGTTGTTGCTCTTTGGCCAAACTTAAGTCACTAGCATTTCTTGCAAGATGAAAGAAAAAATATGGACCATTGCTCATGTAATACCCTGTTTGCAGTGCCTTCTTCAGTGTTCACCTTCCAATAAATGGGATGCACAGAAGGACCAGGAATCTGATGCACATGACATTATGTAAGGGGGAAATAATGCACAAGTAGCACTTTGAAGAGACCTTGAGTTTTACATTCAGCAGTCTCCAGGTTTTATTTACAATGCAAAAAATACCTTATGAAAACGTATTCTCTATATTCAGTGTGTTATCCATTCCCTTGCTCCCAAGGTTGTTCTCCACCAAGAAAGGTTTTCTTCTCATTTTCCACTTAAGATTTATCTAATTGCCTGCTTTTCCCCATCCTCATTTCCTACCACACTTCATTCATAACAGTACAAATACCTTCCCCTGCCTCACTAATCCTTATCACTTTCTCCTGTTCTTTCTCTTTCACCTTGACCTCTGTTCCCCTAGATGAGGACAAAATTATAGATGGTTGCTTCATACCCAGAAAGGCATAATTCCATAACTTTGTCAAGTCAGTATGGAGACATTTTGTTTTTGTAGTGTTTATACATACATTTCTCAGATGTCCTAACTTAGATTGTAAATCTTTTGTATAAAAGTCTGGCATTGTTTTATACATTGTTCTGTTCCTGCTGTGCTGCACAAATGAAAAGATTCTTGCAAAAGCTCTATGCTACAGAGAACTCTGCAGATAAAATTTTATATGTCGATTATTTTCTGACTTCATATTTTCATCAAGTATGATTATTTCTTTTTTTTTTTCCTTCTTTCCCTTCCTCAAAAGGTTTCACTGTTTTGCTGCTATAGAAGTATCTGTAAGACAAATGGTGTAATAGTGATATTCAGCATGTTCAATAACAAAGATTCTTCACAACTGCAGCTCTTCAAAACACGTAGCAGCTGAGGAAACGGTTTCAAAAATTGCCTCGCTAGTAGCTTTCAAGTATAAGATTAAGCCATCAGTTATTCCAAAATGGTATTAGAAATAGATTATGTTTGCTTTGGTGTTATTTTATTTTAAAGGTAGTCATTTCCTGTAATATATTTGATGTGAGATATTTGATTTAAAATAATTGATTTTCTGACACTTTTTGAAATGAGCCAGTCAGGATAAAGCATTGTATTGCTTTGTTACAGACCTGATACTATGGTTCCTTCTGTGATGTTTTGCTAAATTGATTAAAAAAAATAAACTGAAATGTACAATGACAGCCTTTTTTTTTTTTGGTGACACTAAACTTCAAAAGCTATTTAATTCCTGTTTAGTATTATATCTGTATTTTTAAAAAAAAAAAAAATCAAGATATAGAATCATAGAATAGTTTGGGTTGGAAGGGACCATCAAAGAGCATCCAGTCCAGTTGCCCTGCCATGGGCAAGGACATCTTCCACTAGATTAGGTTGCTCAAAACTCCATCCGACCTGACCTTGAACACTTTCAATGGTGGGGCATCCACAACTTCTCTAGGCAGCCTGTTCCAGTGCCTCACCACCCTCATCATAAAAACATCTTCCTTATGCACAATCTAGTTCTAAACCCCTTATCCTGTCACTACAGGCCCTGATAAAAAATCTTCTCCATCTTTCTTATAAACCTCTTTATACATTGAAAGGTTGCAATAAAGTCTCCTCAGAGCCTACTTTTCTCCAGGCTGAATAACCCCAACTCTCTCGGTCTGTCCTCACAGGAGAGGTGTTCCAACCCTCTGATTGTTTTTGTGGCCCTCCTCTGGACAGACTCCAACAGCGCCATGTCTTTCTTATAGTGGAGAACTCAGGTCTGGATTCCAGGTGGGATCTCATGAGAACAGAGTAGAGGGGGAGAATCACCTGCTGGCCACACTTCTTTTGATGCAGCCCAGGATATGGTTGGCTTTCTGGGCTTCAAATGCACATTATAGCAGCTTTCCAGTGTCTGAAGGGTGCCTACAAAAAAGGTGGAGAGGGACTTTTTACATGGGCATGTAGTGACAGGACGAGGGGGATTGGCTTCAAACTGGAAGAGGGTAGATTTAGAATAGATATTAGAAAGAAATTTTTCACTCTGGGGGTGCTGAGGCACTGGGACAGGTTGCCCAGGGAAGTCGTGGATGCCCCATCCCTGGAGGTGTTCAAGACCAGGTTGGATGGGGCTTTGAGCAACCTGGTGTACTGGAAGGTGTTCCTGCCCATGGCAGCAGGGCTGGAACTAGATGATTTTTAAGGTCTTTTCCAGCCCAAACCATTCTATGATTCTCTGACTGTCAAACCATGCCCAATTTTTCATCCACCAGTATCACCAAGTCTTTCTCTGCAGGGCTGGTCTCAATCAATTCATCATCTAGTCTCTACTGATAAATCAATAATATGAATATTATAATTCCCCAAATTTTCCTATCATGATATAGTTATGTTATTTGATGGAGGTGGTTGTCAAGTTTTATTTTTTAAAACCTAGGCCATCATTCTAATCTGACTTAGAAACAACCAAAAAAAGTTTTCCCCCAAAACATTTTTTCATACTGGGTAACTAGGGTGTGCAATGGTTCACCCAGTTGGAAACTGCCACCAGACAAAATGCAAAATATTCAATATAGATTTGTTTGTAAATTGGTACTAACAATCCCTAACAATAAATAAATAAACAAATAAATAGTCAAGCAGTGATCAGCACAGTTTGTCATTTGTGTGGTATCTTGTGGCACATAAAATCTAATCTTATATGAAAATGCAGGGCAATATTTCCACAGAACCATACACGGTACTTAAATATACCTGACTTTTAATTTTCATCTCACCAAAAGAAGAGAAGAAACATGCATGTTGCAAACTGGAAGACTATCTGCCATCATCAAAAGTAAACTATGCTACAATTTACATAATTAGCTATTTTGACAGAAACATTTTAGTCATTTTCCTGCTACTTTACATATCCCATATTTCAGACGCAGATCCCTAAGAAAGGTCACATTGATAAAACTGCAAGAATAACTCAACAAACCAAGAAAACTGGCAGTTACACCATTGTTTAATTAGTAGCACGTTACCTCATGTGTAAGACTAAATTTAAATTTAAATAAATTTGAGTACATGTTCTTATCCACCATACTTAACCAGTCCCATCAATAGAGGAATGTTAGGCCCACAAGCAACAAAGAAAATCATTTAATTCAACTATAGCAACTATAGCTGCTCTCACGGACATCGAAGCTTATAAATCAGTGCTGATGTATATCAATCACATAAATATTCTTTTGTCATCAAGCGTTTACCTGTGTAGCTCAGAAGTTTCACTATATTCACGCCACATATATTTACTCAGATTTTAGTATTTTTTCTAATATTAAAGTAATAGATTAACACAATTCCAGCCAGGATAGGGTTACTTTTCCCAAGAATCCTAAGGGGACACAGGTATTCCATACCATGTGATGCCATGCCCAGGCTATAGGGGGGAGCAGGAAGTCAAGCTCGGAGCAGGCTGGGGCTGCCTGGGTCAGGTGGGTGTGTGGTGGTACCATAATCTTGTTTGTACATTCCTCTCTCACTGTTGTTGTTTTCCTCCTTCCTTCACCATTCCGTTAAACTGCCTTTATGTCAACCCACAAGTTTTGCCTTTTTCCTCCAATTCTCCTCCCAGTTCTACAGCTGGGGGGGGGTGGGGTGGGGGCACTGAGTGAGCAGTCGTGTGGCTCAGTTGCCAGCTGAGGCTGAACCATGACACACAGTTTCTACATTTCATAAGTTCCTAACAAAGTTTTGATTCCCTAGAGCAAAGTATGAATATTTGCTACTAGCCTTTGTTTACTCAATTCAAATCAAAGTGTTCTGGTTTTAAGACAAAGTTTTCCAACATTGAGTTAACCAGTTTGGGGATTAGGTGTCTTACAGTTAGTCAAACTTAACTAAACACACTTACAGGTATTATTGTCTGTAGGTTGTATCATAAAGTCACCTCTTTTTTTCCAAGTGAACTAAGGTCCCTGAACTGCACAATGGCTATGTATGTGAGTTACTTTCTCCTTGACTAAGTTCAAAGAGCCAAAGATCTGTCCTATGAGAGACACAGTCATTCGTATTAAGTATGATTAACAATACTGTTCTTACCATTGAATGAACATCAGTCATATTTCAGAGCATGGTATTTTTGCTACTAACCTCAATGGTGTCAGGATTTCACTTATTCTTATTAGATTGCTTTTCCTCAGCAGGTTCTTACTACCATACTTATTACTTATTCCTTTTTTTCATTCCTTTCCCCAAGAAAACCCAAAAGCAAAATCCCTTTGTATCACAGCAGTATTAGACCACCCATGATGCCAGTAATCTGGCCTGCAGATGGTATCCCCTGAAGCAAACTTTACTCCATCAGGAGCCAACCAATAGATGCACTACTAACAGAATGTGGTCCCACACCTCTTTGAATTCTGTCTGAAGAATACCACCCCAGCTAGATGCTCAGAGATGTAAGGTGCACCTTAACCATCTGATCCATCCTGGACCTTTACAGTGAGTTCCTTAAATCTTAGTGGACACTCTAGGGGATCTGTTCAAGCTACAAGTACTGTTAACTGCAAATATTTAACAAAGAACAGCTTATCAGAAAAACGTTATCTCAATTTGTTTTTCTCCTTCTTATATTTTGAATATTTTCTATGAATTTTATAATACCTATACAGGCTCAAACCTAAAATTCTCATTGACTGTCTCTCTTAACAGAAACAGCTCAAAAACATGGTAGTTTTCCTGTTGCAGTGGGTTTTGCAATGACTGTGAAAATAATTTGTACTTTTACAGCTTTTAATAGTCTTAGAGAGTTCCCATCTTGTCAGCTGTAGCATTCTCCTTCCCAATTAAAATTAGGCTAATATTTTATATCAATCCTTTAAAAAAACCCAACACCAAAACATCCTGCTTAAATGAGCTAGGTTTCATTAAGGACTACAGTCCCAGTTCATTCTGGCTGCTGTTATGATGTATTCTTGTTAAGGAAGACCAACCAGGCTAAGGTTCATTGAATGTGTTTTGATCTAGTGTGCATGTATATCAGGAATATGTATTACCCAAGGATACTTAAGATTGGTTTCTGCAAACACCCGTTAAAAAACAAGAAAACAAAAGTACTCCTAGAAACACCATTATTCTGAAATAAATCTGCCTGCTGAAGTTAGTCACTGATCTTCTTTCAGATTCCATAGAAAGTATTTTTGCCTCCGGTGAACATGAATTATCAGTAATTCCCTTCTCTGTCTTTCTCCAGTCCTTAAAATCTTTGAATTCCCTTAATATATGTGCTTTATGAGGATTTCAAATACACTGCCTTTGGAATTTATATTACTAAGCCAACTCGGGAACCAGTTTCTATGAGCTCACACATTTACCTGTATATAGAATTACTTCATCTCCTGTCATTTTTCAGTGGATTAGAAGTAGGCAACTGCCTAAGTGAACATACTAAACCTAGAACTAAAACCCATGCATGAGTTTATGATGTAGCTAGTAAAAAGAGTCAAAACTAGTACAAACTTTTCCTCCAGGAAAAGGAGGAGCATGAAGTCCACCAAGTTGTCTATAGGGCCAACTCCTGATCAAACTGTGGAAACACTAAAGGTATTCTGTGTTCATTGCAGAAGAAATTTGGAAGATTCCCATGCTGGCAACCTCCCCCATGGGAACTCAGGGGATCTGTTTGAATGTAAGGCAAGTGCAGAAGTTGTTGTCTAGCAAACAGATAAAAATGGCAGTAATAAGTTACCAGGATGAGGCAGCGTTTATGAAAGAGTTTTGAAAGAATTCAACAATGAAATACGAACTTTGACTGCTCACTATTTCTTGGTACTCAAGAACAGGGAGATAGTATAGCTATATGGTGCCTTCTTTCCTTTTTTTTTTTTTT
>RSEF01000001.1:192382178-192398423 GCA_003993805.1 Himantopus leucocephalus | reverse complement strand
CCATGAACAGGGGCCTCTGTCCCACTAGGCAAACCATGAAAGGTCTTTCAGACCCCAGAGCTGATGCGGAGGGATGTGTGTGGCCCAAAACATGCTTCCTCCTGCTATGTGACCTAATGTGGTGATGGACACCTCAGCTGCACTGCAAAAGCGTGCAGCACAGAGGGAGTAGAAGCACTTAAACCTGCATGTGTGATCAATAGAAATGTGTCAGTAGGTGGGTGAGAGAACATAGCGAAATAAGCAGCAAGCATGAGGTGTCCAGTAGACTCTGAATACCGTGGAAAAAAACATGGGGAGTGGAGTGGGATGGAGGATGTTAGTTTGTAACACATTTCCCCACTGTCCCACCTCCTCTTCACTCCTTTTCTTCATTTTTTTCAGTTGTTGAGATAATGCAAGTGGAAAAGAACACCCAGCTCCATCCAGTCTGGCTTTCATAGACACTTTACTTTTTAAATAAAACACAATGTAACAGCATTTATATGGAGAGCATCACAGGCAAATGCTTTATGCCATGGATTCAGTTTCCTATCAGGACGTATATTAATGATATCTATGTCCAATTATTAGTGGATTCCTTTTCCAGTGAATGCTTTGTTTAAATGTATATTGAAAACTTATTTTACAATGTCTTTCTTCTCTTTAATAGGATTTGACGTATTTGCTCTGGTGCAGCATGCAAGTTGTTTGTATAAAGCTTTGAAATAAATATTTCTGAACGGTGCTATATAAATACTGCATACACTGAATTTTACTCTTTTATTGTGCAACTAAAAGGTTTCCTGTTCTATACCATAATACGATTTGTTATTTTTCCAGCACGCACATTAGCCTGCATTCAACTTCTGCACAAGGTAGAAGAACCCAAATTAAATTTACAAGCACACCTGAGCAAAGCTAGTTAGCTCTGGCCAGATCATGTTTCCGTGATTAAATAATGCTGGCTATTATAACACATTTCAAGAAAATGCAGCTATAAATCCCTGTCTCAGTTTATTTCCAATGCTTCATTGTGCCGTAGAAACTCTGCTGTACTTTCTAGTAAGCAATAGACTGAGGCACCCTGAGCAGACGTGTTAGATGCTAACTCTGAGGAGATAAGAGTAACAATGCTGCTCTCCCATGAGCTTTCCCCTCAAGGACCTTCCCATACTACACAAACATTAATAAATCGATCTTCGCTGCATCCCACTGCAGAGTTTATTAACTGAGGAAATTGGTTCCCAGAAAGATTTAGCAACTTGCTCAAGGCCAAACAGTAGGTCCACAGCAAGGAAAAAGAGCTGGGGGACCGTGCTGGAGACCTTCACTTATTGCCATTTAATGTTTAACATTAACACTTGACACAGTGTGCTGAAGGCACGGCAGTGCTAGGTGTTCACCTTGTCAGAGGTGGATGGGCACTGGTTTCAGAGACTAGTGCACAACATGCCTACAGCGAGGCAAGTCACTGCTGAGCACTTTGGTCACCATCACGAACCCCTGGGGACCCACCGGGGCAGTGGGTCCCTGAGGAGTGAGGGACCACCGCCTGCCTGCCTGTGCAGCTTCTTCGAGACAGGAGGGAGAGGTCCATGACTCTACTGCTATCCTCAGTGGGATAGGTCAGTAGGTCTCCCAGGGGTCCAGAAGGAGCTCTTGGGGGCCATGTCTAGGGAGCAGAGCTGGGGAGATCCTGGTCCCACAGTCGTCCAGGTCACACTGCAGCTTGTAGACAGCTTTCCTTTTGGTGGAAACAGAGGTGACAGGGCTATATGGGTTTTTGGTGCATACCCAGCTCTGAGCTGAAGGTATACAAGATGAGGCCAGGACATACGTCTGAGACTGGGGACATGAGGGCAGCTCAACTCTGTCTGGACTTCAAGGTTTTTACAGGTGGCTCTGACAGTTTTGCATTTTATTAAGATTTCTCATTTTCCAGTCACTTACAATGTTGCCAAAATTTGACCATTTGGAGTAAAGTTTTCCAATCCAGGTGTTTGCCTCAGGCTGAATTATTTCAGATAGGGTGGGGAGGAGAATTTCATTTAGAGCTGTTCCTCATGGCCAAGACTCAGGCTGAGGGAAAACACTTATATGTAAAAAAAAGTTGCGACTTACCCTTTGAAACTCTCCAGCCCTCTGTGAATGAAAAGATAGTTGTGTGAGGGAAAAGGAAAACAGATCAAAGAATTTGATTCTACGGGGCCAACTCAGATTAATGGCTATTGTGGGGAGAGAGGTGGAGGACCTGGATGGGATTAACCGGCACAGGCAGTGTACCATGAATAAAACTGGGAGGATGAGCCCAAAACCCAAAGACTTTACAGAATGGGACTGAATCGCTGAGATTGGGGAAAATTTACAGTGGGGCAAGTCCTAAGGAGTGAGGGAGAAGGAGGTTAGGACGAAGGTAACCTTTTAAAGTTTTGCACCCACAAGAAGGTACTAGCCTATAGCCTGGACTGGGTCTGTTCCTAAATTTCACCAGTCTGCTGCTGTCAGTGTTTACATGTGAAACCGTCGATGACAGTGTGTTTCATCTCCCATGTACTGTTAGAGCAGGCTTTCACCCTACAGATGTAGTCCTTTAGCTCCCTCGGCAAATCTCAACACCATGGTGTTTACCCTGCTGTTAAGTCACGTGGATGTCATTGCGACCTTAGTTAATTGCCTTTAATTTTCTCTTTAATTGCACACACATACTTGGGGCTTCATGTATCCAAAGTCCTTCAGCCTCATACTGTTGCACTAAAGGACACGTCTCAGCTGGCAAACACCTATTCAGTCTTTTCCACTATATTCCTGATTTATACCACGCTCTTTGAATCCTGAAATATTTTCTTCGTGGGATTTTCTGGAGTGCTTGCCACTGCAGTACAAGAGCTCCCCAACTATTAGTTGATTCATTTTAGCAAAACTTCTTTGTGATGAGATATCACGATACTGTCGTCATTTGGCAAATGGGCAGCTAAGTCAGCACTGCAGCTGCCCTGTCTGAACCCACCAGGACTTGATTTTTCAGAGCACTTACTATATGATATGATGCTGTGAATCACCGAAGCATCGTTCTCCCTGACTCAGCTGAGATGGAGACCTCAGCGCTTCTGCAAACCAAACTGCTGGGCTAGGAAGTCAGGCACCTAGAAGATAAAAATGGCACAATTAGAGACCATCTGTGAAAAGCTTGGCTGAACAATATTTCCCAGCGCTCTGGAACAAAGGAGGAGATAGGATCCAAGGGTGTATTTTTGTACTTTCTCTTCCCCGCAGTCCTGTTCCTCATTCACTTCTAGCTTTTGTAATAACATGAAGTAGAGATCCTGCCACGGCCACAGAGTGTGTCTAATTTGTGTACTGAAGGAAGGAGCTGTGTGGAAAAATACCGTCAGATCACACAGTACAAACCATGTCTGCATAATACACGTACGCATGGGGGCTGAATTAAGGTAGCAAAAGTAATTTTAAATTAGCATTTTCTAACGTTCATGTGCTTGTTCTGCCAAGCTTATTAGTATTCCTTCAAAGCGGGGTTTTGATTTGTTTTGGAATAAAGCATATTTATTCTAATTCTGTGTAGGAAATAGCCGGTTCTGTCTTTCTTACAAAATATTTTTGCAAATGGTAGGGTGCCCTTCTCTTGACATTGCTCACCAACTTGGGTTCAGCATTTGATGATGATAAATGCGTATCAAGCTCAGCATTTCTACCACCACCTACCTGCTTTGGCTCGTTTCATTAGAATTTCAGCAATGTGCTGGTTCATGGCAGATAACCTCCTCTCCCTCTCCGGGCTGCGAGCGCCTGTGAGTGTGTGTGCGTGTGTAGGGGGTGAGGGAACGGGTGCATTTCTCATCTCCTCAGCATTTATTACATTCCTCTTTCCCTACCTCCTCTGCAGCAATAAATCAATGCTACTTGTTATTGTCTACTCCTTGGGCAACATCTTGGGGGGAGAGGCGGGCTCTCCCGGCTATAATGTTGTATGCTTTATCAAAAGCTAAAATAGAAGGAAAGAACTAAAGTAAGCCAAAGTCCTGTTTTTGCAGATTTTGAGAGGAAGAACCCTATCCTGGTCATGCCGGCTACATCACCCATCATGATAGACACGCATTGCTCCATAGAGGGTCAAGTTACCAACCCCAGCCTTACACTACCTGCGCAGGCAGGAGAGGGCAGAGCGTCGGTGGGGCGACATTTCTATTTCCATCATGGGAAGGTAAAATTTAGGATTTCTGGTACTACTGACTGTTTTCTGCCCGCAGGCAGCTCCAGGGCTGTGATGCTTGTTGCACCGTTCTTGTACCTGTGCTGAGATGGGTGCGTGCTCCTCGCATTTCTGCAATGGGTTAATTGCAAGTGAAGCCCTAAAAAAAGGCTGTGGATGGAGTAAAATATAGCCTGATTACTGTTTACTCTGACAAGAGCAGCGGCACACACACTGGTGCCTGGAGAAACTGTAAATCAAGGGCAACATCATAGTGGGTCTGTGGCTTGTAGCAACTCCCTGGAGAAACTTTGCCCAGAAAGCCTCTGCCCTCTGGTTTGTTGCCTGCTTTCTAATCACAGCAAACTGTTTTCCTCCACACAGGCTTTCTGATTTCCTACAGGAAAAAAGGGCCTTCCCACATACCTGGCCCAACAAGCAGGCATTAGATGTTTCTTCTCTCCACAGAGAGCAAACACCCTGAAGAGATGGGCTGGAGAAATGATGAGAAAAGAAACTGGTGTGGTGGAGGAGCGGGTGAGAAAGGCAGACAGAAGCCTTCTGGAATAGAGGTGTTTTGTTGGTCCAAGCCCAGAAGCAAAAAAAAAACCCCAAAAAAACCATACCTGGCACACCTGCTTAGGCATCCAGGACCAAATTAAACAGGCAGGTTTAAAGCTGAGGTGCATCTGGGATTTTTCTATCCTTAACCCCTTCCAATGTTAACTGGGGTAACTCATCTGGGAACCTTCATGCAGAAGTTACTGAAGGGTTTTTACAGGTAGATTCTCAGAGTCTGAAGTGCAGAAAAAGCCCCCCTGACACATTAGCATGTTTTTATTGTGGCTTTGTAGACATATTTTACACTTTCTGCAGTAGCAAAGGAGGGGGAGAGTTGGGTCCCCCCAAGCAAGAAATGTACTTTATCAGCTCAGTATGTCAGCAACGGCACTGGTAAAAGCGTGCACACACATGCACCTCTTTTCTCTATGTCTTCCCTAAACTTTGCCTAGTTTTTTATTAAAATGGCTGCCTCGAGCTACTGACAAACAGTGCCTGTAACCTGAGATGTGAAGGGCATGAAAAAACCCACCAACTTCAGTACAAGCTCAGAGTCTTTCTCCTGCTCTGATTTTCACCATTTCTTACTGGAAGTCTTTCCCTGCCCCATACCCTGGTTTTCAAGGGGACATGTATAGGTCATGATGAATTTTTCAGACCCTTCAGGGAGGATGCTGTCCTTGCATCAGACTGTATTCAGCCATAGCCCTCTGTGCCAGGGGGAGTGCTGTGCTGCTGACCGCGCCAGTGAACACACAGCTCGTGCGGCGGAGAGGCAAGCCTGACATGCAGAAATGATCCCTCTCTTTCATGCGGCTTTTCGAGGCTCCAAAATACATGTGATGACAAGCAGATAAAAACGTAATACATGCAGAAAGGGGTTTGTCTCTGCTTGCTTGTTTGCTCCCCTTTCCTAATAAAGGTTTCCCCAGCCTTCAGGCAGTTGTCAGAGGGTGGACTCGCGTTGTGACGGACATCAGATGGGTTTACAAATACAACGCAGCCTTTGAGGGAGAGGTCTGGTTCAAGAGCTCTCCTTCCCCCATTGCATAGTGGAGTGGGGTGGCAAAGGGAGAACCTGGTGTAGAAATGGGGGAAGAGTAGCTTGCAGACAACTGGGTTTATCTTGGGAGAAAATGGGTTCTAAGGATGCTGTGACCACTGCCGAGAAGGTGAGGTCCTCATACCACAGTTCTGGCCTCTCCTGCTTGCTGTATCTGGGGCTCTCCCAGGTGTCCACATCCTTGAAACTCACCTGGTTTGGGGAGCTGGTGATTTCTCTTCCCACTGAGCGCTGTGTTGCAGTTCAGCTTACCTCTGTGTGAAGGAACCCACTGAGACAAACGATTGTTTAAGACAGAATGAATTATCCACAGCCTTGCTGTCTTTCCACATCTCATTTTTCCACAACTGTCTCACTTGCTGATTATAATTGCCCTTTAATTGCTTGTATAATTTCAATTACATAACAAGTAAGCTGTACAGTAGCTGCCAAAAGTATCTGTTAAGTTCTTTTCTTTTTTTTTTTATTATTAATTGAGTTTAAATAATTCCACAACTGTGATTGCCACAGTCCTGAGAGAGGGGTGAGTTCATTCAACAGATGGACTTCCTTTGCGTACTGTCTACTTACTTTGGGCACAAGTTTACCAGTTTCCTCTGTAGAGATTGTTATTTAGATCTGGTAATGCTGATCAAACATCCTTAACGTGGACAAAAGGATTTCATGGTTTATGCAATCAAATGCTGTAGGGATATCCAGCAGTGTGAACGGAGGCAACAGCCAAGAGCAGACCATTTATCACTGTCACTAGTGCTGTTTCTGTTTTACATGCCAGCTAGATGCTGAACTGGAAGAAGTCCAGGATCCTTGCAGGGTTGAGATGGAGATAGGACCAGCCCTTCTCAAGGGCTTTTATCATGTTCAAGGTAGGGTGAGATCAGATACTGGATTATATTAAGAGAATTTGTTTGCATAACGCAACAATTAAACAATAAGGATAACCTTTAGGTGGAGGTTAGATGTCTCTTCTGGAAGAAAACATGAATGATCTCATGTGAGGTTGCTGTGACTTTTTTTTCCCTGGACAAAATAGACAGGGACAACAGCAATGGAGGGTCTCATTGGAGACTTTTGGTACTTCTGTTGTGTAGAAGGGTTGAATTGGGACGTAAAGAGTAATGACTTATTGGTCAGTAAGGAGCATGCATGGAGCCTTCTTCCCTGAAATGTCAGATTGGATGGAGATAGTTTTCTCCAAGAAGCAGGCTGACAGTGATGGGTAATAGAGATGTTCAAGACTGACAAGACCATCCATGGTTCAGAATAAGGCAGCAGATGTAATTAAGAAATCCTGTGATTGAACCTATGTGGATTGCTTTCAGAATGAATAGGTTTGGAATAAGGTATATAAATGTGTGCATGTGTCAAATCATCAAGCAAGGAACCTTGGTCTATAGTAGCTATTTTAATCTTGGTTTGCATTCATGCTTGCTTGTTTTCTTTAAGGGGTATATATTCTCATTGCTTGGTAAATACTAAATTATATCTCTTAAATAAGGTATGGCTTCTTTAAACTACATTTTGTTCTTTTTGTCAATGTTAACCAGAAGCATAAGAGTTACTAGAGGATATACAGCATGGGAGGCCCTTGATTTAAACAGTCATGTAGCTTAACATATGTTTATTTGGAAATGTAACTTTTATCATTTTTATTAGAGCAGGAAATAGTGGGTGATCCATTCCTTTTTTTTAATTATTCGGTTTATGTCAGATTCTACTCCCACAGAAAGTGGAATTAAATGAAAAGTGAAAAAGGACAGAATTCCTAAAATACATTCATTTAAAAAGGATGTATTTGTGAAAATAATGCAATTGAATAGATCTGGTCACCTGGATTTTCAAGATTTCAGATCAACATCATCTTACCCCAGAGACTAGAAGAGGTAAACAAGTTCTCCTGGTTCTCCAACTCCTAAATATACTCTCAACTGAAAGTGAGTAAGATATTGGACTGAACTGCATCCATCTTTCCAATATCCGTGATCAGTTTATCTGCAGATTCCATGGATGTAGAGACCCGAGCTGGCTCAGTGCAGTGAGGTGTATCAATACAGGTGCAGTGCCATGTGAAGGCAGCATTAGGATTTTAAGGTCAGTGAGGGTTCGGGAGGTGTATAATTGTGTTTGCACAGTGCTGAGCCTAAGCTAATAAACTCTGCGGGACCCAGCCTGGCTCCCTGCAGAGCTGCCCAAGTGTCCCAGGCCACACGCTCTGGGGTGTGCTCTCTTCTGGAGGACACACTCTGGCTAGCAGCTTTTACTGTTATCATTATTATTATGATGATCCACAACACCCTTATTGCAGTACCACAGATAATGTGGAAGACACTCAAGCTGAACAAACAAAACGAACAGTTTTGCTTTAAAAGCCAGTTGAGAACACCCATAGATTCTGCTTAGTCAATGACTTTCACAAATGCAGCATTTTTTGCCTTTCCTCAAAACTTGGTAAGTGAACTTGGAGTACTTAGTACAAAAAATATTCTTTCATTATAAATCAAATTGTTTGATTAAATGTAGCAAATTTAGGCTTTAATGTATGTTCATCACAACTTCAGATAGGCTCATTTTTGAAATAAATCAAATTCCAATTTAAAGGAAAACATATTTCCATTTGCATTATTTTTCTTTTTTTCCACAGGCAGCAATTCCTAGAGGGCATGCTTTGCTATGTCTGCCCATATTTTGTGCCACTGGCAACCTTTATTCTTCTGGCTTCTTTGGTTTTAGGTTATCGTGAAAGCCATGGAATTCCAATGATGGGTTCTGAATGGAGACTAGGAAAAATAAAAGGAAAATAAAAGGAGTAACAAAAAATTTCAGTGTCAGAATTTTCCATGCTTGCCCCCTACAAGACCACGTGTTCATCGTCAGAACCCGTTTCTCTTTCACTAACGAACCTTTCCTGGAGGGAATGTCTGATTATCTGACCTGTCTGATATATCCTTTCTCTCCCTCCTTCCCTTCAGTGGCTAGAGGATTTGGGGATGGTCAGAAATACTGCAGACGTCAATGATTCCAGCTTCCCTCAGGAAATGGAAACAAAAGCAAACCCATGCAAACATTTTGAACTCTCTTTAAAGTCTTGCAGAAGTAGCGGAAGGTTTGAGGTGGAGTTTCTTAACCTGCCTGAATCAGAACTCTCTCCCTTGACATAAATCAGGAAAGGAAAAATTCAACCTTTTGCTAATTTGGGTAGGACTTTGATGATAATTTGCCTAGAGAGATTAAAGTGGTACAACATGAAATAACAGAAACCAAAATTAATGGAGCTGTAAATGGGATTGCATTGTGCAGGGCCCTCACATATGGTTCAAATTCGGTGCTTCCTCTGTATCTGACAGCATTCTTACAGCAAGAATGCTTCTGAGGAACCGCTACTGCACCCACCATGAAAGCATGGTGAAGAAAACCTCACCCCACAGTGTCTGTTCACCATTCTTTCTCCTCCCATGGTGACTCTTTGTGGTTTTATTTTTTCTCTCAATTAAACACAGGTCTGAGTTTGCTCTCATAAGCAGACTTGTCCATCATTCATGGTATAAACCTCAAGCCCAGCACTGGAAGGTCACCTTGTTTGCAGACAGTTGAGATATGCTCCATGAGGTCAGTTAAGTTGCTCACACATAGATACCAAGAGCCATCTGAGATGCCGTGAGATAGCTGAGGTATTCAGGCTGGGCTGACAGATATGGCACAGTATCTACAGGAGGCACATGCCCACCTAGAGAGGCAACCATACTATTGCAGGACAACTCCAATGGGCAGTGTTTCGGAAACTGTAGCATACACTTGGTGTCTACAGATGAGCCAGGTGCCTAAGCTCCCAATGTAGTCAACTGATATCTAGTCAGTGTGGTCAGTAGCATCTGAAGAGCTATTCATGGGACCAAATGCAAAGATGCAACTCAGTTGCCTAAACTTAGGTATCCATTTTCTTGAGACGTATCTTCCTGTATTTAAGGTATTACAGGACTGGCAGATATGATTTGAAACTAATGGGAGATTAATAGTCTCTAGGAGGAGCAGCTGGACACCAGATAAGATACTCAAGCCAACCAGCACCTATGTTTTGGCAACCAATCTCCAGGTCTAAAGACAGGCACATGCTCTGCAGACTGAACAACGGGTGACGCACATTTAAAACCAGCCCAACAGAAAAACCCTCAAACTCAGCTCTTACTGTGTTGGCTACAATAAGGTTTCAGCACACAGCGTGACTGAAAACCATATGAGTCGTAACGCTCGTGAGTTAACCTGTTACCAAGTTCATTCTTCACCTACTAGGCAGAAGCTACGATTCCCAATTAGCCTATGCCAACCATTGACCAACAAGTTGGCCTTGCAGGAGCTCTGAGTAAGCAGTGTGTATCACGTTAACACAAACCTGTCAGGAACGGGGCACCAGATATGAACCTCGCTGAAATGGTGAATTCGTGCCTAAGAATTAATCTGTCTTTAATTTCACTATTTCTATTGCACATAATTATTACCATCGGCATGAATAGTGAGTTATCCCCCTTGCTCCAGCCTGCAACGAGTTTGACTTTTTCATAGCTACGCTTAATTGTTGCCAGGGTTCCCTGTAGTAGCATTAGCCTGTTTAATATTACATGGCATGAGAAAATTAAATGATCAATATCAGGTTAAGAGCACTCAGATGTTCTTTCTTTTCTTTTGTAATTGCTGGTGTGACGGGAAAATAATTACTACGTTGAGTTTACTGCTATTCTCATTGTCCTCTGTTGGTGATTTTGTTGTTTGGCTATGGACATGTCTGATTTAAATTGTCTATAATATTGTTGTCTTGGAAGGAAATAGAAAGGAAAGGGGAAGGGAAAGGAAGTAGGAGAAATTAAAGGCTGATCTAAGATTAACATAGTGTTTACTCTGGCTCTTGGCAAGGTCTGTTTGTAAAAGGAGACTCCCAAAGCAAAAATCATCCAGAGTGGATTTGTTTAAAGTGACACTGTCAACTTAAATATCACACTTCAGGATTTTTTACTCCATGTTGTTATAAGTAACACCCAAACCAATTATATCCTGCTAATGCCATTGGAACACCTCCGATTATTACAGCTGACAGACTAGAGAAAAAGTACTTCTCTGTATTTTTTGGCTGTTTTTACTGCAATTGATAGCAATCTGTCCATGATCACTAACTCGTATGGAGAGCTTACACAAAAAAAGTGCCATGTAAATTTGGGCCATGCCCAAATCTTCTGTAGTTTCTTATTCAAGTGAACTCATCCACAGCTGNTTTTTTTTTTTTTTTTTTTTTTAAATTTCATCACTTCCCTGGCTGTGTATTAGGGCTCTTTCCTGTTGTTTATATAGCTTTTTGATAGACTAACAGGAGAGAAAAAAACACCACCAATGGATTCAGAAACAAGATTTTTAAAACCAGCAGGGGAAGTAGAAAAACAGAAATCCCCATCAGTCCTCTGCAGGGAGCAGGTACCCTCAGGGTCCTTGCTTTCAGCCACGCGGTGACAAGTCAGTCTCTAGCGAAAAGATGCCTACTGCCTTCAGAAGCCAGTGGGAGTGGGCTGATAAAGAGATCCCTTTAACCGTGATGCCTACGAGTCACTGGTGTCAGCGTTAAGACATCCTGGGAGAAAGAGAGAAACAAAACTGGTTATTCACTGCCTTTGTTTAGCTGCCTTCAGAGGTTTCAAGGGAGCTGAATACAAAGACACTGTGGCATATGCCAACTGTTGACTCTATCAAATAATAAAGCAATCCCAGTGGGTATTAAGAAGCGTGGAATCATTCTAATGAGTCTGGCAAAATCTCATTAGGATGAACAGCAGGTGATGACAAAATATTTGCTCTGTATGCAAATGACTTGTTTCCTTCTCCATCTACACGCGGATGCACGAGCGCTCAGAATAGGAGCTGTCAGATAATTACTCACTGGAGTAAAGCACTGCATATGTGGTGGTTGCATTTCAAATGCATCGGTGGCAAAAATGGGAAAAATGCTGGAAAAGAGCTGTGCTTTTGGGGCGAGAGCCCCCGTGTATCACCAAACTCTCAGCTTTCTACCTGCACACAGACAGTTTTGCTGGGCGTCCAGACAATCCAGCTGCCTTCCCAGAAATGCCTTCAAAGCAAGGACAGATGGGCTGCAGGTTGTCAAAACTTCTCCAGGAGCTGTGAGCATAGAAGGCATGATGGAAGGGGGACCAGGGGCTGTGCTGAATAATGAAAACAAGAGAAAACGTGGCAGCTCCTGTTGACAGAGGTAAGTTACCTGCATAGACCTGAGTCTGATCTGTCCTTCTAGTTCAAAACAACTCTACTAATCAAACAGAAAGTATCCAGCTGCAGGCTCAGATACTGCTGTCTGCATAGTAAATCACTGCTTTGCCCCCTTCTGCTGCCTTAACATCAGGCTATGTAGCCCTTGACATCCGTTCAGTTCCTGATGGTGTTTCTGGCATAGCACGCTTCCATTCTCTCCAGTGCATCATTAATAATGTTTCATACATTTGTTTTTAATCACGTTGGTATTTATTTATTGCTGCAGTCCTGTTCCTACTCCTCATACGTGTCAGAGGCAAAATTCTTGCATGGGGGAGATGGAAGTCCCCCAAGAGCCCCATTCTTCTGTGTGTGCTGGAGGAGAGGAGGACAGGGGAGTCGAGTCAAAGGACATTCCAGATTAAATAAACCAAGCCATGCAAACACAAGCGTTCCTGCAGATCTTCTCTCCAGCGCCTGGCAGTCAAATACCTTCACTATGCTTTCCCCACGTAATTGTGGTTTGCTCTCAAAAGAGGAGGCAGGAATGCATTTGAAGCCTGCCTTCTAAAAACATCCCTAGGATCCCCAGGGCTATGCAAACCTTCCAACTCTGAAAGGTAAAGGACTATGTGTACGATGGCCCTGTGCTCCCACTGTGTTCATCGGCTCTTACCTGGAGACGGTTTGCTACAGGCTCTCCATCAGAGAGAGAATTTAGCAAGCTGATTATGAGAACGAGCCATTTGCTTTCCTGCCAAAGTCCTACACAGATGGGGTGAAAACAGTACACAAAAGAGCAGAAGTTTACTTTTCTCACCATCCAATAATCTGCAGCCCAAATCTTATGGATATTATGGAAAGGGGACCAGTTCCCTAAACTGTTCCCTCCACAAAACAAAAAAACCACATTCCATTAGATGGGGCCTTGCATTCCCAGGACATTGAAAAGACTTATTATCTGATATTAATACTAGTGATTATTTTAAATTATTAATAATACTATTAAATGCTAATAATATTAGGGGCTTTTTAGTCTGCAGATCTTTATCAAAAGTGCTTTTCATCCAAGTGCTTTGTCAGGTAAAGTCAATATCATAATTTCTTCTTTCAGAAGTTTGGGAAGCCTAGAAGGGTCACTGAATAAGTCAGCAAGGGAACTGGGAAGCAGTGCCTGGCCTTCCCAGGTCAACACCTCGTGATGATGGGGGAACTGTGGCTCACTGTGTCGTTTCTGTGGGTCTGAGACCTACAGAGCTACCAAAGCTCCTTCTGTTGCTGGAGGTTTTCAAGAATAAGTTGGACGAACATCACCTGGGGTAGCGTGGTGTGTGTTTGACTCTCTGAGCCTGGAGACTGGCAACACTACCTCTTGAGATCCAGACCTCTAGCCTAGGATTTAATGACTGATGTATCCTACATGGTATTCGTCTTATATTTAATAATTGTATTAAATGGAGGTCTGCAGTCGAAGTGCTGCCAAAATGACATCAGGCCAAGAATTACATTAAGCATTAAAATGCAGGCTCGGCGGGGTTTGCAAGGCAGCGAGGCTTGTTCTCACGGTTGGGTTACGCACGCTGAGGTAGCATGTTCCAACCCAAACCAACAACAGCGTGCAGGGGCCACAGCTTTCTGGTTCTGCTTATCAGGTTTTGCTGACCAGCAAAAAGCAATAGAAATTCCAAGCCCTCATAAAGCAGTAGCTCTTAAGCAACTACTTTTTTTTACTACTGCAATAAGAAAACTGTGGACAGAAATGACAGTGACTCACTTCAAGCTAGAGATGTCATCTGATGTTAGTGGTGGCCTGTATCAGCTGACCCATGGTCGTGCACATGGTGATCCCAGATACATATTGCTCTGAAAAAAATCCCGTGGACCCTTCCCAAACACAGTACGGATAAGGATGCACCAGGTTTGGCTCCCTCTATTCAAAGCAGCCCTCCACCACTCCCAACAGCCTTTGTGTCCTCATACTCATGCTCTAACAGCATACCACCAGGCATGTGATGTATGTTTGTGGGCATTCTGTAAAAACATCACTTAGGTGAGCTGAGACGCAGCCATCTGGGTATTTCACACACTTCCTACTGAAAAAGACAACAAGCAGAAAGAAGTATGTCTTTCTCAGGATCACAGGAAGACCACATGGGCTTCAGAGGAGATCCAAGACCAAGCAGCATAGATAGGAGAGTGCAAGCCCTAAGCAGTATGGGCAGGAGTCAGTATGTGCTGCTTGGCCTTGGCAGAAGTCCTTGCCTTCTTTTTTTTGCAGTAGAGCTGTAATCTTATAAAGACTATAAGGACAGCTGACTCATGCAGTGCTATCTGAGATGCCAAAACATATCCTGTATAGCTTTCACCTGTTTCTTGCAAAGGGAAAAGTTGCATGTAAGACCTCTGTAGTATCTGACAGGCTGAAGAGATCTCTTGGGTACCCTCAGGAATCCAAAAGGGCACTACAAATCTGTGTTTAAAGAATAAGACCCCCTGTGTGTCTGTGCTGCAAGGTGGCCCAGTTGCTCAAGCTCTCATTTGAGTTTTTGCAGCCTGAACTGAGCTCTGTGCTTTTGTTGCTGAGTGAGTTTGCAGGTAACAGCAGCAAGCACATATCCCTTGCAGTCTCAGAGGTGTGTGTAGAGCAGGCCTATGCTGAAGAAGTGATAAATACCTCTGGCTAGTCTTGTTGCTCCCGTAGGCCAACAGTGGTACTGCTCTCCTATGAAGTCCTTTGAGACTTAAAGTATTGTTGACACACTGGTCAATTACTTTGACTGTAGACTGAGACTGTAGGTAGGCAACCTGTTGTCATGGGTTTGGAGAGAACGGAGAGGTCCTATGTATTCATGACTTTCTGCTCATAAGAAGTATTCTTGTTAAAGCTGGGGGAGGAGAGAGCCACCCTTTGATTTCCTTATCCTCAGCCTCTCACCTCTGAGAGCCCAGAGCACTGCACTTTTCTGTTCCTTTTCCTCCAGTGCCAGCCACAGCCTGCAACTTCCCAACCTGCCGTTCCCATCCCCATCTGCCCTTCCCTACATATCTTCAGCCGTTTTCTCAGGGTTTGTTCAATCCTACCTCTGCTGTACCACCCTCTCCCAAACCTCTGTAACTTTATTCTTCCACTCACTTTCTACTCTTTCTACCTACCCCCTCCAACTTTAGCTGTCTCAGACCTTCAAACCTAGAGTCTTCATATCCTCTGCAGCTCCCTGAAGTCCATCCCTCTGTCTCTACCCTGTACCTATCCTTGAAGGACTTCATTGCTTCTCTTCCCTTGGCCAAAGTAGACAAGTGACCCATTTCTCCTTTACCTGGCTTTCCCAGGGGTAGAAACCCAGCCGGCCAGGTCCAGAGCAAAAGAGAATGTGTCTGGGTAGAAAATGGTGACCCTAATCTGGGAACAAGAAGTGCTATATCAAGATTTAGTTGTGATTATGTGTTTGTTTAGATAAGCTTCTGTGTTGGAGCATCTCCACAGCCATCTTTGTGTGGACAAATTGCACGCTGTCTCTCACCTAGCATTTCTTGGTAGCAAACTGTAAGTCACAGATCACTCCAGAGTAGGCAAGAAAAAATCTTTAGAAGAGAACAGCAGCTAAAGAGATGAACACAAGCTATTTTTTTTCTAACTTTTGTTTCTCTCAGTTCTCAGCATTATGCTGAGTTTGCTCTTCTGATGTCTGACTGACAAATGTCCTTTCACTTTTACTTTAAGTAGATCAGAAGGCAGATTGTTCTCTTTCCTGTTTTTCTCTTTTCTCTTCCTCTTTGCATAATAAATCAAAGTGGTAACCACTGGCTTACGTAAAGTATTCTTGTGGAATCTGGAACCAAGATTCATCCTGTCTTTAAGCCTGTGCTGAGGCACTTAAGCCAGTAGTTTAATTGCCCTTAGATACACTCACTAATGACTGAAGGAGGACAGGTACTTTGGGGAGTTCTGGGAGCACTTTGCCTTAGGCTGAAACACCTTTTAGGTGTGCTTATGTCACTTTTTTCCCAGACCCAAATCTACACGAGGCCAAATGTACAAGGTGCATTTTGCTACATGGTGCTTCTCTCCCCTCCCCCCCAACCCCCCATCCCCAATATCTTTCTCCTCAGCAGATCCGGAACTCTCAGAATCACAGAACCATGGAATCTCCTAGATTGGAAAAGACTTGTAAGATCATCTAGTCCA
>RSEF01000001.1:192350370-192373233 GCA_003993805.1 Himantopus leucocephalus | reverse complement strand
CAGCAAACTTCATCAGGGTACACTTGATTCCATCATCCAGATCCTTTATGAAGATACTGAAGACATTTCATGTTGCTGCCAAAGGCCCCTCTCTTGGTCTGAGAAACCCAGTAGTCACTGCCTTATGTTCAGTACTTTCATGTTGGAGCAGGAGGTTGGGGACAGGTTCCTCACTGGCTTGGGGCACTCTCTGAGTGACTGGGCTTCCAGGGGCCATGTCCTACTGCTAACAGACCACAGCAAATGGGATGAGAATCAAGCTCAGTATCCTGAAGGTTATTTACCAGCATTACACATCTCCTTCTGCCTGGAAACCTTCACCGTTGCCTGGGGCAATGGTGCATCTGCTCTGCCAGTGAAGCATGGTCCAGACCATTTTCCAGGGCAGAGCTGCTGACCCTCCGCATGCCTGGCATGCATGCACACACCAGGGTGCCAACTGCAGCCTTGGGCTCAGTGGATGTAGGCTTTCTCTTGACCTCGCTCTTTCTTTTGCCATGCAGAATTAGCCGCAGAGACCACAGCAGCTCACACAGTGCAGCCAGGCTACACGCAGCCATTGTTCCTTGCTCCCAAGGCACTGTGCTTGGTTGTGGGCACAGGTTGCGGGATGGCAAGCCGGGCTCTCCGCCAGGACGGGCTCTCCTGCCATGCCCCCCAATACCAACTGGCTCTTGCAGAAATGGAGCGTGCTGCTCTCCCTCACTTTCTTTTACTGGTCTGTTTAAGCATCGCCACTCCAAATGACTGTAAAGGGCAAATCTCTAGTGGATGTAAAGCAGAACCATCTGACTTACTGTCTCATGAATGTAATCCATAACCTTGCGCCAGAAATTTACAATCCCCTTTCGTGTATAAAAAGTTTCCTGTCATGGTTTTACTTCTACTCCATTGCTCTGCTCTGCATGGAAACACTTGGTGTAATCTCTTCAGAGATAAATAAGCCTTCTGCTGAAAGTTAAATGATGCCATTATTTTCTGCATGTTTATAGACGTCATCCTGCCGTGCTCCCATGCCGGGATCCAAGACAGCCTGAATCTTTGTTTTCCATTTCCGAAAGCTCTGGAGGAGAGAATGAAGATGTTGGTGTAGGAGGGGCAGAGGGGCAGGCAACGCGAGCCAGCACTGGGTTCACACACAAGCGTGCCTGCTCTGGACAAGCAGCAGATGATGGACACCCCAGCTGTTTCCTTGGCCAGGCGAATGTTTAGTCTAGGCTCCTGCCCCGGGCTGTGGCGGGATGGGAAAGGAGGATGCCAGAGTGCTCAGAGGGGCATGGGGAGCAGGACCCAGACCTCAGTCATGGGGAGAGAAACCTTCAGCGTGATAAAGCCACCTGAGCACAGCTAAGCTCCTAAAAGCCGCTCAGAAAGTAGGGTGCTGGGGGACTCCCTCAGTGGTTAGCTGCATGGCCCAGGAGCGGAGAGGTCCATCAGAGAGATCATCGTCTTGAGGGGTGCTGGGAAAGGGAGCATTTCTGGCTCTGTGACCAAAGTGCCATGCTGAAAGGAAAATAGGCAGCTGGATGCCCTGAGACCAGTTGTCTTCATTGCGAGGTATCAATAAAAGCAGTAGCTTGTAAACAGATCTAATTTGCTACAGGAGCATGAGAAACAGGTATCTTGTCTCACTTTAAGAATGCTAAAATCCTGTAAGAACAAGCTCCTGATATAAGCTCCTGGTATAAACTATTGGCAATCTTTTGTTGTTTCTTATTTAAATGAAGGTTTAAGTAAACAAATGCCATAAATAAATAAAAATGAACCCAGTGGAACAAGGTGAAAACCAGTAAATCATTGCAATGAGGGGAAGCATGGCAACCTTGGAAGGGAAGGGAAGGGAAGGGAAGGGAAGGGAAGGGAAGGGAAGGGAAGGGAAGGGAGATTTTCTGTCAAAGTCATCTCACCTAGCTGAGATGCCAAAGGCAGGAGTTTCCCATTTTACTTATATACTCAAAGGAGTGAGAGAGGAACACCTGAACAGCAGTTCAGAGATGTGAATCACCCCCTGGAGATGCTGAGATGCTGAAGGAAGGTGCCTTGCTCTGAGTGAGATGGATGCATGTGGCTAAATCATATTTGTTAATGCTGCTTTGCATCTGGAAATTGAAAAGCTGGATCTGTGGGGAAAGTAATTTGGCATTGTAGTGATCCAGGTTGCAGCTATCATGCAAATTTTCATTCTTTGTGCTCTCCTCTCACAGGATGGTCTGCATAGTCTGCAACACCAGTCCTGCTGGGTACTGGGCCAGCCAGGTGAAATCTCTTTTGAAACCCTTCTTTGGACTACTGGGAAGATGCTCAAGTGGTGTGAGGATGAAAATATCACCTCGGCATCCCTGATTTGCCTTCTAATTAACTGATTAAGTTTTACTGAGCTTGATAGGAGTACTTGAGGAGGCTGAGGACAGGCTGAATATAAACCATTAAAATGTTAAACTGCATAAATCATAAACATAGGCACTTTTAAGAGAATGGAGACGACAACATTTTCTACCTTCCTAATAACAAACTGGTACAATGCCTGATTGTCTGTCAGGACAGCACAACTTTTAATTTATGGGAGCTCTGTGGCTTATTCCCTGTATTACATTTTCCCTCAGAGACCTGAAGCAAGCTTGGAAGTCACTATGTTGGATACCATAGAGAAGTAGAAGTCCTTTAACACTGAAAAGTCTAATAAACAGCCAGAATTCCATAAAGTGCGTCAACCTTATTTCACAGATGGGAACTTCAGTTGCAGAGATATGTTAAGTGACATGCCAGAGTCACAGGCAATCACAGTCCTGGGCTCCAAGGAAAAAGCTAGGGTCCTACTATAACAGTGCAAACCATTTGCACACAAATGTTTGTGTACATTCAAAAACTGGAATGACGTGAACTCAAAGAATAAAAAAAACCCTTAATAAACACCATATTGAGTTTTCTGGAGCAAAGAGCTGCTGCTATTGCTTCTGTGTTGCTGGAGAGATTAGCAGGGTTTTTATTGCCTTTTACATTCATGCTCTGGTTTCAATGTCCTGGTTTGTAATGTCAAACCTGGGTAGTTTCATTGCTCCATGTCAGCCAGGAAGAAAAGAAAGCGGCGCAATATCAAGCATAGCAGTTAGAGTGGTTGCATGCACTTAAGTAACCGTCTGGGAAATGGTAAGAGCTGCTCCAGCCAATTAGAAGTATTAGACCAAGCCTCTATTTAAGCTATAGAGAAGGTTTGTAAACTGTCCAGGTTTTTGGTTTTTGGGGTTGGGTTTTCCTCCCCTCCCTCGTATTAATGGCTTGCTAGGAACTAGGCAGCCACAAACTCACAGAAATGTTTTTCATCATCTTCCCGTGAATAGAGAGTATTTGGCAAACAACAGGAGCAAATCCAGAAAGCTGACTTCCAGCTCCTGAGTGGCTAAGCCCTCGTTTACATCCCAGCTCAGTGGGATGGACCTTTCCAGCTTCAAACCAAACCTAAACTCGTGTGCCAGAGCTGCAAGAAGCATAAGGTAGGAAGCGGCACCATCAGGAAGATGCTTGGCTGTGCCGTGCCACCAACGTGGGACACGGTCAGGCATTACGCCTGCAGCTGCAAGGGGTCCCAGGGGAAAAGGGATGTTTCCCAACCTCCTCTGCAAAACCTTGGGAGCAGATGTATCCCCTTCCTCCCCCACCATGCTGTTTAAACAAGCAAAGGATCTGGGGCTGGTTCAGCTTCTCTTTCTGCCAGCTGCACTGTCCCTGGGGTGCGAGGGTGGCCAGCAGCTGAGCAGAAGCTCTTCCCATGCCCTGGGAGAATGGGCAGCCAAAACAAGCATGAGACACGGGTGAGGAGATGGGACTTTTCATGTTTTGTGGGCCTACCCTAGGCACTTGGTGTTTGGAGAGCATTCACTCTTTCCTGCTGCTCCCATGGTCCTGAAGAGGGATGTTGATCACCCATGAGGACAAAGGGAAGTCCTGCTGCTGGCCACGGTCAGGGGGATGGTCCTCACGGATCCTAAGCAGAGACATCAGCTGTCTCTAAGGTGCTACTTTAATGCATGATGTTACAAAAGGAAGGAATCTATCCTGCAGATGAAATGCAAAGCTATTTTGACCTTTTAGAAAACATAAAAGACATTTAAGGAAGCAAACAGACCCACTGCCCCCACGTGCAAAACTAATTTGCCAACATATCTGCACAATATTTTGTGAAAACTATGTGGCCTGTGTTGCCCAGAACTCATCAGCATGCATTTCTGACTTCTTTAAGAGCACAGCTACCTCATTTCTGGGTAATTAGGTAGTCGGAAGCACCAACTAAGCCTAAACAAACATCGTTTCCTCTAACAAGGAAAGTTATTGTGTAGCCTTTCAGGACACAGTTTTCTGTAGTATGCAATGACTCTAATGTCTATTAATTATTTCTAAATGGTTTAAGCATTATCTGCCTTTGGGTAAATTCTTTCTCTATAGTGTAATCTAACCTGTGGGAGGGGAAAGAAAAATATAACAGTGTTTTGCCATGTCACCTCCCCAAACATGACAGATTCTTCTTTTAATCATTATCACCCTCACCATCACACACCAAGCTGAAGGACCTGGAAAAGGTTAGTGGGACGGTTTCCCGGACTCCATCCCACATGTCAGTGACTCACTAGTTTTAAAGAGCATATGTGCGTGTGGGCCTTTTGGGTCTCACCTCTCTTGCCATGGGCAGCAAGAAGGGAGCATTCCTGTTTGCGCTGTGCCTTTACAACAGTTTAAGTATTGTCACTATCTCAAAGCTGTTGTCATGAGATTTCACTTTCACAGCTACCAAGAAAGTCTCATGAACAGACAGGCTGGAAGCTCAAGCTTATCTGTTCATGTACAGTAGTCAGTTTTGTTTTATAGAAGAAAAATACTGCTACGTTGTGAGTCTGTGTTGTTCACTCATGCCTCTTCTCCTCCGTGTTCTGTAGTGTTGAGCCCAGACCCAGAATTTTATAATCAAATGTCCCTCCATTAGCTGAATTGTGACTCATCACTGCTGAAAGAGAGTGTTAGAAGTATCATTAAAAAAAAAAATAGCTTGGGATTTTTTTTTCTTTATTACTACACCTTCTTTAGCAACCACAGACTCACAGGAGATGCCAAGCCCTTTGGCAGGACAGGGTGATGGGAGAACACAATGCAGAAGACCAAAGAAGACCTGCAGCCCACAAATTGGCTTCAGAACAAGAAGCTAAAGCCTTCTCACGGTTACATAGATGAAAACAAACCAAATTTGATTTCTATGTACCCAGCATCTTTGTGTTCTTCAGATATAGCCCAGGCAGACAGAATCAGTGCAGCAAGTGTTACCTAGCTGATTGCAGAGGAGAGAGTCCCTGTTTACTCCTGTTGGTGTTTATCAGCGCTTTGCCGTGGAGTGCCTCTGAGACCAGCATTTCAAAAAACAGAATGGTGTCTTTCAGCCTCCTTAAACCAAAAGGGCTTCCACCTTTTCATGGGAGTTTTCTCTTGAAACAGTGCAGCCACAAGGGTTCCCTTATATGACCATAAAGTACCAAGCACATCTGTCAGCACTCCATAAATTCAAATTAATAATAGGTCCTCAAAGGGCTACATACCACTTCCAAGATATCTCAACATGTGGGCAGGAGAATGGTCTCCCCACAAATACTGAAGCATGTGCTTGCTTAATGGGACACTTATAAATGAAGCTGTTTTCTCCTATGAAAGACTGGATTTACAGCTTAATGTGTCCACCCAGCAGGCAAGTTTGTCCAGAAAAAAATGCCCCTGTGCAGTTTTTATGGTTTATAGCAAGATTAGGAGTGACATAGAAGAAATACAAACAGGCTTCATATTTTCCCTCCTCTACCCAGTACCCCTTGAGCAAGGAGGACTACAAAGACCTGAGTCATCTCTGACTCATCCGCTGGGTCCTGAGAGGGGATTCACCCCCAGTAGCAATCTGCGTACATTGTGCAGACACATACTCCTGCCTGGGAAGGGCAACCACTTGGGGAGTTGTCTTGTGGTTGCTCAGGGAATGACGCGTTGATTCGCTGCCTCACCCGACTTGCCTGGTTCAGCCCACTCCCTAGCTTGTCCTCTCCTCTCCTTCCACCTTTCCTGAGGCTGCTTCACACCCCCTTCACAGAGGGCTTTCTGCTGTCAGCCGTGGCAGGGCTGAAGGGAGGGTGCATCTTTACAGTAGTGCTTGAACCTTCCCAGGTCCATGAGTTTGGGCTAAGCTGGGTTTGACTTCACACATGGCAGAAACAAGTCTCATTTCTGCTTATCTAGCTTCAGACATCCAGGCAGGAGATGATACCCAAGAAGATGTGAAGTGAAGGAGTGTGTCCCTGGGATCTTTACACCTCACTAACTTAAGAGGTTGTGTGAATTGTATTATGTGGATGACCGTCTCTCCGCTTTTTTTCCAGGCAGTCCCAAGGCTTTTTTTTTCCCTCAGGGCCATGGTTTCTTCTTGGCAGTGTGGTTACTGCAGCAGGACAACACACACAGTATTTCCATGTCACCTTCTGAGCCTCAGGAGGCAGCAGCATGGCTTGGTGCAGACTGTGCAGGTTGGGCCACGCAAGCCACCACAGCACCACAGAGACAGCTATGGCATGTGGCAAGTCTGACTCCCTGCCCAGTCAAGCACTGACGTCATGTGAGGGACATCACATATCATTCCCCGCACACAAGCAGCACAGCTTTGCCTCCAGAGAGGACACCTCTCTGGAACAGTGCCGGGATCTCACCCCTTAGCTTGTAGAAATTGATAGACCAGATTGGACCTTACAGCAGGATGAAGTTGAGCACCCGGGTACCTGCCTAAAGAGTAAAACGTAGTATAATAACCATCTGACAGAGTTACAGGATGCCAGAGCAAGTGTAGACCCTGCTAATGCATGCTTGCTGGGTCAGGATCCTTACACATTTCTCAGCTCATGTTTCCAGATGAGTCCCCTGGCTAAATCCCAACTCAGCACAAGGATGTGACTCAGCAAAGCTCTTTCCATGGAAAGAAGCTGAGCATATGCTAGAAGGGAGTTAGGACATGTTGAGAGAAGTCTCCTGGTCTTGGGGACTGGGGGGGAATCCGAAGTGTGAGATGTCTCTTATGGGCCTGGCCAATGGGGTAGACATCTAACAGGTCTTGGAGGTCCCTGAGGAAAAAGGGAATGAAAAAGATTTATTTTCTTCACATCATCAAGTTCCTATCACCACAGAAAATGTACTCATTAAATCTTCATTGGGATAGTACAGGGGCACAAAGGATATCTAAGACACCTGATGAGAGCGTTTTGTGGGCCAGGGTAAGACTATCCATATCCATATGGCTGTAACAGAAGTCCATGGAGATAAATATGAAATAATGTTGTCCCACCCGGCTTTGGTACCGCTAGCACTTTACCTGCGGCAATACGGTGTTTGGGATAAGCTGCAGAAGCCATTGGAGAAGATGAAAATGTTATTTGCTTTTGAGGCTCAGCTTTGGTCAGGAGAGATATCAGGGCCTGACAGAGCATTTGAACCTACATAGGGATTTTTATGAGGCTGAGTAAAACAGGAAAAAGATGAGAACAGCTGCTGCTTGCAGTGGTTCCTTGACTGGGAGTGGGAAACACGTTTTGAGACAGCACTCACCTTATCTTCCAACTGTGTCCACAGGGAACCATCCTGCCTTAGTGCTCTAGCTTTTACTGCAGCTCTGGTAGCATCTCACCTACTGTGCTTCCCTTAAACCTGTATTTCCCAGGTCATACCAGGTATTTCTCCAGTCTACCTGCAAGCCTGTTCAAATGGCAGCTCTTTGCCATATAGGAATGGGATGCGACTAATATCTACACAAAGAGTACTTAGAAAACTCCGTTCTCCAAATGAGAAAATCAGCTGGCAGATCTGTATTTTCAAGTGTCTCTTGGAGAAACAAATAGAAGCAACAAATGTCTCTGAATTTTTCTTTGACCAACTCTGTACCCTCACCTTAACTGTTGTTAACCTCAGTGGGAGTGAGCTCTGCAGAATTAAGCAACTTCACTAAAAATCAAACAGGGCCATGACGTCAACAGCAGCCTTCCCAGGGCTACAGAACTACATCACCAAATGCTGACCTTCCCCCTCTGCCCCTGTCCTGCCCCAGGACAAGCTGGGGTTCCTGCCCTGTGATTCACCACATTTGGGTAGTTATCTACTCGTGGGAAACAGGTCGTGGACAGCCACATAACCCATCGCCCTGCTCCTTAGTTGTGACTGAAGTGTGACAAGTTTCTCATGCTTGAACTTAAAATTAACTGTAACAGAGTGTCTGCCATCTAACTAACATACTCCAGACCCCCACTATCTTTTCCTTCAAAAATCTTTCCCTAACAGCTAACTTTTGTCACAGTTTTAGTACATTGCTTCTCATCCTACCTTCGGTGGCCACAGAGAGCAATTTATTCCCCCATTTTGGCAGAAGTCATTCCCTTAATGAGAGTCACGAGGCAGTTCTTGTGCCTCCTTTAGATTTTCCCTCTGTCTTCCACTCTGTACATGGACTTTACCTTTCAATTTATTATTTTGTCTGTGGGATCCAGTACCTCCTTGCAATGAGGAACTGGTGAAATACGAGCGAGAGGAGGTCCTCCCTTGGCAATGCCAGCAGTGCACCACAGGACTGGGAAAACCCTGGTCAGGGTGTGGCTATTGCAGCTTCAGTATTTCACAGAGCAGGTGTGCTCTGAGCTGCTTTAAGAATCAGGATGTTTGCCAGACCTCAACTGCAGGAACGCTCTGCCCGTAGGGAGTGGCATGGAAGAAGTCACAAAGTTCAGGCATGAATCAAAAACGGACTGAAAGACAAAAGGAAATTAAAGTATTGAAGCTGGAGCAGTGTTAAGCTTGGCTGCTTGAAGAGTGAAGGCAGGGCACACCAAGGCATGGAGGCAGGATCCCTGTCACCTGTCATTGTATGTCTACAACACAACTATTTACATCTGAACTAATCATTCTTGGATCCCCGTTGAGTCAATGCAAAGGAATATATGGCACATTTGAAATGCCTACCTACAGACGAGAAGTACCAACTTTAGTTGTGATTATTACTTCTGCTGATGCTGGGAGGCCGAGGATGACTCTATGGGGATGTCTTCATTTGTTCAGAGGAATCTGACCCAGAGAGATTGCCTTTGGGTGAGAAAACTTTGACGTCACTCTTAAAATGTTCCTCTTTGTGCCTTCCTTGTTCTTTATGGAAAAAGAGGATGTTTATCCTGCACCTTTCCTCATTCCAAGCTCCCCAGGTGTCCATGTCACATGGGACCAACCTTCTGATGGATGTCTGAAAACATCCATCACAAAACTGAAAACTCTGGTCTGCGTTGTCCCTGAGCACAGATCCAGATGTACACAGTGAGCACACTGCATCCATGAGTCTTGTCCATTCCATGATGACAGGACCCTCGTCCAAAAGTCTATCCCCATTTTCTGTCAGAAAAGCCTTATGCTGAGTTGTGGCCATCTTACAAGCCACAGGTGATGAAGTGCTGTGACAGCCAGTATTGCTGAGTGATCTCGATACCTCCAGTGTACTGTGATGACCCAGGCTGCTGCCATTCCATCAAACTTCTTGGAAAGAGTTACAACAAACATAGAGAGCTGCTTAAGAGGGCTTTATAGGCGAGGGTAGGAAGGGAGTGGAGAAGTGAGCAGCAGGAGGAGGGAAGGGAAAAGGGGAGAAGGACAAGTGCTGGAGCAACAAGAGAGGCTGGGTGGGCTGGCCACCACCTCCTGCTCACTATCTGCCTCAAAAATTGTTTCACCGATGTCTTTTGAGACATTTTAGGCTACCTATCTTATCTCTATCAAGTAGGAGGAGGGTTGCCGGCAAGCAGCACGTTTTCCAGTGCCCATGTTTACAGCTCATCCTCCGGGACTCCCACCATCTCCCCTGGGAGGCTTAGTCGGCAGTCCTGCAGCTTCTGGGCAGTTAAGCTGTAATTTTCCTTTGCTCCATCTTATGCTATTACTTTAAGTTTCTCCTCTTGCCCTGTCCTCAGCAAGTCTCTCCTCACTTGGTGTTTTCTCTCTACTAACTCCTCAACTATCACTATCGCAGCCCTTGCAAGTACTGGACACTGTTTTAAAAACACATCCTCAGGACCTCAGAGGTGTTTACTCCTTTCTGCTAAAAAGCAGACTTGTGGGGAATGTGACGTATCACTTACACAGTTCAGAGGCAGGGCATTTCCCACATTATAAAAGAGTGGACCGCAGCCACAAAAGTTGAAGCCTCACTTAAAAATGCTGCTATTTGAGAGGGAGGATTGCTCACTGCTGTTAAAAAGTACAAAAACACAATGTTACTCAAAAAGCCAAAAATAAAATCCCCTGGCAATTTGTATATGTGTTCAAAATGCTGATGGTTTTTAAAACCCTTTTTAGATACAAGGATTTCTGTGCCAAACTAAGATCCAGAAGTAAAAACAAACAGATAATGAAATAAACACTGTGATGACAAAAAAGAGGAATTACTGCAATAATGTACTTTTCCAGGAAAATTAACCATAACAACAGTGCTGGTGAATCACTGGAGTTTTCTGAACCATAGCGGCTGCTGCTGCTTATAAACATGATTTTGAAATCTTACAGTGTTGTTATTTCCACGGTAGCATTGGCAGTAGCTATGTAAAGGTTTTCTGGCACAGAAAGAAATTTCTCCTAAAAACCCTGACTGGGATTTTTTAATGCTTCCTAGAGAATTACATTAAATGAATGGGAGGTATCTGCCTAAATTATTTACAAATCTTTAAAAGTCTTATTCCACCTCCATCATGTGCAATTATTTGTAAGCTATGAAACTGTTCCAGCAAAATGCAAAGCATAAATACTGTTGTGAGGAGAGGACAGACTCGTAACTCAGATCTCTGTGGGCAGAAAGGGAAACCCTCTGCCCAGTGTATTGCCTTTCAGTATCAAACAGAAGATCAGGTACAAGAGGTTTAGGTCTAAAGGTCATATTCAACTTTTCCCAAAAAATCTTCCTAAATCCCAGTTCTGTGGACTTTATGGTTTTAAGTCTCAAAGTAGTCCAGGTGATCTGTTTTAACCCCATCAGGGAACTACCACCAAACCATGATGCCACCCAGAAGGATGCTACGCTGTGGGCATTGGAGCAGAGGCTCTGACACCTGTTTGGGGAACAGGGATGGAGATTTGTCACGTATTAAGCCATCTGAACCTGGCATCTGACTGCAATGCAAATCCAGGCTGGGCTGGCATCAACTGCAGGGTGTTACCATCACGGTGCAGCAGCTTTCATGGAGGGAGCTGTAGCGATCAGAGATCCCCCAGTTCAGTTTTCGCCTACACACACTGCCGCAGCTGGTGATAGGCAGCATTCCTGCAGGCAATTACAGCGGAAAAGACGGGGTAGACGTGAAGGATTAACTGTTCTCACTCAGCCTTTGACGTGTTCCCTCTGGATCACAGCTTTTGGCACATCTGTGCTTCTATGAGCGGTGGTGAAAGTACTCTGCTAATGTGATATCCATCATGAGCTGTGCCTGTGATCACACACACATAAACACGGGCACACTCACTGATTCAGGGTGATTTTCTCTGTAAACAGCAGCATGTTTGCAGTGGGGTCTCAAGGGCCACATTGCCACTACAGCGGAAATCCTTGCCGTTAGCCACTGGGTGAAGCATGATGTTACCACACCAGTGTTTCGTAGACCCGACTCTGTTTACTCACAAGGACTCAAACCTCAGCTAATCTTTTTCAGCATTCCTGGGCTGGAGATTCTTTCATGCAGAAAGAGCGTTTTGCTCCAGTGACTGTTGTATCTCTGAGACTAAACCTATGAATAGTTCACATCAGTCTAAGAATAGAGGTGGTAGAAACCTTCAAGTTCTCATCACCAAGTTATTTCTTCTTATTGTGGTATTACTATTCCATTCATTGTTTTCACCTTTTAATTTTCATTTTTGCAAAAGCAAAAATGTGCTACTCTGAGCTGAACATGTTAGTTCCAGAGTCATTCAGATCCTTATGGTAGATATTCCCTGGCTTAGTGACCTGATGCAGCGGAATTGCTGTGAATTTGCAAGAGTAATATTAAAACAGCATGATTCCTGTTAATGGAGTCAAGGAATGACACCACTCTTTCCCCCTTAGCTCAGTAAGAAATTGTAAGATGGAAGTGGACAAGTCTAGAAAACATCCTGCTTTCTCAGTAAGGAGAGAAGCAGACCATGGAAGTGGTTTGGGTGCTGGGCTGGCCAGAGTGGGATGGGAGGAGAAGGAAATTCTTTCAATATCTCTTGATGTTCTTGGACAGTGGGACCCCTGAAGAACCCTGGGGTTGAGGACTCCACTAGAGAAAATCATGCTTCTTTCCTCAAGAGGAAGCTCGGTCACCCTTTCTGGAATAGCACGTTTGCCCTGAAATTTGCCAGATTAACTTTCTTCATCAACCATTTCATTGGATATGACATCCATATGAGAAGAAGAGGGGGACACTACATAGGCAATGGCAGGCCCAACATCACCAAATGGCCTTGAGCCATTTGAAACAGATGAGCCATCTGAAACAGAAAAACTAGCAAGGATGTGGGAGGCAGCTTGGCTGTCATTGCAAGACTTACATAGTTAGGAGAAAACCTGATAGAGATAGAGGGATACGGAGTAAACATTGAGCGGGCAGCCCACAGGAATCAGATCACTGGCAAGTATATCTGGGATTTCAAGGAGGCTGGATAAGAACCTGGAGCTGTAATTGCCCTATCAGGGACATCAACTGTACAGAACTGTACAAAAGTTCTGTGAACGGCCAAACATGGAAGAGTCACAGAAAGAGGCATCCAGGCACAGGGTCCACATACAGTGTCAAACAGGAGCAGAAGGAAGGTGCCCAGCTATGTCACATTAAGTAGATGTGCCTGCCAGCAGCAAGGAGTGTGGATGAGGGATGGTTGTCTCTCTGCATTGAGTGCAAAGGGACCTACTGAATTAATTTAGATTACACAGTGAGTTCTTGACAGCTGAAGCTGAATAAGTTGAATACCACCTGTGAATGCCTATATGGATAAGAGAAATATGAAAATGGACTCTTTAACATAGCTGATAACGATATAATGAGATCCAGTGGTTGAAAGTAGAAGCTGGGCAAATTCAGACGAGAAGTAAGGAATGTTTTTTAACCACAGAGATAATTAAACATTGGAAACATTTATCCAGGCTTGTGGTTGATTCTTCCATCACTGGCAATTTCCAAATCAAGATTGGATTGGTTTTCGGAAAGAAATGTTCTTTGCTTCAAGCAAGAGTGAATGCAGGAAGTTCTCTCGCTCGTGCCTGATACAGCTTAGGCTAGAAGTTACAGCAAGGTAGGCAGAACAGGCCTGGAGGCTCAAATAGAAGAAGTATCTGTGTTACAGAGATATTCTTTCTCTGCATATGTTATTGGCATTACATCTTTGTAATGCCAGGAATCAGCTCTATTGTATATCCCAGCATATAGATCCAGACAAAACTCACTTAGGGCAATTTCCTTCAGGGCTTGTGTCAGAACATTGCTGAAATATGATATTAGCTTGAGCTTCAGTTTCTAATGGCAGCTTAAATGCTCCCAAACACCAGCTTAGTTTCACTTTAATTGTATAATGATGATCTCCTTATGAACATGCTTTGCAATCATTTGCTTGCATAACAGAGGAGCATAATGGTGTCTGATGGCCCAGACTCTGTGTCTTCTTTGTGTTCCCTTATTGCAGGAGGAATCTAGGGGCACCTGCAGATGGGAGTATATTCAGAACAGTTTTATTTCTTATTTTAGTATTTCATCATATCTCATTAAGAATATCAAAGAATTATTAAGAACAAAGTCAGCATAATAGCTTCCCCCATACAACTGCTGTTTTTTAACCCCATAATTCCCACATGTGTTCTGAAAGGCATTGCAAAGAAATAAGCAACTGTCAAAGTAAGACTTGTTTTAGCTGGTATTTGTAAGGGGGGGGGGGAGAATCAAAAACAATAGAGCATAACAGCAAACCAAACCACAGACGAAGGCTTAAATCCTCTTTCTAGTTACTTACTGAATGGTAGTTCCTCACAGGTTGCAGCTAATCATCTGCCTAAATCAGTGACTGCTGATAGGCATTAGTTCGTTATGAGACATCCCCTAGGTTAGCTAACATTTAAATCACTCCAGGATCTGCATCTCAATTCAAGATTTAAATTGACACCAGAGTTTACAACACAAAATAAACTCTATTCGTAGAGTTATTATAGCTGCGATGATCCAAAAACACCGACAAACAATGTTTATAGAGAGTGGTCACATCTTTTGTTAAGACAATTTCCATTTAGAAAGACTTCTTTGGCCAAAAGCCTTTCTTTTGGTCTGAAATAGAATGAGGTTTAGTTACTTTTACAGTCCTTAGCTTGTGTACTCTAACAGCTGAATTTGCGTCATACTTTACTGAACATGTCATCTACACACAAGAAAACAAGGGTCATGTTTATGCATTTTCTCCTAATGCCACAGCTTTGGATGTATCCAGTCAACAAACCTTCATACTGTAAAATGGGGACTAGTGAGCCTACAACCACCACACCGATTCCGCTGCTACTTTTACAGCAAAGTGTCCCTGAAAAGTCGGTCAAAGCTCAGAGCCCGTTTAGCTGGAAACTACCAACTACCCTACACTTTACTGAGCAGAGCGCTACTATTCCAAGAAGCATCTGAAAAATCCCCAGTTTTTAAAGTAAATAAACCAGAACAGCTATATCAATAACTGGAGTTAATTATTAAAGCAAAGTAACACCAGAGAGCTTAAACAATAACAGTTACCCCAGGAAGACAGGCTCTGCCGCGCTAGAATGGACACAGTCTATAAGCAGCAGGACATCCAAGAGTGGTTTTGTGCTGTGCTTCACTCTGTCTCCAAGGTCTCTGGACTTCTTCATGAAGTCCATTGTTTAGATGGCTCCACATAATAGTACAGTCATCTGAGCATTTCCAGTATCACAGCTAAGATCTAGTTCCTGAAAACAACTAAACATGTGTGTCACTCTATGCTACAAGACTCACTGACCTGGATCTGCAGAATGAGAGGACGCATCCAACCTGCCCTGTCAGAAAATGTGCCGTATCCTGTCAGCGCATGCAGGCTACAGACAGCACTTGTTTGTAGCAAATTTAACCAGCTTCCCACTTTTCCTCATGTTTTTGTATTGCCATATCACTTACAACACATTTAGCTGAATCTTGGATCAATTGAAGTCTAGGGGAATTATTCCAGAAACAATATTACTCTTCTCCTGCTGTGAGCGATTCCTGAGAACAAAGCCATCGGAAAGACTGAAACCTCAGGCATGGAGAGATTAGTCAGGGATTGGTGCCACAGCCAGGACAAGTGTTTAGTCATCCTGACACAGCCCCGCTGAGCCCTTGACCAATAAGTTCCAGCCTTGCTTGTTGTCCTCACTGAGGAGGACAGAAATATATGAGAAACTTAAGTTCTGTGGTAGACATCTGAGTCAAGCACTTACCACACGGCTGTCACACCCACTGCTGTTTGGTTTACTCAAACTTAATAACTCTTCAGTATATTATGTGGATTACGGAAATGCTGTAACTTCAGATGAGTTGGCAAAGCACCATATAGCTATAAAGCAGCGGGCTGTAATCCTTCCAGCGGGCATGGTGGTCTATTCATCTGTCCCTTCATACTGTAGGTTTGTGGGCCTCTGCCCACAGAAATTATTCTGACGGAATATGTGATCGTCCCTGGCCAGGTCTATATAATAATTTCCTTTCCCATCAGAAAGATTGACTAGTACGGGATTTACTTTCTACTTGAAATAACCATTCTGGTTCCCTTCTTTCTCCTGAGCTTGAGAAAATCCATCAGGGTTTTACAGGGCTATTACTCTATTTACCGAATTGCCAAGCCTTTTTCACCTGAAAACTTTGAAAGAGAAGATCAGTCTGGCCTGGCTTTGTTTGGACTTCAGAATGTGCAACTTCATCCTGCCCCTTTCCCTGCACACATGCGTTTATGGATGATACCACCAATGCAGATATGGCTTACAGGAATCCTGGAATGTCCTGAAGCTGCCCCCGGTTCATGACCGTTGTTCTGTAAAGGCAACAAATACAGAAGCCTGAAGTTTGGTAATTTCATTTAAGAAAAGGCAGAAAGAAGTCATTTTTGATGCCCCTAATAGGAATATCTCTAGGGAAAAAGAACCTGTATTTTGGTTGCTAGTCTTCATAGTATGTATGTATGTATGTATACATGTAAGTAAGTATGTAACTATCTATCAATCTTTCTAATATATTGTATGCATCCCATAATATGATATCACCACAGATATTTTTTTTTNAGGCAGAAAGAAGTCATTTTTGATGCCCCTAATAGGAATATCTCAAGGGAAAAAGAACCTGTATTTTGGTTGCTAATCTTCATAGTACGTATGTATGTATGTATGTATGTACACATGTAAGTAAGTATGTAACTGTCTGTCTATCTTTCTAATGTATTGTATGCATCCCATAATATCATATCACCACAGATATTTTTTTTAATTATATTAGGCTAACACTAAGTAGAAGACAGATGCTCTGCAGAAACTACAACCTATAAAAAGCAAGACAGATAAAGGAGAAGGAAGCATGGTTGCCTCTACTGAAATAAAGCATAGAAAGATCGCCCAGCTGTTTCCAAGCCATCTACAAGAACTGCCTGACTTAGACGCTACAGTGATTGCAACGCGTAAGCTCAAAAAATGAGTGAGTTTCTCATCACACAGGGAGCCAGCGCTCTGCTCGCTATGATGCCAGTGGAGACAGGTAGTAGGGGATATGAGCAAGGGGTAACGTCACTTGCCAAAACAAGAATAAAGAAACGAACGCTGATTTCTGTGTCTTTACCAAAAACCTGACTTCATGCCTTGGAGGTTATATTTCTGTGGCTGCTGAGCCTGTGAGTTTGGCAGAGAAAGGAAAACAAAAAGCAAGTCGAGTGATCCGACTCTGGCATGCTGTCAGGGAAGCGTCATGTGCACGGGCTGGGAGATCTTTCATACAGACATCAACATATGAGCAATTTTCAGCCGGGCTCCTCCAGCCTGACAGACCGCTTATAGCAAAAGAGGAGCTGATCAGAAGGCAGAATACAGAGAGGTCTGAACTGCTAGTCACCAGCAACCTCGTTAGCAATGCCTCATGAAGGGCCATGAAGGTGATGAAGCGACTGGAGCATCTCCCATGCAAGGAGACGCTGAGAGAGCTGGGACTGGTCAGCCCATGGGAGAGGAGGCTCACGGGGGTTTTATCTGCATGCATAGATACCTGATGGTGGAGTAAAGAAGACAGGACCAGGCTGTCCTCAGTGGTATCCAGCAACAGGACAAGAGGCAATGGGCACAAACCAAAATCCAGGAAACTCCTGTGGGTAATAAACTTTTTTACTATGAAGGTAGTTAACACTGGCACAGGTTCCCCTGAGAGGTTGTGGTGTCTCCAGCTTTGGAGATACTCAAAACCTGACTTGACACAGCCCTGAGAAACCTGCTGTAGCTGACCCTGCTCTGGGCAGGGGTCCCTGCCAAGCTCAGCCATTATCCTCTGGTCCCATTAAGTGGATCCAGACCCTGGCTTGTACACCTCACGCTTTGCTGGCGTCCCTCCGGAGAGGGGAGAGCCTCCCTTTCTGAGGGATTCAGCAGAGCACGGCCATGTCGGGGGTACCTGCCAAGGGCTTTGCCTGCTTCTCCACCTCCCGTAGGGCAGAAGCCCAGCCTGCCTACCAGGCTGCCTACGCAACGCAGAAGCCACAACATTCTTCCTCCTATGTTATCTCACCCATAAGCAATGCAAACAGGTAAATGAACTGTCTGCCCAACCGGCCGAGACGGAGCTTTTCCCCATAGCAATGCTGGCTAAGGGGAACGGAGAGGAAAAAGGGGCCTCCCACCTCTCTTGCTGTGCTTTCGAACGCAAGAGCAGCCCAAAGGAGGCATTAAGAAGTGGAGTAGCAATGTCATAGCTTCACTCCTGCTTACAGCGTTGTCACTGTTGTCTTCTATTAGCTCCTCTGAAATGCAAACAATTTAAATAAGGCAGAAAGAAAAAGGGTCAGTGCCCTCAGTCAGCTAATTAATGATGTTTTGGAGGCACTGGAGACTTTATCAAAAAGCAGTGGGGACGTGGGAGGAAGGAAGTGCCCTTCCAGGGATGTTACAAATGGCCTTACAGGCATATAAATGTGCGTGCTTTGGACTGGTAAAAAGCAGTTTGTTAGAAACAACTGCTCATCAATGGGGGCGTGCTGCAAAAAGTGTCTTGCTTAGGTTTCCTAAAATGTTGCTTTGATGCAATTTGCTGCCTTTCCTGCTTTGCAATTTTCCATTCTGCATCTTGTTTAGCTAGGGGGGATTAATGAGAACTGCCTGTAGTCAGCTAAACTGCCTTTCTGGCAGAGTCTGATGAGGAAGCTGTGGAGATCAGTAAACAGAGCTGAAAGTGCGGGTGGCCATGAGCTGCCTTNTTTTTTTTTTTTTTTTTTTTTTCCTCTGCGTGTGTAAAGGAAGTAAGAAGTGCAGCAGTCAGCCCCGTCAGACAGGGGAGATATTTCACAGGAAATAACAGATGGCTTCAGGCTCGTATTTCTCTTGCAGAAAACCCTGCTCAGGTATCTTGAAAAATGGATGCTTCAGGCTAATTTGTCTCTTGGTACCTTGAGGTATACCTCATACATAAAAGCGTAAAACACAGGCTGAAAAAGCCTAGGCCTTGTTTGTTTGCGTAATTATACATGCTTTTTATTTTGGACAACAGTGGATGACAGAAATTTCAAGGTATCTGAAACACCAGTATGGATTTCTTTCAACCTTAATCAGTGATGGGCAGTTGCTGGCATAATCAGAGTGAAGGGGTCCCTTTCTGTATGTTCATCTGGAAGGACATAAAGCAGCAGAATCCTTAAAGGGCTTCAGTGCTAGGGTGATATCTTTCACAAGCAGAAAAGATGCCTGCTCAGCATCGTTCTCATGCTGCTCACTCCTTTGTACCAGCTCTTGCACCCTCTCTGCACCTGCAGACCAGGGCTCAGGCACGTTCCCTGCTGTACCCCACCAGGAGAGCTTCCACAGAGGGATGACATGGCAGCAAAACCATTGCCGCTGGCCCCTGGGAAGAGCTGCCGACTGGCAAAATAGATGGGAAGAGAGTGTTATCACAGCTTGTCCGCTCTGTATGGCTGCAATCTTCCCGAGATGCTGGCAGCACCTGTAGGCTGAGGAAGAGGAGCTTTGTGTCTCCAAGGAGGGTGAGCCTAGTGTCTCAGGATCTGAGCTGAGTGAGGCCCAAACGTGACTCCAGAGACAACCATGTTGCTAGAGAGGACTTTCTATTTTGGGTAATGTGCGTCAGAACAAGACCCATGTGCGTGGTGAGCAAAACGAGCTCAGCATGTGAATCGCCATCAGTGACTGTGGCATGGGGCCAAGCCCAAGCAGCTGAGTTCTGTCCTGGCCGAGTTATCACACATTTTGGGACAGTCAAGAGCAGGTGCATGTTGCTGGGAGCACTGGGATGGTCATTTCCCCACCCATGACCTTAATGCCTGCCTGGTGACCAGTCATTACACCCTCCCAGTGACAGATGTGGTGACGCACCCCAGGAAAACCTCTTCATGGTGGTCCAGCCCTGCCAGCCCTCCAGCCCTGCCACTCACACTGTGCTGCTCTTGCCACCTCAGAAGTCATCATACAGAACAGAGGGTGGAAAACCTAAATAACTCACGCCATGTGATACAGACAGTTGGGACATCCCAGCTGTTGCATCTTAGCTAAGGCCTGATGTTCCAACCCACAGTAGACCCAGGAGCTGACAGCCTCAGCTGTGAAAGGGGTAGCAGGGGAGGGAGGCAAGTGAGATACACCAACCACCTTATCTCTCCATTGCCTGTCTTCCTCAGTGCTATGCGCACTGATCCTGTTTTGAAAACCTTGCTTTTACCCATGGCAGGTTGCAGAGATGCAGCTGCCAGGAGAAAAGCAGATCATCATTTTCTGCTGATGGCTAATATCAGATCACTTTCAGTCATTCCCTCTCCTGCTTTCTGCTCTACTGGATACTTACTCATGCCGTATTGCCTTCTCCCTGGGCTTGTCTCATGAACATAACTGCAGTGGTTTGCAGATGCAGGCATTAGAGAACAGCACAACCCAGTCACAGAATCATAGAATGGTTTGGGTTGGAAGGGACCTTAAAGATCATCTAGTTCCTGTCCTCTGCCATAGGCAGGGACACCTCCCACTAGACCAGGTTGCTCAAAGCCCCATCCAGCCTGGCCTTGAACACCTCCAGGGATGGGGCATCCACAACTTCCCTAGGCGACCTGTTCCAGTGTCTCACCACGCTCAAGGTAAAGAATTTCTTCCTAACATCTGATCTAAATCTACCCTCTTTCAGTTTAAAACCATTACGTATCCTATCACTACACTCCCTGAACTGCTGCTCTAGCTCTATTACCCCTGCCAGATCTCTCTGATTTGGTTGTAGGACTAGGCCATCACCACCTGTCTGCCTATTCTGAAACAGTGTTTTCCTTTTGATTGGTTTAACAGTCACCACATGTAAGTTCTGTATTTTATTGAAGGTTGTATTGATTTTTTTAAAATTTATATGATTCACTGATTTTGTCAAATGCTGTAGGAACCCACCAGTTCAGTTATTACTCCCTTGATTTTCAGCCTATTGGTTTTAGTCCTTTCACTCATTTCTGTCTCTTACCTTACGGCTTTAAGGAGTAGTATCCCACTATAGCCCATTTCCCCATGAATTTAACTCTACCACCCCCTAAAAAAGATTTTTCTCCCTAACTGACCCACTCCTACTTTCTTCTTCATTCTCCTATCTCTTCTGCATTTTTCCTGGAAGAAGTTATCCTCAGATCCATGTGAAAATGGAGGGATTCAACAGGGCTTTGTAAGGGTCTGTCTTGAATCATGCTTATTCCGTACTTTCATCAACAAAATAGATGAGAGACTAGAAAGGCCACACATTAAATTTGGAGATCAAAGTGATGTCAAATATTTTTGAGGAAAGAGTTAAAATTCAAAGTGACCTTACCAAATTGAAGAAATAATCTGAAAAGGAAAATCCAAATGGTATTCAGCGGTTACAAAAGGTATTGTACTCAGGCTAGAATAATCAACTATATGATTATACAGTGGTGGAAAATTGGTTGGTAGCAGTTTTGGAGAGGAACTTATGAATATAATGGTGGATCACAAGCTGACCATGGGTCAGGAATGTTACATTGTTACAAAAAAAGGTTGGCATGATACTGAAATGACTTGAGATGAATATAGCTTGCATGAAATAATCCTTCTGAAGCTCATTGGTAAGTCATCAGCTGGAATATTTCAGCATTATATCTTATGAAATCCTAGAGAAGCACTCAGGGAAATAGACTAAATAGTCTTCAAACACTGCAGAAAAGAAGATACGATCAATCTGTTATCATTCTTTTGTGAAAGAATGGGGAGGTTCAACACTAGCTCTGAGAAAAACATGTTAATGAAGAAGAAGGTGAAGCACTGCAGTGGAAGGTCTGGGAAGGTCCTGGAGCATATGCTACTGGAGATCTTCAAGAACGAGTCAAGCATGCATCTGTGAGAAATGACCGTGACATGGAGGGTCCCACTGTGGGCAGAGGAATAGCCTTCTTGATTTCTTGAGGCCCTGTCCAGCTCTCAAGTCTGCTTCCTGCCCAGACATGAACCTACATCCTCTGTTATTACCTCCATCCTGCGTGTGTCCCACGGTCTGACCTCAGCCCAGACTCACCCATCCTTTTGTAGGAATATGCTTGCCAGCTTCTAACAGATCGCCGACATCTATCTTCATTTTCTGCCTCTTCCCTTTCCCTTGTCCCTTCCCCCATTGCCTTTTTCCCTTTCTTTATCCTTGCACTTTCACTCTTCCCACTCCCTGCAGTCCTCTCTCCTGCCCTGGACCTGGCACGTGGCCTTGCCCCTCTCTGCAGACACATCAGACACATGACGAATGTCACCTTTCATGGTAAGGCTTTCATCAAGAAGATGGATCAGAAATCTCCACTCCCAGGTCCCTGCATCATTGCTCCAGACTGCCTATTCAACCCTGCTTTGGTTACATTTGGTTAAGACTTCATAGCTCCTTTTCCCAGCTCCCAGGAACATCTCTTTGCTTGTTTTTGGAGAGGACTTTGCTTCTGCAGCCTTTGAGCTTGATGACCAGGCCAGATGGGCTGAGTGTTTTAACCCAATCTCTGCTCTGTTTGTCTCATCTTTTAGGATTTTCTCTGTGTTTTTTGTTGTTGTTGTTTTTTTTATTAACACTTCCCACATGTGCCTCCAACCCAGCCCAAACCCCAAAGACTTAAATTCTAAGAAGTGTTTTTGAGCACACAATGCTAAAGGACTGGGTTTAAAATTAAGCCAAATGAGCAAGCATGGCCATAAAAGGAGAGCACAGTGGGCCAGGACCACGTGTAGACATGCAAACCCGCCCTGGGATTTCAATTCCAGTAACAAACCCATCCGAGATTTGGTCTTGTAGTTTACAATCTCCTCCAAGAACAAGCCTATGGAGAGCATGATGCAGCAGTTACCATAGCAGCCAGCACAAGAAGTGTCCATTAAGCAATCACAGTCCTGTCTCAAAGTGAATTACCAGGCTGCAGGTGAACTTTTGCACCTCCAAAAATGTCTCTTGGGGGAAATATGTTGTCGTGCACGGTGGAACACGAGAACGCCAGTAGGTTGCACCGGCTTGCTGCCGCATTGTTATCTTTAATTATGTCTGCGCTGATTTTTCAAAAGTACTGCACACGCTTTTCCTTTTTCCTGTC
>RSEF01000001.1:192324496-192350365 GCA_003993805.1 Himantopus leucocephalus | reverse complement strand
ATTTTTTTTTTTTTTTTTTTAAGGACGAGACAGAGTACCCCAGTCAATAACTGCTAATGAAATGTGCTTCAGGCCTCCCCACATTCTGCCACAATTAGATTGTCAGCCATCCCAGGAGAGATGCTATTATCTATGTGGGTGTGGAAAACGATATATCACTGTTAATCATTTCTATTATAGTAGCAGGTAGCGCTGCAAACATGTCAACACCTCATTATAATGGCTGTTTTTCACACATGGGAACTTGAAGGTCCTCTTGTGTGCTCAGGACATAAGAAATATGTAAATGTAGCTGGGAGGTAGAAAGAGGATGGATCCTGGTGGGATCCGAGGAGCACAGGAAAGCACACTAACCCCTCACAAACACAGCTCCTTAGATAACCAGAAACACGGCTGTACCTCCAGTACGTGGTGAGGAGGAGCTGGTCCTCCACACAAACTCCTGATCCAGACCTTGCATAATCTCTCCTTTTTGTTTCTGTACCGTACAGCTCTGCCTTATTCATAACAGCAAGTGCTGACAGGCATGCAAGCATCTTTCTCAAAAGCAAAGTGCAGCTGTGGATATTGACATCTTGACCCAAAAAGGATGATTTTGGGCTTGCAGTAGCAGAAGACCCAGGTTAAAATAGCAGAGCGGTTATTTAACCCAACCTTGATGCTCTTCCAGAAAGTCACTTAAAGCCTTTAAACACCTACACACTGTGACTACCATAACAGCCACATGAAGAGCTATTAAAAACTTCCTGTGAAGGAAGGTAATGAGAAAACTGTAATGTCTGGGAAAAACAAAATAAACAAATGAACGAACAAACCCCAACCTTCCAGAAAATTCAAATTGAGCTTGACCTCTGTAAAGTATCATTTGCTTCCTGTTTGCTGCCAAAGTACAATGAGGTTTATATTCGGGCCCTACCTTTCAGTGTCTGGGTCTAAAAATACAACAATGAACTTGTGACACAAAGGCCCTGTCTCCTGGAGAAGCAGAATTTAGATCTAGCTGCAAAGCACAAATTCTCCTCTCTTTGAGGCAGAACTTATTTTGAGTAGGTGGATGGCTTTTTTTTGTTTGTTTGGTTGGTTGGTTTTTTTGTCTTTCTATTTTTAGGTTGCCAGACTTGGGAGGATTTCATTAGGATTAGGCCAGACTTACGCAGCTGTTTGTTTTAAATGATCATGACTATAACCATTTTAAGGCACTAGTCACCATGGTTACCTCGATGCTGTTCTCCAAGGTGTCTGAACTGAGACAGGGCTGAGAGGGAACATGGGGCTACCTGAGTGGAAACATACATGGATGTCTAATCCATAAATCTTTTTATTTCCTTGGAAGTGTTGAGTCTCAGCTCCATGGATAAGAAAAGTATATGAAGGATCACATTTAGTCCGTGCTCAAATGCCACCAAGCTGGCTACTTGATAGTCTTCAGACAACTCTTGCTTTCAAATAAGAAAGACCTTGGACGACAGTACGGGAAATGTGGTGGTGTGGGGGCAGAATGACATTTTGGGAGACAATTCAATGCCTTAATTTTAATTCCATCTGAAAATTTACTCTTAAACCTAATGCTGCTTCTTACTGAGTTTTTGTTCCTCCTGTGAAACCCACCACTCTTGTCTGGTGGGAGTTAGACCAGACATATTCTCCGTTTCTCAGCAACAGACTGATTAATGCTGATGTTTGTCTGACTCTGGCTCACTTGTTTCATCTTCTCTTTCCAGAGTTCACTGCTTTGTTCTCTTCCTGTTTTTTCTGGAAGCATTTCTGCTTCCCCCTTTCCCTGTTTAAGTTAATTTTTTTTTTCTGTTATTCCTAAAGCAGTTATGTAGTTAGTGGTTATTGGAGTAGTTGGATGTGGTCTTGCTGATTCAGTGGAGCCCCTCAGAAAATGGGTTATTTTCTTACTACATTTGTCCAAGAACCAGAGTCTCTTTCAAGCCTCATCTCACTCCATGGATCCCCTGGGAGATGCCTGAGCATGGACCCTCCTTTGGCATGCACAGGACTAACTCTACACCTGCGAGCCCTCCTAAAAAGAGATCTTGGGTCATTCCCCAGACCAGTGTATGAAAGGCTGTGAGAGAGAGAGCATTTCCAGGTGGGGGGCACAAGAGCTGCTCTATGAGGGAGGGATCACTGGAGCGCTGCTGCCAAAGGGCCACACCGTGGAAACCTAAGTGCCCTTCTCTGTGAAAGGATGCAGTCTCTTACTCACTGTGCCCCTTTCCATCCAGTAGATCCATAAAGCTCCCAGGGTAGCCACCTGGCTCTAGGTCTTGTCTGCCGCCCTTCTCAGCTCTGGAGGATTCCTGAGTACAGCAATTATTGAAGGCCTGGGTTAGAGCAGCAGAGAAGTTGCATGGTATGGCTGGATAGCAAAGAAGATACATGGTGTGACTGGATAGTAAAAATGTTGTAAGATTTAGAGGAGCCCATAACAGCAGCAGAATGCCTGTAGGGATTTTTGCACGGTGGTTATTTGCACTACGGCTGGTGTTAGTCATTGCTTACCCCAGCAGGTGCAAAATGTTCCCATGGCATTAGTACATCTTACTGAGATGAAAGTTTAAGGTCTGAAAAAAATTCTGCCAAACCATTTGTGTGAGAGACAGAAATGTGAATATCAGAGGGAATTATTTTAATCAGCTCTATGTGTCAAAACTAGCTGATTCCCAGAGCCAATTTCTCAGAACAGCCTGGAGCCCTTTCTAGCCGGTGTGGGTACTCCAGTACTTCTAAGCTGGTGACGGTCTGACTTGCTTCAATATGTCCCAGCAGCAGCGTGAAGGGCTTAGTCTAAGTGACAACTATTTCAACACTCATATACATCCAGCCCAGTCTCAAGGTCTTTTTCAAGCACTGATTAAATAAAGATCCTCTTTGTCCTGGAAGGCTCCCAAAGATGCAATAACACCTAAATATATCTCGATATCATCTGAGTTAGTTATCACCAACCTGCAAGCACCTTGTGTTTCCCATTGGCAAAGCTAAGAGTCAGGAGCCCATCAAAGACAGGGTGCCGATGACTTGGCCCCTCTTGCCTCCCCCAAATTAGTGGTTACGTATGGTAAAGGAGAGCTGGCCAGAGAAGGGGAAACACGGTCTGTACCAGGGATGAGCACGCAGCAGGAGCCCCTGCGAAGGGCTGTCTCGGTGCCACGCCAGCGTGATGCCCTGGGACATGGGCTGCTGCTGTCTAGGGCTGGGGCCACAAGAGCTGATGAGGAGCACTGGGCAGAGATTGATGGCGACGGTGGCCTTTGGTGTGGTTAAACTGGGGACAGTCATCAGTCGTACTGCTGTAACACAGCTCTCAAATATTTGCATGCATTCAAAATCAGAGTTACTTCACTCCTGAACGGCTATGCGCTCTCTGCATTAGTTTTTTTATGGATCTTTAAAAAGCTGTGAACTCATGGCAAATACAAAACTGCTGTGTTGAGCACTGGCACATCTTTTTTTCTCTTTTCTACTTTATTCCCCCTCTCAGATACCCCAAAAGCTCTTTAAAACAAAAAAAAACACCCTAACCTTCTGTAAAACGCAGTATGTGACAGGAGCACAAGAGCAACGAGATTTGCTTGTAAATAAAATACCAATCCAAAAATTCAGTAGATGTTGTATATTTGTGTAGAGGGGTCTTGCAGCGTGTTTGGACAGCTGCTGCTGTTAAAACTTTTGCCAAGTAGATTTTAAAAAGCCACCTTCTAACTGCAATTTTCACAAATATATAAGGAGATTTACACGTACTTCAATGCCAAACTGAAACCTTCTTGGAGCTACCTTTAGACTTACTTTCAAAATATTCTAAACCTTTGAGTACCATGTTCATTTCTACCCTATATAGCTGCACCGATGTAGTACAGGCAGTAAATATATTAGTAATACACAGTCTATGCTTGCATGTACGTACATCCACGAATAATGTTGCAGGGCTTTTTTCTATCTTGCAGACAATATTGAACAAAAAATGTCACTTATTAGTTTGTTTTAGATTTTTTTATAAAATTATGAACCTCAGAACTGCAAAGATAAATTAAGAATATTTGCTGCCAAGCTGGGCACAAGGTGAACTTAATTCCCTGTTACTGAACAGCACTAGGTAGATTTGGGACATACTGATGGTTAAGAAAGATCTCTTCAAGACCTGCCCCACTTGTGCAACACGAACCGTAGAGTTAATTCCATTGGAAGCCCAGGGGCCTTTGCACTGGTGGTAGAGGCAGAGGGTGCAGGAAGACATGCCCTCGGGCTTTTTTCCATTGTGTCACTCAAGCGATTCCCTAAGGGAACAAAGTTTATTCTTACATTTTCCAAATGCTAATAATATTGCTCTTTCTGTTTTCCTGCAGAGTCTTCCGTCACCAGTTGCAGTGCCAGAATATAGGGCAGGGACCTGGAGTGGGAGGAGGTGAGACTGCAGCTTGGGACATTTGAAAACATATTGCTTTAACTCTTTATATGCTGAAAAAAAGAAGTTACAGCATCCTGGGCTTGGCTGTAGGTTACAATGGATGAGGCTGCCTCTCTTCATCTTGCAAGGATTTTTTGTCCTGACACCAACTTGAATATATATTTGCAGTAAACGTGGGGTTTTTTTCCAGGTACGGCTATAGTCCAATGATTCCCTCCCAGAGGAAAGTAACGCAGAAGCTCTGGAAGAAACCCATACCCCAGTAAAGATTGAGATTTTTTAACCCTGTAAAGACTCCAGCGGTGGGAATGTTGCCATTGTACCATCTGGTATCCAACATTGGCATGTTATTCCCAGCCACCGACATTGCAAGATCTTTGTTGATCATGTTAGAGCTGCTTTGGAGACCAGCATTTTGCATTTCGTGTTTGCTGTGAAAGAGTGTTGTGTTCAAGCAGTCTGAGCACAGTACTGGGTACCATGCAATCCATGCAGCCCATGCAGGGGCCCTCTCTGGACTCTGGCACTCATCCCTTATCAAGTTATTTGCACAGTCTCTTCCAGTTTCATTGGATGTGGAATTGCATTTATGGTGTGTGCTAACAGCTATCAGGACTGTTAGCAGCCCCTCCGGAAGGGCTGAGATGTTTTGTTCGCCCTCTTACGTGGAAAACACTGTGAACAGGAGGATAAAGGGCTGGAATACTTCTCTGAAAGTATGTGATCAGGGTGATTTAGATCTGAATCTGAGGAGAAACTTCTTTTGGCAGTAGATATTCCATTTGCTTAATCTATAAATATCTATTTAGATTGCAAAATACTCTTCATAAGTTATACGCCTGATTTGGCCTGAGTGAGAAACAAAATGTGGTCTTCAGAATGTAAAAGAATAAAATAAAATGTTTCCTTGATGGAGCTGACATGACCTTGGCCCCAGATGGCGTTTTCTGCTTTATGACCCACCAAACTAGCTTACCATGTGGTCAAAATTGCATTAAATATTTCTGCAGTCCTGGTGCATATAGCAAGACATTCTTCTTCCAAGGGAAGTAGCTCATCCTTCGGAGGTGTTTGTATTGCTATCACCACAGCAACCAGAAAAGATGAAAGTCAGAACCTGAAAAAAAAAACCCAACGTTAGTTGAGGTATGGATGGGTAGTCAGATTGTAAAACCACGCATGGATTTCTAAAGGAAATGACTGTTCTCTATTAAACAAACCTAGCAGAATTCCTAGTGCCATAGCCTAAAAATAGCACTCCTGGCTTCATTTATAAGCCCCCGTTTATAAGCAGATATGAGGAATGGAGTATTCTCCCTCTGATGGTGGTGAGGTTTCTCCACCCTGCTTCTCAGGGGATCATGTCCCACAGCACAGACTGCTTCCAACTAAAACCATTTGTGGTCCCACTTTTGACATGGGTTTTATGAAACGTGGCTAGAAACAGCTGTGACACTCATTCTGTCTGAGCTGGGCCATGAAAGTGAGTCTTCAAACAAACCCTAAATCTGAGCCCTGAAACGCTTTGGATCCTGCTCCAGTAGACTTGGTTGAGACTCATTGTCTTACTCGGTTTGGAAGAAACTCTTCGGTGAGCCGGGATTTTGGTGTCAACCTACATGGAGAGTGTCTTTGCCCTGCTGCCTAAACTGGGAGAACAAACCAGTAGAATTCCACAAAAATTATTTTCAGTAGAAGGGATAAGCCTATATTTTCCACAGAATACAACAGAAGTCTGATTATCAAAAAGTAGCTAGAAAAGTTACAAGTTTCCCACAGCAATATTCCATTAAGGCGTGATTTGGCCTTACATTTGAACTAGGAGTTCCTGTCTAAAATTAAACTAACTCTGGCTCAAAAAGGTGCCTCCTCACTTGTTCCTGGGTTCCACCACAGATGAGTCTGGCAGAAATGGTAATTTGAAGACAATTCTTAAATCCAGTTGCAAACCCCGGGACAGACAAATTTTACCTCTTTCACCATCACATTCGAAGTAAAAAAAAAATTGCTTAAATCACTCTAAAATATTGCTTCATCTCGTAAAGGGAAGGCTGTGTAGAACAGGCTCCTTTACTATTAAACAGAATAAATCCAGCAAGATTCTTTCAGGTCCTCGTCTTTACTTATTTATTGAAGGCTAATAGAGAGAGTTCTTTTTCCCTTGGTGAATTTAGGGATTAGATAAATAAAGCTCAACACCACTGAGTCAGATGAGGACTCGCTTGTTAAACATTAACAAGCACCCAGCCTTTTCAAGTGTCTGCTTACTGATATCTCTGCGGCAGGTTTCATGGCTTGCTTTTGCACATTTTTTGCACGCTACATTGAGCAAGCATGGCTGTGCGCGATTACTAGGATAAGACTCCTTCGGCTCTGTGGGAGCCAACCTTTCCCTCTAGCAAAGGCAGGCTGCTGGTTTCATGGCCTCACCATCTCTTACCGCCTTCCTGGTACTTCACCTTCATGTGCTCCTGTCTGCCACAGTTGATCATCTGTTTTAAAACTCTACAGTGCAGGTTATCTCCCATTCTCTGTTGCAGATGACATTGCAGGACAGTTTTTTAATGAAAATGGAGTACAGACAGACCTGTATTTACTCTCCCAGCAAGAAGCCCAGGTAAATCTTAGGTTGATTAGGGAACTCTGAAGAGGTAAAATAGAAGCCCGGCACTCCAGTGGCTTCAGTTGCTTCCAAAGCACTAATATTTTCCCATCTGAGTGGTGGAAGGGAAAGTAGAAGGAATAATAGGAAGATCCAAGGAACAGTGAGACTGTAACCATACCTTTTTCACTGACAATGTCCTTCCCACCAGTTTGTCTGCTGCCCATGGGTCCAACTGTGGCTGTGGAGCAGAGATGATCCAAGTGGCTATGCAAAACAGCATCATTATAAAACCTGCAGAGTGGAGGAGGAGAGAAAACAGAGGGCAATGCTACATACTGCTGTGGTTACAGGGTGGTCTTTGTGTCCAGGGTGCATTCAGCCTGCCTTTCGTGAGCTTGGCTCGGCTTGCAAGGCTTGGAGAAATCGCTGGCATTTGTAAAAAAGAAAGGATGCTGGAGGATATGTCTGGTCAGACCAGCGAAGGTGGTCGCTTTCTTACTCTACCCAAGCCAGCCAATACAAGTCTGCTCCAGGGTGGTGGACATTTACATACATATTAATGTCATGGTAAGCTCTCAAGAGTCCATCCACTCTGGATTATGGAAAGAGCCAATACTCAAGTATTGGCACCATTTTGGTAGACATAACTTGGGATAGTACCAGTTCTCAAGGACCTTTCATCCATAGTCCTCATTCTTCACACACAGATTGCATTCTGGTACCTTCCATCAATGAGAAATACTTTCTTTTTTCTTTTTTTTTTTTTTTAGNTTTTCTTTTTTTTTTTTTTTCCCCCCGAATGCATCCACCACAGTGGGCAAGAAGAGTCACCCTGGCTCCTGCTTACCTTTAATGCCAGTTTACACCATATGGGACAGCAATACCTACCATGTAACCTGCTGCTGCCTGTGTCCGATGTTGTGCCCAGCACGCAGGACGTGCGAACCTACTGTAGCTCCTAGGTGGGGGGGTGCTGGTTTCAAACACAAGGTGTTGACCAAGGGCCTGGATACACTCAAAACTCCCATAGCCTTGCTTTAGTCTTAACACCTAAGTCCAGCTTCACCTTCATGCACGCACAGATCTAGTACCTGGTCACAGACAAAAAGCTTCATTTGAAATCCAAATAATGTCGCTTTTCTGATTACTGCCCCATGGACTGTTCTCGCGTGTGTCCTCACGCAGTACAGAAGCTTTGGTCTCCATACACAACCCATAAAAACAGAGACAGTAAAAGAGAAACCAATTATGTCAGAATAACTGAAAGCTTAATGGGAGTACAAATGAGGCAAAAGTCACTATATTTGCATTTATTTTCACTAGTTCTCAGATTTACAGGAGATCCAGCAAAATGTAATTTGATAGTAAGCCCAGCTAGTTACAGTATCCAAGGAGAGTGAAAATCCCCTCAAATTGGATGAAACTTGATGCTGCCAGCATACTGCTGAATCCCCTCCAGTGTATTTCTAAATCACATTCCTCCTTTACTCTGCTGAGTGCTGCCCAAAGAATCAACAGTAAATCAAGTAACCTGCAGTATACTTCTTTTTTATAATGCATCTATAAATTTCATGGAACTATGGATTTCTTCTTATGAAATTTAATTTGAGTCACTTGGGGAAACATTTCCATATTGAAAGGAACTCCTGGCTTTCGTTGTACTTATACTTTGCTTTTACTGAATTGCAAACGCTTTGATTTAAAGGGACATGGCCAAGGTAAAGCCTGCCTGCACGAAAGCCGTAGGGCCCATTTCCACTTGGCAGGAAAAAACAAGCAGCTGCTGAGCTGAGCAATCTCATCTCCGCCAACCACTTGAGAACGGGCACAGCGAACACGGGCTTATGAGTGATGCTGGCTTTTCTGCCTTCTGGATTGCTGTGTCACGGGAAGGACAAGGCAAGAGCCTGCCCATCATTTCCAGCAAGGCTGACTCATGGAGAGAGCTGCCGCCAAGCTACCTCAGGTCCGAGGAGCACCCAGCACCGATCTCTGCATTCCCATCCCTGGATTTCTGTGAATGAGGCTTTTTGAAAACACGTGGGTCTGAGTAAAATAACGGGTGCGCAGCATAAATTGGGTAAAGCCTTCACGGCACCAAAACTGATTGGAAATAACTTTTTTTTTTTTTTTTTTAGGAAAAGACTCTTCCATAGAATTCCTGGATTCCCCAGGCATTTTCTGACAAGCTCTGCTCCCACGGTGTTTTGTAACACACACAATCTCAGGTGCAAATGAGTCAAATTTTGCTGTTAGTAAAACAGAGAGAAGAAGGCAGTGCAGCAGCTTTCAGCTTATGGCTCATAAACTAATATCATACAGTCTGCAAAAGGTAGGTAAGAAATGTAGCTATGCTGCCAGTGGACTTCAGTCTGGTATGCATAAATGCAACACAAAATGTTAAAAGGCAAAAAAATTAGAAATTAGTGAAAACATCAGTTAGAGAATAAAAAGGGAATACAAAGGAGAAAGTGAGACTGAGGCTTCTACTTAAAAGCCACTGAAAGAAAATAAATTCAGAAAAAAACCCCCTCAGTTAGGCTTGGATATCAATGCAGTTTCTTTAAAGAAAGAAAAAGGCACTATTAGGTGCTTAAACAAAATATAGACATAGAGGGTGACTAAAACAACAGAAAAGGACATCAGAAGTTTGGAAATGCAAGGAGAATAGAATGAAGAAGCAATGGTGGTTAGAAAACATTTGTATCTGGTTTGAACAACAAAGCTGACTTCTTATTCTGTCCGTCTTTATGGTGGTTGGTCCTGTCCCTCCACACAGACACATCTCTTGCTTTCTGAGAGCAAAGGTAACATGCCATGAGTTCCCCGAAGCACCCACTAAGGCCTGGGGTTGCTGATGCTGTTGGCATCAGCCCTTGGCAAAGACTTCATGGAGCTTGTCACTCTGCCTGGTACCTCCTCCACAAGCAGAGCCACTGCAGAGAGCCCCCGTGTCACATAATAGCATTCAAATATCGCTATGCCCATAAGTAAATTGAGGGACCTCTGGGGAACACGCTGACCTGAGCCAGTTTTCCAGCCCTAAGAAATATAGGCATTGAACCCAGTGACATGACTGAAGTGGAGCCCACAGGAACCCAGGGCAAAGAAAAGAGAGTGCAGGGGAGAGCCAATGACGTGGGCTGGACAGGACACCTCCATTTCTGTCACTGCACAAGGACCAAACCACTCAGTTGATCACAAATGCGTGAGCAGAGCCAGGAAAATTGGTGCAATCCAGGCAGGTTCTTGCAGAGAAACCTGTTTGAATCCCCTGCATCCCACTTTTCTACATGAAGCTCTAAGAAATAGGGCATCAGCAGGAAATATATTGGAAAGAAAAAGGCTGAAGTAATACAGCAATCATCTTCACTGGGTTTTCTAAAAACTGATTAGGGACCAGCCTCCTAAGAGATTTTTGGGTGAGTTTGCTAGTGTTGCAACAGTGTCATGAGTAAGAGCGTTGCCTCTGGCCTTTTATCCTTCTCTTATCACATATACCCACCCAATTCAAATTAAGTTCTCAGTGCCATGCTCTCTATTTTCCCACCACTCTCCCCCACTCCTGGTATCTTTAATGTTGCCCATTTTTTCAGCATTATCTAGTGGTTTTGTTGCAACTGCCTACATGGATAGGTTTATCTCAAGAAATAGGTGAGCTGCCTTCATGAACATCCTAGAAATGGCTTTATATATCATCAGTGATGAATGTCCCACAGCCCAGGCACACCCAGCCCAGAAAATGTCTTGAGATTCCTTCCAGTGCTGCATATTCTGCTTTCCATGAAATAATGGCATGCATCCACATACCTGAAAATATGTCCAGCTACCTATATGGTCTTTTTATTTTTCCAGGAAAGGCTTGAATATTTTTGTTCTATGCACTGTTTGCATTTCTAATATTTTATTATTACTTTTTAAGAATCAAGTTTAAGAAGGAGAAATAAGGTTCATATGAAACAGATATGGGATGGCCAGGACGGTCTTGGTTTGGCGTAGTTTTAGAAATCTGAAATTATTTGCTAAGTAAAAGGATTTTACTGTTATATGATATATTAAATATTCCCTTAAGAAACCCTTTAATCAAGGAAAAGCATTGTTTCAGGGTAGAATTGGTTTGTGGGCCAAATCATCATATATGTTAATTAGAGTTGAAAGTGTCAAAGGTCTGAAACACACAGGGCACAGTTTGCGACTGGTAAAGCTGGCTTATAGCTTGCTCTGGGTCATAAATTATCCTTCTGCCCACCTACCATCTGCACATCTATTGCTTGCATGCCAGTTAAATATTATTTGAAAGTATTGCAGCATAAATAAAATTAGCAATGGGTGAAATGGGATGAATTTAAATTGGCTTCTCAGTTCCAAATCTTAGCAGGAGTTTAAAAGGATTTTAGCAAATGACTTGATATAACCTTATTTCTCAGTCTTCTAGAGAATGCCGTGTTTTCTCACAGGAGTGGGAATCACAGGTCATCCTCAAATGAAGGATAACCACTTAGCTAATTTGGTGCCTTTCCACTTCTGACTTAATATTTATATCATCAGCAGAACAGGTGATTGAAAAACGTCCTCAGTGCCGAATGCGTTAATTAACATAACACAAACGTAGGCACCTGGGCCACGACGGAGGAGCTGGTCCCTTCTGCAAATCACCACTGAAGTTCCTGGGAACCTGGAGGTATGGGGAGGTCAGGATCAAACCATAAACTCCACAGTAGTTTTCTTTATCGCACAGGAAGTCTGCTTCTAAACTGCATGAAAGCAAGCCCTGAGGTTATTTGTTTTCGTTCCTTTCCTTTCCACAGCGTAAGTGGTTTCTGTGCGAGTGTTCCTGACTGCTTTGGACGCAGGGGCGTTAGGAGTGTTTGCAAGTGGACTGTTTCCCTCAGCCATTTTTCTAGCATGCATGCTACAGCACCCGCTACAGCTCCCAGATATTTTGTATTGCAATAAAATCCACACGTAGCTGACTTCAGAGAAGCCCTGTGTGTCTTTCCATCTTGCAGCTCTCCCAGGACGTCAGTGGAGGCAGCTCTCCCAGAGTTCAAGGAACTGACAAAAACAAGGTGCCGGGCAACGTATCTCTCGGGGCTGACACTATTGCCTTTCCAAAAGGCAGATTTTAGGCAGCTGTGCCTCTGCCTGTGCTTTCTGTGTGCAATGATCTGCACACACGTTTTTGGTTAATGCCAGAGTGTGATTGCAGATAAGTCGTGAAGTGACTGCTTCCCTGCAGGCAGGCTGCTCAGCGGCTCAGGGCTTCCCCTCGTAGCACGTGAATTGCCATCTCACAGAACCGTTCAGGTTGGAAGGAACCTCCAGAGATCGTCAAAGCAAGGTCAGCAGTGAATTCAGACCAGAAATTAAACAACTTGATTCTTCTGCCAGTCATCATGAGATCAGACCCCTCTGGGGCTTCCTGCCATGGAGAGGGACGGCTGCGAAAGAGGAGTCGGGAAGCAGATATGGTCCACTTTAGGAACTGAGATAAGAAACATTTCAGGCAGTTGAGCCCAAAAAGCTGTAGGGGAGGAAGGAAGGGAACAGAGAAATTCATCTTGGGCATTTGAGATAAGAGTCATGGTTTCAGAAAACATAATTTTTATTTATTCTTCAGGGCCTTAAGACTGGGAACAAAATGTGATATATGGCCTAACTCTTCTGACTTCATTTTGTACAGTCATTTGCACTTAGAACAAATGAGTGAAGAAAAGCTGTGCTGCTGCTGCTTGGATAGTCTTGTACCTCTGCCCAGGATAGGTACAAACGGAAATCACACCAGGTACAAGAAAGAAGAGGAGCCAGCTCATGCTTAGTCAATTCTGCATGATACAAACCGGTCTTGAGGGAAATCCCACACACAGACAGGTTAAGCCTGGCTAAGGATCAAATGCATCTTTAGCCACCACCAAAAGAAGACTGTATGTTTCCATAGGCTTCTTTCTTCAAACAAAAATTGCTAGCTGCTTTGTTTCACCTCCACAGTCACTAGATTTTACTCTACTCAGGCTTGATCTGCCNTTACTCTGCTCAGGCTTGATCTGCAAGGATGCCAACTGAGTTAATGTTCTCAGGATAATCACAAATTCCAAAAGTATATTACTTTGAAAAGTCTGAAGCACTTGTAGAAATACAACTTGCCACTTGCACCTGCCCAGATCCAGTTTAGGGACATCATTAAAATAATCACACTCCCTTTAAGACACTTTTCTATGCAAGTGTGTGAGCATGTAATATCTTCAAAGATCAAGAACATTTTATTGCTCTCTCTCTTTGAGCGATGAATCATTAGATCTGCCCGCCTTAGGTTTGGCCTCCAATACTGATCACACATAATGATTTGCAATTGGTAGTGCCCCAATTTTATGTCCCCACACCTTTCTGAGTTAGACAGTAAAGCTGAGGAACTGACACCAGAGGTTCACTTCATCACCTCACTAACTCCCTTTTCATCCCATTTCAGTGGGAGTTATACGTGCCTAAGGATCCGGGCCAGGGACCCTCAGGGTCAGGTCTGCAAAGCTCACTGGCGCAGGCAGGACGTCCTTGGATGCTCAGATGTTTCTGCGCTGGTAAGGAACTTCTAAGGGATTTAAAGGGGGATTTTGGTATCTTTGAGGATCTTCTTTGTTTCTTGCATGCTTATAGAGTCTGCTGTAGGGCAGACCAGAAACAACAACNTTCCTTGGCTGCTCAGATGTTTCTGCGCTGGTAAGGAACTTCTAAGGGATTTAAAGTGGGATTTTGGTATCTTTGAGGATCCTCTTTGTTCCTTGCATGCCTATAGAGTCTGCTGTAGGGCAGACCAGAAACAACAACGGGCCTTGAACTATACCTGCTCCCATCACTTCTGTAACAAGAAGACCCTTTTCCTTCCTGTTGTTTATAGCCCCGTATGGTTTGCTGCAGTAACTCTCCTCTTTGGTTAAGTGGGTGATTAGCAGTACATACAAATGAAGACATATTTTGGAAATGCAGTGACTTTTGTTCCAGTGAAATAAAAATCCGCAGTTTATATTGCAAATTTTACCCCAAAAGTAAGTTGCTGGTAATTTTTGGCATCTTCATAAACAGTAGGCAGAGCGCCACCAGCAAACAACTATCTGTTCTGCACAATTAAGTTCTTTACTTTATAGAGACTGACTAAGAGTTTTGTGAACTGCCAGAATAATAACTCCTGGGAGAATGGAAATAGGGACATGGAAACACTTGTACAGCATTTGAGAAGTCTCTAGCTGTGAGTTACTTTTGGGTGGATGGATGGATGGATGGATGGATAGATAAATCAATAGGCACATAAACAACAACAGAGAGAAAATACACAGTTCACTGACATTTACAGTTCTCTGGAAAAGTAAGTCTTGCATAACAGCTCTGGGTTTGCACACAGCAGTTCACTGCATTGTTATTTCCTATGCATCGTGGCGGATATATCCGTCCTGAACACAGCAGAGCTTTACAGCATATGAGCCACAAACTGCGAGTTTGCCATCCTACCCAGCTTCTTCATTCGGTGGGGCAGCTGCTCAGCTGATTGTTGGCAACCGTTCCCTGTTGGTCGCAGCTAAAATGTTAATGACAAAGGTTTTCCAGATTAATTTGGGAGCGTTTTCTGTTTTGGGAGGTGCAGAATTTCTGTGTAATGATTCCTCTGAGGAAGAGGAGGGTTTTACAGCTAAAACATTAGTTCTGAAGCCTCAACAGATCTGTATCTTTTTCCTCGTCACCCTGTGCCAAAGGGATTATGCATTTTCCCCACTGCACAGAGATATTTTGTAATGCAGTTCTCTCTTCTTTGGCCATCCCACTGCAAGTGGACAGAGCCTCACAAGGGATGGCATGTTGGTTTGCAAGACCCCAAAGATTGCTCCTGTGTACTTAGGGGCTTCCTCCTATTGGAGTATCTGTCTGTAATTTCCAATGTTTGTTCCACCTCAAACATGTTTGCTAAGTAGATAAAAATTATCCACATCGATTTATATAAGCTAGACCAGCCACAAAGGAACAAGTAACTCTACAAGGTCACTCAAAAAGCTTTATACTCGGCCAGAAATAAAACCTTGATTCCTCGGCCTCTGTTTAAATTGGCCAGTGGGACAGTGTGGGGGATACTGTGGGATCGTATTCTCTTGGAAGTGCAGACGAGAGACTTTTTCAGACTATGCCAGAGCTTTTGTCCAGCCCACGCACCCACTGGGGACACCAGACCCTGGAGGGGGTGGGTGGCACATGTCCGTGTCTCATTTTAACACAGAGTGGGAGCACACACCTCGGAAATACTCCCGGGTACCCCACTACAGATATAGGTTGAATTTCTTACCAACACCATTCCTTCTCCCTCACGCTCATTTCTGTCAGGAGCGACATCCCAAACTCAACAGTAACATATTTTTTTCTGGTTTGATTTTCTGTTAAACAAAAGATACGCTGTGGTGCTTGTCTGACTCCTATGGCTGCAGACTCATGGGTTAATGTATAACCAGTATATTCCTGAAGTATTTAAGTTGCTATTTCCCTTCACTTTGCCAAGGTAATGAGGTGTTTGATGAAGGGAGTTCAGCTGCAGACCTGCAAATGTACATTCTGTAGGCTAGAGAGAAACCACAACAGGCTCTCGCGTTTAATATTCTGATAAATTGGGCACTTCTGCACCTTACATCAGGCAGTGACACAATGCAGCCTTGTTAATCCAAATAGAAAGTGCTCCTTCAGTAATGGAGTCCTGGTTTGTTTCAGCAAAATTAGATTTGCATCACTAATTCAAAACACCATAAAAATCCAATGGATGCTCTGGAAGTAGAGGTTATCTGCTCATCTGTTCTGATAAGTGAAGCATAAAGCCTCAACAATGTGAGGAGGTAATGGAACAAGTTGATGCCAGCACACAGCGCTGGTTAGTTAGATTAAAAGAGCATATCTGGTGATGATTGTCTTCTGCTTTTTTTTTTTTCTGAGAAACACATCAAGAAGTGTATTAAAACAGCTCAGAATCACTGATGGGTTTTGTTATCTACTGCCTGGTCTCGAATTGCTGATAACTCCAAGACCGTCTTTCAAGACTTTGAACAATGTAATTAAGGTTTCTTGGAAATAAATCAATACTTGATATCACCTCTGAATAGCACGCTGGCCAGACAATCTGCCTTCCTTATTGAGACATGGCTAGGAGTCACTGGTGTCAGAGTTTGAGCTCTCACCTTTTCGCTTCTGTGTTTTCTTTGCAGGGGAGGTTTTCTTGTCGCAGTTAAAGCTTCAGACCTTTCTTTCACGGGCCACAGCTGCTGCTGAACGGCAGCACACAGGCACTCAGCACTCAACTCCAGAGAACTGTTGTGATCGACTCTGATTTCGTTAACCCTTGCCGCGGGTCTGAGTGGAAGATGGGCTGCGGCAGAGTGACTGCAGTTTTCAACTGTCGGCTTCAGGAGCAGTTCATCACACTTTGCCTCTCCTTCATCCTTTATTCCCCAGTAGTACACACAGAAAATGAGAATGCAAGAGACTCGCAGATAGTGTTACTCAGCGGGGAGGGGAAAGGCGCTCCGTGGGGTGTCGAGGGGTTACTACCCCAAGGCAGTTATGCCTCTGCTTTTAGCTGCCCCTGGTAACACCTCTCCTTCAGGCATCAGGATGGGCAGTCACTTTAGTACAGATTATTTAGCTTTTTTTTTTAAAATGTGATTAATTCGGAACCTGGCAAAGTTTAGGTAAATTCTCTGGAGGCTTGAAACTGTTTAGTCTGAATTTTAAGGGAAAAAAAATTGCACTTTTGAGCAGTTAGGTCATAGGTAAGCCTAGGACTCTTACTTTTGCTTTGAAATGATGCTGAAATAGGAGGATTTACTAAAGCCTCAAAAGTCTGGAGGTTTGGTTAAAAAAATAAGAAACCACAGCGGCCTTGATAACTGAGCTAATTCATCTCTCTGTGCTTATTGACCCTTTTTCTCTGCAGTGAGGGACAGAAAGGGCCAAAACCTTGATGCTTTCTGTTTGAAGTTTCCTTGGGAAGAAGCCCCAGTAAAAAACACTCACCAGAGAGAGGCAGTGTCATTGTGCGGTACGTGCAAACACAACCCATCTCCAAGTCCCTCCAAGCCTAGCTCCATCCCACACTGACGCTGGCATGTGTCAGCCTCTGGATGCACTAACACCCAAGGAGCTCCTCCTGGGAGCAGCAGGAGCCTCTCTACCCCTTGTTATTCTTGATTTGGTGAAATCCCATGGAGATTTTCCCACTGTCGGCTGATCATGCTGTTGGCGAGGGCTCCTTCTGCAGTGCTGTGGTGAGGAGGTAGAGGAGAATGGTATTAATGAGGTTGCATTATGTTTGCAGACATAAAGAGAAAGAAAGGGTTCATTCAGATGCTCAACATCAGAGTTAAACATCCAGTGTAATGAAATCCTCTGGCTGCTCTTTGCCAGACCAAGCTGAGCTGTTTCAGCTGGGACAGATTGGATCTGAAATGTGTCTTCAGGCAGAATGGGGGAAAAATAATCATCCTGATGACATAATGAAGGAAAATCAGGGTCACAAGCCTGGATGGTGATCGCTGCCAGACAGAGGTTGCCCATAATCTTTCTTGGCCGCATCCATCAGCGTGCTGCAGGGAATCAGTTCCCTCTCCTCGCTGCACCCGGGGAACAGTGCTAAAACATCTACATACTTAGGATTAAACAGTCTGTCCTGTCATATGCATGGTCCTAAGACGACACTCTTCAAAGAAGCAAGTCTGATGAAATTCCGGTGTAATTTATGGGGTGGGGATGCACTAGACTCCTAATGCTGTCTCTGTTCTTGTCCTTGCATGATTTACCAAACTTACCTTTGACACCTAGTTCAGTTGCCTAAACTTGGCATGTCACTTAAAAACACAGCAGCTTACACTCTCCCCAATGGCTGTGGAGAGTGAGAGTCCGCCAGAAAGCATCAGCCCTTGTCATCTCCCACGACGGGCCACAGCAGGGGCTGCATGCCACTTCACCTGCCTTCCATGTTCCACTGTGGTGTAGGGCTTGGATGAAGAAATCTGGGCCTGGGTCCTTCCTCATCCTCATCTTTTTCTGTGGCACATATGCATTGTAGTAGGTAGAAGTACTTAACTGTTTTAAAGCCCTGACGGTGAAAGATCCAATGTACTCTTGCTGCTATAACACCTAACAGTGAATGTAACAGCTCAGCACACAGAGGTCTCTCAGCCTCCTAAAAAATGCATCTCTTCTCTCGTGGTGAAGGAGATTTGAAGAGCCGGAGAGCATGAACTGGAATTTTTCTGTTAAATTCAGCATGAAAGCCTTTCTTTAGAAGCTAAGTGGATAAAAACAGTGCATGAAATTGAAGTTGATAATTAGCAAGTCAGTCCCAGAGAGGAGCTCATAACTGCTTTGACGTTCGGGATTTGTGCAAGGGCCAAGAGGGGAAGCACATCTCCCCAGCTGTGCAGCACAACACAGCCCACACGGTTTTACCTGAGGAAATGGCAATGCAGCGAGCTAAGCCCTGGCAAAAAAAAAAAAAATAAAAAATTACAGATCAAAGGTAACGTATAGAAGAGAGTGGACCTAAGCAGCCTGCCAGAAAATTAAGGTGAAGAGCTAATTCCCTCAGAGCTGCTCATACTCTTGTCAGCAGAGCCCCAGAATTTAGGAAACAAGAACTTAGGAACTTTAGGAAACAGAATTTAGGAACAAGAGGAACTGTTAGATCATATAGTCAGGCCACCTATGTACCGCATATACCAGTTGTCCCATATATGCTGGCACTGGGGTCAGGGACCTACCCTTCTCTCAAGGATCTCTTCCCATCTCATGTGACAGCTAGATGGAAGCACCTCTTACTGACTCCATGTAATTGCATACTTTAGTCCAGTCACTTCCCAGTCCTTTCTTTGCTAAACTTTCAACCGCTCATTTGCAGGTATTTTTTCCGGCCCTTGACTAATTTTTTAATTGCTTTTCTTCATTGTGTCCTCCCTGATGACATCCACTCTGAAGTTGTGACTACCAGCACGAGATACACTTTCATGAGAGGAAGTCATGTTCCTTACTCATCACCTGCCTGTTTATACAAGCAAGAATTACTTTTTCAGCTCTCCTTACCACGCACTTGCAATGGGAGCTCATCACTGCTTCCAAGAGACTGTCCTTCATTCCTTAGGTGGGGCTTGAGTTTCTTGTAGCTAAATTTTGCCAGGTTTTGCTCTTGGCTTCTATTCTAATGCTTTTTGTTTTAAGCAGCCTAGTGTACCAGGAGAGCCAGATCTCTGCAGATAAATCATCTCCTGTGATTTACCTTTACACCAAACTTTGTGCCAGCTGTTAATTTCATATGTAGTGATTTCATAGCTATTTCTGGTTTGATCTCAAGACTCTCAGTTTAAGGTCTAAAACCTGAAAACATCCTTTTTCTTTTTCTTCTATGAAGTTATTCAGGAACATCTAACACAAATTCACACACTAACATTTGATAGCAAAGGTTTTAGGATGGTTTTATGATGACACATTATCAAGTCAAACAGTCTGCAAAGCCAGCCAAGGCGTATTTTTTTTCCTGCAGTGTGATATCAGGGTATGATGGGTGAGCGAGAGAAAAGGAGAAGGGCAAAAGCCTAAGTGGGAAGCCCACTGCTGCTAGCATGCCTCAGATGCACTATAATCTGCACACACACACCCCCACCCCGTAACGCAATGAGTAGGAGAGGCAGAGACACTTTGAAAATAACTTTCCCTGCAGTTGCAGGTATGAAGTGTCACTCCACACCTATAATTTACCATTACGTGGCCAAGTCACGGTTCGTATCTGGGACATAAAATCATGCACAAAGCAGAGGTGGGACAAAGGTGACAGACTATTGTCAGGCGGCGCTGGCATGACTTACTGGGATGTGTGTGTGAAGGAGAGAATTTGAGTCACATGAAGAAAAGCGGGGTGAGTGAAACCACCGTTGGTTGAACAAACATATCTAACATGCTGTAAAGCATCCTGGTCACCTGCTAAGATAAAAAAAAAAAAAAGTTAGTTGTAGCTTATTGAGATATCGCACCTAAAATGTCACTAATGTCTTTTACAATGGCATACTTTCTTTCCTATTTTAGTTGGACATCCTGACATTTTTAAGATCACCTTTGTCCTTTTCATGGCTTCTTCACTTCAGTGGCTTCCAGTCACCTGGCTTTTCTCTCAGCCATTCACTTCAGAAAAGCTCTCAGTTGACAGCAGAAACTCTTGCTATTAGAACCTAAGAATTCTTGGATCACATCTAATTTTATTAAGGTACTCTGATTCCCCTCTGCATTGGCGAAAAATATTTCAATCACTAGCCTCATCAGAGAGAGTGCCTCCCTTATAATGCCTTTACTTTCAATACTAGTCCCATTTTTGTCTTATCTTTAGCCAGTTCTGTAACATTTCTTCTGCTAATCACCTTCTCCAGCTCATCTAATAATTGCCCGTGTAGCCCCCTCTTAAATGCTTCACTTAAGTTTAGATAGGTATGATTTTCTTAATTTCTTTGTCTCAGAAAATGAATTATCCTATCAAGGAAAGGTCAGCTTAGTTTGGTATTATGATTTCCGTCATTTACGTGTTACCTACATTCATTTTTTCTCATTCTAAGGACCTGTGGATGATTGAGATGAGATTAAAAAGCCTATGGTTTCCCATGTCACGTTTTTCACATTTCTAAAACATGAGTATTACCTTTTCTACTCTCCATTTCTGTAATATCACCTCTAACTTGAGAATTTTATTTAAAAACTTTGCTACCAAGCCTGGGGCCATTTGCCAGTTCTTTCAAAGTCCTGTGATGAAGGTTATCTGTTCATCATTTCATAAGCACCTGAGCTCCATGTAGATAACCTCATTTGCGTTAACCGCTGCCTTTCTCCCCATGTTCTTGAAAACAGAGGGAACACATCCACTTACATTTTGGAAACAAAGCTATGAGAACTTTAATGGTCACCCCATAATGCTCAACTTCCTTACTTCTTCCCTTTTTATATAACCAGTGAACATTTCATCCTTTTCTCACAGACTTTGAAGCCTGTAGTTCACTTGGAGCTCGCAAATTCTTGCTTTTACCTCTATAACTTTTCTGAGTTTCCTTGCTTCCCTTTTCCCATTTTTCTTTCTTTGTTCCCTATTTGTTCCTAGGATTCTTTACCCCCGGGTTATTCATCCCTATTTGTTCCTAGGATTCTTTACCCCCGGGTTATTCATCCCTATTTGTTCCTAGGATTCTTTACCCCCCGGTTATTCATCCAGTTATGTTTGTAGTCCTTCTCTACTTGTTTTTCTCTCTTCTTTCTTGGAATAGAAGTCTAAGGTATTTTCTGTAGTTGGTTAAAATTCACACACACATTCAAATCCTGATATCAGCTGTCTTTGCTAATTAGTTACTCCAATTCATCAAAGCTTTCTCTTTTGAAGTAAAAAAATAATAATCTGACTTACCAGCCTACCTTTGTCTATACTGTCTTTTAATTGAAATGTATCTGACTCATAATCCATCACTCCACAAATATTTCTAATGACCAGCTGTTTTCTAATAACCCAAGATCCTGTACAACAGCTCCATTCCTGCTTTCTTCTCTGTCTTCCTCCTCTCCTCATTCACTCCTCCATAGAAATACCATCTCACTGGAAGCATCTGATTTCAACAGCAGAGATTCCTTACCCAGTTAATGGACACTCTGAACCGCCCCCTCAAAACCCTTCATCCTTGGCTAAGCACGTACGCTGACTTTCAGCCGCAGGCGCAGGTTATTTAGGTGCCTTCAGCATGCACACATACATGGGAGCTGGGTCTCAGAGCTCCTGCTGTCGCCAATGCAACAGCTCCTGTTGCTCATTAATACAGTCAGTGGAGTCTGCAGGGCTATTTGGAGGACGGGTGTAGGTGCCTCATGTAGGTGACCTGAATAGTTCTCCACTCTTTTGCTCCGATTCTGTTACTGAAGCGTAGGCATCCAGGGTCACTGAGATGATAACACCTACTTTTGAGATGCTTTTCCAGAAAAGTGCGGCTCTCTTGTAGGTCTTGTGTCATATCTGTAAGCTTAGTGCAGATGTCTTAGCTGACCTCTGGCAACATAAATAGTATCAGACACCGACACTTAAGTAATTGAATCAAGCTCCAGCTTTCTATTAAATATACAGGGAGCTTTGTCACCTTGTTTTCATGAAGACACCTACATTCATATGCCTAAATTTTTATGTCAAGAGTCTGGAGAAGACTTTCACCTCCAATTAAGAAGCCTGAATTCAGAAGATGTTATAACTCCCCACTGGATAGAAACAATTCAAATAGAAACTTTGCTAAATGATGCAAAGCAGGTATTTTAAGTACAAAGCAAAAGCACACATACTTTACTCGCTGAGTACTCTCGCTTCCTTGGGTTATGATCAAGAACAAACAGAGATTCCATTGTTCTTTGCTTCTCCTGTCCTGAATCTGAGGCAAGAGTTTTATCTGAGGGAAAGTTCTGTATGAACCCATTATTAGAGTACATTGCTAGCTAAAAAAAAAAATAATCAGCTGAATAGTTGATATTATACAAAGATGTGCTGTCCTGCCTGTCAATTGTGTGTTAGCATTTGAGAAGAGACATGGAAAGATCATCTGAGACCTGATGATGCACTTTCACGCAAACCCCAGATGTTCTGGCCTCACCCCATGGTAGGATGTTGTGTTCTGCAGCCAAGTTATACTACAGCATGTAGCTGATCCTGCTTTGACTCCAGCCAGCCCTGGTATGATGTTTTCAGTCTATGCTGGGGGCAACAGTTCCCTCCAGATAGCCTGATACAGAAAAAGCATAAGGATAAGGCGAGTGGCCTTTTTTCCCTCTTTCTCCTCAAATTGTGTCACTGAACTTAGTGAAAGATGGATGGTAAAGCTGACTAGTGTGATAAGTGTTTGAAAGATTTTAGCCTGTGGTAGATCTTGTATGAAACAAGAAGTTAAACCAATTCATGAAACTGAACATCCTTCTTGCCAGGAGATTTGGGATTGTCATAGTCCACCCAAGGAGGAAAAGAGCTCAAACACCCACAAGTGCCCTGTTGTGGAATTCTGGTCTGTAGAGACAGAGAGTAAAGAAGTTTTATGGAATTCTGAAGGACAGGTGGTTCAAAACAACTTGTGCATTGAAACAGGTCTGGGAAGTTCCTAAAAGTGATCTTTTCTGCATAAGAAAATTTCTTTCACTCATCTTCAGCTATTGTTTCTGATAAGAAGAAATTTAAACTGAGACATGAAAGGGGAAGACTGGAAGTGTCTTTCCTGTATGTAATTTTGAGCAGATTGCAAGAGGAAAGCGAGGCAAAGGAAGGTACAGCCATGGAAAAAGCAATGTCAGTGTTAGGACGAATACCCAGCCAAGAGATGAAGAGTACAAGCATTTACGAGAACGGTGGCTAAAGCTGTTAGTGAAATGAGTCTGCTGAGTCCTGCTGGGGGAGCTGGGTGTGGTGATGAAACGTTCTTTTATAAGAAGGGTCTAGAAGAGTTTAGCTAGTTCAGTGTGAAGTCCTGAAAGGGGATATAACTGATGTCCATGTATTTCAAGCCAGTGAGGAGGAGGAGGGGGCAAACATGAAAGAGAGATAGAGAGAAAGGAACTACTACGGAGAATTCCAACATAAGAACAAGTAGGTCAGTAAGACACAGACTGGAAATTCAAGAGATATCCTTGCTCATTCCAGCTGTGAAGGTCTTCAGGTGAGAATGGTGGACTCCAAAAAATCCTACTGAGGTGGATCAGCTGAGGAAAGGGAGCGTAGGATGTGATGGCAGAAAGCTAGCCTTTGACAACCATTAATTTACTTTAGAGTGCATTTAGCCCCCACATCAGTCCCCAGTCTGGGTAGCACGAGGGTGAAACAAAGCTTTTTTTCTTGCCTGCTTTATACAGAGATGCAGCGCAAAGTCTGGCCAGACTGGCAACGAGCAGTGCTGCTGGCACCTTCCCTCTCACTGACAGAGCAAAATAAAACCATGAACAGCATCACTGACAACACATCAGGCCACGGACTAATGTTTATTTGCTTTTTCCATTTACAGTACTCAATAAGGAATGTTAATGGAAAGTTGTTTAAGCTCAACAGGCAAAAGCTAAACTCATGAATAAGAGGTCTTGGAACATTTTTGTTTGAAATTTCCTTCTCACCCCCTTCACCCCTCCCCTCTTTTCCTATTAAACTGAAGTCAATTTCCCTAATAAAGTCCAAGGCTTTTAAACCCAGCTTCACGTTCATGATTGCTATCTTTCCCTGAATAAACAAAATACTTTATACCTTCTACTGGGGGCACAGACTTCTCTTATTTGCAGGGGAGAGTGGTAGCAACATTTTAAACACTGCTTTGTGCACAAAGGGAGATGAAAGCTGAAAACTGTGAGAACCGGGCTGCTCGATCCTCATGCTTTCTCAGGAACTAGGGTGATAATGAAACCTGACATATCGCACTGCTTTCCTTGATCCGCTCCTGATTGCAGGGCTGCACAAGGAGGAACCCAACAAAGGCGAACCACAACCTGTCCGTGAACCCAGGGACTGATCCTGCAAAACCTCAGGTGGGTCCTAGGTGCTTCATACAGAATCAGGCCCTAAGTGCCACTGCCAGTAACAAAGAGATAACCCAGTCAGATAGAGAGCCAGAAGCCCTGGGCAGCGCAGCAAACCTGTCCCATGAGTAGCAATGGGAATGTGACTCTCACAGAGACAATATCCACAAAGCGCTGATGAGAAAGACTGCTGTTTCTCATCAGGTATAGCCCTGACACCAAATGCTCCCCTAGAGATGAACCTCTTTTCACGAGCCGCTGGAAAATGTCCTGGAGGGAAAGGATGCTTCTTTTGGGTTGCCATTTGGGGTGACTTAGCCAGACCAAACCCCTCCCTCTGAATCTGTAATAGCCCCGAGCTTGCTCCCTCCCTGATACACACGCCTGCACTCCATTGAAGAAAACAGAAAACAACGAGAGAGCCACAGCTCCTCATTGAAATGTCTCCTTTGGCCTGTTAAATCAAAACAAAACAGAGCAAAGAAATGCACGCTGAGATGAGGGAGTTTAATGTGCCCTTCTGGCCACACGTGTTTCCAATGTATTTTATAACAGCCACAACAAAACGCAATTACTCGGTGTAGGCAGGCATGCTGCTGGATGGCTCAATAAAAGCCCAGACAGGGCTGTGCAGACCAAGGCTGAGGAGAGGGCCTCTCTCCCCCTTCCCATTTGCACAGTTGCTCCCTGTCACCATGTATTGTCACTGAGATGGGACTGGCACGGGCAGGGGGGATGAAGATGGCAAGGCCTGGGGTGATGGAGAGCAGATCACGTAGCTGCTCGCTTTCCCACCTGGCACCTTCGCTGGGTTGTGGCTGCTGCCAACGAACTCATGCTCTGCAGAGGCATGGCAAAGAGCAAGAGTGAAGAGAATTTGAGTTTACAGGTGAGGTGCCAGGGCTCAGCTGCATTATAGGGTCAGCCCAATGACTAAAGTCTTCTTTCTCTTCCCTACATGAGGGAATGACCATCTGCAGCATAAACAAAGACTGCACTTAAGTCTCTTGGGCATCAGCAACTGCTCTGACATAATCTCACCTTGGTTTTCCAGTAAATTGAACCTGTGAGCCTGCACAGGTCCTGACCACTACAGTGAAGTCATGCATTTGTCGAGAGGACTGGGAATGACGCTGGGTTTGAAAAGGAATCCAGGCACAGTCTGTGAAATCCCCTGTCTGTGACCGAAGAAAGGAAAGGACTTCCCTCCCCCTCTTCCCCACATATTGTTTGCTTACTTCTAAGCAAAGTGTAGCTTAACTCAAATTAAAGGAACACAATCAGC
>RSEF01000001.1:192285289-192324396 GCA_003993805.1 Himantopus leucocephalus | reverse complement strand
CCCCCCCACCGATTGGAAATCCCAGCTGTGCAGCAGAAGACATATTGAAAAATACTTTGTGTGACTGTTAATATTGTATTATTTACTGTCTGTCCTCTGGGAGAGCTAGTATTAGACACTGACTTTTGTCCTTGTTTTGCACTCTGTGTGTGGAGAACATCTGTGTATCTCCACTGTTAAGTCTACAGAAATGCAGACAGAAGTAAGGTCCGTGCACCAGCTCTGTGGGCTCTAGATCCTACTAGTAGTGAGCGTGTAACCCGACCTCCATTTCTGGGGAGGGAAAAAAAACAGTCTGGAAATTTGATTTGCCTCAAATGAGCCATAAAGCATTAAAAAGCACAAGCTCCTTAATTTTCAGTCTCAAAATTGCAGGCATTTCTAATATCATTTCTAGCCTTTATTCAGTGGTGACAAGTCCTGAGGGGGTAAAGGAGTAGGATGAAGCAGTGACTGTTGGCACACTCTCTAGCCTAATTATCACTTAATCAACCCTAGCAATGTCAAAAAGGAAATGCAGAAATGTCAATCCATTTTCAGCTCTTGGTTCCCTTGTGCCCTAGAAGGCCCCCTTGTTTTCAGCATTTTGAAAACAATTTATGGGACTCTGAGCTTTTTCTTATTATTTTTCATCTTTTTCTACTACTACTAGTTTTCAACCTTCAAAACTTTTTGTACAGATTCCCAGGGAGAAACCTGTTAAAGCCCAATGCTGCTTCTAAGGCATTTCCCAGACTGTTTGCCTCTTGACTGGAGCAAAATAGGAACATTGAGCATGATTAGCATTGAAGACAGTTGAGCAGAGCAAACAAGTCCTTATTTCTTTTGAGAGAAAGCGGAGAGAAAACAGATTTGGATCTACTGGCTCATAAGAGAGATGAAGAAAACAGAAAGCCACGCTTACCCCAGAGATGGAACTCCGCTGTAGCCCTAAATCTTCTGGCTTTGAGCACAGTCATACTTGCTGATGAACTTTGCTTTTGCCCCCTGACCACAACAGTAGCTTCTAACCAACTCTCTGACTTTTTTGGGATGCCTCTCCCAGTTTCTAGTCCTCACACAATGTTGAGCCATCACTTTTTAAATGTGTAGCATGACTGTCAGCTCTCTTGCTATAGCTGTGCAGAGGAAAGTCTCTGCCCTTAGACACGGCAAGGGCAGTGGTGTCCAAAGGAAGCTACACCAGTGTTACATCTTCAATGGCACAGGCAGAAATAGAAAGGCGAGAGATGAACCACTTTTTTTCTTGGATGGTGCTGAGGCGAGAGGAGGGGAGAAAAGGAGTACTCACACTTGATTTGGGCCAAACATCTAAGGGGCACCTGGTAAAAAAGGTCTGTACGCAGAGGCTGCGAAGGGCAGGAGCCAGGCTAGCAGCTGGCAAGCTAATGCAGGGTTCCCTGACTGAGAAAATTTACGTTAACACTAAATGAAACGAGTATTCAAATACAACCTTTAGCCCTATAGGTGGGAAAGCATCTCCCCTGCTCTTAATATCCCCATTGAAAAAACAGGTTATTTTTGGAATGTTTAATAAACAGCAAAGTAAATATTCCCTTTCTCAAAAAAAAAAAAAATTTAAAAGCACCCATTTTTGGCTTATCTTCAAACACCTTAAAGTGCAAGCAAGAACAGAAAACTACAGTTTTTCTTTTGCTAGTCATCTCTCACACATATAAAAAGCACGTTGCTTTTGTGAAATACCCACATGAAACCTGGAGCTCCCCTTGGAAAAGCACTAAGCTGGTCCAATATCCTCACAGACAGGATCAAAACCAGTGCTCTGTTGGGAAAGCCAGTAGACTTGGCAGATCTGAGTGTGTTTACTGTGATGGGCTCTGCGCATACAGATTCAGGCGATGCTGCCAGGAATCCAAAACTCCTGCAATGGCAACTTGGTTTTGAGGAATAAATAGGGACTTAGTTTGCCGCTGGGTTCACTGCATAGTATTTGCTTGGATTTGTGATTTTAAGAGATTCACCCAACACCGTGCTAAGCATCATGATTGGTTTTGCTTATAAAACGTGCTCTTTTTCCAGGGAAACTTATGGTTCTGACCGACGGATTTCTTTTTAGATGGGAAATACAAACTGTTTACCTGAAAATCCCTGGATGGTGGAGGTAATTTTGTTTTCTAGCTAGCAGTTCTTAGTTCTTAAGCAAGTAGCACCGAGGATTTCACTTCCAAGCTCATCATTCTGCAAAGGGAGACACTTCCAGAGGAAAAGACACATTTAGCCCTAAGATCCTCAGAAATAAATTTTAAGCGCATCTTTAGCAACCCCCAACTGCGACATACTTCTTAGCATCTTCTCTCTGTTATCATTTTCCCTTATTGTAAAAAGGCCTCTCAGAATACAGTGATTTCCGGCTCATGAGACTTTCAGAAAGCCCAAATTCATATTGTAACTGCTCAGGGTTGCCTTTAAAATCAGGCTTCTGATTTTTAAAATTGGGTAGGTTGCATTTTTGGTTGGTTTTTTTTTTTTTTAGGCTGAGCACACAGCTTCAAAAGCATAAAAAAACCCCCTGGCATTAACAGGATATTTCTATATTGCCAGATGAAAGAGGATCCCTGCTACTTGCCAGGCTTCCAGTCCCCATACATGTTATTTTGCACACAACTTACTTCCTGAAGTGAACTAAAAATTACACTGTGGGGTGAATTGGACATGGGCTAATACAGTGTCTGCACTGTGATGTGGATGCTACAGAGCAGACATGCGCAGTGCCACAGGGAGCTCCTTCACCGTCTCATCACCCTCCATTGCTGCTCTGGAGGCTCCAGGGTCTTCCAAAACCTCATGCCAAGGCCCTGCACACACACACACATCACTTAAACATGAGTGTGAAGGGTTAAAAGGTTATCTAGCCTTGAAACAGACACTAAGAAAACCAAGATCTTGTTGATACTTGTTTGGATACAGCCAACACACCTGACTGCTGCTACCAGGAGACCCTCCCAGCAGAAATACAAGGAGGCAGTGTTGGAGGTGATTCAGCTTAGAGCCATGAAGCTGGGGGACAATGCGTGCTGGCCCGCTCTGAACCTCCAACCTGAATTATCCCACCATCGTATAAGCCTATGAAATGCTAAGGACCAGCTACATGTAGATTCAGGACAGAAGCTGGAGCTCAAAGGCAGCTGCATAGATATGATGTTTCCAGGTTCTTTTTGTCTCGGTGCTGAAGTCTGTTCTCCTTACACACAAAGTGGAGGTTGAGAGCCTCTGTCTTCGCCATGATGGGACCAGGCAGGTGCTACTCAATTCCTAGTGCATGACAGGCTCAGGACACAGTCACAGTGGCAAGGCAACAAGACAAAGAGTTGGGACGTTTTCTACTTACTTCTCAGGGATGCTGGGCTCCTTAAACATTGTGTTCATCATCTGCCTGGGATGGATCTGCTCAGAGTAGGTGACAGAGGCAAACCAAGATATACCTTGAGTTTATGGTGTGCTCCTGGCACTGTGCTGTGTAGACACCACCTGTTCAATTCAAAAGGAGATTTGACCATGCCTCCACCACTTGTGGTATATGGGTGTACAGGTGATGTGAGCATAACTGCCTCAGACAGCGATTATGCAGCTATAGCAATTTATTTTTCATCTAACACATATGTGCAACAGTTCACACCAGTGCAGGTCACCCATGGCAATGGGTTCTGCAATTGAAGTGACTCCTGAAGAGCTTTCCAGCCATGTGCATGCAGTTGCAGAATATCATCCCCTAAAAGACCACCTTGCAGTAAGGTTTACATATGGTGCAAGGGGGAATCCAGCGCTACAAAATGCTTTTTGGAAGCTAAAGTCAAATAACAACTTCCAGAGCCTCTGAGTACTAGGAAGAACCAGGTTGTTCCCCCACAAAGCCTCGTGTATGCTGCCCAGATCTGCTGTCAGCTCCATGCCTGGAATACAGAACCTACAGCTGAGCAGCATTTGAGTACCAGACTCATTTCTAAAAGGGGGCAGGGTCTTGGGAGACTTGAATTTTGCTCTGCCTTCAACTGTTGGGATTTCTCCAGGCTTGAAAAGTGCAATTGAGTTGGGATTTTTGTGTTTGATGTGAGAATTAGAAACACCTTCAAGTATTACCCATATGGGAGCCTCCCATTTCCAGGAAGTGGACATTTTTCCTTCCATGGCTGTGTCTGAAGCTTAAACACACAGTCATCACTTTAAACCACCAAAAGGAAACCTTCATTTATTGCAGACTATCTCCGTGCTTGGGACAACAGCAAAAGCAGAAGATGATTCATCGACACCTTCTATTGTGTCTCTCTATAAAAAGAAGAGACTGTGATGACAGATTTTCTCAGATCTCTTGAACATCGTAGACTTTTCCTGGTTCAGACTGATGTTTCCAGCGACATTTTCTGAAAAGCGCTCTATGAACACTGCCCGAGTGTGCTGGTGAAATGGCAGCCGTTGCTCAGCCCAAATAAATCTTCATCATCAAGCTCCTTAGAGCCTTAGCCACTGCGATTGTGCCTGCAGAGGAGAGGGGTGGGGAGAGGGGAAAGATGTGTGGTAACTTGTCTCAGCGGCTGGCAATCACCTCTCCAGAAGATAATAATCACAATCTCTGCCAGGCAAGTTAGGCCTGAGGAAAAGAGTTTATTTTCCAGAATTTCATTTTGTTTCTTTACAACCATTAATTGCAACTCTCTGGAGAGTCTGTGTGGAGTGTGCGCAAACCAGTATTGCAAGGCAGGAAGTTAGTATCACTATTTTATTTGTTGCACTTTTAAGATGAAGCCTCTAAGAGGGCGGCATAACCTGGCATCCTGAAGAGCCAGGATGAAACATGGTCCCTGGTCAGACATTGGCTTCCCACCCTAAGACATACAGACAGCTGGTCAGGTCTCCTGCCAGCACGTGAGTGGAAGAAGGGACTGTCCTACCTTGCTTTAATCCCAATGTTTCCCAAAGAAGTAATGACATGGTGGTTGCTGACCCCCTCCATTCTCATTAGACCCTGAACCAAGCGCTCCTGAAACCCTGGTTCCCGTCAATAAATGGATACTATAGGATTTCAAGTTATAATTGCCAAAAAACAGAAGAATTCTGGACTTCTGCCAGTTTATTGAAGAGCTAGAGCCGTGGCCAAATAAGCCAGAAAAACTCTAAAATGAAATGATAAATAAAACCATAAAACTCACTCAGAAGAAAACCCTTTACTAAGCCTCTTCAGTTACTTTGTAGGTCTGTCTCATGAGTGTTGGGGTGACTGGAATAGCACCCACCAGACCCATTAATTGCATCAAATCCAGGTGCTTGCTTGAAGCCAATATTTAACCATGCAAATGAATATTTTTGTGTTCAAGGTAAATTCCAGCAGCTACTCACGTGTACCAGCAGCTGCTCTGCATCTGCAATTACTCTTTGTTTTCACCCAAGCAAGTTTTCGCATGTGCATCCATTGTGCCTGATTATGAAAACGTCGTTTGTAAATATTTACTTTATATTTTAATAACTTCTATTAACACCCCTCAAGAAGATGTTACCACTGCAGCAACTGACTCAACATGGACAAATACTTAGGTTGAGATTTAACAGATATTTCTCTGTGGTGAATGCCAGCTTAAACTATTCCTACCCCCTGTTACTTCTTGAAGTATCTGCGTCAATACTATCATCTTATCATTTCCTTTTCATCTGTAGCCAAGTAAATATCTTCAATTAGCCTCAAATAATGTGGATTTTGCCCTACATGGAGGCCTGAAATTGGATCACATCTCAATGACTTCAATTTTCATATCATTTTATCATAATTATCACAAATTCCTGGATCTGGAAATTGGCGCAGCTAGAGCTTAGACGACTTCTCAGATTCACGCAGCACGGTAGCAACAAAGATAATAAAATGCTTTGTTGACTCAGTCACTTCAAAAAACCCCCTCACTTTTCTGAAGTAATGCCCAAGGGTAATGGCCTTAGCAGTCAAGTCGTTGACCCAGAGGCTATTTTGTTGTACCTACATCCAAGATGCCCTCAGCTTGTCTGTTCATCTTTCCTGACGGATCAGTGAAACACAGAGGGCTCCACATTTTCCTGAGGTTTCCTTCAGATTAACAAATGGCTAAGGCCAGCTCCAGCTATGCCAGATGGTGCTGCACATGGGCACTCATCCATCGCTGGTTATCAGCAGGTATCCTGCTGCCCTGCACAGGCCTGCCACTGTGCAGGTCACGTCTGAAGCAATTACATGTTGATAGCCTGTTTGTTGAGAACTGCAATGGGGCACAGCTTAACCCCACAGGCTGTTGCATGTGTCCCACTCAGAATTCAGGTAGGAACCATCCAAAGAACTTGGTACTTAATCTGTACCCATGGCTGACCATATCCAACAGTCTCTGGGTTGTATACAGGGTTTGTATTCACTGCTTAGGGAGTGACTTCTCCCTAAGACAGATGTTATTGCTCTTCTTCCATGAGAGACTTCAGGACAAGTCTTGTGTGTCTCCTGCAAATTGTCAGTGGTGTTCTGCTAGAGCCACTGTACCCACATCACCAAACTGTCCTTGATAGGGCCTTCCCTTGTTCTTGATGACATGAAAACCTTGGCTAGCAGAGCAGCAGAGGTGGGAAGTTTACACATACCATGTAATTTTTATAATAGCAATACCAACTCCCATTTCCAGTCCACATGAGCTTGTGGGATGATTCGTTTCAGTCCACTGCACAAAGGTACTTGTGGGAGCTTCTGGGACACAACCCATTGTCATCTCAGAAGCCAATTTGTCCACTACCTTGTTGTGGGTCAAAGGCTTCCAAATTAGATTAATTTCTAGCCTGAAGATACTGTATCTGCAAGCTTCCCTTAGTGTAGAGGGCACTTTTATCAAACACTTTTACTGCTGGGAGTAACCAGAAATTATTGCTTGTTGGGGCATTCTGGCAAGATGGGTGTTCATTGAAACAGGCTGATGTATGGCACTGAAGGTTATTTGCAAGGCTTGACGATTACTGTGGTGCTGTTTGTGAGAGGGTGGATATCCTTAAGAGTCTGCTCCTGGTTTTGGTTTGGTTGTTCTGCTATTTTAAATAACGCCGACAGCTCCCAAGGGAGAGGATGGACTTAGTTCTCCCTGTTATTCATTGTTACTAATAAATACCAAATGGCAAACAGCAGCTAGACCATGCCCTCCTCCAGACTGTGAGATCCCCCAGAGAATGCCACCACTGGCCACTAAAGCGGAAATATCAATTGTTACCAAAAAGAGTTTATTCCAGCCCTCCTGGGCTTCCCCGCACAAACGCAGAGCAGCCGGACTGAGAGCAGTGGGCTCCTAGCAGTGAGTGTGGCCTTGAGAGGAGGAAGCTCTGGGACAGCCGGCGGAGCTACTGGGAAGTCACAGAGAACCAGCTCGGTGCTGTGGCTTCAGAGGCAGAAAAGAGTGCAGGGCTGTGCTCTGCGATGGGTAAATAGAAACGATCTGGTCTGTAAGGAACGCATGACCATACAGCAAGTTTGGTGAGTCAGATTAATTCCTAGAAAGAAAAAAAAAGGGTAAAAATCTATTGACATGACTCCTTAATTAGGCAGTTTTTCTTTCTTCACGCAGAAGACAATTAAGCCAGTGCTGGGAAAGGCTGTTCTAGTGTCTCTATGAGAAATTGAAGTGAACTAAGGCAAGCTGCCCACTCTCCCATGTCTCTGCAGAGCCTCGGCATTGCTCCCCTGAAGTTGGAAATAAAAACAACACTTGCGGGAGCTGAGCTGCCTGGAGACGCTGTCGACTCTGCTTGAGTTGTTTGCTGGCTCGCAGGCAATCTGGCAGAGCCCATCCACCTGACAGGCTGTGGGGGCTCGGCGTGCCGTGTCAGCCGTGCCATGCTACCTGCCAGCACCCTCCTACCACCGCCCCGGCAGAGCAGCCGCCGGCACGGAGCGTGCCGCAGCCTCCTGCCGCCCTGCTGCCCACANGGCCAGAAGCATGGCTCCCCTCCAGTAATCACGGGGCTGGACGCTGCTTGTCTTGTGAATGGGGAAATAAGAAGACCGGGGGCAGGTTCCCTGCTTCACGCTTCCTACCAGCCCCCTCTCCATCTTCCCAGGAGATAACATCACCCTGGGAGCTGCCGCTCCTGCCGACAGGGAATGACCAGGGGCAGGCGTGCTTGACTCCGTGCACGTGCCTCTGTGCGTGTGTTGGCTTTTTGTGCTCCAAACTCCAGTGTCAAACGTGACAGCTCCAGCTGAGCCTGTGGAAGTCCCTCATGTAGTTACTGTGACTTAAAGCACAAAGTGATCAAGATCAAATGATTAATATAAATATTATTTCCCCAAATTTATTAAATGCTCCCAGCCCAGCACACGAAGCTGAAGAAGCAGCCTTAGTCATTTTGCAGCTGTTGCTGCAGCCTGCTTCGTCAGCAGCCCCTTCACAGCGAAATCAGTATCCTACGTGATTTGGGATTCCAGCTCACAGATGACCAGCCAATTGTTCTCCCGTGGTGAAAAGGGAAGAAGGATGGAGAGAGAACTTCGTGGTTTCATCAAATCAGACTGATGTCTGCCTCAGCTCTTGGGTTCCTCTGCAGAAAAGCATCACCTGGAAATCTGACATAAGGGCTTTCTGAGCAAAACCTTGTGTGGTACGGGTTTGATAAGGGATTTGAAGTACTCCAGGGCATTACCTTGGCCTCTGAAAGGCAGAATGGGAAGTTCTGTAGCTTTCTGACAGGGGCTGCAAAATATTCAATGTATTTGAAAGGAATATAAAACTCAAGAAACTTCAGACCCACTGGCAATACAGAAACTTAACGTTTCTGGCCAGTCTCTGGTCAGCCAGACACTAGATGTTTTCTCCAGAAGCACAGATTTCTCCCCACCACCTTCCCACTGGGCAGCTTTGGGAAACCTGGCTCCCCTCTCTCTGCCTCCCTTTCCCCCCAGGTACATTTTGTCTCATCTTTGCTGACTCTAGGTTCTCCTGGGTAGAGGCTCTCTCTTACCCATCTTAAAACAGCCTCCAAAACTGCACTGATTGTGGTTTCTTATTATAAATGCTACTTATTATAAATGAACCAGAGAAAACAGGGCTAGAAGAGACGTTGAGAGGTCACCTAATCCATCTGCCTGTTCCACAGTCCATCAACAAATTCTGATCTAAGCTGTGTTGGACCTCTGTCACCTCCTGTTCCGGCACCATGGTGGAAGCCACACAGTTTTCCCTGATAAGCTATTCTATGGCTGTGCTCATCCTTAGCATGAGAAAGCTTTCCCTAGTACCTAAGCAAAATCCCTCTTTTGATGACTTAAGCCACTTCCATTTTATCCTACTCCTAGCTAGAGATATTTATTCTATTTGAAAACCGTTACCATATCCCTACCACCACCAGCTTCACGACCACCTTGGACATTTCTTTCATAGACTAAACAATCCCAGAGACTTCCCTCACAGGTATCAGTGCCAAAAGCAGCAAAGGCTTGACAGTAATTTTAGCACCACTAAAGGGAACCTTTGAATATCTGTATAAGTAGCCAGTGAATTATCCAACAGCGAAATACCCATCCTGGCAAGCAGAAGTGACTAAACACATCACTTCCACACACTTGCTGATATCCACCACTGCCTGGCTCCACATATGACTGAAACCCAAAGTGAAACTCAGCCACTCAGACCTCACAGAAAGCTTGCACAGATGTATGCAAATCCGTTGGCTTCGTGCTGCTTTGCTTAGTGGCAGTTGGACGTGGGCGTGATGGCTGGCTAGGAAAGGTGAGGGAACAGCAGCCGCTTTGCACCTGGAGGGGGAGAGGCTATCCTCAACAAGCCTGTCATCTGAGTTGCCTGGGGCCAGCTGGCAGGGATGGGATGGGATGGGATGGGATGGGATGGGATGGGATGGGATGGGATGGGATGGGATGGGATGGGATGGAGGCTGGTCTTAGGGGCATGGAAGTAGCAAAATGAGGAGGAACATACAACTGGAAAACTGTGGGAAGAACTGCAAGATGTCCATGCAGGCCATCAGATTGTGAAGAAAAGTGAGGACTGTCCTGATTTCCTGACTTAGCTGAGGTGCTTGGCTGGACAAAGGGCCCCATTTCACTCCTTCCCCAGCGCGCATGCTGCCTATGCTGCCTTTTTGCTCCTGCTCCTGAAGTGGCAACAGAGTCATGGTGCATCATGGCTGTGACAGTTCTCAGTGACTTCCCTCTCCTGCCTTCCTTGACAGCACAGACTCAGTGCTTGGTGAGGGCTTGGGAGAAATTAGAAATGAAGCAAAACAGTCCTGTTGCCAAGTTAGGGGAAACAAAGCCAAAGATTGACCTAACATTCACAGAGTACATAAATGGCATCATTAAAATGTCCTCTTTATGTTATCCCAAGATCCAGGAGCTGCAAGATATTGTGTGGAATTTGAGAAAATTTTAAGCAAGAGTGGAAGTGACTAATAGTCAGCATATTAATTCACAATTAGAGATAGGCATCAGACCAAAGAAACAGCAAGCTTTGAAAAGACCAGGTCATCTCCTGAACACCAACAGCATCCAAAGGGATCCTGGGACTCAGGACACACGGCAAACTACCTGCAGGAATGTGTCCCCCTCTCTTAGATAGTTTCAGGACAGTGTGGTTAGCCACTGGCCAGCAGCACATAAAATCAAAATGTTCCGAGCTGATGTGCTGACGTCCTTTTTACTGACATTTACTCTCTCCCTTATCCTAAGTACGCCATGTAAGACCTGAATTATCCTTAGGGTATCCACCACAAGTTCCGATAAAAAGTCCTTTTACTGTCTACATTTTGCAGGTCTTATCTAAGCATTATATCTAACACAGCTAGGACAAAACTGCTCTGTGGAAATCATGTGTTAAGCAGAAGTCATAGAATCATAGTCCTTGCCGATGAGAAGCTTATGAACGTCTGAGTTCTTTCAGAGCCATGACCACTTCTGACCTTTTCTCCTTGTGACTTTAGGTTACACAGGGTTCTCAGGTTAAAAAATCTGTACTGTCAGAGAAACTCCAGATGGAAGGCTGTTTGTTTTCACCTTCCTCTGAATGTCCTGTCAAGCAATTTGTTGCTACTCAAAATCCAGACAAACAAGATAACCGCACGCGCAAATCCTGTTTGTGCTGTTGGGTTTCTTCACTCTAAATATAGCTGGGTGGAGGAGCCCTGACCGATAACACAGTGGAGTCCTCTGCTTATCTGCACCACGGCCTTGGCACCTGCAGGGGCAATAAGCCATTTTCCTTGAGTTGTTCCACCAGACACAGATTTTAGGGGTATAAAATTCGAGCAAACAGTCAAAAACATTGCTTGTGCTTCTTTTGCAATCAGCAGAAAGAGGGAGGGACTCCACAAGGGTGATTCATCCCACCTCTCCTAGGTGCCTTTTTAAGAATGGGGTTACTCACTCTTGGAGGTGCCTCCCACTTTGGTGACAGACCTGGCTGCTCCTCCCGTGGCAGGGAGACTTTCCATCTCTCCCGCTGGCTGCAGGCTGATGGAGCCACACTCTTTCACTGCAAATTCTCATCTCACTCACTCGATTTTAAACCTGGAACTGCTCCATGAAAATTAAAGGCTCATTTTCCCGGGTGTCTTCCAGCTGCTTAACACAAACCCTCTGTCGACTGGCTGGTGAAGATGGGTTTACAGCAGCCTGGCTCCAGCTGAGCAGATTGTCCAACCTGACCCAGTAAAGCAACTCACGTGAGCGTAGCATTGACCAAGTGGGCCCAATTCTCTGCAACTTTTTGTTTTTCGTAGCCTTTTTTCCATAGCTTCAAATGTTTGCTTGGGAAGCTCATTCTACTGGTGTCTCAAGAAGTTTGGGCATGAGCATGTGTTGGCTTTGAAAACCCTCAGTGGCTCAACTCCCTGAGAAAGACCAATAGTGAGGGAGGGATTTGGGTGGGGTTTTTTGGGGGGAGGGGTTTTTTTGTTTGGTTACTTGGGGTTTTTTGTTGTTTGGGTTTTTTTTTCACTGGCATTCTGTACTTGGACTCTGTCCCAGCAAGGGGAAGGCCAACTAGAGGTGGCTGAATTTTCAAGTCTTTCTGTATCTCCTCCAGAGAATATTTCCATGTAATCCCAAAGCCACACAAACAGACCAACTGTGCAAGAATGGAAATCCTGTTCAGGGCTCAGCTAGGCTCTTTCTGTAATGTCCTCTCTGGGAGATCTTGGAAGAGATTGTCACAATGGCCAGATTTTTGTCTTTTAACAAACATGCCATATCTTGGCTCCATTTCCTCCCTTGCTTATCACTATTTTGTTAGCTTGAAGATAACTTCCAGAAGATCTGCTCTCACCTTAAAGTCTGATCAAAGCAAATTCCCTGTTTTTTAAGAAGTTATAAGGGAAAAGGGTGGGTGTCTTTTTGTCTGGTAACAGTTTATTTTAATCCGACTGTTTTCTCCTTTTGTAATCCATGAGCACTTATGTTTTTAGAAGGCTTGCCAGTTATGATAGGTTTCCTTGACGTTACTGTAACAGACAAGGCTAAACACAGCTGTCTGGTGCCTGCAATCCTTAGGACTCCTGCAGCACCCGAGTCAGTAAAAATAAACTGAACTTTAGACATACTCAAGCCAAGGGCTTTTTCAGCCAAATACTGTGTAAATAGTCAAAGTAGATATGGGGGGACAAATTCATCCGGGTCACTCCAGTAGCTTCACTGACATTCTGCTCAGGATTAATTTGCTGCAGTTGGTCCTCTACAGAAATTCTTGTGCTAGGAACAGGCAGTACGTAAATCAGAAACCAAGTCTCAACTCCTCAACCTTTATGTTTGTGAAAATGAACAGAGGAGAACTACTAATAGAAATAGCATGCATCTAAGTGTCAATATAATACTGCATTTGATGAGTTTTCATTAACTGCCGGAGCTGAAACAAACATTTCAGGGTAGTATGTGCCAAAACACTTTGAAATATTCAGAAAGCATATGAAGATTAATGTTTGTGAGAGGGAGATAGACACCATCCTGCATCATCTTTGATTTTCAGTCCACATTTTGATTGTTCATCCAATTTTTAGAGTAGGAGGATTCAGCACAGCTGAGTCATAGGCTGGCAGGGCATCCCAGTCGTTGATTATTATCCCAGCACGACACCAATGGAAAGTGTGTCCAAAACTCCAGCAAGTCAAAATGCCCTACTTCTCCTCATGGCTAGGTTATAGTGGGTTGTTATTGTTTGTCTCCAGCTTTTAGGCTTAATTTGCAGCGCAGAAGGAGAGACTTTCCTCCAGATGGTAGTTCAGAAGAGGAGCTTAACTTAGATACGCTGCAGTTGTATCTATATTACTGTACCTGGGCACACTTCCAAGTTCCTCATCTGGAGGCACACTCCAGACGTCCCAGTCCAGGTGCTCACCAAACTCCGAGCTTTTCTGTCGCCCAGCTTTCCACAGAGAGGCAACCCGAACCAGATGGTAGCAACCGTCTGCCGCAAACAGACCCCCGGTGAGGGCGGTGGGTGGATGTAATCAGGACATGCCATCCCATGCACCAGTGGAAAGGTCTGGATTCTGGGCTGGTCTCTGGAGTATAGTCTCCCCTCCTCCTCCAGCAGGGAAGGGGATTCTGAGGACACTGCTCTTGTATGTGCTAATGGCAGGTGATGCAAATATGCACCCTCTGCATCCCCTTGGCACAAGTGTAAATGACCATCTGAAACCCTGCAAGGGGCCTTAGAAGAAATGTGTCACTTCAACCCTGCGTGAAGGCGGGGGGCGGGGGCGACACACAGCTGCAGAAAAGCATTGCAACACAATGACATACCGGGGAATGAACTCAGAGACATTAAAGAAGGACAAATGATGAATTGGGAAAGCTTTAGGAACTCTTCCAAGCACCAGGCTCTTGTTTTATTTTCAAATGTACCACATCATAGGAAAGAGGCACGGTCCTGTGATGTTTCTCCTGGAGAAACTGGAATTAAATGTTATCCTTAGGAATAGTATATGCAGGTGTTCACCAGATATTAACAAATGTTTCACTATTAATTGCATAAGAGTAAGCTTCTATAGCAAATACTTCATCTTCTGAATCATACAGCACCCCTCCTGTTGCCTCTCTACCTTTTAAAAAATGAATGTGTCACTAATGCAAAAAACTGTACTATGTACAACTTTTACAAATGGATATTCTCCCAAAATATCAGCATGTATCATACACACGCTTCTCCTGAAAGCTCCTAGATGACGTGGGTGAATCCCTGTCACAGAGTAGACATAGTACCACGTGGTTTAGGTGATCAGTGCAGGGCTTGATTTGTAAATCAGTGAATACTCAAAGTAACAATCACAGCAAAAACTAGGAGAAATCTGCAGGATGAATTTTGTTCCCACACACCAGCCAGTGAGTCACCCCGAATACCTTGAAGAGGACTGGTTAAATTCATCAGAGAAACTGGTCCCTGTGTACAGCTGTCAGCAATCTCTCATTGTAAACAGCAAACCAGGTTGATGCCAGCCCTACAAATGCACAAACACACACTCGCATATATGCTCCCTTCTCACAAATGGAAGTCACATTCGGAATAAAAATTGGGATTTTGGGGGCAATTCATACCTACCTTCATTGCTATTGCGTTACTTTTTAGAGCCAGGTGAATTCAGCAGAAAATATCATGGCAATATTTTGAACGGGCGCACTGTGTTTCTGAAAAGCATTTCTTCATTAAAAATGCATTAAAAACCACTGAAGTCTGAGGTACGTATCAATATTATAGTAGGCACTTGAGGTTTACTTTCCTAAGATTGATCTTGCTCCTGTGTAAAGTCTGCCTCAGTAAGTGCCAGCTGTTTGGTTTGGTTCGGTTTGGGTTTGGTTTTTTATTTTTTTTTAAATTGCTGTGCCCATGTTGAAAAAATCTGCTTACTATTGCAGTGTAAGCAATGTTTTTGTGTAGGAACAGGTCTATTTTCTAGTATGGAGAAAAAAAAGTCAAAGCTTGACATTATTCTTCTACGTTCAAAGACACGTCTTTAATCAATAGATTTATCTGATTCACTGCTAGTTTGACACCACTGAAACTAGAGGAGTTGCATGCTTTTGTATATGAGTTGAATTTGTTCCTAAACATAAATATGAATAAATAGAGCATCTGCAGCTACTCCAGATACACTGAAATGACAAGGGCTATCAATCCTCGTGCTTCAGGGGATATAATCTGATAACCAGCTGAGGTCAGGGAGAAATAACCCCCACTGGTATAATATTGACTAATTGGATTCATTATAAGATTTTTATGTCTTTCTCTAAAAAATCTTACATTAGCCACTAGATGGACCAGCGGCCTGTTCTGGCATGGCAATCCCTGCATATCTAATCCACAGAACAGTTGGCAATGTGTGGCGCAGCTCCTGTAAGAACCACTGAATCAGCAGCACACCAGCTGGAAGGGACTCTGCCTGCACCCCCACGGTGGCACCGAGCGCTCCAGATGAGACTTTAGTCAGGAGGTGGGAAAGAAGAGGGGGCTTTTTGCCATGGTGAACACTTTTATGGAATATCTGATTTACAGACATCTGATTTATTTGATTTACAGTGTCTGAAGTATACGTCATCTGACCTGACATCCAGGCAAGGGCGAGAATATTAGAATAGAACAGAATAGAGTAGAGTAGAGTAGTGTAGAGTAGAGTAGAGTAGAGTAATATAACATAGCATAGTGTAGCATCGAACGCATCTGAAGGCTGTGTACAGGAACAAGAATCCTAAAGCTGGAGATGAGCCAGTGCCGGTCTCTGAAGCGCTGGCTAATCAGATGCCAACCTACCTCCTTTATTTCCACTGCAGAGAAGGAGAACAGATGGGTGGGCTGGAATGAAATACAAAATAAAAGCAGACCTCCATGGTCAACTTTATACAATGAACAATAAGCCCTCTCATTATATTACAGAAAGCCAAAGTACGTTAATACTTTTCTAACGGCGCTTCCCACAGAAGCAAAAGCTGCATCTGCTTGTTAGCCACAAGGTGCTTGGGTGATTATCAGTGAAAGGGAGCAGAGGGCCATATGTGATGTAATTACAAAGGTTGTTCAGAGAGCAATTTCACTGCTGAGATGAGGTCCGTGCTATCTGAAACAGAGATTCTCCCAGACTGTAAAAACGAGAAGACAGAGATAGAGACTACTACTCCCCAGCTTGCTGAGTCACAGGTCGAGGTATATTTTCCATCCAAGGCTATTCTTGCTAATATGTCACACTTCAGTGACACTTCAGGCTCAAAATGGAGCAATCTTGTTTGTCTGGCCACTTGCCAGGGTAGCTGGAGACTTCTGGACTGTGCGCTGACAACGGTTTACTCGATTAAAAGCAACTGCACTCTCAGTCTGTCCCCGGAAGGAGAGAAGGTTGCAAAGCAGCATCTTCATGTCTCTTTATGTGGAAAACACAAGTACTCAGGAATAAAAATAGTGCGCTTGATTTCCCTTTACCCTTATCATCACCAGTGGATGTATCGACTGGAACGAATGTTTTTGCTACTCAGAGAAGTTCCCAGTAGATAAGCATATCTGTCATGAATCATATATACAGACTATCCCCGTAACCACTGAAATAAACACTGTTGCCTCTGTTTGTCTCTGAGGAGCAACCTTACTGACAATTATCTCGCCATTGCAATGCATGGCAATATTCACGTAGCTGAGCTGGCCCCAGGAGGTTGGAGTTCTCCTAAAACATTGTCTTTTCCTCATTTGACCTATTTCCTCATATTTGGGAAGTTTTGAGGAAATCCTTCTAGCAAAATGGGACCGTGGTCTTGCTCATGCTAAAGTCCATTTCTCATCTGCTAGAAGATGGTCAGCAGGTGTGTGGCTCACAAGCAGCTCAGACCTACCTCCCAAGCTGAATCTACTCCATACAAATCACTCCACCCTGTGATGGCACAGGGCTGCTGGGTCTTCTGCATCTCCTGTGGTGAAGAATGCGAGCCAGAAAATCCAACATCTCTGTGTCCCACCTGCACCAAACCCAATGTGGTAAAAAACAAATGGGACCTCTACTAGCCCTTTCCCTTCCTGTTGGCTCTCCAAGAAATGTATTAGGTGATGTGTGGCTCTCAAGCATTTAGAGATTCAAATCATGGCAAGGTGAGGCATCCTCCACAAATATACTGGGATAAACTGGCCTTTGTACATCTGGGACTCAGAGCGTAAGTGATACTTTTCTTAGTGCTGGCATGGGCTGGGAGCACCAGAAAAGAGCCAGAGGGAAAGGAGCTGGCCTTTCATTCATAACACACCTTTTGAAATCACTTTTGCAATCTGCTTTTCTTCACGTCAGCCTTGAGATACACCTGAGCACTAGTGACCCCCAGGCAAGGATACCAACATGTGCGGACAGAAGGGGCAGCCACAGCATTCATCCCCAGACAAATCTGTGCATGTGGGCTATAGAGCACATACGGTGTTGGCTACCATCAGCAGAGGTGAAAGGACCGCACAGGAGGTCTGCAGCCCTCCAGGAGGTCCCCGACCCATTACCTAGGGGCAAAGAAGGTGGCACAGAGACGGCAGCATGCATGTGGCTAATGTTGACAGGGATGAGTAATTACTGACTCACCAGTTTTCATTGCTTTTCAGTTTGTTTTTGGGAGGGTGTTTGCCTGTCAGGCTGAGAGCATGGGAGATCCAAATCCCACGTTTCTCTGTGGGGACTGGAAATCAGCAAGGTGTTGGCTCATTCGGTTTCACTCCTGAGCTCCTCCACCCAAACTGAAAGGAACCACCAGGAGGGAGGTGGAGTTCACAGTTTCCAGGGTATCAAAGCTGACACTACTGCATTTCACTGCATTTCACGCCATTTCTGATTCAAAGGGGGATTCTGTCTCAGAAAACCTCAGTTCTCAGGCACAAGAAAGTGAAGTTTGAGGCTTTTAAAAAAATATATGTGTAGTTAAAATTATTCTGGTACAATCCAGCTCTTAATTCTGGGGAGGACGTGGAAGAGGGGGAGGAAGGGAGAGGACAATGAATTTATAATCTGGTTTTTAGTGAGGTGTAAATTTACCACCCAGACTCCCACCCATTACACCACAGACAGGAAACCAGCTGGTGGAGGGGGCAGTGAATTTGTTGTTCCTCCTTGCACAATGACTATGTGTGTTATTTATTTCACAGGCCTAACCATGACTGGTATAATTTTTAAATCTTGCCTCTTGCCTTTTTATGTTTTCAGATCAGCTATGCATTTCATCAGCCTCCTGCCCACCAGCAATCATAAAATATGAGCCTTTGTGGGAAAGCAGAGACGTAGAAAGAGTTTCTTATGAAACCGTGGCTGGGATTGTTCCAGACACCTCCGGCCAGCTGCTCTCCAGGCAGCAGCTTTGTGATACAAGGGACAGTAAACATCAGCTTCGGAAAGTCAGACGGTTGGGCCTTTTGGCTTCAGGCCCACCGAACAAGTTCTCCTGACTACTGAGGCATGGCTCGGAAAATAAAAGGGCTCTTTAGCGCTGATATCTTTGGACGCTGCTGTGCAATACAGCTGGAATTGGTCCAGGGTATTCCTACCTGCTTTGCATCTCAGGCTATAAAGCAAATCCAAACACATCGCTCCTTTCCTGGTGCTTGGTTTTCATTAAAGTGTCTCCTGCTATTAATTCTGTCCTGTCCAACCTTGAACAATGCAATGTCACTGGGCTGCTGCATTGCCTGTGGTAACTAGAAATAGATGATATCACTGGTGGAGTGGCAGAGATGGCAAAATTATCTTTTTTCCAGTCCGCAATGCAGAAACTGTATCCATTTGCATAAACTCTACCTACAGAAATTCTGCATCTTGCGCTTTCCTCCTGACTGTCTGTAATGTCAGCCGGGTCAGAAGGTGGCAACACTCACGCGCAAGGCACTTCATACAGATGAGGCAGGACTCTCCTCTATTCTTGAGGGCCTTACAGTCAAACTATAGAAAAGGCATAGATGGAGACAAAAAGATGATCAGCTCCTATTTACAGAGAAAGTAAATAGGCTGAGATTCTTCAGTCTGGCAAAGAGAATGAGGTGAAATCTAAAATCATGCCGCTTTCCAGATAGGTCAGAAAGAGTGCAATTGCTCACAGCAGGTGAGGAGCAGGGGACGCTGAATTAAATGATCAGGCAGAACATTTCAAGCAAACTAAAGGGAACACTCTTTCACACAGCCCATAATTCAGCGAGGAGAGTCACTGCCGTAAATTTTTCAGTGCCATGAATTCACCCCCATAAACTTTTGGAATGCCAAAAGTACAAACAGGTCAATGAAAGAGACTGTGAACATTGGGCCTGCAAGGATAAGGTGGAGTCACTGTGGAGAATAGCTCCAGAAGTCCCTAATGTACAGATTATATTAGAGGTTAGGTAGGTCCCCTCTCCTTGTCTTCTTTCTTTTGTTCTTTTTCAGCAGCTGCTACCAATAACTGTCAATGACATGATACTGTCTTGACGGGCTTTTGATTTGACTCAGTGCAGCCACTCTGATGTGATTTAATGGACCGGCTCCTCTTTGGAGTAATTCCAATGGCTTCAATGAATTTTAAGCAGAAATGATTTCCTACATGTTTGACAATTCCTGCTTTGTTTCCATTTCAGCATTTCCTAAGGCTTAAAAGCTGCTCTTAGCCTCTGAACTTTTCCTTTGAGTTCATGTCTTGGTTCTCTCAGTTGTGTTCAGCATTACATTAAGACAAGCATTAAAAAAAAAATCTACAGTATTTTATTAAATTGTTACAACAAATAGTGCCAAATGAGGGGCTGAAACTCTCAGACATCCTGATGATGGGGTGAGGATATACAATGTTACTGCCACTCTGGATCTGTGCATTTTTAAGTACCTGGCAAGAGGGGGCAGATAAGCTGTAAAGGGCACATCCCTGTAGCAATTACGGGAAACCTCTGGAAGCACCAGTACAAGGGCTGGGTACCACTAAGTGGCCATAGCCAGGTGGGTCAGGTCCCAGCCCCCTGAGGCAGCTCCTTTATCCTCTGGCTGTTTCTCTAGAAGAGGGGGCACCTAGGAGGGCTTCTGGTTCCCCAGGCCAGGTGTTCCCTCAGCCGTGCACCACTTTCAGATGGGGCACAGGCCCACAAATCCTTCTCCCTCTCTCCACTCTGTGGTCCAAGTTTCTGATGAAAGGAAACCTTGAGTGTGAGGGTCGCAGCAGATCTCCGTGCCTCTCCTTGTCAGGAGTAGCACAGTCTTTCTTCCACCCAGCCTCCGTCACAAATACCATAAACTCTTTGGGGCAAGTGTTGTCTTGTCCCTTTGCACTAATACTGCCTACAGGGGCCCGGATGTAATTTGGGCCTCTTATCCAACCTAAAGAACAATAACCTCCTGTCTATCTCAAAAGTGCCTCCACCCTCTATTATGATAAGAGATATGATCATCCTCCATAACCACAGGAAGAAACCACGCAGCTGAGGATGGGGGTGACGTGCACTACAGACCATCTGTGGCCCTTGCTGCAAGGACAAGAAGTGCCTGCCCTCGGGCTTGCTTGAGCGTGGGGAAGACCTGGGCACCTGTGCGGTGGTGTGCATGGCAGCCACAGCAACTCCCTGGCCATCAGGACCTCGCTGCCAATTCTCCTGGGTTTCTCCTCCTCCTGAGCAAGTGATCTAGCAAAGCAGAGCAGGGATGCTAAACTCTGCGTTATCGTCTGTTGGAAAGAGCGATCTGTCAAGGCTAATGCAGTCCACAAACCCAGCGTTCAGCAGTATCCTGTAAAATTTATCAAGGACTACAGTATGAGCCCAGTCCTCCATCTGTTTCCTGAAAACGAGCTGGAGAGTCCTTCCTCCTAGCTACTGTCCTGCTTTAAAAACAAGTCTTGCGATTGTAAGGAGAGCATTTGCAAAGCTGGAGCGGCAATTAAGCCAGGGCGTCTGATCTCACCTTGACTTGCTTTTTCACAATAGCCCTTTCTTATGGTATTTGGCACTGGAAGAAGGGACTATTTATTGAAAGCCACCAATGGCCTGGCTCAAAAGAGACAGCAGCTTCCGTTTTTATTTCCTGAAAGCAGGGCCACCAAAAGGGCAAAGAAGGTTGATGGAATAACTGAAAATACAGATGAGCTGAACTTTTACTGGGAAGGAACTGACACTGCCCTTCTCATTTCTGCCCACCCTCAGTCCCACAGCAATGAAGCAGCTTGCTGCACAGCCCCAAAATCCAGAATGGAGTGGTACAGAGCCCTGCTAGCATTCAGCACAGCTGATCCTCTGGGTTATGTCTTAGAAACCAGTTGCAAGACTGTTCTGTCTTCTATGTAGTTTCATGTTCCCTGGAAACTCATAAGACCTAATTAAATAGACCCCCGGGATTCTCTTTCCAAAGGATGTTTGATGAAATTAAGCTCATTTTTAATGGGAAACAGAATCATTGCAAAGAACTGATGGTTCTTCGGACACTCGGGATGTCTAATTTCATGTACCTATTTACATCAGTGTAGACAACTGTACAATCTCTTTACTGTTAGTGCAGGCTTGAAGTTTAATTCTTGTCCATAGGTAGTAATGGTAAGCCTGTTCTGAGGCTCATTGTGTCAACAGGAAATTTTCCACTGATGTTAATGGACTTTGTCCCAGTGGTAAGAAAGGGTATTTAGTGGAAAGACATCATTCCAGTACACAGCTATCCATCCCTCATCCATGCAATTACCATAATGACCGTGCCTCGCAGATTCCAGCTCTGCCACTATTTCTTCTCACCTTCTGAGATTTGATTTATATTCGAGAGTTTGAGACTTTCACCTGGCTGGCTTGCTTTCCTCTGGCTCTAGTTTTCTAAATACACTATTTAGCTTATCCTGCAGCCTAGTTTGTCACAGGAGAAAATCCTCTTTTGTTGAATTATTATATCAACCAGACGCTCCTTCCAACATGATGATGCTCATCCAGAATTTGAATGGAACTGAGCCAAGCTAAACGATTCCAGGAGTGAGTTCACCCTCACAGAGCAACTCCAGCTGAGAGATTAAATATTAGATGGGCGCTTACAGTTGGGAGATTAATGGTAGTGATTCAAAATGGGTGGCCCTTTGGCCCATCCAGCTCCCACTAGTAATGTCAGAAAGTACATCATACACCAGCACTATCTACCAGTGAGAATTTCTGTCACGCCACCAAGGCCATTTTAAAATGAAAAATATTGCTAGTGTTATCTTTTGTAGCCAGGGCTTGTACTTGCACAGGGAATTTGAGGCTGTGTGTAAGCTATTGCTAATCCTTTGATAGCTCCTGGTCACGTCTATGCTGTTGCTGTATTTCCAGCTAAGAGTCATGACAAAAAGCTAGTTGGCGTTATAGAGAACAATTCCCTCAGTTTCTGAAGCCCTGCAAACTCAGGTGTAAACCTTTCATTGTATAGATTTTCTGAAACTCCATGGTAATTTTGCTATCAGCTTCTGACCCAGCTCTCTCCTGTACGATTGATTAAGCCTGGCAAATACGTCTTGACTAATGAGCATAAAGATGGGACCCGGAGTGTGCTCTTTCTGGACCTTCTCACCCTCTGAATGTGAGGACAATGCAGAGAAGGTGAATTTTGAGAAGCAGTTGTGCCTTTGGAAGGGTGGGAAGTCCTCCAGGTGGGACTAAGCTGGTCTGGGCAACTACCCAGGGTGGCAGTAGTGAAGGGAGCAGAATTGATGTTACGTAGCTTTTGTTTTGCTTACCCAGCTGTACAGGCACAGTGGAGGATGTACAGAGAGCTATGTCTGTTCTGAGTTGCCACCAGTTGGTGGTACATTGGATGGGTTGATTGGACGGTACTTGGATGGGCTTTTTGTTTTATAAAAGTGGACACAGTTTTAGTATGTAAGTGCATGACTAAGAATGGTGGTATCTTTGCTTGTTCTTTATTGCATACTCCAGCATTTTGGAGTGCTTCCTCCAGAGATACACCACCACATTTGTCATAAGGTATCAGAGCCAGCATCAATCCATTGCTCCTACTTTCAAGAGAAGAGGAGCTAACGCTTACCATTTTNAGAAATGTCCACACGGAGATTAAGAGGAGATACACAGTTCCATATTTGGATTTCATTACATGCATGTGCACACACAAATTTATTTTACTTGACAGATATATAAACGTACATGTCAGGACATACCTGGATCATGTACACTTATAAACTCATGCACTCATGTACACTTATAAACACATCCATTTTCACTCATACATATGAGTATGCANTTTCACTCATATGTATGCGTGTATGTACTTGTATACATACATATAGACAATCTCCCAATGAGTAACATGGTTCTGTCCCTATCTTTTGCAAAGCAAACAGAAGCAGTGCTTCTAACCTTAAATACTTGCAGCTAAACGGCATACCCTGTTGTGGGACTAATTGTTTCAAATAGTTTTATTTTAGCTGTGGGGTGGTTCCATTTTAAGACAGCACTAAAAGAAATTAAACATTTTTACATTTTTTTTTAAGTCTGTTTTCTTTCTTTGCTCTTCTTTTAATTTCATGGCTTCAGAATATGTTCACCACCTCCTGGGCTCCTTTTGTGGGATGTCAGTTCTTCAATTTGTCTAGGTTACAAATTGGTTTGCTTTGCAGGTTTGTAGTTTGAACCAGAACTGCTAGTGGGAAACTCAAATGAATAAAATGAAAGAGACCCTCCAGGCACCACGTGAATTTATAGCACAGATTGCCAGTGCCACCTAGGAAACAGAATGAGATCAAATACTAATCCATCTATGTCTGCAGGATGCTATGGAATCCAGTGTGGCCAAAAATGGACACATCAGCCTGTTTTAAATATGAGTTACATTTCCCGTACATCAACAGAACAGAAGGATAGAGACTGGCTCTTTCAAAGCACTACAAGACTTGCATATATGCTTGCATATATTTACTGCGTATATGTATTTCTGTAGTTAGGTTACCATAGAAAAAAAACATGTTTTTTTCTCAATGCTAATTGCTTTAAAATGCTCTCAGACGACATTTAATAACACATATTCCTGTACAATACAACTCTGTGTGTAAGAGCCATTGGAGACCTTCCCTTGCAAACCAAGATGCAATGAACATGGTGAAAGCTGTACACGTTTCTATGATCCCAGTCAGTAGATTTATGATTTCATAAACAGCACAAGGAAAAAAAATCAGCTAAAAAAACCCTCCAGCCTTGCCAATCTGTTGAGAGCACCTAATTGCTCCAGAGCTCAATAAGAAGTCACAGTTTAATAAACTCCACCTGGTGTTGCCTCACCAATGCCGCTTCGTACGTCTCTTGCCCAGGATGTCTGAGGTTGATTTTATTGTTCCGAGTCTTTAGATTATGCTAAAGCTAAAACAAAGGATTGCAAATTCTAATTTGCGGTGACCTGGTTTTGCAAAAGGGCCTTGGGATGAACAAAAATAAAAACGAGGCTCATGGTCCTGTGTTTTAAACAATTTATTGTCACTACAGTCTGCAGTCTCAATTCTGCAAAGCTTCCTTACCTGTATATTTAAAAGTATTTGTTTTATCCAAATGTAACCATGTATTTAAATCTATATCTACACATAAGAGCTTAGCTCAATGAAGTCGTAAAGCAAAATGCAATAGCTGAGTTTTCATAGCAAGCGAGAATGAAGCTGTAACATGGTTCTAAACAATATGCAAAATGTGACATATATTACAGCTAATGTCATAGGAGGAAGGGAACATTTCTGGCACAGGGAAAAGATTGACGCTGACGGCTGATGGGGGAAAAATACAAAACTCCTAAATCACACCAATAGCGCACACAGAAATTGAAGCTGTCACCGTGCTAAGAGCTCTGTAAAAGAAAACACAAAACTCTCCCTCTGTCTAGCCAACATCAGAAAATGAGGCAAAAGTGTGAAACCAAAGAGGAGTATAAGTTCATTCCAGTTGCTCCCAGATGCCTCAAGCAGGGAAGAGGAGGAGATTAAATCAGCTGTATTGAAAGAGAGGGAATCCAATGCATCCGAAGCGGAGCGGGACAAAAGTAAATTGAAGCCTACATTAGTGGTACTGGAAAATAGACAGTCTTTTCTAAAGGAGAACTTGATCTGAGTACAAGTAAAATGAATTCTCTGTTAGGTCTGATTTAAGAGGAGAAGGAAAAAAACCTCACAGATAGACCACAGGAACAAAACCCGTGATTTAATTTTAACAGATTACAGTGAATGCTGCAGATGGGAGAATGGCAGGGAGGTCTAAGTGGATAAGAGGTTAGAGTAGGTTCCAGAAAAAGCAGCCTTTTCAGCCATTTCATTACACCTAACACAGTGCCTGCGGCTTGTTGAGCCATTTGTTTTCCCCTCTTTGTGAGCTTCATGTTTATACTAGTTCGATACTACGTTTTGAGTATACAGATGCTACAGGGTCTGAAAAGGTAAAACTAGGAGAAATGGGACAGAAGTCATCATTTGCTTCTTCAGCCAAAAGTCTCCCAAAGAAGTGCTGGATATCCTATTGCTTCAAATGTTTACCACACTGGACACAGAATAGACAGCTGTGTACGAGCTTGCCCTGGCAAAGGAGTGGAGTGGGTAACCTCATCTACCCTTTCAGTCTCTGAGCTTTGATGATTCACATTTTGCAAGAGCAGCTTTGCTTACAAATAAGAGCAGGTTTAGCAAGTGAAACCAGTTAGCCTTTAAATACAAACTAAACCCATGCCTCCTAACAAAAGGAAGAGCTTGAAGTCAAAGAGCAAACCCCTCTCGCTGTGAAATGCTTTCCAGAGTTTAATTTCACATGTAGGACCAGTAGCACTCACAGCAGGAAGGCAGAGTGAGTCATGTGGGGATGTCGGGAATTGGGATGAGAAAGCATTGCAAAAGTACTCATAACATAAATTGCTTATCATCCTGTCCTTTGTTCTTCAAACAGAGATGACTTTGGCACTGCATCCCGTTCCAAGGAAAGAGAAAAAGCCAGGAGGGTGCTAGACTGAAGGCTAGCCACCCACCAGCACTCGTACCATCCTGAAAGGCAGCAGAATCATTTCTCATTCAATGCCGTAATGCAAGATAAAGGAGAGAAAATAATATTTTTTAGAAAANGTAACGCAAGATAAAGGAGAGAAAATATTTTTTAGAAAATGGGAGTGCTTCTTTGTTGCCCTGTTTCTGTGTGAACTGACTGACTTCAGAGTGGATGGGAGAGAAAAAACATCATTCTGGTTTGACAGAATTCTTACCTGTTTTCCGAGTCCTTTGCACTATTCTAGAAATGCAAGGCAAAAGATGTTCAAACAGCTTGGCAACAACAGTAACTTAAAAAAAACTCCATCCAGTGTATCTCAAGTTTGGTCCTACCTTATCATACAAATCACTGCCAGGTCAGCTGAGAGAAAAGGAGCCACTAAGAAAGATGGGGTTTTGCCCAGCTCCATCTCAGGACAAAAGCACACATCCTCAAAACAGCCTACACAGGTTGTCATTTCACAGGGGCCTTTATTCCTGACCACCACCTGCACAAGTGAGGCCACTTCACTTACCTTGCGAAGAAAAAAACCCCCAAAACTCTTCCCACAACATTTCATCCCATTGGATGGTCGAAATGTTGTCTTTGGGTAATGGCAGAATAGTGGCAGTTAGGGAATATGTACAAGGATCAGTTCCAGCTGCTTATATTTAGGGTTTTGGTGTTCCTAAGGATTGATGTTGTCATATCCTTTTTTTTTTCCTCCAATCCCTTTTTCTATTTGTGGGTAGAAGAAACTATAGACATAGATATGTTACCTAAAAGGTTCCTGTTTTAAACAAGGCACCAGGTACCAAATGCTGATTCACAAATCACGAAGTCCAACATTCCTCTCCAATGCTATCTTGGCACAGATCCTGATACACACATAGCTTAATATCAGATGAATTTTTTAAGGAAAAGCCAGGTGATTTTCTTACTGATGTGGTAGGTAACTCATCTTGCTGTGAATCAATGAAATCGGGGCAAAGACAATCTGTACTCGCATAGCTTATCCTCCTCCTTTGTTAATGTGTGTTCCTCATCTGCTTTTTCTGCTTCCCATGAAGCAATCGCATTAGACCAAAATCTTCCCTGATTCAGAGTAAACAGTCTCCTGCCAAGCTTTGGGAAACACAGAGATGTCTCATCGTGGTGGGGGTCGGTCAGTTCACTTTGTACACACAAGCGCAGCCCGGTGTTTTGTTCCTCTGGCAGAGAGCAGGGTCAATCGTGGGAGCAGTGCAAAAGCCCGAGGGGCCCTCTCTTCACCCATGGCAGTCATCCACCCCAGCATAAAGTGGGGTTGAAACACTCCCCCCATGACCCAGTGACAAGGATAGTGATGCTATAACACCAGCCTGTGCTGGGGCGAATGGCCAGACTCCACTGGGACCTGAGAACAGAAGCCAACAGCAAACATGCCGCAAATATGTTCAAAGAGACATTGTCCCGGCTCTGAAATGTACAAAAAAGCAAGACTTCTATGACATTTGGGCTTTTTCATTTAGTTTGAGTGTCTCTGACATGGGTGCCACGAATTCACTTCTCCTTGATGCTTTGCTGCACCACAGCAAGTTCCTGCAGAACTGAGCAGGGTCCTCCGACTGGTTGGCTTCGGGCTGAGCAAGTCACCTGCTTGAGAAATGTGTCTGCTGTGTACGAGGACCTTCTGCTTTCACATGAGGTCAGACAGAAGGAAGAGCGGATCCGTGGTATGGTGGTCCATGACAACCCAGGCAAGCTGGAGATGGAGGCATAAAGGGGTATGGATCTCTAATTCAGCGCAGATTAAAAATACAGTACTGGAAAATGAATCTGTATTTATAGACACACCCCACAGCACGAGGGTCATATCATCTCACTCAGCAGCGGGATGCATGGGAACATCCATACCCTAGCTTTAGGTTTGGTTGTTGCACTTTTAGTGTAGGATTCAGCTTATTTAACTTCCGACGTACACATGTGAGCCAGTCAGACTTTACAGTCAATGGAAAGAAATGGGCATTTCCAAGGCATCGTTCACCTGATCTACGTATTGTAGAAGATTTTCACAGGCTGAGACAAATTGAATTTTTAGTGTCTTTCACCTGTGGTGATTGGTGATTGTTCTCTAATCCTTTACGAGGTAAAACGCTTGATAGATATATAGTGAAATTCCAATAAATGCAACCTCCAATAAAGTATCCCAGAAGATAAGATAATTTTTACTTTATTAGACAGCTTCATTCACTAAACAACACTGTTTAGATAATCCCTTGAACATCACCTATCCTGCACCACAAATTAGCGCTAAAGGAGCCTGCTGGCAGGGTCATGTGTCTATAAATGAGATCCACACTTGGATATCCTGCACAAATCCCCATCCTCATTGCTGTCGCTGCCCAGAAGCACTGCAGGGGCAGTGAACTCTGCCTACGGAAGAGGCTGAATGTACTTGCCCCTCAGCCTACCACCCGCTCCCACCCCAAAGTCTGACTTTTCACATATCTGAATTTCAGAAAGCTATGATGGCATCGCAGCCCGTCTCCTCCTGCTGGGTCACAGGATGGTGAGGAGCTCCTGATGCATCTGGTAGATCACCTGCACCCTAAGAGGGCTCCTTTGAAGCAGGCGCAATCACGACAGCAGAGCAGCGCCCGGGCAACCTGCCTTACCTACCCCAGCTGTCAGCAGATCAGAGGATCCCCTGACCAGCTATACCTGTGCGGCACATCCTGGGGTGGGAGACACCACTGCTCTGCATTATAAATGCATTAAGCAAAGGCGGATCAGGAGGGAGCCAGGTGGGAGCTTCATGCTAAAACACACAGGACCCGGCAGGTCTGAGAGCTGCAGCTGATGATTTCAGGGAGGAGTCGTGTTTAACATATCCGAGCTGGAAGGACAGGTTAGTCACGCATATGGCCTAAAGCAAGGAAGAGGCAGAGATGAAAGATGGGGAATCCCCAAGAGAAGAGAGGTGCAGGCACACACACCCCAATAAAGAAAACCCCAAACTTCACTTTGGGAAGGGCAGCTTGCCCTGGCGTAAGGAGAAATACATAAACAACTGAACATCCGTGAATATACCTTTTTCCCTGTATCAACAGCGCGCACATGTTTTTATCTCCCACTTAACCAGGGCAGCAGGCCCTCACATCTGATACAGCCTAATGCAGGGGTGAGCATGGCTGTGGCAAATGGTCTTCCCCCTGTTACCCTCGCTGCTTTTATACTTGCGCGTGTGTGCGCAGGGCACATCCCAGAGATTTTTGTCCTGAGAGGTTAGGGGTGCTGGCTCACAAACTGAGCAGATGGCACATAGCCCGTAAGGCATGTAACTGATCTGCTGAATGATGTTAAATAGGAAATATTATTAATTTTCCTATTGGATAGGCCACAGTTCCATGGAAAGTTTGAAGGCTACTAGTGACCTGCTGGTCCAAACATTTAGAAATCACTCCTGCAGGAGTCCTCCCCAGGCAATCGTGGGAGAAGTTGTCTGTCCTTTGTGGGAGAGAAAAAGCAGGGCTATCATCACCCAAGTAATCTGAAAAGGAGGTGAGTTCAACTAAGCCAAAGTAGAGCTCTGACTCTAACTCATGCTTAGTCATGTGAATTAATCTTGATTTCCATTATGGACATTTCTGGTGCGCTGTCAACTGTGGTACTTTTCTGTACCTTTTCTCTTACCCAGCGCTACACACTAGACTGTCTAAGATCAAGAAACTGCTGACTCTGCCTTGGAGTAACCACCTGACACAGGGTAGTAACGTCTAGGCAGCTTGTACACAATAATACATCATTTAAGAAAAACTTATTTGTCAGCCTATATCGCTGATGCAGGATTGCCATGCTTGTAGCATAGTTTTGCTTTCTACACACCAGGTAGATAGACAAGCCAAGAAGAAACTGAGAGTTTGGGCTGGCTTTGTAGTGAAGACCTGTCCTACTCATGCAGAAACATTATCCGAATCACAGAGGATCAGGAAAACCAGCTACAGGCTTCCTGAATTTCTGTATGAAGCAATCACAGTTACACAACTCATAATTGAGTTTACTGCACTTAACTCTCTGTTCTTTATTACAGTGTTGACTAATGAAGTCTTACTTTAGAATAAAACCCCGCTTCTGGTGACATTGGGGTGTTAACATAATTATTCATTGTCTGTGTATTGTGCTTGTGCCATGTTAAAGAGCAGATGTTAATAGAGAAATCTGAAGAGTTTATTATAAGCAAAAATAATTAGCTTCCTGTTCTGTAGGAGCGAGTCTCTTGTCCACCAGACTAATTAGAACATCAGTCAGTCTTGTGTCATGTTGTAACCAGATCTCTGAAATGTTATTTTTTACGTTTCGAAGGCCTGACAATGAGGCAACTCATCTGGATATCATATGAAAAGCCTGACTGCTTCCATTTATCTCTGTACCACCTTATTCACTGAAGTCTCATACAGCTAAGATGCTGCTATAATATTTTTTGTCCTTGTTACTGTTATATGCTACAATTATATTGACATTTTATTTTTATTTCTGTAGGGTCTACAAGCTCCTGTCCACATAGACAGGAAAANAAAAAAAAAAAAAAAAAAAAGAATTCTAAATTCCAGGGAAACTTGAAGCTGAAGTCTAAAACAACAACAGCAGATAGAGTCCACTTCAGAAAAGATACGAATAGATTGTAAAGACATCAAGGAGAACAAAGAGAATGACCAAAGATCTGAGAAGGGACATGGTAACCATTCTCAAGCACATGAAAGATTGCTGCAAATAACAAAGGAATTAATCTTCCTTCCAGTATTCATGGTAGATAGGACAAGATTTAACCTGCAGCAACGAAGATTTCATTGAAACATGAAGAGAAATGTTCTAACTCCAAGGACAGTGAAGCAGTGGAATGGACTTTCTAGGAAGACTGCAGACAAGGTTTTCTCTGAGCAAGTTAGACATCTGCCATCGCTGTGGATGCTGCCATGGGATAAGATTAGGTGACCCTTAAAGGTTCCTTCTGCTTCGTGTCTGCATGGGATAGCTGGGCAGGCTATGATGGCAGTGAAATAGACATATTCTGAGATGATGGGTGAAGGTCAGAAGAACAGTAGAGTTGTCTTGTGTCACTAGGACAGGAGCTGTCAGGAGGCCCTAGTCACAACATGTCAGGAGAGCTTAGGTGACAGCAAAGGCCCACAGGACCTACTGTAGGACCAGATTTGGGGCTTGGGAGTGGTTCTAAAAGGCAGTTTAAAGAATCTATATTGTAAAATAATTTGAGTCCACAGGCTATGATTGAAAAGCAGGCCTTTATCTGACTATGGTGCCATGCAAACACACAAAAGCAAGCTAGTTACTGCCAGAGATGGTCCACATCCAATTTCTTCAGTACCAGGCTGCTGAGAGCCAATCACCCTCATACGAAGCTTTATCTAGAAAGCACAATGGTTAATGGGTAATGGTGACTTATTTTTCTAACCAGCTCCCCGCTCACACAGGAATCTTTATATTTGGCAAGTAAAAATTCAGCTTAAAATACCCAGGGAAGGCTCTGTTACTGCAAAACGTGCCATACGAAGTATGGAGGAGGGGAGTGGGGCCAGGCACCCAGATATTTTGATGTGTACTCTGCCCTCCACAGAGCTGCCAGCTCGTAGGCTGAAACATCACCCAATCTTTTACTACATCTGCTGGAAAAGGCAGGCCAAAAAGAGCAGGGACCGGTTCATACGAATCTCTCCTCAGGTCTGTGTTGTGCAATGCTGGTTTCTGTTCCTCTTCTTGCAATAATAAGCTGCAACTGCTGCTTCAGGGATTCTACAAAGGGTGCAGTTTATGTAATATCCATTTAGAAATGACAAAGCTTTCCTTTCTGGGCCTTTCATGTAGTAGTCCACCCACATGCAGGCGGTGCACACAAATGACGTATCACCCGGGGGCTGAGACTTACTGCAGAAATTGATAGTAAGCCGTTGTTATTCTAATTATGTGGCCGTCTTCCTTAATTAAAGCTATGCCACAGGTCATTTACCCTGGTGCGGAGTCCATGAGCATTAATCCTGGCAGTGTTTTGGAATCAGAGAGTTCTCATTAGCATAGGATTGGCTGTGAGGGAAGTATAATCATCTGAAACCCTTTACAAAGGAATGTAAATTAGCATCCATGCCTCCCGTGTACTATTGACATAGTGAATTATTTTACTGACTAGAAATGAAAATGAGCACGGAGCAATGACATTCATATTTGCAGCTCAGGCTGTACTCTGTTTGCAGTGGGGATTTGTGTGTGTGTCTCTATCCACAGCCAGAAACTCCCATTATCATCTCTGATGGCTCACCAGCTCTTGAAGCTCACGCTCCTCCCCATGCAAAGCACTGCAATTTGTTTACACTGAAGTAATGACTGAGAATAAAAAATAGACTTTATAATGCCTTATTAATCTTGGTGTGCTTCACTCAGAAGCACGGAGTCCCATATTAGGACTGGATTTAGGTTTGGGAGTGGCTTCTGAACCCCCTTCTAATAATGGGAATAACTCTATAACTTGTCTAATCAAGCAATGTTCGAACTTTGTTTGGTCACAAACCACACTTCAGGATAGATCTTTGGTTTTGCAAAGACTGAAACAGGCCACAAGACTAGAAAAAATGGCTGTTTTTTATCAAGTACCTCAGCACTCATTCCACGTATCAACAAGGACGTCACCCACAGCTAATCAAAAAAACATCCCTCCAAGGAGGCAAGCTAACAGTGATCGCCCATGCTAGAGCCGAAGAAAGGGACACCACACCCAGGAAGAGAAGCCAGATGTTTTGACCACTGGTCCCCTATTCCATTTATCCCACGCCATTGCTTTTGCATTACGTGATTATACCAGCACAGAAATAATAGACGCAGTTTTATAATAGGAATTGTTCTTCCAAACAGTCAAGTTCTTCTTTACTTGGAATAATTACTTCCCTGGCATAGTTCCCATCCTGTTCAAAAGCCAAGCAATGGTCACGGCTAATAGCCAACCATGGTGAACAGTATATAGCCACCCCCGTGGCTATAATTTTGGGAATTCGTTTTCAGAACAAAGGCTTATGCTCCTAATGGTAAAATACAGTCAGGACATTGAGCTGTGATATAAATTAATATAATATTTCACTGGCATGTATCAAAAAGCTATGTTGTTCTACACAGATATAGTCAGAGTAGTTCTTCTTAAAGTGGGAAAAGTCAGGGAGTGGCAGGATAAGTCCTGTTTTCCGCAGAGTTAAAGAGACTGGTTCTAAGGTGTGACCCTTCTGGCAGTATTTACTGGAAGAAGGAAAAAAAAAACCAACTGAAGAAGAGGAAATTGTACATTAAAAATGAGCAGAAATAGCTATTGATCTTAAGGGCTGCTTTTAAACTAGGATAAAGCAGTCTGCAGCAAAGCAATTTCACTTCTATTTAATTTATATTATGATATTGATAGGATTACCAGTAGCACGGTATCCAAGTAGTTCACAGTACAGAGGTGTTATTACCAACATCATAATTTTACGGATGAAGAAATGAGAGTCCAAATTCTCAAAGCTATTAAAGTACACAAGTAAGGTGTCTTGACAAAGTGACTCACACTACGGTGGGTCAGGAAATCAAATTCAGATTTCTCACTCCCTCAGCAGCACTCAAATAACTCGTCCAAGGTCTCCTTTCAGTGGGATGGTTTTGCTATTGTTACAATATAAAATAATTTTAACTGAGACCATATGATGTTACTGAGTCCTATCCTGTACGAATTTCAGAACTGTTCAATCTCACTTTCACTCTGAGGAAAGTAACATGTATTCTTTTGAACATCCAAAGTGATTTCATGTGTGTGTGTTTGCTAACACCTCACAACTAATTTCTTTTCCCAGGTATATCTCTGCTTTTAGCAGCCATTTGCTCCTGGTCTGCAGTCTTCATCACATGGTAATTCAAAACCGGCATACTGGCATCAGAATTGTTTGATCTTCAGGGTGAGAGGATGATAAAGGTGGTGGTCACTTCCACAGAGCATCTGAATCAACACGATAGAAGGACTGGAGCTGACAAAAACGCTCCTTACTCAGCCAGGAGTTGAATGTTGTTTGCATCCCATGGTTCTAAGGCATTTAATCTGTTTTCTGGTGTTTTGCTGAGGGGAAAAAAAAAAGTTGGGACATCAGTTAACAAAAAATGAAGACTGGGCCATGGAGTAGTTTTGGGAGGCAAAAATTCAAACATTCCCTCCTGCTGTCTATAATTGAACTTTCACCCCTGATTAGACATCAAAAAACTTGTAAGCTGCAAAGTTTTGTCCAAAAAATGTGAAAGCAAAGGAAGGAATCCCATGGATTTTAATGGCCTGCTAATATGACTGTGGGGTGGGTAGGCAGCAGTTGCTGGTTTTAGTCTATGGAGTTAACAAACATGGCAAAGTTGTGGCAGCAGAACCTTTGGTAAGGGGGAGCACCTAAGTCAATCATTCATGCTCAAGACCACAGGACAAGACGTGATTCATCAGATGGGGCTGAGAGGTGGTCAGTGTCACTGCAAGTCCATTCTCTATCATCTTTGAGAGCTCATGGTAATCAGGGGAGGTTCCTGCTGATTGGAAAGAGGCAAATGTCACAAACGTGTTCTTGAAGAAAGTCAAGAAGGAGGATCCAGGGAGTTACAAGCCACTAGGTCTCACCTTTCAGTCCCTAGAAAGGTTATGGAGCATATTTCCAGGCATACAAAGGACAAGAGGGAACAGCCAGCATGGATTTACCAAGGGCAGATCATGCCTCAGCCACCTGGTTTTCCTCTACAATGAGATGATTGGCTCAGCACACAATGGGAGAACAGCGGATGTTGACTTTAAGAAGACTTTTGACACAGTCACCCATAGTATCCTTACAGCCAAAAAGGTCAGATATTTACTGCATAAAGTGAGCTAAAATTTGGCTGGACCTCTGGGTTGAAAGGCTTGTGAAGAGCAGTACAAAGTCCAGCTGGCAGCCAGGTGATGGAACAATGGTGCCCCTCTGGGCTAGACAGCACTCTTTGGGGTCTTTATCAATGACCTGAATGACAGGATGGGGTGCACTCTGAGCAAATTCATGGATGATACCAAATTAGTGAGAGCATATGATAAGCTGGAGGGCAGAGCTGCTGTTCAGAAGGAGAACAGCAGGATGGAGAAATGAGCTGACAAGAACCACAAACTTCAACAAAGGCAAAAGCAAAGTGCTGCATCTGGGACAGAATAACTCCATGCACCAGTACAGGCTGAGGGTCAACTGGATAGACAGCAACTTTGCAGAGAAGGATTTGGGTGATTTGTGGGAGAGCAGGTTGAATGCGAGCCCACATTGTGCCCTTTCTGCAAAGGGGTTTAGCCACATACTGGGCTTTGTCAACGAAAGCGTAGTCAGCAGGTCAGCAGCAGTGATCACTACCCTTGGTTCAGAACGTGGTGAAACCACATCTAGAGTATTATTTCCAGATTTGGACATATGAGAGTGAGCCCAGAGGAGGGCAACCAAGATGGTCAGGGGGCTGGAGCACATGGCATATGAAAAAAGGCTGAGCTTTGTTGAGGGGAAATGACGGTTACGGTTGACTACAACTCCCTAAGGGGAAGGGATAGAGAAGACTTTCTTTTCAGAGCTGCACAAAACCAGCAAAAAGACACGCTGCAACATGTTACATTCTGACTACATGTCAGCAAAAAAAAATCATTCTGAGGGTGGCAAAATATTGGCATAAGTGTCCCAGAGAAGCTGTGCTATCTCCACCTTTGGAGATACTTGGAATTTGACTGGACACAGCTTTGAGCAGCCTGATGTAGCTGGTGCTGCTTTGAGCAGCAGGTTGGACCTGGTGAGGTCACTTTCAACCCAAATTATCCCATGACTGTGCAATTCCAGGTGAACCCAATGACTTACATTGGACTTTTGAGAAGATAGCAAGTCCTAACCTGAAAATTTAAGACGACAGAAAATCCATTTCCACTATTACTGCTGGGTTTCAGCCACAGTATTAGAAGTGAGCTCTTCCTCCCCTCTCAAATTGCCTTCTCAGCTGTGATATGTGAAAGAAATAATGACTGTGCAGAAATCAGAGATAACAGATTCTTCCTTTTTTTACAGTAAACCCCTGCCAAAANCTTTTGAGAAGATAGCAAGTCCTAACCTGAAAATTTAAGACGACAGAAAATCCATTTCCACTAGCAGATGTTCATTGTACTGTGCTTTATTAGAACTGCGGTCTATGCTCTCATCAATTTGTACCACTTGTCATTAACTCCTGGAAGGGTCCTCAGGCCACATCCACCCTTTCATGAAGTGCTGGCACAACCCCTGATATAGCCTCAAATGGGGCCCCCAGTCATGGTAGCAACACAAAGGCAAAGGAATCCTAAAAAAACACAGTACACACAAATGGCTTTTCCTCTCGCAAGTAATTTTGGACAGACAGGTAGGTCATTCCCTCACCCTCTGTTTTCAGTTGGGAGGAAGCCCTTGAGTTGCAGGATACGAGGGCAGAAAGGACAAATGTTTCATTATCAGCGAGCTGCTTGGGTGTGGGAGGTGAGCCCACGCCTTCCCTGCGGAGAGCTGGAGCATGAGGAGGCCAGGGAGCCTTCCGGTGGACGCAGCTGGCTGTTGCTCCCCAACATTTGCACCGGGATCCCTGTGCAAGCAAGGCTTTTGCAGCCAATTGCTTTTTTCATACCAGCACCTTGGTCCCTGCTTTCATTTTGCTCAGACCACACAGGAAAAAGGGCAGCTGTTTTCCAAAATGAAGTGTTGTGGGGCTGCATCGATGCTGTTCATTCAATCTTTTTGACCTTTATTCCCCTGCCTTCATCTTCCACCCAGCAAGCCAGGGCAGGAGAGGGGTGTCAATAGCCGCAGTGCTGTTTCAGATAAGGTGTGATGCATCACAGGGAGGATGTCCCCACTGGGATGTCAAGCTGAAGGCTAGTCAAAAGTTAGATGAGGCTTCATTTAGCTTTTCTGACAGTGAAGATCAAGGAGCACAGCTGGTGGGTCTTCTTCTGCCATAGAAAGGGGAAGGTAAGGGATGGTTGCTCCTGGGAGCTCCATGGGGCATGAGGGGCCACGCGGGGAGAGGCTGCTTCTCCTTCCAGCTGCAAACACAGCCTTCACCACCACATCCTTGGCCATGGCCATGGCCACAACGGGCCACCTGGCTCTGCAGCCTTGGCAAAGCCATGATGGGCCATTTTGCAGGTCTGGCCATCAACTCCCCTCGGCAGCTGCCTGATTTGCCTGTGCCCTACAACAATTGTGGAAGAAAATGCCTAGGATCGAGAGGGAAAGCGTCCAAACCTGAGCTGACACAGCTCATTTACGTTTGGCAGGACAACTCTCAGGGAGCAGCCCTTCTGGATTCAAAGCCAGTGAAAGGATGGGACTGGCAAAAAGACTCTCTGCTGCCTTAATTTCTTTAGAAAAGCCTTTTTTGTTGTTCCACCAGTCTTGGGGAAAGTGCCTTTGAGGGAAGAAGGGCAGAGCTACAAGAACTTGACTCTGGTTTGGAGGGGAGAGGGAAAGCAGGCCACAGCCTATTTGTTTTTTGTTGTTTTTTATTTCTTAAAACACATAAGTCAGAGAAAACAAGGTACGTTATTGTACAGCAGGGATGTGCAGCCATGGACGCCCATACATGCCCGTGGGGAGTCCATCCAGCTCATGACCGCTGGGGTCAGCCTGGCCCAGTCCACCTTTGACTCGCTGAAACTGAGAGCAAAAACAATTAAAATGCTGTGGTTGATCTTCATGCGAGGTTCCCACAGATTATGTAGGGCTACGGACTTCAGTGGGATTTAGGTACCCTATATAACTTTGGGAGGCTGGGCTGGAGGGTGTCCCCAGATGCTGTAGCTCTGAGTCCCTCCTCCAAGCACTGTGTCTGACTTAAAGCTGTTGATTACTGGTGTGTGTGTCATATATCAAGTCATCTGGCAACAAAAAATACACATTCCTCAGGCTTCTTCTAGCTCTGGCTGTCAACCACAAAACTATCTTCTTCAAATGTATGTAAACTAAAACCATTTTGCTACCAAAGAACTGTCAAACCCTCCTCCCTCTTGCTTGAAGCACTTACAGTCCTTTGTTTAACAATGCACAAGCGGTGAGCTAGACTGTAGGAGCAAGCGAGCTCTCCAAAATGGCAAAACGTCATGCCCGACTGACTTCTCCAAAACACACACAGAAATGAGGACAGAAATTGCAGTTCTGGGCTGGGAAAGGTGGAGGAGGGAAGTGGCTCCGCCAGGCAAAGCAGACAGAGTGGCCACACGGAAACTGGTAAAGCTGGGAGACTTCCAGTTCCTGAAGCTGGAGGCACATATCGTGACCAGGGTGAGATGGAGGTGCACGCCTGCAGTCGTTCCCGTCACCTCAGTCTCCTCTGGAAAGGAGATGTGGCATCCTGCAGGTGGGTCCCTAGTCTGCAGCATGTGGGGGCCAGGACACCGGCATGTCTTCCTACATCGCCCCAGGTAGCCCCACACCAACCACAGTAGGGCTCAGATGAGGACTGGGAGGACTATTGGGATGATGCGCGGTCAAAAAAATCAAGGAACTGAACTAATGGAAAGTGCAGATCCCATTTCTGTTTGACAGGACCTGAAATGTTTCCTTTTTTACCAGTTTATTTTTATATCCTTCCTAAAACTTATTAAATTAGCTTAAAAACATAACTGCTAGTCATCAAATACCCAAATTTCCAGGTAAAAAAAAATTAGCCATAATTTTCAGAAAGTGAAGATAGACATGATTTAGATACTGACCTGTATAAAGCCATTTTCTAGAAATATTTTTTGGAGCATGGCAAACAGTAAACGCTGAATTATTTTGAAGTTGAAAACTTTTGCTGCTAAGTTTCATCTTACAACAAAAAAAAAGACAAGGCTGCATTTTAATATTGAATCATTTGAACATCTGGAGGCACAAATATCATTTGAAAAACAAAAACAAGACAGGAGGGGGAAAAAAAAAATAAATCAAAACGCTTCCTACCAAGTCGAAATGCTGTAAATGATGAAAAAAACCCTTGGTGATTGGTGCCGTGTTTGGACACAACCCCGAATGGCGCAGCAGCAGTTTGAGTAATCAACCCACCCTTCACAGCCCCCCATGCTGCAACTTGTGTGCAGAGCCCTTTGAGTTTCGGGGCTGAGTTTTTGGTGAAATGCTCTTTTTTTTTTTTTTT
>RSEF01000001.1:192275101-192285273 GCA_003993805.1 Himantopus leucocephalus | reverse complement strand
CTTTTTTTTTTTTTTTGGGGGGGTGGGTATCCCTAGTCAAGGTGTGGGGTCACCTCAGAGCAGCCCTGTGATGGTACCCGGGCAGCCATGGGTGATTCCCTGGATGGGTGGTGTCTCCGGGTGGGCGTTGTCCCCGGGCAGCCGTGCGTGCTGTCCCCAGGTGGGTGCAGGTGCTGTCCCCAGGTGGGTGTGGGCACTGTCCATGGGTGGCCATGGGTGATGTCCCCAGGTGGGTGATGTCCCCGGGTGGGTGCGGGTGCTGTCCCTGGGTGGCCNGTGCGGGTGCTGTTCCTGGGTGGTATGGGTGATGTCCCTGGGTGGGTGCAGGTGTTGTCCCCAGGTGGGTGTGGGTGTTGTCCCTGGGCGGCCATGAGTGATGTCTGCGGGGTGGCCGTGGGTGATGTCTCTGGGTGGGTGCAGGTGTTGTACCCATGCGGCCGTGGGTGCTGTCCCCGGGTGGGTGTGGGTGTTGTCCTCGTGTGGCCGTGGGTGATGTCCCCGGGTGGGTGATGTCTCCGGGCGGGCGCTGTCCCCGGGCGGCCGTGGGTGCTGTCCCCGGGTGGGTGCGGGTGCTGTCCCCGGGCGGTGGCGGGCGCTGTCCCCGGGCGCGCCCCGCGTCGCTGGGCGGACGGTGCCGCTCAGCGGTGCCGCGCCGGCACTGCAGGCTCGGCGGGGTGAAGCCCCGGCCCCGGCAGCCTTCCCGGCTCCCGACAAAGGGAAGAGCGAACTGCTGGGAGGTGAAATGACGGGTGTTGTCTCCCGACGGGGGGGTTCCAGCATGGCCGGGCTCAAAGGATGGATCTGAGCACCGGCACTCAAGGTGGCAGGCGCCGGCTCAGGGCTGGGGTGGGTCTTACTTCTTACGATGGGACCCAAGCTGAGACTGCAGCATCCGAAAAATCCAGGCCTGAAAGGACTCATTGTGGGACCCCATGGGTCAACCAAAAAATACCCTCCGGAGCAGTGAGGACCCCGTGTTGCAGACGATCCCAGTCAGCTAAGAACCGGGTGCAATTAAATGAAAATTCCTCTCCTTTTTCTATCATGCCAGATGATCCAAGGATTTGGAATGAGGATGTTTATAAGAAGCCTTGTTTTGTAAACCAGAGACTAGCAAACCCTTATGTTGCGCTGCAGCTGGTATTTACAGTGCGTATTTAAGGAGGTATTTCAGTAAGAGACCAAAAGGGGCCAGAGACAGGAGGATGCAGTTCAAGCCCCTGTTCCCAGCTCGCCTAGAGGACTGGAGCAGACAAGACCCCCTCTCCAGCCCCTTGTGTCCCTTACCTGTCTCCACTGGGCCCCCTCTGCTGTTCCTGACACGCTGGAGCGGTGCCTAGCGCAGAGGGACATCTAGCTAGGCGCTGCCGTAGCACAGATGATAATAGGAATAACACGAACAGATGGCAGGTCCGAAGGGGAGCCGCTGCCACCGATGCAGACTGGCGGACAAACATTCCAGCTCCGGCAGCTGGAACAACGGTAGCGCAAATGAAACATGAACAATTTCCTCCCTGCCAGCAAAGAAAATAGCTCCAGGGAGAACCCAGTGAGAATAATTGTCAACCTCCTCTAGGTATCATGGGAACAGAGGCCATTCAGTAATCCCGGAGTAAACAACAGCTTCTTATTTTTAATACAGAATAAAACCCCAAGAATCTAAGAGCGGGTACCATACAACTGCTGAATTAGCTGCTCCAGTGCCCACCCCCTCCTGACCTTTCACTGAAAATCATTTAAGGGAGGCCCGCAGGAGTTTTACTGTAACCGAAATGGGCTCATAACAGAGGGTGAATCGCTTGTCACAGAACGATGCAGATACGACAAATGCTTCACATTCTTCCTGCTCCCTTCTTCGAAGAAAACGCTGATCGTCACAGCAGTGAAATTCCTCCCAGCTCCAGCCCCTCTCCTGGGACTCAGCCAGGTCTCCCTTTCTGTCTTCAGATACTTTTTTTTTTTCTTTCAGCCACTGTAAAAATACACTGCAGCCTTACAACGTATAGCGCAGGCCCGCCAGTGTGCCCCCTGAAACTTTTGGTAGCAGCAAGCAGGGTTGCTACTGGCATTCACAACAACATGAACGGGTTATCTCCCCTGATATCCAAAGAGCTAGACCAATGCAGAAGCCCCGTAATCCTCAATGAAGTCAAAATCCTGTAAATACCTGCTGGTAATTCATGATAATATACCCCTGACTGGTGCTATTTAGTTCAGTGGGACTATTCCTCGCAGAGGGAACTGTGTCAGACCAGCAGAATAGCTGTACTCAGCTATAGCAAGTCTGTCACACCCGGGATTTCCAACAGCAGCTAATTATGGATACAAAGGGAATAATAAAAGACTAGGGTAGACATGCCTCCCTGATGTGTTCTCCCTGTTTCCAGTAACATCCCACGCCACTGGTGCAGTACCTGACTTTTTGGCCGCTAGTACAGGGAATGTCTTTTTACCTCCTGAGGAATTCAGCAGATACCCCTGTCCTCATCCTAGCAGGTACCAAGACTCCCTCCGAGCAGAGTTCTCAAGCTCTGCCATCATCATTTTATGCCGCAGCCTCTACTTCACCTATACATGCAGATTAGCCTGTTTAAGAGGTTTCTCTGAAACACGGGGTTGGTATATGGGTAGTGCAGTAAATATACGGCTACCGGCTTTTCCTATCTGCAGTAACCCACTGAGTGACACACCTCTGATATAAGAAAACTGATGAAAACAAAACTGACGTGAACACACACACTGGAATGAACACAGCTGTTGCTAAAAAAAAAAAAATAATAAAATTCTATATGCAGGGCTTGGAGGGCAATCGCTTTTCATACCCCACAGCTTGACGCACGCACAGGCCAAGAGAAGTTAATGAGAGGCCTGCTCAGCCCTTATCACCCTTTTTTCTTTTCCTTTCCCATCCCCAGTCCTCACTCCCCCTCGCCTCCGCCAGTAAACCCCACTCTCATTTCCTCAGACACGGACGCAGAAGAAATACCACGGGTAGGAAGCATGTTTTCCTCCGTTAGGTTATTTGTACCCAGTAACCCCACTCCAAAATGAATTCTGCAGCCAGTATCTTTCATCCAACCTCGGCAGTGGAAAAAGCCCCAGAGGGAGACGCGAAACACAGGTGATCCCTCTAAACCCCATTTGTTTTTTTTTCCCTCCATCTGATTCAGGGGGGAGCAAAAAAAATCTGCACATTCCTGTAACGGCAAATAATAACTAGAAAGCCTCTGGCGTTTCTCAGGGAAAGACCTTAATATATTTTGCCAGGAAGGTTGGTTGAACACTGCTGCAGCTTCGTAACCCTTCATTTCTGTACGCCAGACCTCCAAACCGTTAAGGTCTTAGAAGAGTGAAGAGAGGTGGGGAGCTGGGGGGGGGGTCTGCCTTGTGATGTGAGCAGCAGCCAGGCTGGCCAGGATTTTGGCACTTGTCCTCCCTGTGATGGGGAGGATTTGGTTTCCATAGCAGCAATGGCCTGATGTTCCCCACCACCACCACCACCACCACCTCCTCCCTCCCCAGGACTTGTGTTCCGCAATTGCACGGGAGTTTTATTTCACCCTAAGGCTTTACATTTTCCTGCTGCACGCTTTCGCCGTGCTCCAGCAGGTCTGCCTTTCGCCGTCGCCGGTTTGGGGAGCGAGGCGGGGAGCCCTGGGGATGCCGCGCAGGCATCGCCTCTTGCCTCCCTCTCCCTCTTAACACCGCTCCACAAAAGACGCAGTGTTCCCTGTCCCCAACTGACTCGTCTTCGCCGAGGTCCCCCTTTTTCCTCGCTTGTCTCCAGCAATCAGCTCACGCATGCCTGGCTTTCCATAACAGAGCGGAGCTGTGTGCGAGTGCCAGGCGCCCGCACAAAGCCGGAGCGCTGCCCACGGAGGAAATGTCAATACAGGAACACCAGGCTATTTACAAAACCCCTCTTTATCCTGTGGTGGAGATGCTTATAGCTGTGAAAACAGTCGTACCTGTATATATTCCCCTTTTGATTTTACCCACATGAAACGTAGGGAACATCTCATTTCTCTCGTGTCAGAGAAGGACTTTTTTCCCCCGCCCAGCACAAAAGAGAGGAAAACACACTCAGGAATAGGGCGGTGTAACTGCAAACCACACCAACTATTCTGGGGAATCGTAGGAGGATCTGGAAAGCAAAGCCGATTCATTTTTGCAGCCGGTCTGTCTTCAAAACAAGGGCTCCTTTCGTTTTACACATTTGACATTTGCCTGCTTCACAGTCACCGGACCAAACTCTGTTCTTATTAATGCCATAAAATGTTTTCTCCTTCGGCACAGAGTCCACGCAGAGAAGAGGCCAAATTCTCTCTGATTTTGGCAGGTGTCCCGAGATATGGGTGCACGGTATGTCATGCACAAGTGCCGATGCTACCTGTGCTCTGGGACACCCCAGCCCACATATCCAGGGTAGATGCACCCCTCAGGAGTCCCGCTGGCAGGCGGGATGGGGGATCTGGGGCTCAGCGCCGCATGGACGCGGTCCCCAGCTTTTAGATGGCAGCTGGCGCTGGTCCTGCCAACACAGAGGCTGCTGGGCTGAGCTAAGGTGTACATTTTTTGGTGCAGCCTAACCAGGTAGGGAGCAAAGGACATAGAGCCCGGCACAGCGTAGTGCCTTGGCTTCTCGTGGAGGTCTCAGCCCATCCACCAGTGGGAAGTGCACAGTTTGGTATCCACCCATGGTGAAATACTGGTCAAGACTATTCCTGCTGCTCCTAACAGCTTGTTCTGATGCTTTGGGCAAGTTAACTTCTCTTCACCTAGGAGAAAGAAAGTTCATTTATTGGCATAAAGATGTTTTTTCACCACTCAGAGGTGTTATTTATAGTCACTAATGTTTCTAAGCACCTTAAGACAAGTAGTTTTATCATTACTTTTAGTAATGCTGTTGGACTGATGTGGTGGAAGACCCCCAAAGGCTGCGCTCATGAATCAAGACCTCCTTGTGGCAAGCTATGCTGAGATAAATTTGACCACAAAAATCCCATTAATTTCCATATGCCATTGAATTCTCCAGTCATCTTGGAAGAGCCTCTTGCTAGAGCGCAACATCTGTTCTGGCTCAGAAAGATGATAGTAAACATCATATCTTAATTAAAACTGTGTGTACAGTTGTGGGAGACGTACTGGTAACTCCTAGAAAAAAAAGATTTTAATGGCTTTGCTCCCAGGTGCTGACAAGAAATGCCTGTTATTCTCATTGCCTTGGTGAATGCTGAATCTCCGTCTCCCAAAGCGTCCCTTGGCTGCAGAAAATAATCTTACTCTTCACAACCAGCTTGGTAAGAAAGCCCCTCTATGCGGCATTTCAGAGGTAACAGATGTAGGTCACACATTCAGCATGGTATCTGTTAGGTAAAGGGACTTATACTCTACCCTTCTTTTCACTACACTGGAAATGTATCTTTAAATATAATGACTTTTTTTAACCACGCACAAATCAGGGCGATCCTTCTACGTTAGCTGTTACGTTCTCAGTCAGGCTTACAAATTGACCTCCATGCAAATATTTCTTATTCTCAGTTTCCCTTTCTGGCAGACCTGGTAGCAGGACTAACATAGGGATCATCTCACTTGATATTGAATACAACAGCTTCAAAACCTCTTTTCAGCATTCGACCCTCACTTGGGCACTGTGAGTTTCCCAAAAAGTATAACGTCATGAGAACTCCGTTCCAAAACTTCTTTTGTTTGAATGAGACTGAAACCAAACTGGAAACTCCTTAGAGGATGCACCATCTCACACAAATTGTTAAAACATCAGTTTTAGTTGAATTTGTTTAAGAAAAGGACCTTTGCAGAAAAGGACCTTCAGGATCTATCATGATATACGTCTCAAAAAAGAATATTCAGAATATCTAAGTGAGAATATGAGTTTCACTGAACATCTGCTGAAGGCTTCCATGGTTCCCATGTCCTACTGAGCCCCTCTGAGGCCAAGCAGCCTATGAGTTCTGGATCGCCATTGCCAAAATGTCTTTTCAGGAGGTAAAACAGGTGTTGTTCTTCTTACCTAAATGCAGTTGTCTGCTGTGTAGGTGCCCACACCTGAGCCGGGTGGCTTAGATGCCTTTTGTAGCCAATGGAAAGAAACAGGCCCTTCTAGGTGCGGTTCATCAGACCGAAATAGTTTAGGATGAAATGAGTAGCACCCAGTTTCTCTCTACTGATTATAAAGGAGGTCTTGGTTAACTAAATCAAGTGGAAATGTCAGTATTTCATCTGAAGTCAAGGAGACACAGAATGATTTAGGCTAGGCTGGAGCTCCAATGCACACTCAGAACAGGGGTCACTTCAAAGTTAGATCAGGTTGCTGAGGTCCTTGTCCAGTTGAGTTTTGAAACATCCACAGCTGGAGATTTCATTGTCTCTCTTGGCAATACCCTCACAGGTATGGAAAAAAAAACCTTACATGCAATCAGAATTTCCCTTGATACAACTGCTAACTGCTGCCTCTTGTCCTTTTACTGTGTAGCATGAAATCCTTTCACTCGGGGTTAGTCTGGCTCTGTCTTTCTCTATAATCCTCCATTAGGGAGGGCTATAAAGGCGGGAGTAAATCCCATCCTTGGTTCCCTGGTCATGGGGCAACGATCAACTGTGTACTCTTTGAAAACTCAGAACCCCCCAAGATATTTCAGATTAAATACTGCATGCACAAATGCTGGGATCTTCCAGAAAAGCTTTTTTCTCCATCAGAAAATTTATATCCGGCACTAGTGCTGAAGTGGGAAGATTTACGCTAGGCCGCTAATTTATTTTCTATTTCGGGTTCATCCTTCCTTTGATAGCTGAGCTGGATTTACACCTCTTGATATAATCTGATGTCGGTACAAGCATGTGTTTTGCTGTTGGAGGCATAGCACAAAGGCTGTCCCACAATCCAGGATACAACTCTTTCCTTGTAGGCTTTTCAGTCTATATAAAGCACAGCAGAAGGGAGTACAAAGCAGATAGAAAGAGCACATAGGTCACAACTGCACGGCGATGTGGCTGTGTAATGAATCCCATGAATGAACTCATGGGTTTTAAGTTACAGCCTGTTTTGATTAGTTCCGTTTCTTTTCTTCTTCTTCTAGCTGTTTTGTGACCTGCTTGTTGTTGTAAAGAAAATTAATAAACAAATAAAACCAACGCAAAACTCATCCTATTTTATTCCTGTTTCTGTTAGGTGACTTAGTATGATAGTACAGTAAGTCAGCTCTACAAGATAAATATGAAAAAGCTGATGTTCAATCAATTTTTGTTTTCTAATGGGAAGTGTTGACATAAATGCTGACCATAATTAAGAGTTCATTCTGGAGCTGTTGTGCCTTTGCTGAAGGCAAATGAATGATGACATAGCCTCACATTCAGGAAGTCCGGAACTGCAAAAATGAAGTGGATAGAATTAATCAAAAATTCAGAAGCTCGGTGATTTGTGTCCTTGTGAAAGCATAGGCAGATCATTTCATAGGGCTTTATTTTAAAAAGAAAATAGGAGCTGCATAAATATGTAAATGAGACATCCAAGAATGAGCAAGTGGGAGAAATATTATTGCTATTTGTCTGGCTGGCCTGATATATATATTAACAAAAACAAGCTCGGAGTTGTACATGGCTCTTGTGTGCATTTTTAAACACAGATGCATAGCTGCAAGTGTGTGCCTGTGCATGTAAATAAGTGATAAAAATATGGGTGGAAGCATATGCATTCAAATGAGTTGGCACCTCTATTCAAAGCGCCGAGAAATCTGTATGTCCCATGATTTCTCTTTAAATTCCAAGAATCTTTCTTCTTGGACTTGTCTGCATATTCTCAAGCACAAAACAAACTCTTCTGAGATACTGGAGACCTTCAACTTCATTGCTATGTTTCACATTTTCTGCCAGTAATTCTATGCTCCCTCTTAAAATAATTCCCATGTGAGACTTTCATGTACTGATCTTACCATCATATTCTTCCACAACAGTACTAATGCTTGTTTTTCATTCAGGATTAATTTCTTGTATTAAGAAAGTATGGTAACCAGTATGGAGTATAGTTTGGCCTCTTGAAGACGTCCCCCTATAGACTGATGAAATTATAGTTTTTCCAGGTCCAGCTCATAGAGAACCCTTCAAAATCCAGGTCTAGTTCCCTGCATGGCTTGAATTGTACCATCAGCATCACCAGCGACAACCAGTATCATCTCAGTTTATACCAGATACACTGAAAAAAATTGGAATTTAGTACTAGATAATGGAGAATGAAGACTGCAATGCACATCATTAAAGAAAGAAATAACAAGAGAGAGGCTATGGGAGATTTCTTTGTTACCACTTGCTGGAAAAAATGAGCACTCTGAAAACGTTAAGGAAATGTAACAGAGCAATGTACTAGAGCTTCTGGTAAGAAAAGATCAGAACCACTGGCAATGCTTAACTGTGATTAAAATATTGTAATCATTACTGTCAGTTCTGCAGGCCAAAATGAGAAAACAGGCATGTACAGGGACACCGAAGGACTAATTGGTTTAATTTGTCCTAACAGATAGGAATACTGAGGACATTGTAAAACTAAAATGGAAGAAATATCAGAGTACATTACAAACAAAGAAGTAGATTGAATTAAAAGCTAAATATTGATCTGGACATGCAGGTGATAGGAAATGAAGGAAGCTTCTTTCATTAAATTAAGAGTATGAAGCAATTTCCCAAGCAGTTCCAGTGCAGCCATGCTACAGTATAAGTGATAAATCAGGGTAAGCTTTCATCAGAATCCCATCTCTAATAGTCAGCTCAGTCTGTGAATCCTCCTGGATTACCTCTGAGGGCAGAAAAGAGTGTTTAAAAGGAATCTTATTTTACAAGCATACAAGTTCTCTCCTTCTTCCATAGGTCACTAGCCAAACTCAGGGCGATAGTATCCAGAAGGTGGCTTTTCTCTTATAATTCACACTTCATTTTGCAGCTTCCCCTCCTCCTGTCCTTTTACAAGTCCCTCATGGCCATCAGTCTAATTAGGTCCCCCATGGAAAGTGATGAACTCCAATCTTCAGCCAATGCACCAAAGAACTTCAGAGTATACATCGTGTATGGCAGCTGAACGACCAGATCACGGTTCACTTAATTATAAGGCTTTGCAGTCAAAACGAACTACCAGCCTTCGGTCCAATATAGTCCCATTTTTCCCCATTTAGTAAAACTAATGCTGTATTCGCACCACCTACCCAAGGGGTCACGCCGAGTCTCTGTGTTTCCTGTAGAAGGAGGCAGCACTGGGCAAGCTTGGGTACCTTAACAGAGTGTATGCTGCCCTCCAGGTTTGACCGGAATATATTTTTTACCCCCAGCCCTTCTTGGATCAAGTGTACTACTAGTGCTCTCTTCCACTTATTGCATTAGGATGAGGCTCTGCATGGAGAGAGAAAGGAAATGGCCCTTTTCACCCTGCGGTCTTCGTGCTTTTTGCAAACCCATATGGGAACAAGGCATAGCATTGCCCTACTCCTGTGAGGCCCTCAGACCACCATTGGGCTTTTGGCTAACAATACTCCATGCTCCTCCTGTTTTTATGGGAGGTGTTGCGTGGATTTTCCACTCCAAATTATCTGGGATTATTCCCTTCAATATTTAAACACACTCTCTTTGGTAATGTTTTTACTCTTTACATTCTTGTTTTCACAAGCATTTATTCATTTTTTATTGGAACTTATTCTCCCATCAAGAGGATTTTAAACTCATGTCCATAACCACTCTTTCAGTTCCCAAGCAGCTATACATGGGGAAAGGTAATTCACGATCCTCCAAAGGACTAATCTGATCAATCACAGCTGAACAGTAAATCTAAAACACAAACAATGACCTCCACAAAACATTTGCTTGTGATCCAGCCTCAAAGCTGAAAATTTTAAATACTCTCCAACTCAAAACACACCTATGAAAACTGCAACCTGCAAACAGGAGAAAAAATGCTACAGCGGTTTCAAATTGTTCCCTCTGCTCACTTCATAAATAAATAAGAATAGAAATGCTACTTCCCACAGCGGATAAGGCAGGAAATAGGAAACAGTCCAAAATATCCTGAGATGGTCTGTAGAAACTGCATACTCAGACAGAATTTGAGAACAAAATGGTCAAATTTGGTTTTGCTTTGTTCCTTAGACCAGATGATTTGTGAAAATGGTAACTCA
>RSEF01000001.1:192227746-192275001 GCA_003993805.1 Himantopus leucocephalus | reverse complement strand
TTTTTCTAGCACACTTCTTGCTAGAACAAAAGTGTATCCTGACATTCCTACCCCTTAAAAAAGTGTGCACTTCACACAATGGACCTTCTAACAGCAGCGAGAGTCAGTCTAAAAGTGTGAAAGGGCATTGCAGTGTCCAAAGGTAGACAGCTATGACTTTTGAGAGGCATGAGGGTCAGAAGCTCTTGCAGNAGGTAGACAGCTATGACTTTTGAGAGGCATGAGGGTCAGAAGCTCTTGCAGCGCAGCTCCCAAACCAAATCTATGTCCCATGACTCATGAAAGGCGACTGTTATTTCACTGCAGATGCTGTGATTTTGGGGTGCCCTATGACAGACCCAAACTCAGCTGCAGATGCCACCCAAACATATCTTATGCAGAACCATGGGATTTCCATTCTTTGGGTGTCTCCTAGAAATCTCTCCCTCTACTTCTTCAGCTTTGAGAACATCTGCTATGTGTCTCACAGATCTGAAATTCTGGGATGGTGCTTTCAGGGCCTGGAAATTTGGCACCACCCTACAAGCCTCTTGGTCTGTAGATCTTACATATCTAGAAGAGGATCCCTTCAGATCTTTGTGCTATGTCTGCAGAGTTGCCCATCTTGTGAGATATGCTAATGGCATTACTGTCTCTACTAGTGGCATTGCCCACAAAGAAACACTGTAAATCCACAGATTAAAAGTTTGTCTTTAAGGTTTTCTTATGAGAAGTGTGGTAACAACAGGGTATTCAACTGACCGCTCCAAATCTTGAAGGATCTACTAGTACCAATATGTTTAAGCCTCTCCCCAAGACCTAGGTAGGATCAAGGATACCAGAAATTTTTATTGCTGCAAAAGTAGTGCTCAAGATGCATGGTAACTTCCCACTGGGCAGACTGGAGCAAAATATACAGTAGATACTGTGCAAAAAATCGACTTTGACCTATTCCATGTATTTCTAGCAGAAGCCAAGAAAATTTGTTGATTCCTCTTTATGATCTGCCTCTTCTCAGCATCGCAGCCTTGCCCAGAGTCTTAGGTGGCTGCCATATAAGCAAGGAGTAGTTTCACCATATTGAGCACCCTTGTCCTCTCTGCTCTCCTAGGACTGACCAGCAGGTCAATCTGTCTTGTTCACTGTGAAATTACCTCTGCCATAGTAATTAGTACAGCTGAGAGTAGAAATGTTGATGGTAAGTATTCACACAGGAGGGTACTTCTCCCTTTTAGTCAAGATGTTCAGATGGGGCCCCATAGCTGCAGGGAGCCTGGACTTCTAAGCAAGAAGTTTGGGATTTGCTCCATAACAAACATGAAAAAATTCTTCAAAAATTTTAAACTCTCAGCTCTTGAGCCAAATGTACCTCATGCCATTTATTCTCACAGCTAGCTTCAGAGAAATATTATGATAGAAAATCTTCCAAGTCTGCAGAATTGGGCTGTTAGCCAAGCTGAGTGAAATTTCAAAAAGCAGCTTCTCTTCCATATTTTCAGTCCAGAAATACAGCTACAGTGGGCGAGGGCAGATTTGCCCATCATTGCAATTATTCTGGACCCAGCGAGGTCCCAGAGTCCTACACGTAGATAATATATAGAGTGGTCGTTATCTGCCTCCCATGGTTAACTGTGGTCCCCCCCCCTGCTTGCATAGATTGGAAGCTTGTGAGTGCGTGATATGCCTGGAGCAGGATTTAAATTAGGGATGAAGAGAGAGGAGAACTGGGACATGTCCATAAGCATTCAATACTCCAACCTTTCCAGGTTCTGGGGAAAAATCCTGACCACACAAAGCAGCCTTCATACCTGTAGCAACTGAGGCAAATAATTACACACAGGAAGATGCTTGGCAGCACTGGTCTCTGCTTGGACAATATGGGGGGGGGCATGTTTCCACATGGATAAACTCTTCTTGCACTAGATCTTTAATGAGCAGGTGTAGAAATGTCTTCATCATCATGATGCTGTCTTTTTCTGCCTCTTCTATCCAACAGTGTCTCACCATGGATATCTGTTTCAGGCTAGCTGCATCCCAAAGGAGATTTTTGTTCCCTGCTTCTGTTTGTTTATAACAGCCTCCAAGACTGCTGCAGAGCCAAGGAATGACTGGCTGTGTTTTCAGTCTCAGATATTGGCTTCGTAGAAAGTGGTTCATCATTAGCCCGAGCACTCTTTAACTCAGTTGCAAAAAGGAATGCTGATGTATCCTTCTTATCTGATATTATTTATTACAGCGGGCAAACAACCTCACTCTTTTCTTCCAGCCTCAGCCCAGTTTACTGGGGATGAGTCGGTACGTACAAAGGCATCGAGTCCTGATGTGGATATAATTCAAGGGCTGAATATTCTATTTCACGCATTGTTAAACTCCAGCCCCCTTCCCCCCCCCGCAAAAACTGTGAAATTATTTCTGTATTTTAGTTTCCTTGTCTCAGCTTTCCAACATGAGATTTTTAAAAAGTTTTTTCTTAAGTTAAAAATGTTCTCCTGCTATAAATCCTGTGTCAGCCTCAAAAATACCGACTATTTTTCACGTTCTGAGTTGAGCCTCCTCCATGAAGATCGCTTTTGGAACAATGTGATGGATTGTGAGTTATAGCTAGGAAGCCTAAAATAAATCCTAATTGAAGTGCAATAGACTGTGACTCTTTTGAAAAAGAGGGAATAGAGGGAGACCAAGGTTATTCAATTAAGGCTGCTTCAAGCTTTTTTTTTTTTTTTGTACCAAGAAGCACAACTTTGCAAGCCTACCAGAAAAAAACAGTCCCTCTACAAAGTTCAAATGTCACTCTCCTTCTAAAAGAGCGTGTAAGTGAAAACTGATTATCACCTAATTGACATTAATAGGGCAGAATTGAGAGAATTAAGAGCCGGAAGGATCATCTTAGGAAAGACTAATGGAACTAAATATCGCATGTAAAACTTAGCTAAACATTTACCGACGGGAACATAACAATCTACAATCTATGAAGGAAATATTTACTGAAGAAACAAGAGGATTGGCTCATGTGGATAGATATACATAAATAGTAAGACCGGCTCTGTGGAAGTCAGGCTCTCTCTTTTCAGCATGAATTGAGATTTCAATATTTGTTTTAATTTGCAATGGCACTTCTTCAGTTTTAAATGGTTTATTTCAGATTGCTGTTAATATTCAAAACAGGAAATGAGGCGTTGTTCCAAAAGACGGGCTGAAACATGTCATCCCAAAGATGCGGCAATTAGCCATTAGCTTTGTCTGAATCTTTACCCCTTCTGAGCAGTCTTTTTTTCCCCATTTTGCAGCTCCTGCATTTTCTGACAGACTTTTACGTTAAAAAGTAATATAAACTAACGAAGAGAAGGCAGCTGAATTTCGCGCTTCCTGGCCAATGTATACGCAGTCAGCCTCTTCTTAAGAAGCCATTCTTAAAGGAAGTGACAGAAATATAATTGTGTGCCAGACAAGGCTCTAAAACCCAAACCGTGTTGCTCTGATGAAGACATGTACCAGATAAGGAGAGTGTGCAAAGTTATCTTTAGCTTTCGCACTTCTGTGAAAAGCAAAAAATTGCTACTGACTTACAGCCCCTAAAATCTGAAGTAAAGGCAGGGCTGCTCAGGAGATTTTTCTCCAAATCTCTCACCATTGTGGCATAATATTTTTATCTCAATGTCATTTATGCCAGCACCAGCTAGGCTGAAGAGACGCTGCGGCGTGAACATCACTATCAAGTCTACATCTGTGTTTCTGCCATTGCTAGCATAGAGTTACGTGAGCCGGGATGTTTCCGTGCTGGGGGGGCAACCTGAGGATCAAAGCTGCAGGGTAATTGAGGGAACGGAGGAACATCTAAGCGTCAAACATAGCAAGAAACATCCGCAAGCCTAAAGGAGCCTCTCTAACACGCTTCTTGCTCTGCTCACCTTTCATGTTCTGAAAGCTTTTTATGGAGATGACATAAAGAAGAAAGCAGAGAGTCAGGATAAAGTTGTCCACATAACCCTGTTTTATTAAATACTAATTTTATGAAGCACTTACTGAAAGCACCTATTAAAACCAACTAAAAGGATTTAAGCCACCCGTCACAGCTTTGGTTTTACAACTGAGTTCTTTGGGATTCATCCTTGTGCGGGAAAATCAAGCTCATAGCTTTCAAACAAAGAAAACCAAAGCAGAACAGAAATGTTTTCCTTTAACAGCAACGTATGCTTGAATATTCCTTTAGGGTAGAGCTCAGTGCCTCAAAGAGAAATGTGAAGATATTTATTTCAGATAGGCAGGGCTTTCTATAGTTGTCACTGATAAAATCCCTTTGAACTGAAACATCTGACCAGAGCTATGAATCACTGCCTAAAAATATTGCATCACATGAGAAAAAGTGAAATTATACATCTTGAAATGCAAACATTGCTTTCAGCCTCCCTTCTAAAATGCTGGTTTGGTTTTATGGTAGGTACACCCCAAATTTTTGTGTTGCAACCTATTTATTCCGGATGTTTAAGCTTTTGCTAGGTGTAGAAGAGGCAACACCAGAAAAACAAATAGAGTAGTTAGTAGTTGTGAATTACATTTGCACAAGAAGAGAGGAAATGATACGTTAGATAAAATTAACTGTGAAAATGAACTCTCATAGTATAGTCACATATTGATTTTTGTCTCAGATCTCTTTTCTGTTGCAGGAACCAAATGGAAATCCATGCCGTGTCCTTGCTCCCATGAGTGTCAGAATTCAGGTTGCCCTGGAGACACGGTGCCACATTGGAAGAAGGGGAAGAGAGAGACCTCAGCCCCACCGCCCTCTGGGAACCGCGCTCCCAAAATTCTTCTGTGGGCCTCCTGTGACCCCCGAGAGCTCGCAGACAGAGAGCCCGCCAAGTATTTGTAATGTGAGATGCTACTGTAAATTAAACACTTACTAATGAAAGAGCAGAGGGATCACTTTAAAAAACTAGCTTCCTATTTCTCTGCATGCCTTTGGGAAATACATAATCATGCTTTTCAGCAGCGCAGCCACAGGCACTGTATATTTAAAGCAAGCAAAGCAGCGAAATCTCTTAGTCTTATAAAAAGGTGTGACACTGGATAACAATTAGTAACATCCTGGATATAAGAATGTACCAGATTAGGACCGTTCTTAAATCCACATACATTTCTATCTGAACCATTCATCTGGAAACACTGGATAATATCTGCTGGAAATGGAAAGCAGAACAAGTCAGCCTTACAGGCTGAGCTTGCCGTCAGTCTTTGGAGGTACGCAAATCCCTCAGCAGGTCAATACATTATTTCCTCTGTCACATATAGGATTTACAGCTCCGGTCAGTGCACTGTCCTGTTATATTGTTGCGCAAGAGGCTGGAGTTCAGGGAGGACTTTGGTACTCAGAGAACAAAAGCCTGGCACACATGACATCAAGTCGAGAGCGCACACGCGCATCCCCTCTGCGCCTCGGGACAAATGAGCGCAGCTCATCGCCCTCTTTGCATCACCCAGCAGCAAATTGAGCATGGAGTGGAAACGAGGACAGCAATGAGGGAATCTAGGAATATTGACTTCTTTGCCGTGTAGGCTGGCAATTGGGAGCTCTTGCAGGAACCCGTAAAGTGGCAGCGGGTTGGAGGACACTGATAAAGAACCTGCACTGAGGACAAAAAGTTTCACACTGCTGCTAAAAGAAAAAAAAGCACATGCACACAAAAGAAAGCAACGCTGGCGCTGCTCTGCACAGAGTGGCATCTGCTTCCTCCAACACCCTGTGACTTGGATTTACAAGCCGTTTAGGGCGATTGTGAGCGGTGCTGGACAGGAAGACAGCAACGCACAAGAGAGAAGCATGAGAAAAATACGAGTGGAGGCAAAACCGACCACTTCACGAACTATCTTACTGCTGGGGAAAGGAGATACGCCTTCCTGTAACTGAATGCTTGTCATTTGGGAGGAATGATGCACTTTCTGTGAGTGGGGATGTGCCCCAGTGTTTTGTTGAAGGTCCAGTCCCATGGCTTCCGAGTTTGCTGCCGCTCACAAACACAGCCATCAAATTCCGAACTCAAACAAAGCAACTGTCTGTCTCGTCCCCCTCCTGTCTCCTCGGGTTGTCAGTAGAAAGAGACTAGCAGTGATCGATGGACCTAACCTCTGTAAATTAATTAAAGACATTTTAATCTGACCCACTAAATATTTTTCACCTTTGCCATACCTGTGGCAATAAATCCCAGTTTGGGAAAACATTTCACTAATTATCTCAGGCTTTGATCTATGCCTCTGAAGTGGCACGCTGCTTCCCTGGGCACTGGAACCAGAAGTCTGTGTTGGAGCTGCCCTGTTCTACTGGAATAGTGAATAAAGCCTTTCTCAGACGTTTTGGTACACTCCATTCCAATATATAAATGTAAATGACGAAGCCCATATTCAGAATCTACAATAGCAACAAATGTTAATTGCACAGTAATAGCTATCAAAAACAATATTCAGTGTCATCATGTCTTGTGCTCGCCTCAGGGCATACCACAGTCATAATTAATAAAGTTATTTAATAACAATAATAGGTCCAAGGTTAATAAATGGGATCTGATGACTAGGTAGGTACAGCTGAACAATTTATAAAGCGTTTTAAGAGCTTCCCTAGAGGTGGTGAATCAGGGCTGATCTTCTTGGCTCCTTTAGTGAGCAATAGGAATGAAAAGTAAATAAATAGAGATACAAAACAGCCTTGCCTCCTTTTTATCATGCCCTTCCTCTCAACTTTATTTTTTTTTCACACCAGAATTAAAATGCCTCTATAGCAAGGACTTTTGAAAGAAACTCTGTATGATACAGAGCCTAACCTGTTTGGGGACTGAACATTATTATTATTTTCTTACTTGTCACGGAGTTCTCCACCTCAGTAATCCATGTACAAAAGGCTGCTTCCTGTCTTGACAGGTTTACAGTCTAGGTAATTCAGTGTACAAGAAATAATGAACAACGCTTGTGGTAACGATTTGTCTTCTAAAAGGTAAAGCCTTTGGTGTTTCTGCTCATTCCGACATGTCTTCCAGCTTGCACAGTCCTACCATGACCTGTAAAATGGTATTCTTCTAAACAGAAAGTCTCTGCTGCCATTCTTGAGCAGGTATGAACAAGCCAGGGCTTACTATCAGTATCACGTTACTGTGACTTAATATACTGTTGAGCATTTGAGCTGCGCTAAGTAGCATGGCTGCAAGGTCTTTCTACTTACTGCAAAGTTAAATGCATTAGTTTTAAACTCATCTTTGAGGTGAGACAGCAGGCACAGGCGCACCTGTGATGCTTCAGCTGTCAAGCAGTACCTTGCAAAACCCAGTAACTCAGCTGCTTTTGACGGCATGCACTTAATCCACAAGGGAAGAGGGTTAAGCGAAGGGCACGGACAGGTCCTTCAGGCTGAGCTTCAGGTGCAGGGACTGAAGACTACGTGGTGCTACTGCCCCCAGAGCAGAAACAGCAGAAGGAAAGACACCTTACTCAGGCTGCTGCTACGTCAATCAGTGCCCACAAAGTGGTTCACGCTTAGATACCAGGGCAAAGGGACAGAACTAAAAGGCGAAGGTAGGTTGTTGTTTTTTTTACCTAGTGCGGTAAGATAAGCCTGTCAGTGTCTGCATAATTATATTATTCTATATTTGGAATAAGTCAATAATACACATACATATAATACATCTACAAACCATACACACCATCAGCTAGTGTGCAGTACCATGCGGCACATGGAGTGTGGAACCTGAACCTCCAGTTCGAACCCAGCTGTGAACATCACCACAGTGAAGTTACACAAAAAAAGGAGGATGATGAAAGCGACAGTGGGGTTTTTAAAAAGTAACTGAAAATGTAAGAACTTTTATTGTCAAGGACTGCAGGACTACAGCCAAAGAGGAATAATATTTCTAAAGAAGGAGAGTTAGAAGAAGTATTTTTTTGGTATATGGTTACGGTCAGAGGGTAACAGAACCAGGCTCTTCTCTGAGAAATACCACTCACAGCCAAAAGAAAGATTTTTTAAAAAGTTTGTTCTCCCAGAGGACAAGGAAAGTTCGAATTTGGTCAGCTCTGAACCACAGCCCGAGAAAATGAAAAACAGATTACCCTTCAAGCACAGATACTAGAATAACTCGGCAGATGATTATATAGGCAAAAGCAGCAGCGTATGCCATACGCTGCTCTACAAAATGCGTGGTTTGAAAACCCGTGTATACAGTGCAGCCAGGGTTGGAAGCGCAGCGTGAGCGAGCGCTGACCTCTAGTGGACATAAGAGTCTAGAATTGGAAAAGATCGTTGAATTCAAAATATAAAATACGTCATGCGGACAGTTGTCCCAAGGCTTGTGCTTGGCAAGTCTGCAGGCTACCCAGCATAGTTTTACTGTTAGGAAGCTCTCACTGTCTATGTGTCAGGAACTATCATGTCTATTGTAATGTCTTCCGGCAAATGTTTTATGGCCAAAAGAAAACAGCGCACTGTTAGAATTTGCTTAGTAAGACAGATAAGTCAACTATTGGTCAGTAAAATTAACTGAGGCTAAATTCACTCCCCTTTTTAGCTATTCATTTAATAACTGGGCACTGTTGAGACCATCTCAATGGACAGTAGCAGAGCACCAATAGTTTAAAGACAAAAAGCCTAAAGAAACATGAATATACCTGTCATATTATATTATGAGTTTCAGTCCTACTTTTTCCACAGTCAAAAAACACAGAATGGTCAGGGTTCATACATTTTCATTGTCTGCCCCAAAGGAGATTGCTTGCTCCTCAATTTCAAGTTATTTTCCATAGGAAAAGTCCTGTAAGTGTTTTGGAGCTCTTCTTTAAAGAAATCCAAATAAGAAAAACAATCCCAGGCACATAATTCCATAGGGCTAACCTTCAGCTAAAATTACCAAAGTTGGGTGTTCTCCAACAGTTAATGTGCAATACAGGCTTCCCTTCCTATATCAGTAATGTCATACTTAACTTCATTCAGAAGTCTCACCCAGAAGCTAACAAAGATTGGGTTTTTGTGCTTTCACCACCTTAGGACAGTGAGATTTCTGGGTCAAGAAGGCTCCAAAAAAATTGGAGCTTGCATCTGGACTCGCAGAAGGGCTTTGTCACTGGTGTGGCTTGTCCTTGTTTCCTTTGCACCCTGTCTCGCCCAGGCCCCACACCCTAGACATTTCTTCTTGCCTCAGAATGGCAGGGAAGGGAAGAAGCAGGAGAATCGCAAGACCCGTGAATTTCCTATTGCAAATCTGTGAAAGGAAGGAGGAAGAACTTCTACGAGGAAAGCAGGATGCCAGACAATGTACTAGACTTATTGTCCAAATACAATTCCAGAGTAAGAGATACTGTCTCAGTCTTTGATTGATATGAAACCAATTTGTGTCCCAAAGTTAGAGCCATCACGAAAGTGAGAGTAAAATTTATCAGGGTGGCATGCAGTACAGAAAGTGACATTTTGGTTCCGGTCTGTGACAGAATCATCTTGGATGTTCTCAGGAAGAATCCCACCACTCTCAAGAAGAATCCTTAAAGAAAGAAAGAGAAACAGAAAATAATATTTTTTTGTACATCCTCTCATTCCTTAAGACACTGTCATTCAGACAGCACCTCAAGTACCAATTGAATAAACTGTCAATATTGTGATTGGGACTTTCATTTGCTTCTCTTTTTTCTTTCTTCCAGTATTAGACTAAAATAAGTGCTTTTCTGCAACCAGTAAAACCACATTCAATTTGAACATTTGTCTATAATCCATAAACTAACAGTATAACAGTAAAATAATAGTTGAAATCCAGCAAAAGTGAACAAATACCATTCATCCAAAGGTATCATTTGTTGATCTGCAAAGTACTAGAGAGTACTTTAAGATGGTGAGTACCCTCACTATAATAGTGCTGGATAATACAACATCAAAATAATTATTGATAACTAAAGTGGAATTAGTCTTTTGTTCACTCAGGAGGCTTACCGTGTTGCTCTTCTAATATCAATATAAGGACTTGCAGAGTCAAAAAGTCTCACACACTTTGGATCAATTCTGTGAAATTCTTTCGCTGATTCATGAGGCAGTTTGTAGCAGCAAGGTCCCACAGATGGGCCCAGCACCACAAGGATATCTTTCACGTTACAGCCATATTCAGACACCATAGCATTTACTGTGGCCATAGAAACTCCTAACAATGTGCCTTTCCATCCTGTGAGAAATGAGAGGTTGAAAAAAGAATTGTATAAATTGTCTCTTCAATTTTATAGTAGCTAAAATATATGCTAATATTAAAGGTACAAATTAGTAGATATATTTACATCTAAAAATAAATAATAATATCTAATAATAAATTATTATTTTTTTAAAACCCCAACACATTTACAACTATCAGTTTGCTGATACAATTTTGTGGAGATGGAGATAGAGAGAAGAGTTTAGATTTGGATTCCAGAATTCCTTTTTCCCCGGTATCCTGGTTTGGGCAGCTAGAGCATACCTTACAGCTTCTCTGGGCTTGAAACATTTAAATGGGAGTATGACAACAGAAATTAATTACAGTCAGAAGTGTATTTTTATAATACAGTGAAAATGGTTTNTGTTTTAAAAAAAAAAAAAAAAGGCCCAAGCTAGAGACATTGTTTGGAATAGATAGAAGAAAGCCAAGCTTTGCACTTTGGCATTGTTTGGAATAGATAGAAGAAAGCCCAGTTTTGAGTTCTCGTATCTCAGTTTGAGTGCCAGGAAGTCTTTGCATTGCACAGGGAGTGCGTCATAACGAAGGATAGGATATGCTAATAACTTTTCCTCTGCTTTTCTACATCCAAAGACTGAGATAACCTTATACCTAATTGTCTTTATTTGTATACGTAGCAATATGTGTTCAAGTTAAACATGAACTGAGGTGGGGTTGGACAGGAAGGAAAGGACTTAGGAAAAGATAACTGGAAGCCTGGCAAGGACTGTGATGTGGGAATGAAGACAAAAACTTGGGAGATGGAAGGTAGGCTTCCTACCATATCAAGGGGTGTACTAGCATCAAAGCTGAGGAGAAAGTCTCAGCTGTGCATTCTCCTTGACCTCATAAATACAGACTTTTTTATAAAATGAAACAGCCCCAGCAGGAAAATCTCACCATGGGGTATGTATTTTAGCCTAACAGTTGGGGCATCTTCTGAAGTCAAATATAACCTCAGGTTGTGCTAACCATCCCTGCTTCAGTTTTATTCTCATTTGGTTTGGGCCAGACAAATATTTCTTCTGATCCAAAATGACTGTTGGGGGCAGGCATTGGCTTTATAGCCATTTTTTACAAAGGAAATTAGAGCACAAAACAAATTTGATTGAGGCTACCATATCAGAAAAATAAATGCAGAAATACATAAATAATAATTATTACAGCTATAAAATTAAAAAAATACATAGCTTGGGAAACAAACTTGTTTTGGCAGGATAAAAACTAACTATGTGATCTTGTATTTATTCATTCTCCCTCAGCACTTCTTTGGTTGCTAAATTGTAATCCTTAGTCAAAAACTCCCTTTCCAGTGGTCTCCTAGTTATTTTGATCTCCATGCTTTAAAATTCTTACCAGAATGAGCAGCACCGCAGGCTTTTCTGACAGGATCAGCAAACAGCACGGGTATGCAATCAGCACCTGGCGCTGCTATTGTAACACCTTTCTGATTTGTAACTATTCCATCATAACTGTCAGGCTCTGTCTTTCCCATAATACACACAGCGTTAGCGTGATCAATCTGTCAAGACAAAACCAGAACATGGATAGTGCCGTGGCAGCAAAAACCCCCAGTTCTGACTAATGCAGGGATTTTTCTTTGGCGTGAAACACCCATCTGCACCACCTGATTATGCATGGAAATCAGGCACTCCCTTGATACAAATGCCATGCCGATGTATCAGTAGAAAGCCACCACAGAAGCGATGGTGTATTTTTCTTTTAAGAGCAACTGCTCTAATCATTTATCTGATTATTCTGTGATAAGTTAAATGTTAGAATACACTTGGAAGAAACAGTGCTTCTTCTTCATATAGTGCCAAATGGCTGATAGTTTGGACAGCTATTTCCACAGATATACTGCCAGCATAAATGTTTTAATTGTCCTGCTTCTCAGAAGTTCTTGCTGAGAAAGATAAGAATAACGCCTACAGTTTTAGCCAGTGATACATGACCCGTTTACATAAATCCATTGTTTGATAAGATACCTTGACTCTGTGAAAAGTCTCTGGGTTAAATCCTGCAGCATTAGCTAGCCGGCGGAGATTTTCTTTAACAACAACTTGTGGGTCCCTCCGCTTAGAACTGCTGAAGAGATTGCAGGAGCTTAGAGTTGGTATGTAGGAGATCCCACCTGTCCTTGTGGTGAACCCATGTAGAAAGGTATCATCTGGAAAGGTGCAAAAGACAACAAAAAACTGCTTTCAACACAAGACCAGTCCAGATATTACATGGTTTTATACTGAAGAGACCTGGGATCAGCCAATCAAGTTGAGTATTACTTTACCTTGTGTTTAGCTGTGGAATTTAAATTTAAAGATTCTAAGCTTCCTTCTTGCTCATAACCATGATCCTTTGAGGTCAAGGTAGAGGTGTTTGAGCAAGAAGGAGTCCTGGCAGATTTAGCCTGACTTTTTGCAGAGTTTTAGTGCAAACCCTAATGAAAAACTCTAGTGCAAACCCTGAGGAAAATGAGAGTAGATTTTTAAACAAATATTCAAAGGTGGCATCTCCCAAGCTTTTTTGGCAAATGAAGTACTAGTTCTCAAGACTTCACAGAATCTGAAACGTCTTTCTAAAGTACACTGAAAGCACTGAGAATTTCTAGAGTTATTGAAAACTCCTCTGTTTTTATCATGTGGATCATTTATTGTAGCCTCATGCATCAAATGCAATCACAACTTTTGGGGACGATGGAAGGGAGGGGGTCTGCATGGCAAAGTTGAACACAGAAGGATAGTCCCACAACTGGTATCTTTGCTATCTTAACAGCGGAGAAGCCTAGGGACATAATCAAAGTTGAGATTCAAAATCTCTTTTATGTAGTGTGATCCTTTCAAAGACACAGTCAAAATCTTGAAGCACAATGAAGGCAAAGGTGGCTTCAAGTAACTCACATTCCTTTCAGGTTCTGGATCATTTCAGACATATTTTTAAGGGGTAGATAGTTCCAAATTTTTGCAGTATGAAACCTCTCGGCTTTCCCCTGAATCCTCTGAATCATGAGACCCCATAATCATACTGCTTGAGAGACATGCTGCAGTATACTGGGTCATGCCATGACAGCGACACTGAGACACCAGTCTAATTAACCAGGCATGCCTTAGGCTGCAGACCAGGAGAAACTCCTGTCCTGCCCTTCCAGAAGATGATGGTAACTCTCAAAGAGTGTAATTCCCACACAGAAGGGAGGAGATTTTACTGTCTGCACATTCTCACTAAACCTGGGGCTCTCTTTCCTCTGATCATGCCCCAGGCCTGGAACAGACTTGCCAGTCTTTTGCTGGATCTCTGTTAACACTTCCCCCTCTTATAGACTTGATACATTATTACAACATCATAAAGAGTTATTTGCTGCCTTAAGACATTTCCAAATCTTACCCATTTTGCAATTCCCTTGAAGAAGTATGCTTGGGAACAGTCTCCATAAAACCTATTAGCTGGGATTCTCTTTACCTGGGATCAGGGAAGATTTGAGGATGGTGAGCTCCCCTTTCAGGCTTGGCAGGCTTTCCAAGTACATCTGGATCTCACTTCGGATGAGCGCCACGTCCTGTGTAGGAAGCGTTTGCCCTTCACTCCGAGGTTCAGCTATCTGTAGGTTTTCACCATCAGACGCCACCTGTAAATCCTCAAATTCAAACTGGTAGACTGCTGTAAAGAGATGGTCTATATACACTTTCATTAAGTCTTTTCTTAAGGTAGGGAGAATAACTTTAATGATACTTAGGTCTTTTTCATCCAGTCTCTGTTTGACAGTGTACAAAGCAGCAGCTGTAGTCAGAGAATGTACCACCTCCAGTCTTTTCTTCAGACGCTGAAAATCTCTCAGAGCTGGAAGCAAGGACTCTTGTTCACTGCTCCTTTCACTCCCCTGCCTCTGGCAACACATGACATAAACAAATGGAGCAGGGATGGAAGAGCATTTCTCAATAGTTTCCAGTGTGTTATGTAGTAATCCTTGGGTGTTGTTCTGCAAGTTGGCTGGTAGGCTGAACAGATCTATCAGTACTGCTTCCACCATATTCCAGGATATTTGAAGATTCCTACCACTGCCACGTAGTCAGCAACAAAACATGAAAAACAAACAAAAAGGCAAGACAGCATCATTAGTACAAACATGGAATTATGTTATTAAGGCAATGCATTCAGTGACACTGCGTAGAGAAGGTGGCATAGCAGTAATTAGTGTCTTAGGATTTCCTCACTGCATCAAAAGAAAAGTAGCGGAAATGGGAATTACTATGTATCTATTTAAGTATTTAGGTACTTCCCTACCACCCTGCCTACCTCAGGTTTTTCCCAGGTCAGGGATGATAAAAGGTTAGTACTTAGCGTTAGATTTATTGAATCAATTAACCCACATTAGCCTAATGGATCTTCTTGACCTCTGACTGTTGGGGCCTCCTCCAGCTCCCATGAGGGCAATAAAATACAGAGGTCCCTCAGCTTGCTGGGACTCGAGGATTTTCTATAACAATTTTTTTGGAGGCATTTTACACACTTATCGCTCAGGTGGATGTCAGTCTGCTACCCCTCCTGGCAGCAGCGGGAGCTGGGCTGTGAGCTCACTGACATCTTTCCCACAGACCTCCACAAGACCTTTTGCACTTCTCCCTTTTGAATTACCAAAAGTATTGACTTGCTAATTTCTGACTTCCATGTGCAGGGGCATGTGAGCAGTATAGTTCTTCTTTTCAAGACGCACAGGAACTCAGCACAGGTTACTGAAACTTTACCTAGTAATGCCAGAAGTACACAGAACTAAATGAAAACAATGTAATACTGTGCACAACTTCCCACCTCAGTTTCTCCACTATGGTAGCTGTACTCTTTGCTCTGAAATCAAGACACATTAAGCTTATCCAAAATCATCCTGTAATTCACAGCTTGTCTTGTGGACCCATGGTGTAATTCCAGTTTTGGTGGGGTTTTTTTGTCCTTTTCTGGACTTTGTTGATCCAAGCCCAGCTAAGCTGCCTACCTGTGGAAACTTGTCCATCCGCCTCTTCCCCGTCTGTTGCTGTGAGAGCCTATTTTACATATCCTCTCAGAAGTGTTTTATTTTCTCTTCCTCTGATAGTTTTTCAGTTTCCACTGCAAACCTCCAGAGGTCTGGAACAGAAGACTAGATCCTTTTGCTTTGGGAACCTTGAACGGACAGCTATTCAGATTTCATGACCAAGCATCGTGCTTGATCTAGCAGGAATACATGCAGCTTTATCACCAGCTGCAAGACCCCATAATCATTTAGAGTATTCCTTAACACCACCATTTTTTTTGCACAGTAGCAAATCATGCATTAATATTAATTCCTTTGCAGGAACAAAGGACTTGAGAATTTTTTTGAGTCTTTGAAATCAATGCTCTGCTACCAGAACTAACCATATCGGATAATGCCCGGCACTATTTTCCTGACCCAAGCCTTCATTCTCCTATAACTACGTGCATGCTCTGGTTTCACAGCACTTCGTTATCCTGCAAAAATACTGCTTCTGTGTGTACTTGAGGCCTACCACTATGGTGGACTTGGTGTCCTCCTTGGAATTTTATGGTAGGCAATGGATTCCCAGAGTTTCTACACTCAAATGAGAGGTCAAAGACCTTTCTGGTTTTAATGGATCATTTATTCAGAGCAGGTTTTACAGAAAACATTCTGTATTTTATTCATTGTTCTTTCCCCTAGACTGGAAGAAAAATAATTCTGACTGAAAATGATGTTTTCCTTTCTGCGAATTGAACACTTACAAAGATTAACTAGTGACTATCAAAACAGGTGAACTAAAAGTATCAAAATGTGACAGCAGATAAAAGCATCTGCCAAGGAATTTATGACTCTTGATTTTGCTCAAAGTATTATTTACACACAGCTGATAACTGATTTTAGAGAAAACATCTTGCTAAGAAAACAGTGTCAAAACAGACTCATGTCAAAGACTTGGGAAATCAGGATATATCTTTCCCTACTCTGACACTCTCTGTGGGAGGCCTGTAAGAGTATGACATGATCCCGATCCCAATCTAGGTATAGCTAATTGGCCCAGCAAAAACAGTACAACAGAGGGGTATAGTGGAAAAACAGACTATTACTCCACTTCAGATGTCAGTAATGGAAGGTAAGTAGAGTTCACTGCTGTACCCATGCTTCCCCAGAAGAATACCGTCAAAGAAAGGGTGGAAGAAGAGTGTTTGCAGAGGGAGAGGTAATTGCCTACACTGTTATTAAGTTGTGTGTGTACTGCAAAAAGTCCACAGGGTCAATTATTGGGATGTGCACAAAGAAACAATGGGGCTGATTCACCCTCGTATCTGTCCAGTTTTGCATCACAGAGTCCTACTGAGGTCAGTGGTGTCAGAATTAAATTTGCTTACAGTCATAATAAAATCTTTTTGACTGCTTTCTAAGCCCCCCAACAAAACCCTCCTCAAAATACAGGCTTGCCAAACACAGCAATGTTTTAGCTTATGAGAAATGCATTCGTGGTTATTCAGGTTTTAAGTAACATACTCTACAGTCCCAGTGTTCCATGGAAAGTCTCACTGCATGTAACAACATCAGGAAAGATTAAGTGCATGTATTAAGGAGTTGCTTATTTCAGTACACAATGTAAGGCAAATACTTGCACAAACTTGAAGCCAAGGCCAGCCATTAGCTGTTTCGCTCACTCTCTGAAGGTCTGTCAGTACAAACACTTGGAAGGTAAAAAGATTCTCTTGCACAGACATCAAGAAAAAGAAAATCAAAGAAAATGATAGATAACGAGAAGAGAGGTGGGGAGGGTGACAAGACTGAAAAGGAGAAAGGCAAAGTGAATACAGAAAAGAAACAATGAAGGAAATAAAACCAGGCTGCAGAGAGGAGACAGCTCAGGGTAGAAAAAATATCCAAACAGCAACTTTCAAAACCCACAGAAATCTAATTCTAAAAGCTCACTGTTGGTCAAGACAAGATTGCCGACAATTTCCTGCACCTTTGAATCCTACTGGTCACCTTATCTTCTTACAGAAACACAGAGAATTGATATTGTTTTGGGAAAATTAAAAAGGCAAGAAATATTTAACATCTCCCAGAGTAAGATTCCCAGAGAAAGAAAACAGGTCACTAAAGCAGCCCAAATGAACAGGGATAAGAGCATATTTGTAATAAAATTTTAACAACAGCAAAGACAAAACCAATGGGGAAAAAAAGAAATATGTAAAAATCTCTTAAATCGGATTAAAATAAAACCTTCTGCCTCTCTTAACTTAGGGGTATTTAGGTAAGGTTGAAGAAACAGAAATCAGCACTTACAATGAAAATACTGAAGTACATGCAGGTTTCATAAACAAACTCAGTTTAAAACACAGGAATTTACTTACACAGGCAGACAATCCTTTTAAACTCTGGAAACGTATCATCTGATACAAACACACATTACCAGCTCTATATATCTCACTTCTCACTGTCAGTCTTGCAGCTGATTTGTACAAGATGGAAATTCCTATTCTAGGTAAGATTGGAGTGGGAACCTGTGTTTCTTCTTTATGATGAGACCCTGCTTTGTTGCTGTCAGTATCCACAGGAAATAACAAACTGTACTGAAAGGCACCAACATGATTAAGTGCATGGGTAGCATTAAACCCGGAAGCAGCATTAACCCTGCCATGTAACTCACTGCTGTAATCATATGTGCTAATGCATCAGCTTTGCACAATCTCAAACAGATTCAGAAACGTACAGCATAGCAAAACAGAACGAGGACACAAAGAAGTTTAAGGAAAACTTGTGCAGACTGAAAGCGTTTCCTTTTCTGAGCTGTAACTGCATGTTGCCAGGAAGAATTTGGCAGTCAGTCAAGAAAAAGTATACTCAGAAGGACCCAGATAGAGAGGTTATGAGAGGCCACTCTTCAGGGCCACAGACCCGAAATGAAGATGCTGATTTCTCCTTGGAGCAGTCAGAAATTTCGCAGAGCTTTGTAAAAAAGGCTGAGTGTTTTGACAGGACAATGCAAAGGTCAAAAGGCAAGCGGAGGAATTAGGGATTTGTATCAGGCTTTGTCCAAGAATCATATGATAATAAATATGTTTTCTCAGCTGTGCTAAAATCAGTCGTGACAGGTAAGTATATGACAACTAAGGGACAAGAAAAGAAAAAGTAATTTTTTCATGAACAGAGGAATTAATAAAATCGGACTTCCCGTGAACTGCTGTCCTATGTTCTCTGTTGCTCCCTTCCCTTCAGCTCCAGTAAACCTACGTTTCTGCCAGGTCCAGAACACTCCCTGGGAGTCCCCCACCATTTCCCCTCCTTCTTTTCCTTCCAGCATATGCTGGGCAGAGGGATGAGAGCTTAATCCTCCTGGCTCTCCCTCCCAAACGGAACTGTTGTGGGTATCTTGTCTTTCCCCACCCAGACACTAATTTTCATCAAGTCTGCAGGAATCAGTTATCTCTGAGGCTTTCCACCACGCTGTCAGATGTGTCTGCACTAGGTCATTAAAAATTAACAGCAGGACTTGACGGAAAGAGACCAACACAACCATTTTCTTTCCTTCAACCAGACTAAGGAAGAAAAAGAATTACTGGGGTTATTTTTGGTGCAGAACGCTGAGAAAGGATAACAAAAAGGTAAGAGGATATCCAGTATACAAAACAATATCGAAAAATGACAAATTGACATTATGTCTCTGGCTTAAGTACGATATTCAGCTTCTGCCATTTCAAAAAAGGGATGAAATAAACAGATTGTATGCAGAGATGAGCAATTCAATTATAAAAATTGTGGAATTTAGGGTTGGAATTCCTTAACCCAGAGTTCAGAGGAATACGAGTGGAGTGGGCACGAGAGAAGTCCGTGGCTATAAAACAGGACACAGTGTACAGCAGAAGAAACCGGGACACATTTCTTCTTCCTCGTAACCCAACAGTGCTCACCAAAACTTATGTCCTCTGCAACGTACATCAAAAGCTAACAAATTATGACAGAAAATGCTGTTTGACGCAACGAATTAGGCACCTCGGGGCACTCAGAAGTGAAAAAGAAGCGAAGTAAAATTGCCTCAGCCCCAGGGCGAGCCAGGCCGCACTGCTGCTATGGGCCCCGCCGCCACGCACCCACCCATTTCTGACAGGATGAGTTGTCCCCTGCGTTCTTCCTCCGTCTCCCGCCGGGGGATAGCCTCCCCCCTCCCGCTCCCCTGCCCTTCTCCCGGCTCTCCGTGCCCCTCGGCCGCCGCTAACGGCCGCGCTCTCCTCACACCGCGCCGGCCGCTCCGCCTTCCCTGGCTGAAGTTCTCCGACGCTCCCTAAACCCCGCACGCCGCGCCGCGGGGCCGGCCCTTGGCCGACGCTCCCTGACCGTTGGGCGGGGGGCGGGCGCCGCGCGCTCCGCGGTTTGGGGCGGGAAGGGGCGGGGTCGGAGCGGCCGTTGCAGCCCCTCACGGGTGGGGGGGGGGGGGGGGGGGGGGGGGGGGGGGGGGGGGGGGGGCGGTGGAGGCGTGAGGGGGTGGCGGGCGTTTCTCGCCCTCCCCGCCGGGTAGGTAGGGAAAAGAGGTGGCGTCGTCGTGTGTAAGGGCGCCTGGCTCCGCTCTGTTCGCCTTTCAGTGCGTTTGGAGGGTTTGGGAGTGCCTGCGTGGGGGTGGGGGAGTGCTTGGGCGGGATAGGGAGGAGAAGTGAGAGGTGTCAGGACAACGGTTGCAACAGCCCTAAACATAAAACGATAGATAGGGTTTTCTAGTCAAGACTAGAAACCTTCAGGCACAGTTCGTGGGTCATCTGGGCGCCATTTAATATGTTGGGCCTGAAGATGGGCTTTGTACGTGCCGGACTCGTTGCGTTTTCCCAAGAGTTTGGTGTCACTTTATCTAACAATACAGATTTTCTTAAATTACCTTATTCTATCCAAAGTGATACAAAAATAGTACTACATATTTTCTAATCACTTGGGGGGGATCTGTACAGTGATACTATTTTGTGACATTCAGTGTGACAGCTTTCTCAATTTCTAGTTTGTCATATTAAGTATAGTTTAGTAATATAGCAGACAGTATGGTAACTGCAATAATGTAAATATTCAGGCTGAATATGAGAGCATGCTCTCATGCATTTAAGATGCTGTTAAGAGCTATGACTATTCACAAAGTGAGGATCTGTCCTGCAGAGAAGCCAGAAGAACATTGCAATAGCTTATTTCATAAAATTCTGCAAGGAAGAGTTCTAATTCTCAATCATTGGCTTTGGGCATCCACTCATTAGTAACTTGTTAATAAAAAAAGAATCAAATGAAATAATGTATTGATCTGGGATACCACAGGAAAGGCATTAATATTTTTCTTCGTTATTAATAGACAGGGATTAAATAGAGTGAAAATAAAACAATTCACTTCTTTTTTTGTGTCCTTATAGTTCTGCACTTTTTGTCTAAAATGGCCAAGCAAAATTCTCCATCACTAATTGAAGTTGTAAAACAAGTTGCAGAGCAGCAGTATTCACAGGTGTCAGAGATAGAAAAGAGCAAAACAGTTCTTTTCCAATTGCAGGTAATAAACCTTATTTAGAGTAGTTTAATTCATTTAAGTTTTTCATTAGATGAGGAAGTGTTCCTATGAGCAAGAAAAGCTGATGGTACCTAATTTTTTCTGTGTGTTTGCATTTAAATGCAAGTGTACGGCAGCCGTTCTGTTCCTGTATGTGGCGTTTAAGCTTAGCCAAAACTGTGTATGTGCATTGTAGTTTGTAAGGCTGCAACACAACTAAGACTTCATTACAGCAGGTTTTAGCAGTAGCTTTTTTTATTATTATTATTTGGAAAAAAACAAAACAAACCAAAGCTCAAAAACCACTGAGATAGCAAACCCACAAGAACTCAGTACAAAGTTAGAGCTCTTTGACTTTTTCATGGTGATTTCCTGAGTAACTAATTGAGGGGAAAAAAAAAAAGGGATTTTAAAAGCAACCTTTTTGGCAGATTTTCACCAGACTTACCATTTTTTCTTAGCACCTTTTTGATACAAAATACTTTTTTCTGTGTGTTTGAAGTGGGTATCCTAAGTAGTCATTAAATACTGGTTTTATTTAGTAATGTTTTGTAGAACACTGGATACATGTAGTTTTTGTGAAGACTGTGTAATGATTTCTGTTCTAATCTCTCACAAAATGTATGAAGCTTTCAATTATTATTTAACTTTTGAGATCAAATTTCTATTGAAAGACTTACATTTGAGTCTGAGGAAAGACCCAATAGCATTCAGGCATTTTTGAGCATGGGAGAATGCAGACGGAAATAGTAGACTTCCAATTAAAATATCTGTGAATAGCCCTACAACTGAAACAACGTTTTAAATTTTGTACAAAGATAACTTCTCTGAAGGAGCAGTGAAAGCTTTTATTGCTTAGGAATGTCAATTGACTGGCCACACATTGCAAGAAGTTTTCTCCTAATGATATACCATCCCATAATACAGTATGATGATGCTGCAACAATTAAATTGTGATCAAACAATTTAAACAAGGGTCTCTGTTTTAAAAAAAAGAACCACAGAACTTTAGAGCCCTAGGTAATTAAGGTAGCTCATTTATTTTCTTCCTCTTCCACACCTTTGCCTTTTTCTTTCAAAAACGTCCAAACTCTAGGAAATTCCATACAAATATTAGTGTTAGCAGAACAGCAAAGTTAAATAATTAAGAACTTAAAGTCAGAATGCAGGACTGCTTTTTCATCTTTGTGTCTATTCCCATGTGTACATGTCACAGACGACATGGAAACCAGTAATTTCCTTCCAAAATTGAAGATCTTTGCTGTTAAAATCTTTTGCTTTCCTGTCCCCAGAAAATGGTGGCTGGCACTGATACAAATCCTGCGAAAACTGTAGCCCAAGATTTCCAAATTAAAAGTTACGGAGAAACTTTTTGTTCTTAACAGTTAATAATGTCTGAATCTGTCCAAGACATTGAGTAAGAGATTTCATAGCTCTCATATTGCTCCCATTAGGGAAAAGATAATAGATGACATAAATCACAATGCTAATTCTCTCACTTAATGCATTACTGATGGCTGTTACTTTGGGTGGGATTCATCATAGCTAGCTTACATCACCTACAAGTCAAATGTTAAACCCGTATTAGTCATCTAGGCTCCCTTGGTAGTCAACAAAGGGAAATAAACATTTCTGAGGCAGCAATTTAGCCCTCCCATCTTAGACTTCTTATGATGGGTTGAAGTATTACTTCCTGGAGTTCTTCACTGCTCATCAGTGAGAAGTTGTAGAGGCCTTTTTAGGACTAGATGCGCATCTCTTAGGGGGTTAAAATATCTGGGATTAATCCTACTCTCAAATACTACTGTGATGAAGGTGGGATTAAAAACTTCAGTAGAACAGGCTAGTTAAGCTCCATCACCTCAACCCCTCATCTATGTGTTTGTGTGGGTTTGTAAGTGATTTTTGGCAGCATTAGTTATTTTTAGTCTGATTTGAATTGAATCAGATTTCATCTCTAAACAAATATTAGGGTTGGGCTTGATCTGTCATGTCCTATGTATCTTGCAAATACAAGGAATTTAAAGTAATTTCAAGGATACTTTATTTCATATTTTAGACTCAATCTAAGGGCAGAAGTCTAAGATAGTATTCTTGCATTTTGCCTCTAAGGAAATGGAGCACTAATTATGTTCCATTCAAGCCACATTGAACAAGTGAAAAAGAAGGCTGTTGAAGAAATAAAATTACAGTGTTTAACTAGATACCTAGTGTCCTCTCAAAAATGTTCTTAAGTGAACAATGAAATATTTTACAGGCAAAGTTTCAGGAACTAGAAAAAGAAATGGATTCTATTCTGTTAGAAACGAAGACAACAGAAAGGGAAATATATCTGCAAGATGATGCCATAGAAGTGACAAAATGTCACTGTGAAAATCTGGAGGCCCAAGTCAGAGCTCTATATTCTGAAAATTTAAAGCTGAGGCATGATGCAGAAATAGTACAAGAAGAGTTTGAGATGACATTTGCAAGAAATAATGAATATCGGGAAAAAATAAAGGCTCATAAGCATCTCTTTTGGGAGATGGAAAGTAAAATGCCGGTTATGATTGAGCTTGCTAAAAAGAAAGCTGTTGTTGAACAATTAAAGGCAAAGAAAGAGGAGTTAATGCGTGATCTCCAAAATCCAGAAGGATCTGTTATAAAACAAGTGCAGGTACTATATGTCCTCTTAGATTATTTTCCTATTGTGTGAAATAATTCTGACATATTTTAACTAATATGTTTACAGTTCATGAGGGACTGACTATGGGGAATATAGACGAGTTATAATGCTACGTTAATTGAAGAAATTTTACTTTAGTGAGCGGTAAAAAAAATCATCAGCCATTGTTATGTGTATATTACTGTAAAAGTCAGGTTCGTTCTATGTGATTGAACGAACTCAGCTACAAAAAAAAATTGCAGAGCTGTAAATTGAACTATATCATTGCCGAACTATATCATTGCCAAACTCTCTGTGGGCTTCTTTGGTTTGTTGGATAAACTTACATGAACTCTTTTCAGAATTCTGTGGAACATTGCCATGTTGTTACATTTTTCATGTAAGATCACAGTATTCTTTTAACTTTGCGGTCAGGTAACAAACTGCAGTTGAGCTGTTTGCCAACAGGAGGTAGATTTGATGAGATGGTGATAGAAAGAAGGAGAGAGGAAAAATACGTTTGTTCTGGTATTCCAGTCTAACACTGTTGTTTTTACTTGGCCCTAATTGCAATACTTATTAAAAACAACCATGTAGGAATTTTTCACCACAAAACTTTACCAATATAAAAACAAACACAAGTATGAAGTTGAAACGGGGTCACAGATTTCAACTCTGATGCAATTTGCATTACTGAAAATCTTGTGTTACTCTGTTCACGTAAATTGATGAAAATCTGGATATACAAGCAAATCTTTAAATACTGGTAAATAAAGACCCATTAACATTGTATTTCTCTATGAGAAAAAAAATCTATCTTTAATATTACATTAAATATTCATTGATTTTACAATAAATTGCATTTTAAACAAAATAAGTTCATATTCCTGTATTGTTGTAGTTGTTTGCCTATTTCAGATCAAGAGTATATCTTCTTAAGTATCTAAAGCCATATTATAAATTATTTTAGTTATTACTTTGAATTACAATTCTTAAATTATTAATTTAGTTACTATTAATTATTTTGATGTGTGATTGTGACATTTTTAATAAGTTTAATAGATGTATTGTGCAACATTTTAAGGAGGGGATTTCTGTATCTTGACTTACATCTGCAGGAAGAAATTACACTTTTAAAAAAGGAAATCACAACACTGAAAGAGTTTATCAATAAAAAAACAGATTTGCTGGAAGAAGAGAAAAAAATGCATGCTAAGCTTAGAAAAGAAATTGAGGTGAGTCATTTGAATAAAATATGATTACAGTTCTCATGACAGAATGTAGATAGTGCAAGTGAAGTTTGAAGTACTTTACATACCATTGATGGCCATGCATTCAAGTATATACAGTAACCATGCTATATTAAATTCTTGATACTGATAGTCTTTCTAAAATTCAGAACTTAATTGCTATCCTGAGGAAAATTGAAGTTAAGAACATTTTTTCTTAAGTCTTTTAAGAAGGCGTTCAGCTGTGAACTTTTGGAATGACGTCCTGAAAAGAAAGAGGTCACTGAATGGTAGTAAAGCAAAATGCACAGGTTTTTATTTCTGTAATACTTTTGAAATACTTTAAATTTCATTACTGACTTGATTATTCATGACTTGTTTCATGGTCCTGATAATTCATCAATGGAAGAATCAATTGTACCAAGAAAATGGACTAATTTGAGCTGACATTAAATTAGGGATAACGCAGCAGCTCCTAATTAGCTGGCAAGATAAAATTCTGATAAATAGTTGAAACCTTCTCTTTTTAAATAATTGAACTATATTTTACATTTTGTTCCTTACTAAAATACTTTGTATGTCTGGAGAGTTTTTACTTTGGAAGTTTCACGTCATTTATCTTGTTGGTTCAAATAAATGCCACAAAATTTAATGAGCAAAGCTTGATAATATAAAGATTAACTGATCTAAGTTTAGCTCTATTGCCCATTGTAAAATGTAGGAGGAAAAAAGAATCATTTTTCATGTAATAGGGAACAGCAGAAAATTTTTAAACTGAAAAGCAAAACAGTCACTTTAGAATAAGTCTATGCTCTTCAGCATCTGAGAAAGTATTTTATTATCAAGGCAACATCCTCCTAAGAAAGTTCTCTAAACCCAAAGTGAAATTAGGCAGCCTAAAAATAATGTTCTGTTCTGTTATCAAAACCAGTGTAATTAAACAGTGAAGGTAAAGCTGTTCTTCTGTTTGGATTATATAATCTTTTTGTCTTGGAAGGAAGCAGGTTTAAAAATGGAATCTTTCAGGGTATTGTTTTCTATTAAGAGCTCTCTGGAAGACAATCCGATTTTTAACATAAAATCTGACAATGGACGGGCAGAAGCATTAATACCCAGCAGGCCTCAGCAGAGCTCAGGAAAGAATATTCAAGCCAAGCACGTGAATAAAGTAAGATACTTGACACATGGATGAGGTTCCGTTGAGCTGCAGTGGTGGGATTCAGCTACAGACTGCCGACACCTAAATGTGGTTGTTTGAATGCAGGTGACTACACAGGAGTCAGACAGGTTCCCATTATAATCACTGGTGGTCTAGTCAGTGCAGTTGATGTATTCCGGATATCAATTCAGTTGGCCATATGTAGGTGTTTACAGTAGGGTGAGCTGTGTAATCTGGTCTTTCTAGACTTTATAGTATGCATTGCCTAGATTTCTATTGATCAAAACAGGAATGTAGACATGTAGGTCACACATACACCTCTAAAGCTAGGTGTCTTAGTCTGTAGACTGACCGCACCTCAACACTTCAGTGCTTGTCATAGGACTTTTACATATTGCATGGATTCTCAGCTTCTAGCACTACATGGGCCAAAGTAGCTGGCCTCCTTATAACCTCATGGAGTTGAACAAGGCCAAGTGCAAGGTCCTGTGTGTGGATTGGTGCAATCTCCAATATCAATAAGACTGCGTGATGGATTGATTGAGATTGGCAGGGCGTTGGACTCTTTCTTCCACATCAGCATGTGGCTATATTATTCATGGCAGATGCTTGTCTATCCTGTCCTTGAAGGACCCCAGTGCTGAAGATTCAGCAAGTGCCCAGACAATTTTTTCTAATGGTTAAGTTCTATGTGCACGAGGCCCAGTAAAAATAGCAATGTTCTCCCTCCCCTCTGTTCAGTAAGCGTATGAGTGCTCCCTGCCTCAGCAGATGTGCCAGACAGGTCTCGATAATGATGCTAGAGACACATTTCTAAAAAAAGGCAGATAATATTGATCATGGTTGGTTCAGTGTTGTACAACACGGTCCTAGTGATGTTCAGATCCTGCAAGCACTCATTCAGAGGAGTGAATCTGACGGCATCCCTCGAAAAGTTGTGAAGGATTGTAGTGGAGAGCCAGGCACCATGAAGAAAGGCAACCCATCACCAGTAAAATAAGGCAGTGCAATTTGTAAAACATCAGTGAAGGAGGGAGGTAGTTATATGTGAAGTTTGGTCAGCAAGACTCGCAGGAAGTCACTGGTAATGCTGTAGTTCTGTTGCAGCTGTACATCATCATGTGTACGTTGAATACAATGTAATAATGTTTCAATAAGCAGATACAAGAATAATTATCCACTACCACTCATATGCCATTCAAACTAGGGTAAGCAAGCCCAAATTTTCATTAAGTGAATACGCATTATTTCCATTTTTATTATAATGAATGCTTCATGCCTTTGTACTTCAAAATGCAAATCTTCAGAGGGTTGTCTGCAGCCACTGTTCTTCACATAAGGCAGCAATGTGGGCAAAATTGATATAGTACTACATTGCCACAGTATTGCCTTTCTAAGAAAAACACACCTTTTTAAGTGCAGTGCAACAGTGAAGATGCAACTACAGCCATCTGGGTTACCTCATTTGTATTCTAATTTATACTCAAACACACTTGTCAAAGAATGAAAATACCTTCCTTTATCACGTCTCACTCTGGAGCCTGAAATCTTCCACGTATAAAGTGTTGCCACAGCTGTGAGATGCTGACTCTTTGGGTGGGATTTACTTTGTTAAAGTTTAGACATCTACAGAGCAGGTATCCACATTGAACTCCTCGCTTAAGATCTTAGTGAGGCAGAGCTTTTCTTTCCCTTAGTGGGAAAGAGAGGCATGATTCATATTGTCCTAAAGCAGATATCTGAAATAAATCAGATTAACGGCTTCCTAGATATCTGTGTCTTTTCAGTAGCTATAAAGTGAACATGGAATGACTTGGTCAAATATCAGAATCTACACTTAGACAGAGTTAGATGAGCTGAACCCACCTCTGTAAATAGTTTGACTTGAAAGAAATTTTGAAGTGAATTTTATTCTGTTTTATTAGGTACAGAATAAAAGATATGAAGCTATTCTAAAACGTTTGCATTGCCAACTGAACAAACTGCATTCAAATAAAAGACAATGGCACTGGAACATTCAGCAGTTGGAGAAGAAGGCAGCAGAACTAAGAAAGTGTCTTGGAGTAGCGGAGTTACAAAGTAGCATATAAAACAAACCTAACAAAGCTACAATGTGGGTAATCTTTTCTAGACAGAGGATCTTTATTCCTGGAAATAATACAAATAGTAAAGTAGCCCAATATCTGGGCCAAGGCTCAGTGATTTCTTTCTTTTTAAAGTTTTTCTCCCTTTAATTTTGTGGCCTAATCTAGGCTGTGCTCAATCTGTGATGCTTTGGAATAACTTTGGGGTTTGGGGTTTTTTTTGGGTTTTTTTTTTGTTTGTTTGTTTTTTTTGCGGTAGCCAGAGGCTGTTCAGGAAGAAAGTTACTAACATTTCCAGGTATTTCCAAAATGTGTGCCAATTTTATCTAAAAAGTCATTTGAAGTCAACCAAGTAAGATTTGAGGATTTCCTTTTTATTCGATTAGATCTTTGAAGACTGACATCTACCTTGTTTTTCCTACAAATAAATTCGTATCAGTGTATATTTACATTCTTGAGATACCAAAATTCCAGATCCTTTATCCACATCCCTTATTATTGCAACCTACTAAGGAACTCTGAAAGCTCCAATGGCCTGTATTTCGCTGTGGGGGAAATTCATATAGAGGATGTTACAGCCTGTTTGCCCTATATCTGCCAGGGGGACATAAGCTGTCCAGCTATAAAAGGCTTAGGAACAAGTACGCTCAGAATGGGACTTCAGATAATCTGACTTCACCTGGTTTAATATATGTTAGCAAAGAGGAATGAGGAGGTAGAGAGAGTACTGGGCAGCTAGAAATTCCTAGAAATAGGAATGCATTATAGATGATTGATTATAGAGGAACTTACTGTGTCGAGGATCTTCACTATTTAGTACTAGCCACCTAACATCTAAGTGCTTAATGATTGGTAAGATGATTCTTAACATAAAAGAAAACCTATTAAAATTCTCGTTAAAATAGTGATGAACAGTAGTCATTTTCTTTGCCTTCTTTTTATTATGTGCTTGGCATTTGAGGAATTTACAGTACTTTCTGACAGTGTACTTACACTTAAGGTAATAGTTCTGACTGGACACAACCTGTAACATTTACCTGTTCTATGGAAGTACCTTTTTATTTGAGGTGCTTTCTTGAATAATTTAGATTTATCTTTGCTCCTGACTATAAAATGAAGATTTAAGCAAGTTGAGTATTTATTGTGGAAAATGTTAAACTGCCTATACATTGTTAGTTTAGGAAAGCAAAGTTTAAAATGCAATACTATGTGTGAGAACATTCATATATTCAGGTATATTTACATTTCCCTTAATATCTTATCTCACTTAATATAAAGTTATTTTAAGCAATATGCTGATTCATGAAGGCTCTCTCTCAACATTGTTAGATTCTCCAGTTTGTTTGGCTTGGTCTTTTTCCTTTGCAATATTATCAACCAGGCTACTTTCATTAAAACAATAATGTAGAAATGAAAACCTCAATATCCCATGCTATAGTAATGGTAACGTGATATGAATGATTTGCTGGACCTGCTTTTTCCTTGTTCCTTTTTGTAAATCTCAGTAAGTTTCAGTAGCTCATATTGCTTTCATCATTCTTTTGTACATGTTTTGAAATTGTTTAATGTAATTTAATAAAAGTGAATACAAGAGCTGAATGTATTACTCACGTTAGTGCTGTATGCAGAGGAAGTGTTCCCTTCTCCTACACTGAGACCTTCCTATCGTCCAAGGCCCAAGTTATCTAACACTTATTTTTGCTGTGTACTTTTCAAGAGAGCTCATGTTCTTATCTGCTGGGGTCCTTGACCCCTTCAAGGGTCCTCAGCTATCAAAGGTGTATTCCTCCTCTTTTGTCAGTGTAAAACTTGCTTTTTCAATATGCATATTTAAATGGACTAAGCTTATCTCAGTGGTGTCTCAAATACTTTGGTAACTACAGAGAATTCCCCTACACCTGGTAATAGCTGAACTCTCTATCAAAAAGAGCCCTGCTCACTTTTGATTCCCTCCAGTTCATGTCCTGGTTTTCCCAAGAAGAAACTCAGCTGTGCAGGCTTGAAGGGAGCTGCTGCATGGTTTAACTGTATTCCCATATGAATGGTGGGAGCTTTGGAAATTAAAGTACACCTCAGCTTTCCTGCCACAAAATGTAGCTATAGTTCAATTATTTAATTTCACTCGGTGTGTCTGTGCTATGTGTAACTGTTATGCTCTTGTATAATTAAAAAAATTATACTCGAACTAAGTTTACCTTTAATTCCGTATCAAATAAAAATACTGGTATTGGTCTAAATACCATGTGTCCCATTATGAATACCCCCTTTATATATCAGAGCTTCTTTAACAATTATCTGTGGAAATGTGTTAGCCAATCCCTGTGTTTAACTCAACTGCCTTGACACCTGAGTCGATTCATCTCACTTTATGTCACTGAGTACACCCAAAATCTGCAGTCAGTTGTTTTGTGTGCTAAACAACACTTTTTACAGGATCAAATGCATTTTGCATGCTTCTGATTAAACAGAACTTTGTATCATGCAGTATTTATATATTCTCCCATGTGCAGCATTTCAAATTTAGCATTTAATATTTAACAGATAATAAATACAAGAAAGGCATAAACATTTTACTAGTGAATTGCAGTTAATTGGGAGAAAACCTCATTTGGGAAAAAACTCAGCTGAAAGAAGGAAATATAACTTACTGCCTTCTCTAAGCTATCAGCATTCTGTACAACATACGAAAAAAGAAATGTATGTAGCTTTTTATAAAATGTCTAATTCCAGCAAATCCTGGCAGCCTGCTGAGGCAGATTTTTCTTGGTACAATGTTGAACAGTAGTAGGTTGATCTCGGGGCATTTTTCTCTCTCAGCAAGCAAGCACAGACAGCAGGAGAATGATTTATGATTTTCGGGGATAACTCGGCGAATGCACTTTGTGTTCTTTACATAAGGCTCTCCCAGCTCCCGGTAGAGAAGTGTGCTGCCAAACCCCTGTCAGTCAGTTCTGAGGATGGGTGTGGAGCTAAGGGAGGAACTTCTGGCTTCAACGCCCTGCAGGCAACGAAAAGAGGAGTGAGTGCCCACTCTCAATAGTCAAACAGACAGCAAACAGCAGCGGACATGTAAATAAATAAGAGTGAGGGAAAACTTACCAACCAACGAGTCCTACTTACTGCTTAGGAAAAGTTTGAAGCACAGGAGGCTGGATTGATTCCAACAACATAGTGTAAATCAGTGGGAAGATATTTGGGGAACTCCACGCTCAGCAGGGAAATAATACAGCCATTGGATCATGTCCCGTGATGCAGCAAATGTGCGGATGGGTGCTAAAGGCAAGGATTTCCCCATGCTGTAAGCTGACGCTCCACATGAAACCCTTCCACGTGACCCAACAACCTCAGATGCTGAAGCAGAGGAAAGGTGTCAGACAATACAGACATACCAGCTAAGATCTTTGCTCTCATCAAGGCTACACGTGATACACAACAGAAGAGGGAAGGTGAGTTGGGGATAGATGCCAATGTTACGCCTCTGTTGCAGTTTGCTTTGGCCCTCAGGAGGGTTACTTGCAGAGCTGTGTGCATGAGTGTGACAGTACATAATGCATGCTATTCTACTATGGTTCAGACACGACACCTCAGAGGAGGAAGAAATCATGACCACACCATGCATTAATGGCATGTCATGCCACCAAGGGTGAAAAAAACCCCCTTTCAGAACTCTTACCCGATTGAAAGGCATGAGTATATTGTTATCAAAGTAATTATTAGATCCTTTGTTAAAATGTGGTTGCAGCATGTAGCTCTGAGTCACGTTGAAGCAGTGACTTCTTGAGGAATTCCAAGCAGTACTGAAATATTTTTCTTTCAATTGTGCACTTCGCAGGAGGCAAACAGTTTTTCAGGGGCAGGATTAAGGCAGTGCAATGAACTGCCTCAGAAATGTGGATCGAGCAAAAACAATTCACAGCCTGCGTAAAGTACCACATTCAGTTCTTTCACTTGGCTTTTTCTAGCATTTAGAGGAAGCAACATGTAGCAACCTCCCAAAACAAAGGAAAAAAAAAATAAACCACAAACTGCAAAGGACAAAGCAAGATAAGCAAACAAAATCTCTACTCTCCCTACCCTATGAAGAAAGATAATTGTACTGCACATTCCTGATCTGGATGAAAGCAGACAGAGGAGACAGCTTTATCATGTCACTAAATATAATTCTGGTTGAAAATTGTTGCTACAATAATGAGCAGAGGTCAGTGCTCTATGTTGAACAGAGATTTCTCCTGTTAGGAAATTACATGAGTCTTTCTACATCTTGCAGTAGCTTTTTAATTTAACATAGTCTAGTCTTACGTAATTCAGTAAAATTCTTTCCAAATCTTTCCCAAATCAGCAACTTTATTATAAATATCATATACTATATCTTCAAAACTTATTGACTAGATGTCACATAAAAGCTTCAATGTATTTCTTTCATCTACACATTATATTAATCATCATAATATGTCACCTGCAGTCCCTTCAACGAAGTTCTGAAGACTTCTGGACTGGAACCAGCCCGGACAGTTTGAAATGCTTTTTTCCCCACCGATAATAAAGTCCAATAGTTCCCTCTAGTGGTGAAATGCCTTTTTACATGGTAAAGGCACCGTTTACAGCTGTTTTGATTTGAAGATCAATACTTACCATAAGAATAGTTAATATTTCTACAGAATATGGTGAATACTCCAAAATGCTATTTTATTTCTAAGAAGACAGGATGAAAAGGAGATGCTGAGTATTCTAACTCTTACAACTGCAAACAACTACTGGAGGATTTGATTTATTTATTCTTAATTATTGGTCTGTTTTTAAAAGAAGAAGAATTTGGCAAATTTCCTCAGACCTTCTGTTCTAATCTGAGTTATAATGCAAAGTCCACTACAAATAGAAGGACTTCATTTTTTTTTTCTTAAAAAAATCATTTTTAAAAATGTTATTGTGAGCTAATAGCAGTCTTCTACAACCTTTTCCTTGGGTCAGTTTCTTCTTAGTAAGAACTATTCTGTTTAAGATATTTGTCTTCCTGCTGTTTGCTGAAAAATATATTTCAAAAAGATTAGGTCAGACTTATAGCTGACTAAAACTATCTATAGCTGGTAGTTATGGATTTACAACATATTATATAAACCCGTGTTTTCAGGCTTCTGAAATAACCCTGCCTGGGCTGAATGTTTTAGCCTGAAAGCGCAGTTCTGTCTCAAGGTCAGTGTTCTGGAAAGCTTAAACATAAGGTATGAATGTCATCGCTTGAGGCACCCAATATATTTGACAAGAGAAAGGCATCCCACAGCTGATTCAGTTCTTGTGTGCCTTATGGCAGAGTCTGGCTCTTTCCAGTGACTACAAAGGAATCCTAGAGCAACTACCCTTAATTTAAAAGACTCAATTAAATGGCTGTTTTGTGTGAGATAAGCCCAGCAATAGCACAGCCAGTCTGTTGTTTACCCCTATTTAAAGGTTTATTTTATGGCTGTGTGCTCTGGAGCTAACATTGAACTTTGACAGGAACTTTTGAGGGGAGAGGGAGGACAGTTTCAGGCTAACCATTAGGTCGTTACCTACTTTTATCACCTTTCTCTTCTCCAGTATTGGCACAGAATTCTAATCTATTGAATCCTGACTTTATAACATTCATATAAAATTTATATCAATAGACCAGCGGCCTTCTCAACCAACCTGGATAAAATTTATCTGGGTCTTGTGATTAAAATTTTACCCTCAGGTTTTGTCATATCTGTCGCAGTTACTAAAGGATTGGAAGGCCCTGCTCTGGTGCAGTACAGATACACTACCTAGTGTTTGTACATCTCTACTAAAATTATGAGTTCATACTGTTGCTAAGACTTCTTTAATTGCTAATGTATTTGTATTAGGTTATTTGATGCAGTTGCAAAAAAAAAAAGCAAACATTTTCGCAGAGGAGAGCTTGGGTATCTCAAGTGTTTTCTCAGTTACATCTGTTGGTTCTTCCTTTATAGTCATGGAGGGAAACACTTCTAGGGGATGTTTCATCTGAACTGCTTTATATAGTTGCATTAAGATGACAGGAATTGTGCCCTAAAAAGTCCTATTTCTCTCATTTGACTGTAAAGGGAGTGAAGGGTCACTAGGTCAGATGCAAATAACTATATTGTGATGTCTAAAGTTAGGTAAGGTGTATCCAAGCCCTATATCCTTAAGCCACCACAGCCCCAACAGCATTATTAGTAAATGCTCAAAATTTCTTTTTTTTTTTTCCTTTTATTGTCTTATTGCTGACCACATATTTTTCTTTGTATTTCTCTAGCTTTCCCTATCGATTTCCTAGGCTGTAAGCTTCTCATTTATATATTACATTCAATATGTTTTCCATATGTTACATTGGGGAGCAGCGAGAGGCTGGTTCTAACAGCTATTTCCGTTTGCCAGTGAACCAGAGTAGGCTTTTAGCTAAAGATTTACTCTTTCTTGGTGGAGTACTCATTGCTCCCATTTTCCATTTGCTTTTTTCTATCCCTGGCTAACTTCACTCACAATTTTCATCAGCCGTGGGAAATTAGCCATTTTGCAGCATCATCTACTCTGCAGGGGATTCGCCTTTCCTCTCTTGGAGATCTATTTCGAATTCAGTTACCCACGTTCTAGTAGTGCCTTGCCCTTTGCATTGACTAGGGAGAGGATCTGGGTGGGAAGAAATCTACCTTTAGGTGGCATGACTTGCCTTCTAGCAGTGCCTATTTCCTTCTGTTGCCTGCAGAAGTCATCCAGGGCAACTAGTTCTAAACTCATGGCAGATGATTAAAATTACATGACATAAATCCCATCTGTCATCTCCAATTATCCCTCACCGACTCCAGGCCATGAATTAATACAGCTCTATCCATCGTAGTGAGACCATAATAGAGTTACCCTGTATTGAGAGCAGTAATACTTTCTGTGTTAAAGGATCACAAGGAATAATTTTAGAAACTCTAATAAGTTGTGTGACCTCCATGCTGCATTTCTGAAATTGAATTCTCCCATGGCAAGACAATTGCTCCCCCGCAGTCTGCCTTTCACTGCAGACAAGTCATAAGAAATAATTCTGGTATGGTTTCATGGTCTTTAAAGACTCTCCCACCTTGCCACACTCCTGTATTCTCTTCTTGTCTTTTGTGCTTTAGCACATTGACAATTAGTTTCTGAGTTATTGGGATATACAGACCAGTTAGCAGTGTCTTTGTAGTACTACCACTACATCATTCACTACTTTCACCTCTTCCCCTAGACAAAGTTTATCTAAAGATCTTTAGCATTCCAGTCGTGTGAACTATCTCACTAGTTGCCAATAATACTTGCATCAGTGAGAATTTCCAGTCTCTTCATTGTAACCCAGACTTTTAAAATTAGTACCTAATGACCAGAAAAATCCTTGAAAATGAGGATGGAGTTGGAACCATAGGTGATAAACTTAGGCAAGGAAATGTGAATGGGAGACAGACACGGGCTGCAATAAGCAGAAGTAAAAGAAGTTAGGGAGGGGAGAACAGTAGTACATAAGCCTGTGTTCATTTTATACTACAGAGCCTGTAGTGGAACGTGAGGTTCCTAAGTCTGAAAAATCCTCCACAGTCAGGAGATAATCTTGCTCCAGCCACTGGGGAATCACAGTCTACGTTACTGTCAGTGTCCATTAACTCGTGTGACACAGACCTGTGCAAAAGATCTAAAGTACCAACCCTGATGTTGACTCTACGAGTATCAGAAGAATCTCACAAGGTTACTTTTTAAAAATTCATTCTTTGAACTAAGCTATGAGATTTATTTGATGCTCATTTTCCCATGGAACATCTTTGTCTTCCTCATGGCACCTCCAGTACTTCCTCACAGGGTGTAGTAGCTGCTTAAATTTTTTAAGGCCATAAGTATGGCAGCTGAAGAGGTACCACCTAGATCCTCTTGTAGCTCAACGCTGCAGCTACTCCTTCACTGTGTGACCTAATGGCTCAGCTGTATTCAACCATCATGGGACCCAACATTTTGCAGTCTTCTGCACTAGAAAAGAAATAGCTTGAAAGTCCAAAGTGGAAGAGAGTTTTCTCATTTGACATTCTACATTATTCTGCAGGCTCTTCAGTGGTGTGCGGTAGTTCCTACATCTCTAACACACTTGAGATCTGTTTTTACATGCAGAATTTGGGTTTTGGTGAGTTACCCATAGTAACAGAGGAATTCTATGGCTGAACTTTGAATTATACTAGGATTAAAGATTCTCATAGTAGCACGTGGAGAAGAAAGTCAGCCCAGTGCAGTTGCTGTCTTTTCCTGGTCTGCTTCTGAGAGAAGCTGTGTGCATGAAACATCTCATCTTCTAGATAGGAAAAGAATGTTTTTCAACAGATTGTTTGCATAACTGTACACAATCCCTCACTGAATTGCTGGAAAAATCTCATTTCTATAGCCATACCCATTTTAATGAACTTCTCCTTTGTAATTATTCAATTATCCATTTTGCTGCTCAAGAAAACCAGCATAACAATGATTTAACACAGCACTGCAGCAATTAGCACTCACAAAACAACAAAGAAACACCTCACCAGTCAAAGAGGGATCAAAGTATGAAATCAAAAGTAACTCATTACAATCATCATAACACCACTTCAGTTCTTACAGTAGCAATCACAATGTTTTGGTGGTTTTGACTCCTTTATTTTTATACCTAAAAAGAAGCTACAGAGCATGTTTATTCCATTTTCAGAAATATGTTAATTAAGAATTTCAAAGCCTTTTTGGTTTTCTGTTGAAAAGTAGAAGCTAATAGATCAGTTGCTGATTTACCACAGCTTTTGTCTAGTCTAACTCCGCTAACTTCAGTAAGTCTGGAGTCGAAAAAGGAATGATACATTGGCAGTTACACCTGGAGGTAGTTTAGTTGTCACTTTTAAAACTTAATCTAACTCACTTTGCCTTCATATTGCCCAGGCAGCTGCAGATGGCTTTCTTTCCATTTGAATGACTTTGCAATGTTGGGTTTTTTTCTCAATACTTCTTTTTTTTTTTTTCTTGGTGTTACATTATATTACTAGCTGATGGCACAGGGGATTTTGACTACTTTTTAGGTTATTTGCACCAGAGACATTCTTAACCATGCTTATTAGACCTTCAAGAGTGCTAATTTTCTCATACAAAGGGAGTGTTGAACTTTCATTAGTGTATTTCCCAAATGCTTTAATTTTCTGATACCATTTAGTATAATTATGTTTGCTTTTAATACATAAGTGTGGAAAATAATGTACATTGGGAAACAAACAGCACAAAAGCTGTCATAAAAGCATAAAAGAGCAGCTGATAAGAAAAACGGCAATGCAACATTGTTTTTAGAAGCAATGGAACACAAGAAGAGCTGACATATTGTGATGCTAACAACTTTAATTAATGATGTATAGAAGGTCAAGCACAAATGAGAAAGAGAAGATCTGTTAATGGAAAACATGTGCTAGTATACTAAAATTAGAAGTTTGGAAACGTGCAATACAAAAGCAGAGAATTCTGATGAAATGTTTGATTGGGAATACATTTGTTGAGGGTTTTTTCCTCTCCAGAATGGAAAATGAGGCATACTTGTTAGAGATAACAAAAGGGAAATTTTGGCTATTGAGTCCAAATTACCAGTGTGAAATACGTGTCCACTTTATTTCTTCCTCATTCATATATGACAATCGTCTTCAGGGCAGAGTTTAGGACATGTTTGTTTAACCTAGAAGGTAGTTTGAATCAATAGCCAAGTGGGAGTACCTTTTCAGTGGAGATTTAGTGGTCGTGAAAGTGAATGGCCTGTTTCACAGCCATTAATTCTCTTACTTTTGCAGATGTGCCTAATAAACTCCAACTGGGAATGATGTTCCTTAGTAGATACACTTCTGTAGTTCTTCAGTGCTGGAATTCCAAGTCATTTATCTGCAAAACATTTCCCTCCACGGCCTGCATTTGGATGTTGTGTTAGCTGATCAGTCCCCTCTCCAACATGGCAAAGAGACTTTTAATAGTGGAGTGCACAGCAAGGCAGAAGACCACTTGCAACGAAGCTTGCTGAATCTGTGTGTGGTTCTTCTTGCCTAACCTTAGTCATACCAAGCACGTAAACAAATGAGCTAGATTTCCTATATGAAAGAGAGGTACCTTAAGAAGGTGATTCACCCTCTCCTCAAATAAATGTTTTGGTGCAATTAATTGCTCTAAGAAAGCAGAATTGCCCTGCAGTGATGTCCTTCACTAGAATTGTTCCATTTGGCTGTCTTGGAATTTGTCTTGTTTAATATTTAGCCATTTAAGCATTAGCTAATGTAAGCTACCGACCTAGGTTTCTTGCACTGAGAAGAACATCCAGTGTGCATGCTAAAATTGATGCTTCTTAAAGGTAGCATGAATTACCCTGTAGATGTGACTCTTTTTCCATGTTCTACAGAAGGAACTGACACAATTAGCTTCAGCTGGACTTCAGACTTTTTCAGCTAAAATACAGCATAGATACAACTCACTCACTTTTAGCCATGTAGAATCATAGAATGGTTTAGGTTGGAAGGAACCTTAAAGATCATCTAGTTCCACCCCCTCTGCCATGGGCAGGGACACCTCCCACTAGACCAGGTTGCTCAGAGCGCCATCCAGCCTGGCCTTGAAAAAAATCTGAAAAAAATGAAAAATCTGGCCTTGAAAATTGGGGTGTTTGGTTTAAATAAGGCCACTATTTTCACTTAGCCTATCTTTGCGACTTAGTTTAGGTAACTTCTGGTCAGTTACTGTTGAAAGTACCACAGCAAACAGTCTTTCTTCCTGTGTTTGTCTGGGATAGAGGTGGTGACATTAAGAAAAGTCAAGGCAAAATAGTTGCTTTTAAATTTCAAATTACATTTTGTGTTGAGGGACTCCACTGATGGTTCTGCCAGCATTTCCCATTACCGTCTCCTATATTTAGAAATATACGGCTCCATCAACAATGAAAGAACAGAACTTGGCCTTCTAGAGGGTGACATTTTCCAATGTGACATAATTAAACAGATCCACACGGACAGTAAAATTCCTTCTTTTTAGGCTCTGGTGGTTTGAGAAGACATTTTATATCCCTTCTGGTTTACTGCATTGTAGTTTAATTTTCTTTCATTTTAATGAAAAACAGAAAAAATCCTTAAAAAACACAGAGAACTTAGCAACTCTGCTCAAAAGTGAAAGGCAGACAGAATTTCTGATATTGTACCTCCCACAAAGCAGAATAATCACAGTCATTTACTGTCCCAGAGCATGTAAAATATGGCAGGGATATTACAGAAGACAAAGCCACAATTGTTACCGCAGAAATACTAAGATTTGTAGCCAGTAATCTCTGGAGAATAAGAAAATATGAAAGTTGAAGTTTTACAGAGTGTAAAGATTGTAATGTTGCTGCCATTCTTTAAACTGGAACCGTTTGATGGAACAGCTCCCAAACTTTTCCACTGGTTCCAGCATGCTCCTGAATTCTCTTCCAGTTGCAGCTGCAGTCTTTTACTCCTGCTTCTGGTGATGAATCCTGCTTTTGCAATAAAACTTGTGTCGCACTCACAACCCTCACTGAGTTCTGATCCCTTGTTTATGAACCACTGCTCTCGTGGTACTTTTAAAACAGCCTATTTTTTCACGGGTACAGGTAGGCCATTCTGCTTTCTCCTTTTATAATGATCACCAGGGTTTTAAAAAAAGCAGAAAAAAGAGCATTAAAATGACGGCACTCACATAACATCGTTGCCACTTGACACTATAAGAAGGACAAATCGCATCTTTTGGTCTGCAAAGAGTCTGCCAAGTCCAAGCTGCCTCAAAACATTCTGCAGCAAATTTGGTTAGCACAGTTGAGGAAAAGTGATTGTCTGCACTGAAGTTTGCACTTTCTTTGTTATCATTCCCATATCTGTAGCTCTTTGACATAGCAAATCACTGCTAAGAGAGAAGTGGGAAGTGTCTGTCAGTTGATGGCCCAGCAGCAAAACAGACCAAGTAGCAATGTCTCCATCTGCTGCCTAGACTCGTGCTTGCTCCCTGCCTGTTCCCAGAGCCAAGAATTGAACTGGAAGCTGTGGGTTTCATGCATAGCAGTGGTAGGCAATCTCCAGTGCTACACATTGTCCAGAGAACTTCTTATAGGAGCTGGGGAATGGAAGTATTGTCAGTGCCTTTCTTACAGGAGCGGGGCGTCTCCTCTTAAAACCTAATGCTGTTCAAGAGATCACTACAGACTAGTTGGGGTCTATTTAAGACAGAAGGTTAGACTTGGTGCCAAAAAGAGAGCTCTTACCCTGTCACACCCGTACTGGGGCAGAAACTGCCCTGCCTGGTGGAAGGAATCAATGTGCTGAATATCCTCTTCATTAGGTTAAAACCTTACACTAATCTGAGACTGATGAAAGATGTAAAGGGAGACTAAGGAAAGCCTGTGACAAAACTGATCCTGTATCTAGCAGGATACCAAATCTATAGAACTTCAGGTTTGCGATATCAGGCCATTAACTACTGGGTAAACTAAATGAAGTGAGAAGAAAACGTTTGCACACATTGACATGAAAACAGAGTCTGTTAGATTGGGTCTGCATGCTAATCACAAAATGTATACCCCTTCTATTGTCATAAGCTGCTTTGTGGCCCGCAGTTACCCTCTTTAGGAAGTCCTGATTACATGTGTAATGCAATAGGGTTCTCAACCTGCGTTCTGAGATTTTACTTTCCAGTAGCCTCTCATTTTAAGGGCTGCGTGAAAGGCTTTCCACAGCAATAGCAGTGTTCCCAGTCCTTTCCAGCACAACTCCAAATGGAGTTGTATTGCCTGAAATTCCTCAGTGTGTGGCTGCTGTGAAAACTCATACTCCTGAGGGCGTTGTAAAAATCTTAACTCGGGGTCCAGGAGTAGAGATGGGACTCTGCTGTGAGAGCTGCTGACTCTCTTTGCAGTTCTGATTCAGGCATGGAGAAACCTACATCTGTGTCAAGATACGGTTTCCATGATCTCTTGTACTTTTAAAGTCTAAAAGCTCTCCGTGAGGCACAGATAAATGTGATCTTCATTGATAGGAGATGAAGCTGGAGCCCAAGAAGCTGTAACTTGCTCTAATGCAGGTTCCATTTGTAGCAATAAAAGCCCTGATAACCTGCATTTCCATCCTGTCCTGCTTATCTGTTTCTTACCAGGTGAAGACTATCATGAAAAATACAGTTTTTACGAGAAGCCGAACTGAAGGAGAACACCTTCCTATGGTTTTGTGTCTGGTGGGGTTGTCTGATGTCTAAGAAGAGCTCCCGCTCATACTTTTTCATCCAAAGGAGCACTAACAGCCACTCTGCTTTTTGTGAAGCAATTGACAAAATCATGTATCTTTTGAAACTGTTTCCCCTTTGCCAGATGCTGTGATTGCACTAGTCTCTTCTTCTTAGGAAATCAGACTAAAATAGCACTACAGCTGATTTTGCTTTTTCAAGCAAATTATCCAGATACATTAAAAAAACCACAACAACAACAAAATATTCTGTAGCAGTTTGTTTACTCAGGGAGTCCAGTTTGGCCCCAGAAGAGGTGCCAAGATTGCTTAGTGTACCTAAGAGTAGGACATGGCACAGTCCATGTAGCTTTCTGAGGCATAAGTCAGACAGTCAAATCTTGCTCCTGGTGTAAATCAGGAGTATTATTGAGCTCTGGGAAAGAAATTGATCCATAACTTCTCTGTCTATCTGTATATTTCTTCTGTCAGGGCTGTTTACATTTTCTTCTTTGTTTAATAGTAGAAACTGGAGTGGGTGGAAGGGAAAAAACCAGCATGATTGGCTATTTTTTTCTAACAAAAAATTAATTGGGAGGGATTGGAGAAGCTTTTCTCTTCTCTCTGAGGAATCTCATCACTGATTTGTCCTATGGGATGGCTGCATCTGGTTCAGCTTAGCTGTATCTGTCTTCAGTATCGACCCTTGATCCAGTTCCATGTCTGCTGGAAGGCTGCCTGTTCTCCCTTGCTTGCATCTTGCCATTTTTCTTTCTCCTACTACTCTTATTTCATTTTAGGCTTGTTTGCTTTACGGAAACCCCTGTTAATCATTCCAAGATCCGTTGTCAGGAAATGTGCTAGCTACAGTCATGTTGCCTTGATTTCTTTGGCGTTTTAATGCTACTTGCAGTAGCTATACTGTACAATCAAACCCTGACACTGATAAAAAGCAAAAGAGAGCCAGTAGATGGCACCATTTATTATATTATAGAAGATTCATAACCAAAGCCTGGAGGGTTTTTCCCCCTTAAACCTGGCTGTCAGTAAAACATAAATCAACCCTCCATTTTTCGAGACGTTACTTACAAGCTTAGTAGAGACCTCACTTTATATCCTTTCCCAGGGCTTCCTGGGAAGGATTCAGTGGCAATGCCTTAAATGGAAAAACATTTTAGAAACAATAATGGAACTAGAGGTCAATAGGATACAGCCCAGGGGAGCTTTCTTCTGTTTTGCTCTTAAAACATACCCCGCTGCTGCTTTACTTTCTTCATTCTATTAAATAACAGATTTGCTTTGAGGCATATCTCCAAACCCAATAACTTCGGAAAAGATTCAGGCAACGGTCAATTACAAACATGGTTTAGCTCATCTGTAATAATGAATAGTACTATTTCCTTACAACATATAGCAGCTGTTATCTAGGGCTCTCGGAGTGCTTCAGCACACTAATGAAGCATGCCTCGCAACACCTCTGTCAGATAGGCAATATTAATTCCCCAGGAGTCCCATTGACTTCAGTGGGTGCTTGCGTGGTTCTGCACGTCAGAGAAAGAGATACTCATGTGAGTAAAGACTACAGAACCAGGAGTAAACAGTGTAATATATTTTGTGCCATTTCAAGCATTTATTTTTTCCCAAAAGAAAAAAAATATAAAAGAGAAAAGAAAGTAGTTTTGCCTTTCAGGAGTTCGCCTTTGCAGCGTTTTTGGTAGGGGATCAGACTGCTTGCTTGTAGGTTAGCTACAAGTTTCCAGTTGGTAAAGCATGCACTATGTGTGCTTCAACGACAGATTTAGTGACTTCAGCGTCATTTACTATTAAAGGTTAAAAGCAGTTGCTCTTTCTAATCTTCCGCTGCACAGCCAATCTAATTTTAATACTGTGTGCTGTAGAAAAGGAAAGAAATGCAATGCTGAAACATTTAACAGGATATATTTTTCCATCTTTATTTTAAGTTATGAAAACTGTCTGCAAAAAGCTAGTAAGTGTTTCCAGTCAATGATAGTTTCCTGGCATCAAAAGATTTAGAAAATGAAATGAAATATCCAGCGGAAAAAAAACCACTAAGAGGAGAGACAATGAAAAAGAGAACAACTTGGATTTTCTATATTTATCTGTGTGTTATGTGTATCCGCTTCACTGGGCTGTCAATTTTAATTGGACTGCAACCTACTGTAGTTGGGTTCACACTGGTTCAATTAAAAAATCCTGTTGTTACTTTTTTTCCATATTGCCCATAAATAGGAGTATTGTAGGAGTAATAATGTTAACCCCAGTGTCCTGGCAGAATGCCAGCTCAGGTAATTATATTCTGCCTATGGAAATTTCAGTCGCCATTTCAGCTGAATACATTAGTCTTTATTTTCCATTCCCAGTCATCATGCTATATTGCACTGCTGTGTATTGCTAAAGAGCCACCCCAGATGTGGCTGCATTTTAGTGACTGCTGAACTAAGTAGGAAAACAAATCAGGATCTCTCCTCCTCCCAGGACAATTCTAGACTATTTACATCACCAAAGTGCAATGTTGGGGCTCAGAGTTGCTTGAATTAAGGATTACTTGATGAAAGTACACATGGAAAGTATGGATGGACTGTATAGATAATTAATGGTTTGTGGAAACCTTACATAGTGATGTGGTTATGACAAAGAACAGTGAAGGATTTTGTAGTCTCAGGAAGATCTTCACAAGCAAGGTAGGTCAGGCTGAGTCTTTGACTTAAAGAATGGTATAGCTTGGGAAAAATAATCCTTTAACAGCCTATCTGGTAGGTTTTCACAAGGACTACTCATCACCTAAGCTAAAAAGAAGAGGGGCAGTTGCTGAAAAAATGGTGATAGTGCCCTCGGAAAAGAGTGGCTGGAAATGTTAATTTTGTACATCATTTTCTCCATAGNTGGTTAAAAAAAAAAAAAAAAAGACACACACCCACCTCCCGCCCAAAAAAAGAAAAAAAAAAATAGGACTAGCCTACTGGAATGGGTTTTTCCAGAATGATTACTTATGTCTGTTTTGAAAATTGCCCATGGTGCTGTTGAAAAAGCAGACATCTGTCTACAAAATAATCAGTAGCAGCTTAACTCAGCATTTATTGACATTAACATGAGAAAGGTGGAGCAACTCTCTCCTTTCAATCCACCCCTTTTTCCCCCAAAATGGGGCAATAGTGTCTGGATAACCCATGTAGGAGTTAAGAACAAGGATTATGCTTGCTTTGGGTGACTTCTAAATACAAATGAAACTCGTGTTACAAAATGAGCAGAATAGTGATAAAGTACAATGGGCATTCAGGAAATCAGCAGCAAAAAGACAGCATAAAGGTCAAAACACCAATCTTCTCTTTCAAAAGATCTGTGAAGCCAGGGAGATGTGTGCTGACTCAAATGGCGGAGAGGTATCTAATTCTTACAGACTTGTGATGATGATTTGGCACCTCCTTGTCACTCGCGCCTTGAGGACACCTTCAGCTTACAAATATTGTTAGTTTTTGCTTTGTTAAGGTGGAAACTGAAACTGTATTTTAGAATTTGTCAATCTGCTATTTAGCTTCTATTATCCAAACCGTCTCTCTATCTGTGTTTACCGAGCATACGTAGTGTTGCTTTATAAACTGTCTTCATATTTTCTCCTTTGGGATTATAAAGACCTCGTTCAGCAGACTTTTCCTCATCTAAGTAAGAGTGATTATTTTGATGAGCCTGCTTGAGTTAACTGGAGTTTCAGTGGAACCGGCCATATGGCGGAGAATCACCTACGTGACCAGGGATGCGAGATTTGGCCCAAATCTTCCGCTTCTGATATGTGGTGGTTTTAAATTCTCCCAAATTTTATTTTTTCAGATTTAGGGGTGGAACACAGTTGTTTTCATTTTCTGATGGTGACTGGAAGATGAAAGATGAGCTGCGAGGCTGGTGACAGTTCTCAGGACTGACAGCATTAGCGTATGTATCCAGTCATACAGTAACGATGCAATCCGTTACCGTACGGTACACGGGGAGCTGTCAGGTCGGTAGCAATCCAATTAAGTTACATGGTTTCTAAAGCCAGATGATTTGAGGAAGCTTAAAACAGAGTTAACACTGTGCTGGCTCAACGGCTGTGTCAATTATCTGGTTGGATGTGCTTGTAGCTCTGGCTGCTGAAGCATGTGGTCTCTCTTTTTTCTTTTTCTTTTTTCCCTAGAGCAAGACCAGGGAGAACACATTTAAGAGTTAATTATTACCTAGCTTTATTATTATTTATTAAATGAGAATCCTTATATATATTCGAAAGAGGTGGTCATACCCCTTGAGGAAAAAAACACAATAGAATAGATGGATTGCATAATGTGTTTTTCAGGCTTTCTATTGAAACTGAAATATTAAAGTTCCTTTATAGTAGCTGAAGTGGCATTAATTTGTGTGGAGGTCACTGTTTGACCTTTGCTGTGGGAAGCCTATGCGATTCTTGTCAAAACCTTTTCCTTCTAACCTTTCGTTTCTGATATCTGCCTGCATTTCTGTTTGTGCTGTTCTCATTATCTTTGTATCTGAAATGCGTGAGACAGAAAAGGAAAGCAGCTCCATGGCATAGCTATCTTTTCTTACAACTTCTCTCTTTGTGGAAAATTCATCAAAAGCCCTGTGTGAAGTCCTGTCTGAGCTCAGCCCTCCATCCTTCCAAGGTGTCCAAGGACTTGCAGTCAGGTAACCTTATCACGCTCTTAACGCGAGTTCTTCACGGGTGCATGTGCTTCACTTTTTGTTTAATGATTTGTACAAGGAGCTGCCTTATATGCTTTGTGGGAAACACAGGCAAGATTACCTTATTTCTCAGAACTCTCCTTCTTTTTAATCAGAGGGCTTGTCCACCCACCTAAAATAATCTAGCTCCCTCTTGGCGAAAAGCCTGAGGAAAGAGAAGGGTCACTCACCGTACGTTAACAGCAGCTCACCTTCTTCATCTCAACTGGAAATTAGAGTCATTGTCCAGTCCTCCAAAAATACTCTGCTGCCAATTCCGAGACGCAAAATTACGTCTGCAACAAAAATGATGATAAAATTCGTATTGATTTCACTGGGACCATGATTCCAGCCCAGATTGGTAGATGTAAGAAATTACTAGCTTGATCTCATCTGCCACTCCAAAGAAGGAATCAGGAGAGCTGGCCACACCTGCACAGGAGTGAAGACAGTGCAGCTTGTCAGGTACTGTATTTCAGGAAAAAGTGAATTGCAAGAATGAAGGAAAATTTACAAAATAAAGCCAAAGAGGGAAGAACAGCGTGGCTGCACATCTGCTTTGGAGACCCCCAAGCCCAACCCAGCTCTGCAAAGGTTCCTCAGAATTTCCACTACCAGAGTTGACAGAACTATTTCATTTTTATACCCTGTAATGGAAAACACATCTTACTCTTGTATGCCATATTGGACCCTGATGGAAAATGAAATGTTTTTCTCAACAGTTGAGTTGGCATGAGCATTCCCATCAGCTCACCTCTTGCAGAAAAGGTCCTGCTAAGCTCAGTGGTTAGCCAAGTCTGGCCTTCTGTGAAGAATATGCCAATATTGATGCTGATATTGATGGTTGTTTTTTGCAATGGGTTTTAAAGAGTTGAACCATAGATTGTTTCGTGCTCAATTGCTCCATCCACCTTTTTGATGTCAAGATACTTATCAATACATATTGATATATTTCTTCCTGGCATTCTATTTGCAGGCCAGCAAAGCTGACCCATGAAGACAGACACGTGTGTGTCTTACAGTACAGAAATGACATTCTCAGTAGAAATTCAAGTCTTCTGCTGTGAACTGGAGCACACCATCGTGTGTACGTAGAAGGCAAAGGTTGAGAAAGAAATGAACAAAAATGGCCCATCTGCAGTCGCTGGCAAAACTCCCGAGAGAAAGCCAGGAAGAAGAAAGGGAATCAGAAGAATTTTTAAATGCACATTTTCCCCTTTTATCATGTTTCTAATCCCATTTTCTTTGCTTCTCTTTGTCTTGCTTTGTTGTTGTTTGTCTCTAGCATGTACGTTCTCGAGGCTTTATAATGCTTCATCTTAAGGGGAAACCTGAAGAGCGTATTTTGCCCGCTAACGAATAACCTGAATTTTTTTCATCAACTGAAGCCAATCAGAGGCGGGAGATTACAGTCGACAGAGGACTGAGATTTGCATATTAACAGCGCAGTTATTGAAGAATAGCTGTCTCGTATTTAGACCAAA
>RSEF01000001.1:192168088-192225229 GCA_003993805.1 Himantopus leucocephalus | reverse complement strand
CCGGCTTCCGAACCCCGCTCTCCCCCCGAGAGTTCGGAGGACCCCGGCAGCCCCCCCTGCAGTTTGCAGAACAGTGTTTGGTGGCAGCAGGGGAGGCGACTGTCCCATCCCTCTCCTCCCCTTCCTCCCCCCTTCCTTCAGCAGGTGCTTTAAAGCAGATTTGAGCGAAGCTGTAGGTGACGGGGACTTGGTGTGCGACCGGTGAGGGACAGGGGAGCCGCTGGGCAGCGTTCTGTCACTATCAACGTTATTGTTGCGGGTTCCCAGATGGGGAATTGCTGTATCCAACCCTGGCGAGGGGTGGGATTGGTTGTGGGTCGTGTCCATCTCCGGTTTGCTTTGATCTAATCGCTAGAAGTAGCTTGCTGTTGTCTGGGGTGGAAAAAGCTCTCTTGCGTTTTACTCTCTTCATTCTAAGTGTGTATTTGGTGAGGGCTCCTGGTTTCTGAAAGGCACGTTAGAGGCTGAGTAAATCCATCTCTGGGCAGGAGAGACAAGAAGCTCTCGGATCCTGCCTGTGAATTGTGTATTTTCTATGTTGCGTGTTATTACTTTTTTTTTTTTTAATCACTGCAAGTTCTGCTGTAATATGTCTAAAGCTTTGATGTCTTTTGCAATGTACCTCATTCATTTTTTTTTTCCCCCTCAAATTTAAAGTAGAGTGATAAAATGCACAGACATTAATAAATAAGTTGAAAGGACTTTGAAATAGTGCATGTTGCGCATGGTGTGAAATTGTAGATATACATAAAAGGGTAATAACTACTCTGCAGGTTTTATTTAAAACCTTTTTGTCTATGGCTTTGTGCTGAAGTCTCTTCACCTGACTCTCAGCTTTTAAGTATGATTGTTTTTTGCTGTTGAGGTCTCCTGTCATGTTTTGATGGGCACCCTCATCTGCTTGGTTTTAATAATCTTGTAATCTCTCACCTTACAAAGACTTGCCAGTGTAAAAATACATGAAATTTGCTATTGTGGCTTTCAATTTTAGATCGCTTTTCCTGATGCTTTTATTTATTTATTTATTTGTCTATCTAGTTATTTATTTATTTATGTTACAACTGAAGGGGGGAGGGGAAGGAGGAGAGTAAGGAATTCTCTCCTAACTCTTCCATCAGTCCAAATGTGAAAAAAAAAAAGAAAAGAAATTAAGGCAGTGAAACAACCCTGAGCTGAATTCCAAGAACAAAAATGACTCCAAGCGTGTGTGCTCGCCTGCACCAGGCGTTCTGCAGCATGTGGTATTTACAGAACTTGCAGCGTACAGTAGCTCTCGAGTAGTAAGAGAACGTTTTGTATCCTCCGAAGCATGAGAGTCTTTGACAAGTCGGCAAAACTATAGATAACAGTCGAGGAACGCTGATACACGTGTGAGTGCATGTGTATAGAAATATCGCCAGACTGCTTAAGTTAATTTTTTCTCAGGATAGTTTGCCTTCCTCAACCTGGACTATATGCATCCTTTCCCCTGAATTCTGAGGCAGTTTTTACTCTTCCTCTCTGCATGCATGTGTTTTAATGTTAGTCTTAATATATAAAATAGTTAGTCTTAAAATATAAAATAATGTGGTAATAGATTTAGAAGACTCTATTGCCAGGCAAACCAGGCAATAGATCATGAAATCAGACAATAGTATTTTGTTTCCTAGCAACCCCCTACTGCGAACAGAAAACAAAACGATGGTGGATGCTTCCACATCACGATAGCTGTGTGTCGAAAGCCCCAAGTAGTAGGTACAGGACTACTAATTGTGCAGTGAGATTTGCTCCTATTTGCTTCAGCTGCTTTGTTAATATTTTCCTCTTTGGAGAAAGGAATTTGCTGGGCTAAGTGCAGTTAAACGGTTAACGTTTCACTCTGCGCTCCTAGCTTGATAACAATGTCCGTTAGAATGAAGAGAGCACAAAATTAAGTAGTAGCTGTAGAATTTTTGCTTATTAGAGCGATTTGAAATACCCTGTTCTTATTGCTGGACTATTTCTAAATCTATGCTATTACAGACCCTTGAAAATCAGATTTATCACCTCCTGTATCCGGTATGCAGTATCTTTTTGGACTTTGTCTCATTAGTCATCCTTTAGCTTTGTGTTTTAAAACTACGTTTGGTAGAACGTATTAAAAGAAAAATCCTTTGCCGCTAGCAGGAACGGAAAGTAAAATGCGAAGTGCTGCTTTGCCATGTTTACGTTCTTGGCACCCAGTTCACCCCTTCAAAAGAGCTAGAGCTATCACAGTGCAGCGGGATCGGGTCCTAAGCCATGATCTTTCTAAAAGCTCTTTTGATAATGCAGTAATTCCCTTAGTTAAAGTGTCTGAGCATTGAAATGGCATCTCGACCCTGGACCAATCTCGCATGCACTTTGTGCACTGCCATCTATCTGATAAAATCCATTAGTGCAAGCTGTGGATGCAACCCCGTATCGGTGCGGGTTTCAGCCTTCCAGCGGGTGTTGGTGCTTCGAAAGCTGCTGGAGATGCTGAACTGCCGTAGGGAAAGGAGGTGAGTAGGCACAGATGAGTATAGTTGTATGTACAATGTAGCAGAGGAGCTTCTCTGCTTTCGCCACCTTTCCTTCCTTTATAGGAGAAAGCGGCAAAAAGTTGTTCGCAGAGTTTTACCTACAAGTCTTTGCTCTCCAGCGGTATTTACGGTGGGGACGCTGTAAGTAAACACACTGGTAGTTTTCCTATCGGTTGCACCAGTGAATCTGTGACGGTGAAGGTATTATTTCCGTCTGGGAAACTATAAAATCACAAGAAAAATTCGCTGTGGGGAAGGCAGCCAACTTAATCGTGTATGCATTATTAAACAACAGTATTTGTGCTACGCGTGGGAACGCCGTTCTCTGAGTGACTTTGGGGTTCACAGCGTTATTTAACAGATCCAATATGCAGTCGCGTATAATTTATTTATACCACCTATAGGTATTTTTCTGGTTCGTCTGAAGTACTGAGGTACAAAAGTGTTACAACAGATGCCACTTCAGTAAAAAAGGTGGAAGTGGAATGGTCAGAGAATATTATAATCCTGATAAATGTCAATGAGCAGCTACTTTCTTGTCTGTATTTGAAATCATACATTTTAGTCCCATAGCATGTGCGGATGGTTTAGTTTAGAACATGTTAATTGAATTTTGGAAGGCTTTATGGATAGAGAGGAAATAGTCATTTTCCAATTTTTCTTCTCCGTTTCTTTCTCAGATGGCACTCCTCCCAAACTTCGAATCTTACAATTAGGTAGTCCGCAGATTAAGCATGCCTAATTGCAGTCCCCACTTAGCCTCTGCCTGTGATTACCAGGCAGCAGGATGAACGAAGGCAAAGAAAACAAAAAGTACAAACAAGAAACAAGAGGGGAAGAAAGGTCGTGAAGTATTCTGTGTGTAAACAATGGAAGACATTTGGAAGTGATTTTAAATACTCTCCACAAAATTCCTGTTATGCCAACTGCATTTGTTGCTAGTGATGAATGTAAAATCTTAACATCTGCAGTCATGTGCGTTGGCGACTGATGGAAATAGTCAACCCATGACCAAAACCAAAGACTACTACCTTCTTCCCCCTTCTCCCCCCTAAAAATCCATCTTTCGTGGAACAGTGAGTTAAGTCCATTGCATTTAAAAGCGTTTGGTAGACATGAATTAAGAAATGGACGGCTTATGTTCTCTCTGTTTACCTGTGCAATGATGGTAGTGGCTAATGAGCTAACGGGGAACGTGCTGCATATCTCACGGAGGTACATGTGCTTCTTCAAATTTTTCACAGGGCTTTTTTTTTTTTTCTTTTTCCAAGAGGGAACTGCAGTAATGAGAATGTGGAGTTACTTACTGCATGTTTAAATCCTATAGACTTAATGATCACTGTACTGTTGCATATTTACTTAGGTATTTATTTTCTCTTCTTATTTTAAGAAAGGAACAAAAGCATGATGTCAGTTTTGGACTCTCTTGAAGCTTCATTTTTAAATCCTGTAACATAAAAGCATTGAGCTGTCAATTCTTGCCAAATATGGAAAATAAACCATCCAAGTGATTACAGAAACTGAGGATTTGGTTCAGCAAAGCACTGACTTGAACGCCTAAGTTTTGGTTTTTGTTTTTTTTTTTTTTTTAAATGTATACTTAAGCTCATCTCTGCTTGCTGAGATCAACTGGATTTAAGCATGTGGTTAAAGTTAGGCATGTAATTAAATGCTTTGTTGAATAAGGGCCTCAAGCAAAACCTATAACCTTTGATACTAACATCTTTGCTTTTGAGTAAACAGACCTTTAGAAGAATTCCTACAGGATAGTAGAGTGAAGGGAAAAACATTGGGGAAAAGGCACGTTCACAGGGGTCTCAAATCAGGAACGTACTGACGGTTAATAGCGATGCTGGAAGGGATCTAGAATTAAGACACAGCAGGAATTAACACATGAGTCTGCAGTGTGACTTGATTACAGAACAGCACGGTTTGGGGTTGAGCTGATGAGAAAAAGGTACCATGTCAGTGAACAGAGAGGTGGGATTCCCTTTTTACAAAGAATCAGCCCTGAACTCTGCATATTGTATCAACAGGAAGATATTTACAATTTGAACGAAGGTTAGAGAAGAGCAACAAAATACTTGAGGGTCTGGAGGAACTAGATGAGAGGAAATATGAAAAAATGGACATATTCCTAGGCTGGCACTGAATATGGGCAGATAGGTTAACTACATGTAGGTATTTGAAATGTATTGCGGTAAAAGGAATCAGATTTTTTTTTTTTTGGTGTGCATTATGTGGGAGAATACCTAGGAATAGATGGAGAAATCAAGGAAATAGAAGTTTAAAATGAATTCTGGGCAAAAACTTAATGACAGAAAAATGTGTTGGAGCCTATATTAGTCCAGGTGTAGTGAGAGCCCCCCACCCCACTTCAGACGTTTAAAATGAGAGTAGGCAAGTCACTAGCAAGTGTACTGGAAGAGACAATTCTGCATTTTCAAGGTGGTGGAGTACAAGGTCTATCAGCCCTTTTTCATGTCTCTGTTTTGTTCTAGTTTTAGCTGAAGGTTACAAGAGAAACTAGGTCAGATACTGGGCCAACCATCCTTGACTTGATTTTTCTCAAACTGAGATGTTTGTACTTTGGCCAAATGGTTTCCAGCGCCAAGACAGTTGGGTTTCACGCTTTTATAAATGCATGAATCAGAACAGGATCAGACTGGGTCAATACTGGGATGGTGAATGTGCAAGGATCGGCTACAATAGATTTTTTAGGGAACAGCTCTGCTTTATTCATTTGTTTGTTTTCCCTTTTGAAAACAATTAGCATCTCGGGGTGGTGTAGGGGGCATAAAGGTGACAACTTCTTGTTTGTTGACAGTTTCTGCAGCATTTTGTTTGATCATCTAAGGAAGCTTTCTACCATCAGATAGCAATGATGGATTGGATAGAAGTACTACTGCTTCCTTCCTGTCCCCCCATCAGATGCCCTGGACTCATAATGGCTGTCTTCTGTGATGTGACTAGTCTGTGTGCAGTGCAAGTCCCGATGACTGCTGCCATCAGTGGCGTGTTTTCTGGAAGAGGCTGAGATGTATGGATGACCTTTCCCAAGGTGCATTGCTCCCTCATCTATTCAGACTGGGAGACAAGTCAGCCAGGGAAGATGCAGGTTCAAGGTGTAGTGGCAGTTTTCTTGAGGGACGCTTACCTGGAATGATGTTACTACACTGGTTTCTTGCAATTCATTTAACTTGAAGCAAGTATTCAGGAAGAAAATCGTTGGGCAGACTGATATCATCGGGGAATGTTTTCCAACAGCCATGCCAATTGCAGAGGAGGAGGTGGATTTCCCTCTGCCATGCTTTGTGGGTACCTGACAGCCAACTGTTTAAACAAGGCCTATTTTGGTAACCGTAAGGTAAAAACAAGTGATTCAGAATAACCCTTCCTTGCGTGATAATGATTAAATCAGTGATCTTGCAGGAGTACCACATACAAATGAAAGCTGATCTGGGGGAGAGCTGGTTGGTGAGAGTGATCTTTGGTTTAAGTACTTGATGGTGCAAGAAAGGGGTGTTTTGAAACTGTGGAATACGGGTTTAGGTTTCCTTTAGGTTTTCTGCATGCAGAATAAGATGGAAAAAGTTGGTCTGGCTATTAAAAACCAGTACACTCCCAATACACCCCAGGTGACTGCTTAAAAACAAACACTCTGACAGGTAAGCCAGATTCAGCCCTTGCTGGAGTTTGTCTCTAGGGGTTGGTTGATAACATTGGTGATAAGAGGTTTGAGAAGAGGTTGAATGAAGCTGGAGGAAGGTTTGTTCGTTTGTTTGTTTTTTTTTTTTTTTTAGGCAGAAAATAAGGATTAAGACTGAAGTTNTAAGACTGAAGTTGTTGCCAATACATTGCTGATGTTAGAGGGACAGTTTGTTGATGGGTGGATAATTTGTTGACGGACGGATAAGGTAGATAAAAAGAACCCATACAACTGAGTGGATCAAGCTCAGTAGTTGCTGGTAATGAAATCGGGCAGATTGGTTTACTTAGGATTACTTGTGTATGTTAATAATGCTCTTCTGTGTAAGTGTGTGTATGATCAGACTGGTTGGATGGAATTCTTTAGACTGAAAGATACTGTGTAAATGTAAGATTATTATTCAGTCGCCTTTGCAGGGAGAAGCTAGGTCAACAACAATCTTAATTACAATTTGATTCTGTTAATAGATTTTTTAGATATTTTAAAAGTTAAGTTAAATGAGGCTTTAAAGCGTTTTTATACAGGTACTTTTAACATAGAGTTAGCATTTAGGATGTGGGGTTTGGTATAGTAGATCTCATCAATACATGATGAGGAACAGTCTCTCCGTGGCCAGAGTGGATAACATTTTGGTATGACAGGTTGGCTTTCTGTAGATTTTAAAGGGATCTGTGCCTTACATACAGCATAAAAATGGATCAGGACATAGCAGCTCTGCCTGGGCTAGAAAACAGTGAGGGTGATTTTTACAGCTCTGTTTAGACTTAGCTGTACCTGTTAGGAAGCATTTTGACAGGGAAGCAAAGAAGAAATGGAATAGGAGTAGCTGATAAAGGCGTGGAGTAAATTTAGGGAGGTGGAATGGAATAACCAGAATGAGAGTGTGCTCTTAGAACGGGCGCTGGTACTCACGCCCTTATGAGAAGAATCAGGAAGACTTTCAGCGATGACAAATAAGTTTGTTTCATCTGAAAGTAGCAGATTGCTTCCTAATATTTTTGCTGGTCTGACATTCTGTGAAATTGTGTTATATCCTAATTCAGTGGCTCCTCTGCATATAGAATGAGAGCTTGCTATTTTCTACCAAGTGAAGCAGTTCCCTCTCATTCTGCAGTGGTAGAGGCCTGTATTTTGGTGGCAAAGATCCATGGATTAATCTCTTCTGATGACTTACGATGGATGTTGGCATTACTTCAACACTGACTCAGAAGAAAGAGTTGCATTTACCGAGTAAGTGATCCACTTAGTTTATTGAGAGTTTTCCTTGGAGGTGTGACCCTTGCTTAGCAGTGAAATCTGCTGAGATCACAGCCCAGGGTAGTATGGTTTTAGATGCATCAAAAATTGTGTGTTTATGGTCCTCTGCTGGCAGCTAAAGATGACGGGCACCTGGATGTGAACAAGCACTCTGCGTGGATTTACTAGCTGTAAATGCGTGGTCTATTCATGCATCCTTGTGCCTCCTCTACACACGCACATCTGGCTTCCACCATCTCCGCGCAGAGCACAAACGGAGGTGTTGGTGGCAGGCTGTTACACGTGAAAGCTGAAGACTTAAAGGTCCAGGAAAGTACTTTTGCTGTAGAATCTTCTTTATGTTGCCTTTCCATTAGCTAGCCTAAAATGAGCATCTCTTAGGTTAATTTTGTTTTAGCGAATGAAGGCATCCTTGGCCAGTTTTTTTGGTTCGAGGTTATTCATATCTTAACAGCAAGAGACAATACTGTTTATGCTGATGAGTGTTTTTCTGCAATGTAATCTCCTGTTTTGTGTGAACCAGATAGCCATTACCTTTTTATTTCATTGACAGTCCGCAAGAGAGCACGCGTTTTCAGTTCCTAGAGGGAGCTGGGCTAAACTTGAGCTGATACACTCCAGGTGAAAGCCTCGGTGTACTGTTGCCAATCTACTTAGCTATCCAGTTTCTTGCCAATTCTGTAAGGTTAATACTATTACAGAAAAACATGTGAAACCAGGTGCGGTGCGTATGTCATTAGTTGGGTTTTGCAGTTTTATTTTTCATGATGCGTTTGTTTAACTTCTGTATCATTTTGCAGAACATACGTAATGTGTAGTTTATATTGTTTTCTTTGCAAAATAGAAGGCAGCTGTAATTTCAGCCTGGGAAGGAAACTATTAACATTTTTTAAGTAAAAGAGAGAGGCTGAAAAATTGGAATTTCTTCTTCTTGGAAAATATTAAGGGAGATTATGTAACTGCATAAAGTCTCTGGGGGAAAGGAAAGAGAAGGCTCGCTGATAATGAAAGAACGGAGTAGCTGCTTAATGTAATCCGCTCTCCATGGATAGTGATGAGAAGGAAGAGAATGAGGAACTCCGTGGTCAGAGCAGGCTTCATTTGTTCGAATCTGGAAGTAGGCAGCACGTCTGACAGGGCAGCTTTGCGTAAGGCCAGCTTGCCAGTCTCTCACCTAGGTTTACCTTTTCCATAATAACAAAGTTGATTCTGTTGGGTACTACGTACTACAAATAAAATAGAAATGATAAAAGTAATAATTTTCAGGCTCATCTTGCCCAAGAATAAAGGGAGTAGTGTGAAGTGAGTCAGTCAACCCGCTGTAATCAAACAATTCTTCTATACCTACAGTATAAAAGCTGCACGAGTAGCTAGACAGAACAGACTAGTGGTCATCTTGAAATCATGCAGAAAATCCATTTCTTTTGGTTCTTCAATGTCAGACGGGCTGCCAGATGAAACTGAATATTGAATTGAAAGCAGAAGATAGAATTTGATAATCCTGAAGATGAGATGCTTTGACAACCCTGTCATCATTGAAATATAGCTGTGATGATCACTGAAGTTACTGTTCTAGTCGTTTCGGTGGCTCTTCAACGTCGTTTCGTTCTAGAGGAATCGGTTTGTCTTTGTTATCAGGGAGGACAAAGAGCAATAGCCACTCCTATCTTGAACATGAGGAAAATGAAGACTTCAAACTTGGTGAGAAACTTCCTTTCGTGCTAACATTGCTGTCAGCATAACACAAAAGGAGCAGTGTAGGATGAGATGTAAGCCTGTGTGTACTGCCCTTTTAAAGACGTTTAAATTCACTAGTTCGCTGTTAAATGGATGAAGGAAAAGGGAAGTGCAGAACTAAACCCCCAAACCTAAAATCAACAGCACTTTCTGTTAATGCAAGGTGGCTCAGTGAATATGAGAAGTGTTCAGAGAGTGGCTATAAGCATCCGTGCAAGGAAAAATGCAGACCTTTGTAATGTTCTCAGGGGTGCAGCGTCTCTTAAGGGATGCCATGGGATGCCTGTACGACAAGGACATGTTCCGTATGTGCCTGAGGAGCAAGTGTAGTAGTGGCAGAGACAAATTGAAATGAGAACTTCTGAAGTAGGTTTGTCCTGATGCTGAGTTCATCTCAGTGAGAAAGAACCATCTGTGTAATTAGAAGTTAGCTGGAAAAAAGTGTATTTATGCTCTCTCCCTTCAGTTACTCTTGGACATCCTCTGAGGAAGATCTTATCTTTATTTTTGCCTCTACTCTGTGGTCTTCAATAATGCAAGTTTATTTAAAATGAAATTGAACATGACTTTTGTAAAAAAAATTTATACAGCAAGATACTTCCCAGAGGATCGGTAATCTTAGGAAAGCAACTAATGATGGTTTCAGAAGGATTTTGACCAGCTATAGCCTGATGACGCTCCAGTTCAAGCGGAAACTTTCTTCCTCTAACTTGCAAATAAATAACACCAAATTTTTGAGAAAAATATTGAGGGAGACCTCAGCAGCTGTAGAAACTGAATGACAAGATTAATGCTTTGAATGAAGATGGAGAACAGAAAGAAGTCTGATGTACGACGAAAAAAAATCTTCAGTGCCTACAGTGAGTAGAGTATAAGTAATAGGCTGAAGATGTTGCAAGAAATAACAAGTTTAGGAAAATTTTTCTAGTGGAAAGGATGCAGAGGGGTCCTAGAATGGATTGTGTGAACATTGTGGGGCCTTTACTAGTTGAAGCCTTCAAGAACATGGTAGATAGAACTATGTTGTCTTTAAGGGATGTAACTGATCCTGTTGCATAGTTGTTTCCAGCTCTGTTTCTCTGCGATTCTCACTAAGCCTTACAGTGAGTGGGATAAAAGGAAGTGGGACAGTCAGAAGGAGCATGGTTTCATAACTTAAACTGAAATCCAGATGATCAGTCTGTTACCCCTGTTTGTGTCGGAACAGTGGAATATGTAGCAGTCAGGTTACAGGAGATGCTGGCAGTAGAACATGGATGTTTCAGGCTTGAAAATATTTTCTTCCCTGCCCAGCTCAATGCGGAGCGTTTTGCCATGTTGCACTGTTAGGCTTGAAACGTTTTGATAAATTCACTTTTTCACGCATGGTCCCTTGCTAACACAGCTTGAGGTTCAGTCCTGGCTGGTGCAGAAGCATCATAAAGCATAGGTAGAGAGAAAACTAATCTGTCTTCAAAAGGCTTATGTTGACATATCCCAAGTTGTTAAGGCGCAACTAAAAATAGACTAAAAGAATGGTAGACCAGACTGTTTAGAGACTTGTGACTCAGCTGCGACATTTTTGTGTATTTTATTCAGAGTTGCATGCTTTCAGTTTTGGACCATGTTGGAGGAATAATCATGTTACAAAATGAATTTGGTAGTCTGTGGTTTGTGTTTTAGCTAGTGTAGGCTTTATGGACTTCTCACAGTATTTCCAGCGGCTGTCTTTGGTCAGAGGAAGAAAGTTGCCTGAATTCTGGGAAGCGTGTGGAGAAAAGACTGAGCGATGGACCCCAGTTTCTGCTTTTTTCCAGTCATTCACTCTATACCTAGTAGCAAAAGTAGCATGTAGACCCATAAAAATAACATAATATTTTAGGAGTACCAGAATATGAGTTCTTTTTGCAGAGAATTTTGAACGCTCCTAGGAAACAAATTGGTTCCTGTGCATTATGTGTTGATGGAGATTGCGTCCTTTGTACATGAGTAATGAGTCAAATGCTCTTTTAAGACGTATGGGGCCAGATTCTGATCTCCAGTGATTTAAATTTTGAGTAATTCAAGAGATATTCATGAGTTACACTACAATAACAGATTACAATCTGGTTCTTATTCCGTAGGATTTTAATATGGTTATAAAAAGGATATTCATCTTCATTTTCTAAATGTGTAGCAAGTTACCTAATTAATCCAATATTGTCTTCATTCTGGAGGAGGCTGTTTAACTTGAATTTCGTTGTCAAATACCATACAGACAAGCTTGTGTGGTGGTAACATTAACTAATGATAGAGTTATCCAGTTACACAGTTCTATCATTAACTTGAATTACAGTGTAACTCCAATTGTTTTCAGTAGAGAAAGACCATGTTGCTGAAAGGAAGAAAGCACGCTATTTTTGCAGTCACTATGCAATTAACTCATATAACCTCTGTGCTCGTCATGCTTTGTATAAGATCCAGGGTGACCAACTGTAGGTCACTTACATGAGAACAAAGACCCTGGGGCTGAGAGACAGTTTATTAAGATAATACTGTGGTGTGAAGATCAACTGTCACAGCAGTTGCCAGTGAAAGCGTGTCTGTAGTTACTGTATACTTGCAGTAAATAAGAGTTGCCGGAGTTGGGATATTTTGAATATGGAAGGATGGGGAGAATAACCAGATAAAGGGTGGTGGTGTGACCGTGGAGCCAACCTCACCTTGTTTTCCGCAGGTTCTCCTTCGGCGGCGATTGCTCTGTGGATTTTCTGATGCAAGGCTGAGTACCTACCATTCAAACCACGGGACGTTCATTATTTTTCTCCTTTATTCAGCCGCTTATTTTCATGAAAATGAAGGGACTCTTCCTTCTGTCAGTTTTGGTTGCTCCTTAACCAATGTCACCTAAAGGTAGTGAAGAGAAGGGAGGAGAAACAGATGAAGATGCAGACAGAGCATCATTTAAGCTTCGTTCTTAGGAGGTAGAGCTAAAAAATATTTTTCTCAGGCATTTCTCTTTCCAGATAGAAAAAAGTTGAATTGAATTCTTTCATCCATGCCAAGGAGTACAAAGTGTATTGTCACTTGCTGGTGCCTCTGTGTATTTGTCATTGGGAAGCCCACAGCAATGTGCTTTCTAAATGGTCTATGAAAAATGGACGTACAATCTGTTTAAAACAAAATAAACTGGTTGCTTTTATCTGTTAAAGCAAACCAAAGCTGCTGTGGTTCGTAGGCCATTTGGTGCCCTTGGAGTGCGTATAATGGCAAGTCTGGTGAGTTGCTACTGACCATAGTAAGAGGAGCAAGTTCTTCCTCACAGTGCCTCTTTAAATACTTTCTGAGTAAATTTTTCTTCTAAAAATCTTTGATAATTTATAGTTAAGTTTGCAAGTGTCTTATTTCAGCTTTACAAGAACATCAGATTTTGCTCTCCAAAGCACAAAGAAAACTCCACGCTTAAAATTCAGTTTTGCAAACCCTTCCCCCTTCCTCAGACATTCATATGGAAATACACCATTAACTGTGAAATTCCCTAGCAACCTTAACAGCCTAGAAGAAGGGATCCAAAACCCAGCAATACTCCATTCTCAAGCGAATTTGTACTGTCTATTGTTAATATTCATTATATTCTAATAAGGGACTTGAGAAGTTATTTTCAGGGTCTCTCCTCCTTCTTTCTCTCAGCTGCAATGATTGTTTTGTTGGAACGGTGCAGTATTCACTGGTGGAAAGTGGAACCCAAAGCTTCTTTCTTACCATCTCTCTCTGGAAAGCCTTCAGAAAATCCACTTTATTTCATGGTGATTCCTTTGCTAATCGGTTTAACAGCCTATATTTTTTTTTCTGATAAATTAGTCATTGACAGCTGATAGAAGAATTATTAGTACTATCTAACGTAATAAGTGGTTTGATAACTCGGCTTAATGGGAGAACTCGTAATTTCATATACATGGTGGCAGTAGTATGTGCTGCTGCATGTAGTGCAGTGACTGCATTTGTACCTCGTAATTCTCTTACCTAGTAAAGACTAGTTATCTTAAAAAATCCGGAGCTGATGCTATGGTATGCAGAGTCTCAGGTGTTTGAGTGCAGAAAATCATTCAGGCGTTGCTTCAGCTCAGCCATAATCCCATGGGAGCTGAGAAGTTCTGGCAAAAAGTCCCACAGCTTGACAGAGACAGGACTGAGCCCCGAGCTGTCAGCATCGAATGAAGCTTCGTTAGCCAATGAAATGAATTTCACTTACTTTTCGTACCATCTCTGGTTTCTAGAGTAACTTCTGGGGAGGAATGTAGAGCTGTGGTTGTTTGTAGTTTTTTTTTTTCTTTTGTGTGGGTTTAGTGTGTTTTGATTTTTTTTTTTTTTTAAAATTTTAAGCGGTCCCTTCTGTATGTCTGTCTCCCTAGCCCTTTTTGTCTTGCCTTCCCTCCTTTCATTTTTATAACCCTCCTTTCTCTTTCTCTTTCTGTCTGTCCCATGTCATTTTCCCGTGACTTCCATTTCTTTTATATTTCAGATTTGCTATTTTCTGTTTAATGGACTGTCCTCTTTATTACTTCCCTTTTCTTTGCTCCCTTCATCCTTTCTTTTGACTTTTCTCACTTTTTTATATTATGAGGCTCTGTCATAAAGAACCTAATTAATTTATTTCTACAGGGATAAGATTGTAGACCTTATTTTTTATTACTATTTTTCTTTAATTTTATATTTGAAATTTGCCAGAAGTGCTCTCTTTCTGGAATACCATTTCATCTACTCTAACTTTTTGGTTTTTGTATCCTGTGCAAGTGACAGAAATGTTCCTGCGTCGTAGGAAGTAAAGATGGGCAGCGGATGTAGCCCAGCAGCGCTGCATGGCCACACTTAATTTCTTCTTATTCGGAGGCTTAGAAACTCGAGCTTCTCTCTGAGGCTCAGGACTCGGGTAGGCTGTCCTGTCACCTGAGTTCCTTGCTTTCAAAAATAATTTTTAAATAATAACGATATTTGTTTTGCTCCTTACGTTACATAAGATCAGTAGTATGAGAGGCTACTTGTGCCTAGTGTAATAGTTTTGTACAGTTGTCAGAATTTTCATGTTTTTGCTCGAAGAAAGGTGCTTGCTTTTATGTCGGGATCCTTAATTTGAGGTAGTTGTTCCAGAGAAAGGAATGTTTGTACCATGTGGTATCTTTATTTAGCTTTTTTGTGGGTAAGTCAATTTGAGAAATGTGGTTATGTATCATTAAGGTCCATAATCTGAAATGTTCAAAGACACACTTGCATGTCTTTAGTATCAAAATTTGAGTGTGAAATAGGTAGTACTATTGGAAAGCTAAATGAGTGGTGAGTCAAAGTAATTAAGGGAAAGTAAATAATCTCTAAGGTTCTCATTCCCCATGAAACTAATTTCGTATCTTATCCTTCATGTATTTAAAAATAGTTCCCTGCTAATTCAAGATGCTTGTGTACTATGTGTGTGAAGAGCACTTCAGTCCTATTGAAAGGATGGCAGATTAGGGAGTTATTTTCAATGGGCTATTCTTTTTATTTTTTTTTTTATTTTAAGAGAGACATTCATTTGAGCAATGTAAGTGAACAAATCTTGCTGGAAAAACAGCTTGATGTGCGTGCAAGACAGCAGGTGATCAGGCGATAATTTTGTGGTGGCTTATGACTAGAAAACCTTTGTTTTTGTCTTTAAAGGCAGTACTTTCTCTACAAAGGTGGGCTTTTTTTCCCAGCCTAGTAAGGCCTTAAATGTTCTGCCATATATGCTTTCCTGTTTTACCTCCGAAAGATCTGTGTCTTGTCAGTGCCTGTGCTACTTGGAATATGGATTATTATTTTTTTTTTCTTGAACTAATAAAATATACCTTGTAAGATGGATGACACGTATTAGAAGAGCTAAACTGCTCTGGAGCTGCCGGTCTGCCATGCGTGAGTCCGGTGGTGGTCTGACGGGAGTGTGACGAGATTGCACTGTCAACTCCATCAATATCTTGAGTAGTTGTCTTAAGAGGGCTAATATACGTTCATGACATGTCTCCAGGTTTCTGTGTCGAAGAAAATAAACCTCATTTCTTTTTTTTTATTTCTGTGTGCATCCTGCCCTTTAACTCCTGAGGTTTTCTGTTGCCCAAAGAGGCATACTGCATATGTAGATTTCTTCTTTTGACTCATGGAGATGCAGGTAGTGAAGTGACGCGGCAAGGCTGAAATAGCAAAGGGACTCAGGTTCATACGTACAGCGTGCGTGAAGCATGGTACTGTGCTGAAATGCGTGGAGGGACTGCACAGGCTCGCTCTGGGCATGTAACATAAGTGCCTGAATTAAGAGCTTACACAGTATATGTACTGCAGCCCCTCGGGCTCGGAATTGTCCGCTCCAGGTCTCTGAATATCTCTGACGAGTGTACAGCAACCCAAGGTTAAGTCATAGCAAAGTTACGTGTCTAAAGTAGCCAATGTAGATGTATTCCCTCTGCATCCGACGAGGATGCTGTGTGTTAGTTGTTAAATAGGGATGCTGACCTGTTTGATAGTGAATTTGGAGGAGTTGGAGATGGGGCTTTTTTTTCCCAGATCTGCAGCCTTGCAAGACAAGCTGGTAAAGCTTTTTTTTTTTTAATGCAAATTAACAGAAGCTTTCTGGTTTATTAAGTGTGGATCCTTGTGCAAATTTAGGACTGGAACTTAGCGCTTATGTCCTGCTGTCCTCATGTTCTCTGAAATCAATGAGGAGTTTGGTGTGGAAAAAGTCAATGCTTGGCCAGGGTCCTGCAGGTTTGGTGAAAGAAAATAAAACCATCAGTTAGTATTCTTGAGAGGAGAGTAAACCTATTCAACGTAAAAGGGAATTCTGTAACCTCTTATCTGCAGCAGGAAAGCTGCTTTTTATTAATCGATCAAAGGAAATGTTGAAAATAATTGGAAAAATGACTTGAGGGAGGGAAAAGCAGAGTTAAGGAATATTAGTAGGAAGCTGATATTGTTTGTGAAATCAGACTATTCTTAAAGCTTTCATATGCTCTATGTAGTGTATAGGAAAAAAAAAAATTTCCTTTTTTCCTCCTGAGAGAAGCCATGATTTTATCTCAGTAATTGAAAATAATCTCTGAAGTTGCTCCTTAACTAAACTTACATGAACCCCTTTTAAATCAGTTGTTATCTTTCAGTGAATTTCTCAATAAATGTTGCTGCCTGCGCTTGGATGGCATGTTCCTATATAGCAAATAAGGCTGAGCACATCCTATTCATGGCTCAAAGCACAGCATTTCTAGCCTAATTATGGTGGCATTTGGCAGTGAAGCTGTAGTTAAAGGTGCTTGTTGGTGTTTCTGTTATAAATTGTGTGTACTTGAATGGCTTAATTCATGCCAGGCAGAAGCCTGACTAGCTATCTACTGAGTAATTTTTTTCTCTTCATTAAAAATCCTTAAGTGAAGAAAACAGTTTTGAATTCAGAATTTCTTTGATCGTATCTGTATGTCTGTCAGTCTGTTTCTTACAAAAAATGCTATGCTTCTCCTTCATTTCAAAACTTTCTTCTGTTGTGCAACATGTGTGGTTACTGTGCGATGACTTGCATCACTCTCAGCACTTCGGGTTGCTCAAAGAAAGCCATGCCGATGAAAAGAGGGAAAGAAAACACAAGAACATATGGAATTGTCTGCGTTGAACAATCTGTGCGCAATGCTGCCTGAGAGCAAAGATGATTTCAGTTGCCTCAGTTACGGCAACTGGGCAATATTAATTTAGGGACTTCTCACTTACTAGGGACGTCGCCAAATGAATGCCTCACAGTTCCACGAACACTGAGCAATCCCTCTAGACGTCACTCAATAGTCATATCTGTCACGCTTGCATTAATACGTGTAAACCATTCTGTCATTTCCCACTGCATAATGACCAGTGCTAGATCCAGCTGTATTTATTCCACGTGTTTGGAAGAGATGGAAAAAAACCCAAATGGACTCAACTGGATGCAACCAGTAAATGCTATGAAGCAGTTCCTTCAAGAAAAAGACACAGTGAGTTTTACGGAAATANTACACAGTGAGTTTTATGGAAATACTGATAAAAGTGTTTTTTTTCTTTTTTTAAAGCATCTCCTATTTAGAGTTCTCCTGTTTTTATTATTATTTTAATTTATTTTTTTTTTAGGCAAAGGGCCTCTTTGAAGTCTGTTGAATTTAGTAAGAGTTTTCTGAGTGACCTTCTGATGTCTGTTTAAGGCTGTAGAGGCCCCTGAAGTGGTAATGCTGAGAGGTGTAATTGGCCCTATAAATCTCAATGGGTCATTAATTCTAAATCCCAATAATGTTAGGACCAGGATGCGTGTAACCGAAGCAGAGTGATGAGCATAGTAGGAAGATTTATGCAGGCATTGTCTTGCTTTGGTTTGCACAGTAGTAGAAATTATTTGTAATTTTGGCTTGGAAGCTTGCTTTCTACCTTAACATCAGTTCATGTGTATCACCTATTTGTTTCTGGAAATTTATAAATGCATCTTTTTGGGGGAGACGGCAGGGTTTTTTTGCATATCAGGACGTAATAGAACATGACTTGGAAAATCTCTGTGAGATGGATATAAACCCCTCAATTCTCACCATTTAACTGNGTTTTGGCTTGGAAGCTTGCTTTCTACCTTAACATCAGTTCACATGTATCACCTATTTGTTTCTGGAAATTTATAAATGCGTCTTTTTGGGGAAGACGGCAGGGTTTTTTGCATATCAGGACATAATAGAACATGACTTGGAAAATCTCTGTGAGATGGATATAAACCCCTCAATTCTCACCATTTAACTGTATAAAAACAGTTTTCGAAACATTACTGCACCTAACACATTTGCTGTTAATAATGACACCTCAAATTTTAAAGCACGTATGTAAGTTTTTGTTTGGTCTGTAGAGACAGGATCTGAAGTATACAGTGCCTGTAGCTCTCATGTAGGTACACCCCAAATGGGGATCCCTGCATTGGGGTGCATGATGAATTCACCATCTCTGCACGTACTCAGTGATAATTGCTGGCTAATGAAAGCCTTGCCATTATTTACTGTGGTGAGAAAGGCTTTTCAGTGTGTTCCTTGGAGGAAAAAAAAAAAGACAGACTTCACTTTGGCTCAGTGAGAATTTGTATCTTGCTTCCCTCAATCAGAAATTGCTGTAATACATCCTTACTCCATGGTTTGAGGTGGAAGAGATTGTTGCTATATAAATGCATAAGGAGTCAAAAACGAACCAGTGCAGTTGTGTGGCTTTTGCCACATGTCACTTGACTGCCAACCATTTGTCCAATCCATCTTAAAGTCCTCTTTGCGCTTTCCCATGGAACAAATTTTGCCCTCCTTTGCTTCAGTCCCCTGCCAGGGATTGTTCAGAGAGATGATGGTTGCACCATTACCCCCAAGGTGAAAAAACCCCAAACGTATTCCAGTACAGACAGAACACTGTGAGGAAACAGTTAAGATAAATAGGGAGGAAAAAAAAATACAAAACCACACAAAGAATAAAAATATCAGACTTNTAAATTTTGCCCTCCTTTGCTTCAGTCCCATGCTAGGGATTGTTCAGAGAGATTGAACACCATTGCACCATTACCCCCAAGGTGAAAAAACCCTGAACGTATTCCAGTACAGACAGAACACTGGGAGGAACCAGTTAAGATCAATAGGGAGAAAAAAAAAATACAAAACCACACAAAGAATAAAAATATCAGACTTTTTAAAATGAAAAAGGCCATTTATGTGGGAAATCCTGAGTATTGGTATTTTTATGTAATCTGAGGTGGAAAAGGAAATGTTGGGTGTCCCATAGTATTCTGCTATAACACCACATTCAGCTTTCTGAAACATGTATTTGTCATCATATCTGCCTCCATTTATAACTGGAAAGAGAAATTATAAAAGCTTATTGCTTGGTCTCCGGCCTTTCTGCGCAAAGGCATGTGTACTGCCTTACCAATTCTGAGGGACTTTGTTAGGGACTATCCCTACGAATGCTTGTTTAGGCACTTAGCAGCAACGGGGGCTCAGGTGGAAGGAGAAGAAAAGGCATGGTTTCTGTGTGTGTGTGCCTGCTTCCCTCCATTCTTCAGGCAAGGATTTCAATTGCAGTTTGATCTGTAATTTTCTGGCAAAGCAATGACTTTGACTGCAACTCTATCTGGTTTTTTGTCCAGTGGATGTCACAAAGCCTTCTACTGTATTTGAAATAGTTTCATAAATATTAATTTTTTTTTAAAACTCTGGCTGTAATCTTGTATTAGGGCATCTAACAAACATTAGTATTCATACACAAAATAATACATGAGGTACACAACCTGCCTAAAGAGCCAGGCCCAAGATCAGTGTAAGAGGACCTGAAGTAGATTAACTGACCGGTTGAGAATTTCCATCATAGGGAGCTTTAGGTGTGCTTTGGTTCTCTTCTGGAACAAGAAAAACTAAGTCAGGATCTGGGATGAGGAGAAAAGATGTAGCAAGAACTTCCCTGATGTAGGTTAACCATCAGACCATTCTTTGCAAAGAGTGATCAAATTCAGAATAGCTGTGAAGCAGCTCCTACCAGAGGACAGGTCTGGTGTGGTTGCAGAAAAGATTGGTGTTTGAGGAGCCCTCAACCAGTCTGAGGGTCGCACCAAATATGCCCAAATAAAAGGTTCTAAAATGTTCGCTCTACATCTCTAACGAGACCAGATTTCTAGTTTTCAAGACGGGTAGTCCTTAATTCCGTGTCATGCAGTTCCTTCTGCCATTTTTGAGTGCAAGTCAGAATACAGTCCTCGGTTCTGGAATACATAGCCTTTTCCTTGCAAAGAAACTTGTCTGCGGATAGTGGAGCACTCTTTGTTTAGCTTTGCTATGTAGTTTATGAAACCTTGTTTGATGTTTTTGTCTTCCTGCTTCTGCCACAGAAACTTTTTTTTAAGGTACAAATATGGTAGCATTGGAGTTAGTTTTGGGAAATGTTCTTCTTTTTTCTACATTTGAGCTTTCGTTTCAGAAATAACAAGATCAGGATAAGAACATTCACAGGATCAACACACTCCTCTGGGTTGTCATTACAGTGACAGAAAAGAGATGTATAGTGAAACTTCACTTCCATGTGCTGTATGTGGTGTCATTCCCTTAAATGATATGAATGGGAGAATTATCCCAGTGGATGTCTGTTATGATCCTTCTCTCTGGAAAGGTCGTTGATAATTGCTCTTTATCGTTTTGGAGAGGATTTGTTCAAATATATCTTGAGTATTCATTTTCCAGAGATTTGTGTCTAGGGGACTTAAAAGTGACAACAAGAAGAGTGCACAGTAGAAAATAACCATTTGCACAAAAGAAATTTTCAGTATTTTATAAGCGAAGGAAGGAAGGAAGAGGGAAAGTTCTTTTTCATTATGTTTTTCCTGACTTCAGCTCTTTAATTCACGTCTCAAAACCTCCGTTTCCACCTCTATGTCCCCCCTATACCTAGTTAGGGAGAAGAGGTCCTTTCACTTGGTGAAAGCCGAGGAAAGCTCAGTAGCATTTGTAAGAACTTTGCTGTCCAAGTATTTTCCTCTGTGTGTGGTAAAGTACTTCATTTTTCCTATTTAAATTTTTTGTTGTCAGTTTTTTAGGTGCTTTGACTGACTCTTCCATGTTTTTTACATCAAAAATGTTGGTGTTCCTTTTTACAAGCTCTTAGAAAAACACATCCGAGGGGAGGAAAAAAATGTATAGTTTGTACCTTCAGACTGCTGTTATATTGTGATAAGAGTATCATTCTGACTAAGGTTTGCTTTCCAATCTCATTTGTTTGGCTGCACAAACTTGTATGTCATATACATATCAGGGAACATTATTGTGCCTCAGTGAAGAGAAATTTCTTCCCAGAAAGAAGTGTAGATCTTACTTTGGCATCTGACAGGAATTTCAGGCCAGTTTAGAGTAAGAGGTAAAAAAAAATCCCTCATGAAGAAGAGTATACTTGGCTTAATTTTATATGTCATTGTACTTCTGTATAATGCCGATGGGATTGTATGCAGGAAACTTAAAAATGGAATTGGGTTTCTTAATTTTGGAGGATTTAGGAAGAACTGAAGGAAAGACAGGCTCTGGTTGTGTTTGATTTCAAGGTTAGACCAAAACTACTGAATGCTGAGTTAGATGGAATCTTTTCTCCATACAGAAAAGAAGGAAATCTGGTGATCTAATTACTAGATCACTCCTGCGGTTTCACCTATTTGGCTATTAACTGTTCAATACACCTTCATCTGGGGTGGAAAACCTCAAGAATGAATCTCCTGTTATAAGCGAGTGTTTTTGATGGTAGCTCACTCTCCTGTTGATATAATTACACGCCACAAACACAAGTCTTTTTAGCCTTTTTTCATTTTGGAGTTGCTGATTTCTGGATTCACTGATGGACTTACTTGATTTTTCAAAAAGTCCTTGAGCAAGCAGTGAGAGTTGGTTTGGAAACTGTTGTATTTATGGAATCTCAGCATCCAGTTTATGAATTCTGGTTCAGTTGCTTCATCATGGGATGCCCCAGGCGATACGCTGTTGGTGCCTGGAGCAGGAGTGATAGATGACCGCTAGCCTCGATGGTGCTCACTGAAGTGGGAACAACTGGTGCTGGAGTCTTAGTAAAAGAGACTTCAGCCAAATTACTCTGCAGGGAAAGCAGTGGGAACATTCAGTATTTTTCCAGAAGCAGAACAAAGTAAGTTGATTAATAAGACCCTGGGGAACTTGCTGAGCTTCAGGAAGCCAGGCTGACTTCTGCAGGAAAGAAGTTTGCTTTGCTTGACTGTCCAGCCTAGGAGGAAGGACATGCCCCATGTGGGTGATAAAGCAACATGACGTGGTTCCAGTAGAGGAGTCATATGTAGGGGAAAACAGATCCCATATTCCTGTTAGGTTTCTGGTTTCAGTGTAAACGTACTTTGGGAAAGGGAAGCAGAGAAATACAAGTCTAGGTAAGGTAAAACTGATTGTGTTAGCTCTGAACTATAAATCCTGAGTGTCTATAAAAACATAGTCCTGGGAAAGACTATGATTTAGCTAGCTTGGGGTCTTTAGTATCTTTGCCTGCCTCGATCACATTTCTTTGAAGAGATAAAGGAAGGGAGGGTGATCCAAAAAACATGTGCTACACAGGTCAGGTAAAGAGCAAGTACTGCCTACTAAAGGCTGGTTAGGGTCACCCTGGCTGAATGCGCTGGGACCTGAATCCAGTCGGCTTACTATATGTCTAGCTGGGAAACTGCCTGAGCCTTTTGAAAATGCATGAAAATACGCTGTCCAATTCAGATCAATTCCCTTAGAAAAAGGTAGGGAATTTTACTGCAAGTTGGGTCTTTAATGATACAGATTGAGAATCTAAGCTCGTATTGCCTAGTCCTGAATACCCACTTCACCAAGAATTGGAATAAATACTTTATGGGTAAACCAAAGCTATTCTTCTAACTAAGAACTAGATAGAAGGATAGTTGTGTTTGTCATATGTAAATCTGAAACAAATGGTCTACAGACCCTATTAGTTCCTGCTGTGGCTCAGAGGTCTGGAATCCTTTTCTCAAGTGTGCATTTGCCAACAAGTAGGGCTTCCATAGTGTAAAACCTGTCAATCATCTGCTTGTATATCGGCAGCGTGCAGCAGAGCCAACAGGGCATGAAAATCTAGACTGCCATTTTTTGGAACTAGAGGAGGTAGCAAAAGAGGCAGTGCATTTACTGAGAGCCTCTGTGTGTGTGGATGTCATTGCAGCCTTCATATTTTTCTTGTTTTTTGTTTTTTGTTTTTTTTTAACTGTTGTATGTGTCAGTTTCTAAGATGTCTAGTAAACTACATGACCAAAACTGTTATGCGTCCTAGATACTCGTGATGTCTTTGATGTCACTGAAAGAATGAGGAGGTAGATCTTGAGAAAGAGTAGCTTGAATTCATCCCAGGTAACTTTTAAAGTGTTTAACCAGGCCATCTATTCTAGAAACATACGTCACCCAACTTTCCTTTGAACGAAGACAGTCCTTCCTTTATAGGTCTATATCTGTAGGTATTGATTTTGGTCTTAGTGTGGCCGCAATCTTCTGCAGATACCTATCTGACTACATTGACTACGCAGAATTTGGGGTGGTTACGTACTCAGTTCAGGTCCTTCAGCTGGAAACGATGTTTGAGTGCAATCTCTCTTTTATACTGTGAGAGTGGTGAACAGCAGCTTCTTTCCATCATTTCTTCACCAACTATATACTGCCGTGCAATAATTTGGAAATAGATGGAGTATCTATACAACTGAGGTAGCTAACGATTGACCTTCAGCTGTGTTGATGAAAAGAACAGGTGGAGTCTAGAAGAAATGCTGAGCATCCAGTGCCTATTGCCAGTAGAAGCAAGAAAGAAAAGGCAGCGGCTGTAACTAATTTGTGCTTTCTGTCAGTCTTTGAAGGTACATAGCAGACAGCCGAGACCAGAGCAGTGAAGTAAACTTGTAAACTGTATTCCCTGTAAACTTGCTAGGCAACTTGGGAGAGTGACTTTAAGGGCTGAAGAATGATACGCTGATGTTGAGGTGCTTTAGGTCTGCCCAACTCCAGTGGAAGAGATGATGACTCCAATTTGAGGAGGAGTAAGGAAAGACATGTCACTGATCATTTCAGTCCAAAGAGGTAATTTGCCTTTTGAGTGCACTCAAAGGTGCACTTTAGAGGGGAATACATGAAAAAAAGGGGTAGCTTTTCTGGGCGTAACTCTACGGAGGGATCAGTACTGTGAATATATTTCATATTGCGGCAAGATGGAATTTTTTAAAAGAAGCTCATTAGCAACTTTATTATAAGTTAAGCAAATTACACTTTTCATCATTTAACTACTAATATTTTATTGAAGGACATTATTCACTAACTATAAATGCACTGGGCAGTACTCATATATGATTAACAATTAATTCATATAATCACCGCATAAAACACAGAATAAGCATTACTTTAGTCCGTGAAGTTCGCTGAGCATAATGCTATTGGTGTGTGATCAGAGCACATGCACGTGGTTCTTGCCTGTCTTTCTGTTCCTCCTAAGTAATATCGGGTATGGGAACTGGAAATAAACTACGAGTTAGTAACATTCCCAGGGCCCAGTGTCTCTGGGGGACCTCTCTGAGACAGACTCCAAGCAGCTTGTGTCCACAAGTTCAGACTCTCTGCTAGCTCTTTCCTCTAAAGTGTCTGGCCTCCTTTGTATTTGCTAGCAGGCGTTAAATCAGCTGAAGGTTATTTCTGAGTAATTTAAGAGTTCATTAGAGAAAATCATAAGGAAAAATAAATTGGTCAGAAAACAAACACTGCTGGTCCAGAGCTCTTTGATGAACATAGGCAACTAGGAGGTAGGTATAGGTTCAACTATCTTAATTTAAGGTGCAGCAAATTGCCTCTGGGAGACATCTTGCACTGATATTTAGGAATGACTTTGAAGGCCATTCTCACACAATCGGAGCTGAGTGAGCACTTCTATGCCATGCTTTATATCTGATAGGAGTTTCTGCTGGCCTAGTCAGAAGCAGAGCAGGACCTTTCTGGAAATCAGGCTCATATTTTTCCGCTGGCCTGGGAGAAGCGTAGAAGTCTGAAAGAGGCAGCATGAGGCCGATGCTGTCAGCCTTGGGGGCAGCTTGCTTGGGTGAGGTCCAGGACCCAGGAGGGATGGGCTGGGGGACAGCGGTGCCCTGAGATCAGAGAGCCACCAGGATCAGGCTTGGACTGTGCCTGAGGGTGTAACATCTAGAAAGAGTTTCCTCTTAACTTCAAGTAGACAGACTATTCTTTAGCGGTTTCATCTGTGTATTTTCCTTTGTTGTTTGATTTCTGGCAGTAGGCTATTAGTTGAGTCCTGCACAGCAATTCCGGTGCGTTGTTAAGATGCAGAATTGGAAAATCTCTTTAAGAATCAATATTAAGAAATGAAATATTAAGCTCTGTTCCAAACTCAAATGAATTTGAGAGAGCTTTTTCCTGTTTTTTCCCTACTGTAAATCTCTCTGTAAAGAAGCCACTATTTTTCAATGGCTGTGGCTTGCAATTTTTTGATCATTCGTAGATGATAGGATGCTGCCTGGCTGTGATGAGTATCCCAAGATGCTGATGTGCTGCATTCCCGTGTTGATTCAGCAACAGGGGGAGTTGAGTGGGTTCAAGGAGGGGCTGTGTTTTGTGGGGAGCCTTGTCTACAACAGGAATTGTATGAGTGAAAACTAGCACCGTACATTCTTAACTCCACAATGGCAGTAAGAGGAGTATGCAGTAGTGGTGGTCTAGCTAGCTTACCGTATTTTGGATGTCTTTATTAAGGCTGGAAACTTTAACATGTGCTTGTTTCAGTCTGTGTTCTGAGCCCCCCACATCTATTATATGCCATGGAGGCTATTAAAGCTTAGCTTAGCTCCCAGTATCATTCCCCATATTACAATAACTTAATTTTTGGCTCAGGGCACTTCTGAGAACGAATCTGTGATGTGTTTACTTTGGCTGGAGGAGTTGAAATGCTTTAAAGAAAAAAAAAAAATTAAAAGCTCCCCAAATGTTCCTGCAGCTTTGCTTTCTGCTTTTATTATGCTAATCTGATTGGTTTTAATGTGAGGGCTTCTTTTGCTCTGGGTCCTGTGTAGTCTGTAGTGTCATAAAAGGTATACCACTCCACAGCTAAGTAATGTCGACTGCCTTGTAACTTAGAAAATCTGAGGTTCTCAGCTGGAATACTGCACTGTGTATAAATATGTCCGTTCTTTTCCCTTACTTTCCTGAAATGTAGGAAGTCACCACATTTAATGCCGACGAGGTCTTACCGAGATGTCAAACTAAGAGGCTAAGTGGGCAGAAGCTTAAGAAGCACAAAAAGTTCTATTTTCATATTCGTTTTTTTTTTTTGGTCTTTGGAAAAAGAATTTCTAATATGTCTCATTGGTTATTACCATCACTTAGTTAACAGGTAAACGAATGTACGATTAGAATTGGTTGTCCTGTCTCTACTTTTATCTTTCTGGGACAAAGAGAGTAAGAAGTGACAGTGAGATATTTGTCAGTATTTGGGAAGTTCCATTTCTTTGTTCTGTTAGACAAGTTCACACCTGTGCGCAGTGCAACCATAGAGACCGTTCTTGCCTATTTTGTGGACTTCTCTTAGGAAAGACCACGTTAATGTTCACAATAATTCAAGGGGTAACGCAGACCTCTCCTATGTGCTTCTACAATTCTTGCAAGTGTACATACAATTATATAAGAATCTCTGTTTCTTTCTGCTCCCCAGTTCGTTCAGAGAAATCCCAGTGGGTAAAGTTTACGTTCAGGCTTTGTAGTGAGTGGTTCAGGCAAGTAGGTTCCTTTCCATGGCCACGTGCATTTAATGTATAGACAAAGGTGGTGAAGGAGGGTGCAGTTTGGGATTCATTGATGCTGTGGTGCTGATGATATGCAGGCCTGCTGCCTTCGCGCTGGACCCAGCTGGTAATTTCCTAATGTTTGGCTGGGGCCTGGGCTTGGATGAAAGGGAGCTGGCTGTAGCTCGGGCCAGATAATTTGGAGATGCTAATAGCTCGTTTGTTAAAACAAGTAGAGGGCTTGGCAGAGAGACAGGGAGTTTCTTTCTATCTTGTCTCACCCCTCCCCTCCACGTCCCAACTTTGCCCGCTGTTCACCCAAAGGGTGTTCATTTTGTTGGGTGCTCTTTGGAGTCCTCATGGACGCTGGTCACGAATGCCCTTTTCCATAGGTTTTTTTTTTTTGCGTGATTACAAGTGTTTCTTGTGAAGATGGATCTTACTATCATTGTACGTATTTCCATTTGGTGCAGTCTGGCTCATTGCAATGGCTTGCCCACGAGTGTATCTTTGCAAACCACTTAAGGAGAGCGAGAGAAAGAAATGTCAGCTGTTGTAGGCTATTGACTGCCAGTTACTGATTTGGGCTGGCTGGCATGAACACAGTTATGTCTGGTTAAAAGCGAGCTCTAGATTTCTTTTCTCTGCTGGCTTAGATTCAAGGGGCTTTACATAGAATAGTGTGGCTTTACATGTGATTTATGGCTGGAGTTCAGACTGCAGCTTTCTCACGTGCATTTGTAACAGATGAGGTCTGCCTATACGTTATGCTGTGTTTGATGCACCCCAGGATGCGGTTTGCCCTCTTGGCTGCCAGGGCACACTGCTGACTCCTTTTGAGCCTCCTGTCACCCAGCACCCCCAGACCCGTTTCTGCAAGGCTGCTCTCCAGCCATTCCTCTCCCAGTTTATACTTGTGCCTGGCGTTACTCCATCCTGGCTGCAGAATCGGGCATTTGGACTTGTTGAATTTCATCCCATTAATCATAGCTCAGTGCTCCAATCTGTGTAGATCCCTCTGCAAGGCCTCTTGTCCCTCAAGAAAGTAAACAGAACCTCCCAGTTTGGTATCAACAGCAAACTTGCTAATGATGCATTCAACTCCTGCATCCAGATCGTTGATAAAGACGTTAAACAGAACTGGCCCTAGAACTGAACCCTGAGGAGCACCGCTGGCGACCTGTTGCCAGCCACATGTAGCTCTATTCACTACAAGCCTTTGAGCTCTGCCCTTCAGCCAGTTCTTTACCCAGCACACCGTGAACGTGTTCATCCCACAGTTGGACAACTTGCTGAGAAGGATGCTGTGAGGGACAGTATCAAAAGCCTTACTATAATCAGACGGTCAAAAGAGGTGATTATCCCTCTGTATTCAGGGTTGGTGTGGCCTCACCTTGAATACTGTGTGCAGTTCTTGGCCCCGCAATTTAAGAAGGATGTAAAGGTCCTTGAGTGCATCCAGAGGAGGGCAACAAAGCTGGTGAAAGGGCTGGTAGGAATGTCCTGTGAGGAGTGGCTGAGGGCTTTGGGCCTGTCTGGTTTGGAGAGAAGGAGGCTGAGGGGCGACCTCATAGCTCTCCACAGCTTCCTGAGGAGGGGCAGTGGTGAGGGAGCTGTTGAGCTCTCCTCCCTGGGATCCAGTGATAGGACACATGGGAATGGTTCAGGGGAGGTTCAGACTGGACATCAGGAAGTATGTCTTTAGTGTCTTAGTCTAGACAGTGTGTACACAACTCTCTCCTTAAAGGGCCATGCTGTCTGCTCCCTGTGCAGAAACCATCATGCACTGTTGATGTTTCCTCACCGACAGATGAGTTGTGGAAGAAAGTGAACTTCCTAATTATTCCATTGAAGCTTCTGTTATGGCAAATGAGTATCTCGTGTTGCTTCTTAAAGAAGGGAATTCTTTATACTCAGATTTTCTGGCTGTCTTCAGCAGAAGAGCCACAGCTCAACAGCTTGAGGTTAGGTATTTTAAGCTGTTTTATCAGTGTGATCAACATTGGGTTTAGTGCTGTGTGAAGACAATTTCTTATAGGATAGTCAGACCCTAATTCTCTACTAGTTACAGAAGAATTTTAAAGCATGCCACACAAAGGTGATGTTTTTAATATATATATTAAAAATATAATACATATATTTTTACCCACTCCATATCCACTAGCTCCAATTTAGAGACATATGGCTGCATGTTTTACGTGCTGTAGATTCCATTGTCAGCTGTGAATAAGAAACATTGTGGAAGCGACAGTGAGATCGATTGCTGTGGTCAGATCTGTGTTTGGGTGGAGCAGGTGAAATTCTGCCAGGTAGTAACGAAGAAAAGATATTTCTGGCCACTATTCACAAGTGAGGTGTCCAAGCATAGAGAGATGAATTTGAACATGCACTGAGAGGCACAGGGTCTCATTTAAAGTGCCGCAAACTTAGTTAAAATATGCCCATTGACAGCTCTTGCCATCTTGGATTCAGCCCAGAATGAAGACTTCTGAATACTAGAAAATAAATAGGAAATGGACCTTGAAGTGAGCCTTCAGGTTTTTGTACAGGGTATACTTAGATAGGTGTTTATTGTTTTATTAGAAGACTATTTGTACTTACTTTATATTTGAAAAGATTCTCTAGTTAACTGCAATTATAGTGTTGTTATTATTTTAATGAAGTTTTTCTTTTAATTTAACAGAAACTGTGCTGTGTTATAAACGTGGTTTTGGTCACTTAGTAGGGATGGTAAAAACCCTTTGATATAACTTTCTTTAGCTGGCAACGTACAAGTTTTTTTTTTTTTTTCATTTACAATGTATATGTGTCATAAGGGGATGAAAATAAACTATAATTGAAATAACTTTGTTTCCGGGGCCATTCTTTCCTCATTTATTTTTATGTGTTCACTATTTTGTATGCCCTTAATTGAACTGTTTTATTTTAATCATTTGTATCACTTTGTAGTGGTGAATTTGTTCTTGTTGCAGTTTGGGCTTCAGCATTTCATTTAGCACTTTTCCTGGGAAGTCAGAACGTTAAATAAGTGTAGAAAAGATGTGCTGTACATCAATTTTGATTACCCTGAAAGCACTACACAGTTTAGATCTATAAACACATGTACAGATATTTTAAGCACGGAGGCAATTCTGCTAAACTTGATGAGTCTCTTTTCAAAGTTAGAGGAATGAATAGGAGTTTCGAAGCAGTAAACGCACAGACCCTCGCTTGTCTCTGAAATTCATTATTTCCAGAGCGTGATTTACTAAAGTAGGTGTGTATTTTCTGTTAACTGAAGTAATAGGAAAAAAGTTAGAAGGAAGCAAGGTCTCCCAGCGACATGAAACTGACAGTTTGAAAGATGCTGCGTGTGGTCTGTTTTACAGCCGATGCCCCTTCTAGCCACAGCTGACAGCAGCAGCAGAACAACAAAATCTTGCTGCTTAAATTTGATGGTTCATCGGTAGTGATCAGCTTTTTTTGGTTAGTAAATTGCACTAATTAATAAGAGGTTTTAATATATGATACTATATTTTAATAGCTATCTGGTGTAACTATTAAATTATGATATGGCCCATTAAACTTTCTTACTAATTAATGCAAATTTTCTTCTGAAAAGGTGATTCCCTACCCCCATCTCCTTGTGTCCCTAGGGAAGCTTTATTAATTTCAGCAGAGAATTGCTCGGGATGTTGCTTCCACTTTACAAATAGATTGGAGCTCCTTTTAGTAGGGGTTCTGGGTGTTTTGGGAAGCAAAGACATTAAAAAATAAAGAAGAGTTGGGTTGTTCAGGGAGAAAGGAGAAAAGTATCCATATATGGGGGGGCGGGGGGAAGACCACGATGAAAAGGGAAGAAAAAGAAGATAAAATAAAGCAAACTGCTGTGCATTGCCCTGGAATTTATACAAACAGCCCTAAGAAACATCTGCAAAAGCAACATTTTCTACATATTGTGATGGAATTTGGGGCATTTTTGTTGTATTTTTGTTGGTTTTGACTGGCTTTTCTTAAAACTGAAAAACACAGTTTACCAAGAATTTTTCTTTTCTATGGTACTTCCATTCAGGAATTCCATGTTCATGCAGGGGAAGATCTATTTCTTGCAACAAGTTTCTTTCATTGGAGAAGCGAAAATGATGCATCTGGTATTGCATACTGGTGTTAGCATTGTAATAGCCACACTGAGCAGAGCAGAGGCTTTGTAGTCCCTGCTTAAAGTCCCAAAGAACTGATCTTGTTTGGGGAGCTGGCAAGAAGATTTACTAAGGAGGCACTAGTAAAGATCAGTATTTTGTTCACACTACGAAAACCCTAAAGATGCAATGGTTCCTAAACACCATCAAACAGCAGATGAGATCCTTGTGTCATGGAAAAGCCAAGAGTTCCTCTGGCTCTCCTTTGGGGAACAGAGAGATCCTGATACCCAGCAGGAACACAATGCAGCAGCGCTGTAAAGGGCACTACTGCAAGTAAAATTATCATGACAATGCAGCAGGACTGTATGGAGAGGACTGACAAAATTTTGTTCCAAATACCCAGAGACAACTGCCTTTTTGCACAGAAAGAAATGAGAAGATTTTTGATTTTTTTGGGGTTTTTTTGGGGGGGCCCTTCTACTCTTCTCACCCTCTGCGTTCTCCAAGTGACACATCCGTGCAAGGCAATTTCAGCACAGTGACAATTATTTCCTTGCAAATTTCAAATCTTCTCCATGAAAGAACCATTGCAACTTCCTCTTTTAATCTCATTTTGCATCCCAACCCTCTCCCTGCTGAGAGACCTGTCCCTCCTATTTCACAAGGTCAGACTATGGTACCACAGTTGCCTAGTTTTTCTTTGAAGGGAGTGTGATTATGTTCAAAATTGCTTAAAAAACATAATTTTGAATTATCAAGTAAGGGAAGGGGGGAAAGCAGAGCAAATTTGATCATCTGATTGTGGGGGACATTTTCCAGTATTAGATTTTTTTATTTTTTTAAAAAATACATTGAGATAATAAGGCGTATTATTAGTAAGCAGTAATTATACTCCTGGCATAAATCCAGCATGAATGTTGCAAGGTGCAGAAGCTTTCATCAAGCAACCTGTATTCAGCCATCGATAAATTCACAATCTCTACGCAAGTAAATAAATAGATACATATCTGGTCTGTTTGGTAAATTCTTTGAACGAGTTCCTTGTTTCTTGTTAACGTGCTGCCGGAGGATTGTGGAGGTCTCAGCCCACCTGTCTGTCACTAACATCCTGGCATTAAAATAGACCGTATGCAACACAAAGCTAAAGTAGGCCGTGCCTTAGGATCTCCAAATTTATGTGACATGGAGAACAAAGTAACGAGTCTTCTAGCACTGTTTAGAAAAGCAGTGCTTTATCAGTGCTGCCACTGGCATCAGTAGAGCGGCTGTTTGCCCTTTTCCTCAGCCTTTACAGTTAACATCCAGAGCACACAGGGGAGAGAACAGTATCAGCTGTAATATGTGTGACGTATCTCTGGGACAAGCGGAGAAGATCCAATGAGTAAATGTTTAATGGCCTCTCGGTGGCATTACAGAGGAGCCTTTCTGGCTTGTCATCTCCTCTGTAAAGACAGAGGAAAGGAAAGTCGTGGTGGGTTGACCTTGGCTGGCACCCAGGTGCCCACCCAGCCGCTGTCTCGCTCCCCCTCCTTGGCAGGACAAGGGGAAAAAATAAGATGGAAAAAATCATGCATTGAGATATGCATTCTAATGCAGTCTAATGAAGAAAAGCAAAGATTGCATGAGGAAGCAAAGCAAAAAGATGTATTCTCTACTTCCCATCAGCAGGCGATGTCCAGCCACTTTGGGGGAAGCAGAACCCCAGTACACATAACGTGTGCTTCAGAAGACAGATGTCTTAATAACGAATGGCCCTGCTCCTCCTTGCTCTTAACTTTTATTGCTGAGCACAGCATGGATATCCCTTTTGTCGTTTGGGGTCAGCTGTCCTGGCTGTGTCACCTCCCAGCCTCTTGCCCACCCCCAGCCTGCCATCTTTTGGAGGGTGTTGGAGGGTGCTGCGCGGGTCCTGCTCAGCAGGTAGTCAACGCATGAGGGGGTTATCAACACCCTCCTAGCCAGAAGGGCAAAGCACAGCACTACGAGGGCTGCTATGGGGAGTAAACTCCATCCCAGCCAGACCCAATACAGAAAGGAAAGAAATCCTTCCATGAAGAGGCAAAAGGACAGAGAAGGTGTCCTCGCAGAGATAGAAAATAGCAGGAACGGTATCGAAGAGGCATCAGTGTACAGAAGCAGCTTGTGGAGTTGTGCAGAGAAGGACAGTACAAGTGGTGAGTACATGAGTGCAATCCAGCACTAATATAGCCATCTCCTGCAGTCTTCACAAAGCAATTTTTATAAGAATTCAATCACTGTTCAAGGTTTTCAGCAGACATGCAATACTTTCAACATTTGCTGCCCAGAGCTAGTAATGATTGTAAATTCAAAGACTTAAACTTCTGCAATTAATAATGGTGGCTCCTGACAATACTGTTCACCACCCTAAAGAAAAGTCAGTCAAAAATCCTACACTTACAGATACTTGTGATCAAAGAGCACAAACATGAGCAACATTTTAAAATGTGATCCTGTATATATGTGGAATAAAGTTCGAACTATTCTGTGATGTGGTTAGTTACTACAGGAAAAATCTGCATATATTTATTCATGCGGTACATGGCTCTATTACTCATGCTATTTCTTCAGTGAGTTATTTTTGACTAAAGTGCCACAGTTTCACAAAATGACCCGTCAACTTATAATAAAATGCCCTTTTAGTAAGTTACTGCTGAAAGGATGTACAGAGAAAGTAATGAAAATCTACCAGGCTTCATAACACAAGTTTTCATTTCCGTTCTTTCATTCTGTTGCAAAGTTTCCAGACAGGGCATCCATAACAGGGCCCTGATAATTTCCTTAGGAAGCTGCCTTTGCTGTATTTAACACTTTTTTTGGGTGCAATATCTCATATTTCTATATCCTACTTCATTAATGAGGTTGAAAAATACTGCTATTTCAAATTAGTTATGGGTCAGCAACTGCTAATTTTACAAGGCTGCGCCATTTCCTTCTCAGCTTTGCAGACACGCTCATATGTCATTCTGTGGCTGCCCAGGGTAGATGTGAATATCAAGTAGAATCCACGATATTGGGTTTTTTTCTTGTATCCGAAAGCCTAGCCAATGGTTCCACTAAAATTTGGAAGGATAAATTAAGTATTTGAGAAGTGAGGGGTTGTATGTGTAGCTGTCCTGATAAAAGGATAACGGTTGTGAGGTTTTTTTGAGGAAAAAAAATAAATAAAATCCTAGCACTCATGGATGTGACCAACCTGTGTAAATATGAGAGAACCTACTGTGGTAAGCATGCTGTTGAGAAACAGCTTATGTTTCTGAACAGTGATTCACGGTGTCGGTCACAAGAACCATCTCATGGCTCATCAGTGATCTCAGGAGAATCAGAAACCTCTCCCTGTCCTCTCCCCACCGGTTCTGTAAGAACTTAAAATTTTTGCTGGTTTTGAGACTTGTGGCAGTGACATTTTCTTTACTGTGAATGATCTCTTTGGGGAACAGTTCCATCACCAGGCTGGGTAGCTACTGACCAGGTGTGACTGCCAGAGGGGAGAGTAGAAAGCTTTTAGAGGAATACATTTCTCCATATTGAAAGAGAATTTCCTCCCTCCTGCCACAGTTTTAAGGTTAAGATCTGCACGGATATCTAGAAGCTTTTCTGCAGTGTCTCTCGTCTCCATCATTTACCTCTCAGCCTTCCAAATTCACTTTTGGTCTCAATATACAGCTGTTGAGGGAGAAATTAAATGCAAACTGTGTTGTTTCTCAACACTCAGCTTAGGTTTCCTCAACCTGGAAGCAGCAGTTTCCTGAAAGAGGCTGTGCCAGGGAGAGTTCATCTTGCCCTCTTCTTGTGCTCCTTTGTCTAGAGGAGCTAAGAAACCTTGCGGCTTTGGCCTGGTTTGAGGTAAACCTTCTGCCACTGCTACGTGACTGATTGCAAATGTAATGTATTAGCGACTGCCAGGGGAGGTGAACATAGTATTTCTTCTACATTAGTTGGTGTAAGTTTGAAAATGCTGCTGCGATGCACAAAGAGAAAGAAAAAACTGTCCGTGAAATGTTTGGAAAGAATCTGGGGAATTATCTACTGGAACAGGTTGCCCAGAGCAGCTGTGGATGCCCCATCCCTGGAAGTGTTCAAGGCCAGGCTGGATGGGCCTTTGACCTGGTCTAGTGGGAGGTGTCCCTGCCCATGGCAGGAGGGTTGGAACGAGATGATCTTTAAGGTCTCTTCCAACTCTGACCATTCTATGACTCTGTGACTTCACATGAAGTTGCACTTTAGAAAGTTTTTCAGCCAGCAGCTGACTATTTTCATGATGCCTCGGAGATGTGGGTTTGTCAAAGACCTTGAATAGAGCAACCTGATGCTTCTGTAGTTCAACTGGCAGGAGTGTGGGCAAGAGAACAGGCACAGGCAGTTCCAGTCTCTGCCACAGACATTTCTTCCTGCTTAGGATGGTGATTTCCTCTGTCCTCACTGGCAGGCTTTCAGTCCCTTTTTACAGCAAATAGTACTCCATACAGAAACAGTCCTGTACTTAAAATGGAGAATAAGGAGTGGTAAGCGTTCCAAAACCAAATTGTTGGGTCCCAGATGTCTACTGAGTAGATTTGCATGTCTTCCAGAAACCTCCTCCAAAATATCCATCTTTGCATCTCGTTCTCTTTTCTGTATATCTATCTATTGTGAATGTGTTCAATATTAATTCAATATTAATTGCAAATCCGCAAACCCAAGTTAATTCCAACAGAAGGCTTTTTTTTTTTTTTTCACGTGTACAGTGTTGGTTTTATCTTTTTTTTTCTTTCATTCTGGTCTCCAAAAAAACCTAGCCAGAAAAAGTTGTTATAACCAACATTGCAGCATTGGCTAAACTAAGAAAAGCAAAACAGGAGTTAAAGTTGAAAATTGTGTCTTATAATTAACTATTCAGCTCATTTTGTTGGTGGTGATTACATTAGTGTCCAAGAAAATGTGTGATCTTCTGTATTACGCATGCTATAGTCCTTAGGCATAATAGGGTTAGTTGAGGACAGAGTGTCAGATGTGGTATTTGTCATTACTGTTGATTTGCCTACTTGCTTGCTGTTGTGGATTTGTGTTGAACTATTAACAGTTGAATGTAGATTTTTCTCTGACTCGGTGGCTTTTTTTTAAAAAAAACCCAACCCTGTCTTGGCATGCTTTATTTCCCTGTCATTTTCAGTAGCAGAAATGTTTGCTGTTAAATGCAGTTTGTCTCCAGTTTTGATTCTTCCTTTAAGAAAACAGCATGTTAAAATGAATGGTACAAATTCAACTATTTGCTTCTCTTTTGTAAATGCTGGTAAAGCGTGTTATTAATTACATTGCTATTGTATGGTAGAACATATTTTTTTTTCTGTTCAGTAACTCTACCTTCTGTTGTGTAACTGCTCCATAAAGGTCATCTTTTTACCAGACAATAATCTTAAATGTCATGCTTTCCAATATGTTTAACCACTTCATATCTAGATATATACTTGGTGGAGCAGAGTGCTTTGCTAAATGAGTTTCGGAGATTGGCAAAGTAATTTGATTCAAAATAAATTGAACTTCAGTATTCTTCTTCCTGTGCCTGTACCTTGCTACTTTGATATCATCAGACAATTTTGAGAATACATATAGTTGATCTCTGTTTTCTGTTTACAAATGTGGCTGATGTACTTTACTCCAAAAAAACCTGTGGTTAACACAATGGCAATGATTTAACAAAAAGAGACACTTTATGCCTGAAAGCCGTTTGCCTTCTGGCGTTCTCTTGGGATTCCAGTAAAACACAGGGAAGTGAAACAACTACCTGCCTGTTTGAGTAGATCTGTAAATGCTGAGGATGCATGTGTCTGACCAGAGGCACTTATATGTGGTGGTTATGTATTTTTGGAGCAGCGTTTTGAATATTTCATAGTAGTTCATTTGGGCATACATATGTTACGTGTGGGCATGCAGTGCACACCATGGCAGAAAGTGACCTGTAACCTCGACAACATTAAAGGCTTTTAGTGCCGGATTTAGCCTAGTATTTCGAATGCTTTTGCTCTGTGCTGGTTTTTCTCCAGGGACAACACAAACCTGCCAGCGTTTTGTTCCTATTCTCACTCTTTTAATTTCCATTATTGTTTCAGACTGTTTGCATTTCCCTTAGACACTTGCCATTTTGCCGCCTTCTTTCCCTTCCTCTTATATATAGAATAATGATTTAGAAGGAGAGATGGGAAGGCTTCCTAGTACCTCATAGAGGGAGAATTTACTTTGTGAAGCAAAGAGTTAAACTCAAACTGTCTTACACAGCCAATTAAGTGTACGCTGTCCTTTACTATGCATGCGTGCATGCCCTTGTGCAGTTAAACGTAATTTATGTTGGTAGCGTATGCCATTCTTGCTTAGTGACCTGGGCTCAGACTGTGACACGTTCAGTGCAGCCTGACAGTGAGGGAAGAAGACCTACAGATATACACAGGTGTAAGACAGGATTGTTAAACCTGAGATGGTGAGGTGAAGTTAAAGATCGTATCGTCTGCTCGTCGTTTGCAAGCAGATAAAAATAAGGTCTGGTAATTCTTGCAAGGTCCTTGACCAGTCATTAAACTACTTGCCTTAAGAAAGACCTGCCAAGTTGGCAATTAATGAGACTTAATCTGGTTAAGAATGTTTTAAAATTAGTCATGTATGAAATTGTGGTATAAGTTTCTTTTACCTCCCTACAATTTCTGCTGGTACATAAGTGGTGTATTACTGCTGGTCTATCCTTGAGCTGGAACTGAGCTTATCTGAAATGGTACTAAACGTAGAGATGATTTTGTACTTTCTGAGATTTGAAAATGTGTTGCTATCTTTAAAAGATATATGCTGAAATGTAAAGCAAGAGTATAAATAAATTAGGTTTTGTTTTTCTGAGATTACATACATATATATGTAGCTGCAAATATATATATATGTGGGTATATGTGTACAGTATAAGTATTTTATAAAATACTTTTCATGTACGTTGTAGCTATTACGTAACTTCCCTGCTCTGGTCTGATTTTCAGGGATGTGTTTCTTTTCATGCCACCAGGAAGACTATTTGGTTGACTTTGAGAGAAGCGTCAGCAAAAACAGTCTTGCCTTTTGCCACCATTATCATCTGGTTGCTTCTCGGTGTCTCAAACATAGCAATCCTCATTTCCTTATTCCTATGTATGAAATCTTATAGACTACCAATAGGATTTACTGGCCTTAGTATCAAGGCACCCGAATCGTAACTGAGGGCCCTCTCTTTATGTGGACACGAACCAGAGATGTATGTAAGCCATTTAGGAAAGCAACCAAAGGAGTATGAGGTAAGAGGTAACAGATGGCTATGGACAGATTGGAGGAGTACGGGGGAATGATGAGGCAGTATTGACCAGCATGATAAACAATAGTTTTCTTCAACACGTTGAGAAAAATAAAAACCCAACATTTTGGAGGCATCTCGACAAAGCGTATTTTTAGGAAAATTTTCTTGGAAATGTTTAGCTAGCAGACAGTGGAAGTTGGCATTGTTGGAAGAGCTGACATCAGCATAAAAAGTGAGAAAATACATCAGGTGGGAGGTGAGCAGTAAATAGCCTTAAAAGTGAGAACAAATTATATTGGATGCACCAAAGGCAAAGAGGAACAACGTGAATGACCAAGGGAAACAACCTTTACAACAGGCAAGATTGTGTGTGTCAAGTATAGAGAAAAGGATGCCTGTAACGATGTAATGATGAGAGCTTTGGCCAGGAACAAGAGCTGTGTGAACGGATAGGAAAAGCTATATCATAGAGTGGTTATGTAGAATGAATCCACTGAACTGGCACATAATTGGGATTTGAGAGACTGAGTTGAAAATGTCATCCGTGTTGTGGTTTGCATGACAGGCAAGACAGTGATGTTGTCCAGAGTGATTAGAGGAGGATATGGAGAGCTGAGATAGTGGAAGATGTTATCTGCTTTATATTACTCATTCTGGTCTTGAGCAAGACGTCTCATGGGGGAGGAAGAGGGAGAAGGACTACAAGGGGGATGTTAGTGTTGGAGGAAGAGGGTTTAACGGGGACAGCAGAAGGCAAGCCAAGAGCAGAAATGGTAGATTTATGGATCATCCACTGGGAATTTCTGTTTCCTGATGTTGTGCAGAGATAAGGCGTGGATGGAAGGAGATTAAGGACAGAGCTGCTTTGAGTTCCCTACAGGAGGCTGGTGGAGAAGGAGAAGGCCACTTGAAATTTGCTATTTGTTGGATTAAGGACTTTCAGGATAAAACATCCATGAAAGTTTCACATATATTTTATCATGTATCTACAATGCAATACCCTAGGATATAGTATATTTGGAGATAATTTTCAAAGACAGCTGACTTCATCACCAAAAACATTTGGATTGGAGCAACTTCTAAAAGACTGTTGAAAACTGATTGGGAGTAGCATGTGCTTTAGGGAACAATGATGACTCTATCAGAAGATTAAAAAGTAGTTGGGGTGCCGTATTTTAGATGAGAAAAAGCTCTAACTTTTTGAAGACAACCATGAAAATCAAAAAAATTACATTCTCTCCAGATCATCCTGTACTGCAAATAACCATAGATCAGATGCGTAAATCATCTTGGTAGCTAAGTAAATATATTAGGTTTTTTAGAGGTGATGAGCACTTGTTCTTTCCTCTCTTGAACAATGATTTCTGCAATGCAGACTTCAAAGTATAGGGATTTCAGCCATATTCAGGAAGACAAGGAGCACATTAGAATTTTTTTAGATTTCACTGATTTCTAGGATGTAGATTGTCAATTTATCTGGCACAAAGCTGTTGAAATGAAGAGTGCAGAAGAACTGACAATGTACATTAAAAAGTGTGTTTGGAGCAGAATTTATGTTAAAAACCAATTATTATTTCAGTTGCTCAGAGAATTTCTTTTGCTGTGTGAGACTTAAATCCAAGAGATTCTTTTTTTTTGTGTAGAAGGTCCCAAGTGACATCTGAAAAGAAATACATGTAATAATAATTTAGGGCATAAGATTAGCCATTTGTTGTAGTCCCAGACTTGATTATGGATAGACTAAGGAAGTAAACTCTGTTCAGTACTCTAATTCGTAAAAAGGCAGCTCAGTATGTTGAGAAAAATCCTAAGTGATGTTTTCAATGATGCATTTAAAATAATTTTTGTCAATAAAAAAGTATAAAAGCATAAAACTTCTGAATAAAAAAGCCAACCCCAAAACAGAATTTATGCCAAATCTTCGTAATTTGTGGAAGATAAGGTAACATTTTTGAGCTAATGAGTAAAAAAAAAACCCAAGTATTTGATAAAGAATGTAAGATTCCGCATTCTTTATGCAGCTGNAATAAAAGCATAAAACTTCTGAATAAAAATGCCAACCCCAAAACAGAGTTTATGCCAAATCTTAGTAATTTGTGGAAGATAAGGTAACATTTTTGAGTTAATGAGTAAAAAAAAACCCCATGTATTTGATAAAGAATGTAAGATTCCGCATTCTTTATGCAGCTGTTCTTTTATTTGTTTTGATAAATTCTGCTTTAATAGCATACTGGTGAATGTAGTATCGTTTTTAATTTTAAAAATTTGAGTAACTGGAATCTTTGAGTCAGAAGAGTTATTCAGAGACATTTATTTTATTGTATGTATTTGCTTTGTGGCTCATTTTTTGTATCAGGGGTTTTGAATTATTAGTGAATGCTGTGAAGGGCCAGACCCTGGTCAGTATTGCAGAACAGTATGAAAGGGCCCTTTGAATATAGTCTGAAAGGAGAGCTGAAAACTTACAGTCTGCGGGGGACCGTCAGTGGGCTGAAGGTGGCATTTCTGGCTTTCTGCCAGACGTTACCCTCTGTGTGACTAACTTCAGGGTTGGACAAGGAGGGATCTCCAGGTGGCTTAGCATCCTGTTTTTCCTTCTCTCTGCTCCACTCATTGAACTCACCTGCAGTACAGCCAAAATGGTTCAATCCTACATTCAGAGTTTGGGCAATATATAAAAATAAGGAACCAAAGAGCCAAAAAAAAAACCAACCCCAAACAAACCAACCCACCAACACAAAAACAAAAAGAGAAGAAGAAAGCTTAAAATCCGTGGATTTTGCTGGCAAATTCAACAGACTGAGTTTCCCCATAGCTTCATAGCAATGCTAGCTGTAGGGCATCTCTGGAGGTTTGTAGTCAAATTTCCTGCGCAAAGCAGGGCTATTACTAACATGACTTTGGGTTAATCAGGCTTTTATTGGTGTACGTTGATGGAGATGGTTTCATACACTGGAGCCTTGTGTAGTCAAGGAATGTTTTTGCCTTTCCTTCTCAAACAGCCTGCATCCATGACCATACCCTGGTCGTGTATGCAAGCCCAGGTCTGTGATTCTGATCATGCCATAGCTCTGCTACCACACACAGACTTCCAGTTGTGCCGGTTTATTGCTCAAGCTCTGTGCAGTGGCATACAGCTGTCTGAGAAGTCTGAATGCCCTGCGTTTCATGGCCTCCTCCAACATGTACTTCCCCTGTATCTGCGCTGCTTCCTCACTTACGTCTGTATTTAGATACCATCTCCTCATGAACCTAGTTTAAAGCTTTCTCCACTTGGTAGCAAGCCTGTTGGCAAAGATATTCCTCCTCTCTTTATCATGTGAAGTCCGTCTCCTCATCCTAGTTCTCAGGACTTCTTATCTTTTATCAGGAGCTTCATCTGAGATCATCCAATATCTCCTGTCTGGAAACATGGGACTGCAGAAGGAAGAAGAAACTACACAGGATAGTTGATTGAGATTGAAATGTTACTTCACATTTTCACACCAGACCTTACCGCTATGATAAGGCGGTGAAATTCACCTGAGCATAGTGACCTCCTGCTGTGTCCTTAGTGCATGAGTTTCATCAAACTGGCTAAGCAAGGACTTAAGTAGCTTGCAGGGGCTTGTGTGAGCTGTTCTGGAGTTAATGAACTGAATTAATTCTAAGAAAACTGAAAATAAAGTCTCAACTATATATAGATAGAGAGATATGTATAGGTACATATATAGCTGTTGGAGAGAACATTCCTGGGGAGGAAAAAGAGTTAATGAGGCATTTCAATGTCTTTATATGGAGCCGTATAAATTTCAGCCACTTAACTTTAGCAGGAATATCCTGGAGCGTTTGAAGTGTGGTGAATAATTTAAAATAAATAAGGTTAATGAAGAAGACCCTGTTTGCCAGTCTGAAATGTAAATTTTGAAGACCCTTTAAAGTTTTTGCTCACACAGAAAAAAAGAGCGTAAATTGATTAGGTCCTGCATTTTATAAACAGTTGGGGTGAGGACAAGTTTGGTTATCTCAGCACTCTGATCTAGATCTTTCAGCATGTGGTTATCTGTCTTTATTGTGTGAAAATTTAACTGGTTATTTTTTTCAAATGTTCTTGAAAGTGCATCCAAGAGGGTTTATGAAGACCAGATGAGGTTTGTTAGGATGGTTTCCTCGGAAGCAGTCTGTGTAATATATGACATCCTTTAAAAACATTATTAAAGCTGTTATTTTCTGTTCCAGCATTGCTCTTGGCTTTAGGAATAGGTAAAATTTTAATCTTGATATTTGCATTCTCCACTATTAAATAGGTGAGTTTGTTCTACAGTTTTACTTCAGGGCAGGTATTTGGCAAATATAGCAACTCTGGCTAATTGGACTGGATTCCCTTCTGAAATTTTTATTGCCCATGTAAGCATAGTGTGGATGCCTGCAGTAAAATTTAAAGTATATGTAGTGGATACCACAACAAAGATCATTTGCCAATATTTTTTTTTTTTTGTGAGTGTATTAGTAATCATGGAAACACTCAGAGAAACTTCGTCTTTTGACAGCTTTTGTTGGTCAATAAGGCGTGGTTATTGTGAGAACTCTAAGGGTTTTCTCACGTCTCACTTGTCTTGCGTACATCACCTGACTGCAGTAGACCAAGATACTGAACTATGAAAATCATGGTGAAGTGAAGTGTAATATAGCTTGGTGCAATGCTTGAGTTAGAGTTGATACTTCAGTCTTTGTTGTGCATGGCTCTAATAAAATATATCTGAGAGGTAACCATTACCACTGAATTAATAACAGCGTCTGGCTTGAGATAAGGGGAGCTAGATTATTCAGTCACAGTAGCTTTAGAGAAGGAGGTGAACTGCACCAGCAAGGTGTTTGGTCCAGGATCTCACTATTTAATTATTATGGTCTCACTTCAGAGTTACTCATGAGTGAGAAGAAAGGACCTGCTGTGTGGCTGTGGTTTTGACCAGTACTCATCCCATTTCTTCTCTACCTTTGCAAGAAGCCATAAGGGAGCTCAGTGGAGCTCCACCCATCTCCTTTGTCCTTACTAATGGTTCTGGAGGTCTGTGTTGGGACACCATGAGGGCATGCTGTGTGGAGACGTGGCTGTCACTGCATGTCTGCCACAAGTTCTAATCCTTATGAATTGCTGGGAAAAAAATCAATCTGACAGATGTTCCTTTGTGAACTGGCCCTGGGAATTACTGAATGTCATTGGCACACATGAATGTGCATCTGACCCAGGGATGAGTAACTCTGAATTTAGTTAACCCCTGAGAGCACTCGTGGAAAAGACATTCAGAGGTCTCCTAGGCTATCCTGGTATCCCAAGCCAGGATCAGTTGTGTTCTGGCAGATCTCTGGTTTGATCTTAAAAACCTTGTATTCCGGTGTTGCGCTGTTCTTACTGTTAGAAAGTAAAAATCTTCTGTGCTGCAGTTTGAGCAAATTACTTATCACCCTATCTTCCATGGATGTCTCCTCCTATTTTCAGCAGCCATTTTGGTATATGACAACTTACAGAGTTACTTCTTGGTGTCCTTTTTGATGCATTAAACAATCCTCACTCTGTCCATGTTTCCTCATAGGTTATGTTCTCTAGAAATCTGTCTCTCTGGTTGTTCTGCATCCTTCTTGGAGTGTGATGCCCAAAACTGAACAGAAGACAGCTCTGTTTAGGGAGGATTCTTTCACGTCTCACTGCCTATAATGCCATAATTCTGTTATGGTGTTTTATATTTATGCAACGGTAAGATAGGTATTCTTTACTAGAGATCCTCTCCTACAGAAATGCAACTGAAAAAGTGGTTCCTCCTCCTGCATTTCTACAGTTCATTATTTCTACATTTCATTATTTATACAGTTCATTATACATACAGTTCATTATACAGTTAATTATCAAGATATCCAAGTATCTTGCATGTGTTCCTACTAATTGACTCCTATGCTGCCCTCAAACTGTAGATTGGATCCAGCTTCAGGTTATAAACATCTGAATGTAGGTGCCTAAATGTACATTGTATGTTAGCTGGGTCACTAAATTCCCAATCTAGTCAATGGAGCCTGGCCAATTGGATGTGTCTTACTGAGGGTCAGCTGAAGAGCCTCATTAGAGTCCCCAGACACCAATGACTGTATTGGCTTGTCCTCCATTAACTGTAAAAATAATTTGTTTACAATCTGGACCTGAATCCCATTCCATCTTTCCAGTTTACCCATATAATTTTGAATTCTAATCCTGCCTTCCGAGATACTTGCAGTCTCTGAGAGCTCGGTATCATCTGTGAATTTCATAAACATACCTTCTATTCCACTGTTGAAGCCATTGTTATAAATATTGAATGGCATTGGACCTGAAACACAACCCTGTGGAGCCCTACTCAATATGCTGCTCTTTTGTGATTGCAGCAATTGTTTTCTGAGTGTTTCTTCAACTAGACAGCACCCATGGATGTATTTTAATAATTTATTTAAGCCTGCTGTTGAAAAATGCTTTGCTGTGTTGGGGTTTTGCATGCTCAGGATTATGAACTCTGTTACTTTACAGTGACATTGGAAGAGTATCCTATTCCCTTCCTCTCTTTACTAGCGGCTCTCTTTACCTTCTATATCAAAAGCTGACTTCAGTTTATTCTGAATTTTTGCTGAACAAAATGTCCTGATGTATTTCTTTCTCAACAACTCCCAGATGTGGGAGTAGTTAAAATACATTATTCCAGTCCTGTACTCTGGATGATTATGCCAGTTGTTTCGAAAACTCTTTTCTCCTTAATTTCCCTGGCTTGGTGGTTTGAAATAGATCCTCACAATAGGAATGTTCCTGCTTTTTTCTTCTTTAACTTTGTAATCCTCACGTGGAAGTTCCCCAAGATCTGAATTTCCTCATGGCCTGGAACTACATCAATTGTATATGTTCTTGATGCACAATGCAGTACCCTTTTCCCATTGCCAGTCCTTTTGAAAGAGCAGTACCTCTTTACGTTCATATTTTAGACACATGGGTTATCCAAATCTCTGTTACTCCAATTAAATAGTAACCTCTTTAGATATCTGGCTTCTCCAGTTTGTTTCCAATACTATATTGTAGGTGCGTAGAACTTCAGTAGACTCATTCACTATTCTTTCTTGATGTTCTCCTCGATTAGTTTATTTCAAGTAGCCTTTAGACCCTTCTCAAAGTCACTTCTCTTCATATATTCCCACAGGATTTTGTTATTTCTCTCTGACCCACACCAATCCTGACTTAATTCAGTTAATGTAACCAATCAGTGTGTAAAGAAGCTTTCCTCTTTTTCATGAGATAAGCTCCGCTCCTATCAGTTTGTTTACACAGCGCTGCCCACTTGCTAAGGAAGCCAAATTCTTCAGCATCTTCAAAGTCTAAAATAGAAAAATGTCTCATCAGAAATAGGAAGAGTGAAAAGTCCTTTTGTTTGTAGACCTAGCAAGTTCTTTCACTGTTGGCTGCAGCGGTGGCACTGACAGCAGTTGTGGTGATGGTAAGTTGGCATCATCTGCTGTTTCTGCTCCTTAGTGCTCCTAAGCTGGAGGCTGTTTGTGTTGGAGATGAGATTTTCGCAGCCACTTTGTGTATTGCACAGGACTGGAATGCTGTCTTTCAGATGTCGCTGTAAAACTTACTTCTTTGATCTTTCAGTTCCATTTCAGCACATATAATTTCAGTCAGCGCTTATGACAGCGCAAATAAGAGCTCTGCAACTCTTAACCTGGACTCCTTGTGCTCAAACTGGTTTCCTCATCAAGGGTTTAGAAATGAGCCACGCTTTGATGTGGCAGACTGAGAATTGCGTCTCATTTCAGAATTTTATGATACCAGGGTTTCATAAATATAAGATGTGGTGTTACAGCTAGGATACTTGATCTCTGAGTATTTATTTTCCATTTGAATAAATTGATTTTACATTGTTCTGATGAGGTCATGGTGCCAGACTTTAGGTTTGCTTGATCTTAGGAGAAGCGGGTGGTACGCTGAAGAAATTCCACTGCACTGGAAGAGTTTGAACCGTGTGGTTTTGGCAACTGTGGCTTTTGGCTTGCCAGCAGACATATGGGAGATACCGCAGTATCTATCGTGAACAGCAGTGAAATGGTTGACAATGCTGACATTTAAAACAGCTGGAATTACTTCTCTGATGTTGCCGTCTAAAGAGGGGAGCAGGGCATGGACCTCCATGATGGCAAAGTGGGACCGCAGCCAGACTCAGTGGTGTTCAGGCCCATTGTATCGTGCCAAGTTACTGTAGGTGGAGGATGTTTCTTGAAAGCCGGATAAAGCACAAGTGAAATTGTAAACTATGGGCAAATATATATTTCACATTCTCTTCTGGACCAAATAATTTTAAACCGCTTTTATCTCCTTTCTTATGTGTATAAAGCCCTGTCCTCTAGCTCATTTGTAACACAGCAGCCCTTAGCTCCAAAGGTTCCTGCTCAGTCTTGGGTGTTGGCCATCAGTTGGGAGTTTCAAGTTGTGAAATTGTGTCATTTTTCTCTTTGAACTGCTTAGTCCACCAGTGCTAGGAAGAGATGTGCAAAGTGGGGGCCTTTCCCTTTTCATGGCTCAAAGGGCCCGCGTATGCTTATGAAATGTCTAATCAAATGGAATTAGTGGGAGGATGCACACCGTGGTTTTGATTCCTATTAATAACAGCCTGAAGGATGACTTTCCCACGTGATCTCTGGTGTTCACTATGTTATTTAAAGACCTAATGTTCTGTCATGTATGATTTATGCAATAGAGGTGCTTTTCTATTATATTAGATGCAGGAGGATATTAGCAGCAGTAAACTCGTGTGTATTTACTTTTTTTTCTGCAGTGGTAAAAAGAGATATCACAAATGATCAGGCTCTTTGAACAGCCTTTTTCCTACAAGTTTTTTTTTTCTGCTCACAGAATCATAGAATCAGAACTATTTTAGGCTGGAATGGATCTCTGGAGGCCATCTGGTCCAACCTCTGCTCAGAGTAGGACCAAATACATCAAGTTGCTCAGGGAATTGTCCAGTTGGATTTTGAGCATCTCCAAGGATGGAGGTGCCAACTTCTGTGGGTACACATTCCACTGTATGACCGCTCTCATGGCAATTTCATGCCCGCCCCTCCCCCCACCTTACATTCTGTGAGCATGTCCGTTATTGTAAATTGTGTTTGTTGCCTTTTGTGTTATCACTGTGCATCTTTGGGAAGAGTTTGGATTTGTCTTCTCTATACCCTCCTGTTAGGTAGCTATAGAAAGTAGTAAAATCTCTCTTAGCATTCTCTTCTTAAGGCTGGAAAAAAATGAGTTCCTCAGCCTCATCTTATATGTCATTTTCTCCAGAAATTCATTTGTTTCTGAGGAAAAAGTGTAATATGATACAACTTTAAAAATTAATTTTATTTTAAAAAGTGCAAAAGAAATCCTCAAATGTAACATAAACGTACTCTGAGGGATAGCCCTTTGTGAAATAGTTTGGTTGGTAATTGTAGATCACTGTTGTCTGCATTTGTTTTCTTGTAGAGCATGTATCTTATTATATGTTTTTGAAGTTTCTCTAGATTACTATACATAGAACTTAATGCTACAGGAATTTTTAATCTTTTTTTTTGTAAATAAACATGAAAACAATATCAAATGGATATCTACAGTAAAGTCTTATATCCACCATCTATATATCTACAACTGCATGACATAAGAGAGAGGGAAAATAGCCCTGTCCTTGAAGTTTTACCTCGCCAAAAGTACAGCATCACCCGTTGATGATTTCTTCTGTTCAGCTCAGAGGACACAATCTTTAGCTAGATTCCTTTGAGACCTAATCAACGTCAGTGCTACTGTTGGGATTAGTGATGAGAAATTGCTGTGCTCTCCTTGGCAACTCTTGCCCAACGCTGGATCATTTGTTGTCAACAGAAGGACTGAATTCTGCCTCTGCCACCAAACCTGACGGCGGACAGGAGACCATTGCACTAGAGCATCATGCAACTTTGCTAGAAAGGTGAGGAGGCTGCTGGCAAAGGTGCATATCCAAGGAATCTGGAGAGTCTGCTGACCAAACTAAGTCCCTCTGGCACCCAGGTTTGCAAATTTAAATTAAGGATAATAGAGACTTTAAATTTCACCTTAAACATAGATGCCAGTGTTTTCTAAGTGACAAAGTTGCAGGTACCCAGACGCTTTGGGCTGCCTTCTGTAAGGCCCTGCAAACTAATGGTTTGTCAGAGAAGACAATAATTGATGCTGTACTTGAACGTGCTGCAAGCCCTTGGTTTTGGCACAGAGTTTATTACTCAAATGTGAAAAAGCCAGGTATTAACACACAAATGTGCAGCTCCCTCATCTTAGCAGGTGGCCAACTCCAGAGACCTTTTCCTCCTGTTCTTTCAAAGTTCCTGGGAAAGGATATTCCCCTTAGTTTTTTTCTGGTCTTTGACTTGTCTGTTTTTCCTCTGAGCCCCTGACCAGGTAAGGTCAAGAATAAACATGCTTCCCAGGAGATATTAAGTGGTAGATTGTATCCAAACTGTGGGATGCCCTGTATATATATAGATATGCATAGTTACGGAATGAGGTACTAGGACATCAGCTAAGGTTTGGTGCCCATCATGGATCACAGCCATTTAAGAGATTCCTGAGTGGTAACTGAGTTGTACATTCTTTTTGCAAGGAAGTTATCTTGGTATCTGATCTGCTGATTTCTACAGGAAGACCTGTTCATTTACAGATATTTTTCTTTTTTCCTGCTTGGAAGGAAATTTATGTGTACTGGATACTCTTTTTCTTCTAGCTCTCATTAAAAAAAAAAAAAAAAAAAATTTTTCTAATAAAAAAATCCTCACAGAATCCAGTCAATATTTTCAGNCTTAAACTTTGCTGGAGGGTATACCCTCTTGTGGTACCCAAGAGTGAATCCTTTCCATGTGAAGCTTTTGGATACTTTTCCATCAAAATTTAAATGTGTCTCTACATATGAGGTCAAACAAATATTTGCATGTTTACAGCAAATGTTATCTTCTTGGTAATATGTAACTAGATATTAACTTTAACTATTATTTTCAGAGCCCTGATACTCAAATATGTAGGAATATATCTAACAATTATGTATATTACCATCTTTCTGAGCTCATTCTATCCCAATTTGCTTGCTGTAGCCAAGTAAATTTGTAGTTTTGTTTCATATTTCATATTTCTATCACTGAATGCTGCAAAACTCATATTTTTGAAGAACCCCACAAATGCCCATATCCCAGAGCCTTTGTCTACCTTTGCTGTTTCCTTTTGCTTGTCAATGAACCATCTTCCTCAACGTCTTCTTTACAAATTGCCACTTTTATAATGCTGCCTCGTTATACTAGTTTTACCCAGTTTTACAGTCTCCCTCGCTGTGATAGCAGCCGCGGCGCAGGCTCTCAGCTGCTCGCGTGGTGAGACCCCCCCACTCTTCATTTTGTGCCATGGAGGACAGGCGCGTTGGGAACCGGGCATGGGAAGCATGGCGATGAGCGGAGCAAAGGGTCAAGCTATCGGAAGAGAGGGACTTCTGAAGTGGCCTCTTTGCTCACTGAAGAGCCCTGTCGTGGTGCCCTGTCTGAGAGCAGACGAGGAGTAGGGAGGAGACAAGCTGAAACTGCGGTTGCTTATCTCCGAACGCTTCTCAGTTGCTCTGTTTTTCATGCCTCCAGCTCAGCTGTAACGCAATAATTAACCTGAGCCTTTTAATTTCTCCCAGTTGGCTTTAAATTAACTCTGTTGTCCTGTTGCGTGGAGTAATCTTTCAAGCATCTGTGGGGTACACTACAATTTAAATTGTTTATGAGTGCATGGGTATTTACTGTTTGGTCAGTATTTATTTTACTATTATCCTAGTAGTCATTTTTTGGGTATCCTAGTAGTCATTTTTTGGGCGATTTTCACGTTTGTGGGCCTTATTGTCCTAGATGTTCCACACACACAGTATAAAAAGCAAAATCCCCACTCTGTTGGTGCTGCAGGGAAGTCCAAAGCTCTTTAACAGTACTCATGGCCAAACCTCCTAATGTGAAATAAAACGTGGCAAATTAGTTTGAGGAAATTTCAGATCAAAATCTTGTTGTTAACAGAGCTTTGTTTCTTGAATAGAGACTGTGGCTTGTTTAGATGTATTGAAACGGTATTGTTTGCAGTTGTTTTAAATCAGGCAGCTCTTTTTAAGACAGGAAAATTTTGGATTTCTTGTAAATGGCATTCTTAAAATAGTTTGTAACAGGAAAGAGTGAAGGAGAAGACTGGATCTTTGTTTCAGCCAATAAAATCTTTCACACAGGCTCTCACAAATCTCATATTAGTACCACAACAGTGGGAAAAGGGTTTTTTTTTATTTTCACAGATTCCTTTGTGCTCTATTTAATGGAGAGTCTAAAACTGCTATTTTATTAGTGTTGTGCAGTAATATGGTCCGTAACTATAGAGCCTATTAAACACTCCATAAAGCCTTCAGGGAAACTTCTTTCAAACGTTACACTGTGTTTTTATAAGTTATAATGCTCTGGAAATTGGCTTATTATCAGTTTTCCATCAAAGTAAAGTGTTCCAGGAGAGTGGAGGATGACCTAATGTGATCTAGATCAAAAGCATCAGTGAAACTTGACGATTATCTGTGTTTTGATATTGTATATGTTAACAGTGTATTCTTGTCAAAACACATGTAGATAGATGCAAGGCAAGCTAGAAAGACATACCTAGAAATTAAGGTTGCTGCCTGCATCACTGTAATAATAATAATTTTAAAAGCGAAGCTGTAACCCTCTTATTTATTTGTGAATTGAGTGGCAGAAACTCCAGCACAGGACAAGATAATACAGATATGGTGAACTTTAAATATTCAGAACATGAACTCACTTCTTTGCATTTGTAAAATGATGGTATGAAAATCTAGTAGCGTACAAAAACTAATCTAGCAGTGTGCCAAAGTAATTAAAGCAAAGTAAATAATCTCCAGTGTTCTTATTCCCCACAGAAATTGTTTAATATCTTATCTTTCCAAACTAGTTTTCTGCTAATTCATGATGTCTTTGTAAGACTCTCCTTATTCAACCAGTGCTGTTGTTTTCCATGGTGTGGGAATACCTCCCCTCCTGTCCTGGGGGGACATGTATCGGGTACTGTCCGCATTCCAAAAAAAGATGTTTCTTCCATACAGTGGAAATGCCGAGCATGAAGCTAACAGCTGTAATCCTCTTTGGTCATTTATTTTTTACTTAGCGGAAGCACTTTGATTGCCTCAAGTGTATGCGGTATATGACATTTCTAACATTGTCTTGGCGCTGTGGGACGTTTTGCTGCTGGAAACCAGGGACCTGATGCTGATCTTGTTTTGGTACAAATTAGAGGTAGCTCTGTTGAAGTAGGTGAAGCGTAAGGCTGTTGTGAGGTGGATCAGATTATCTCTCTTTGAGTTGTCCCTAAATATTAGACCCTGATGACCTGTGGCTCTTGAAGTTCCCTGTTACTGCAGACAAGAGGCAGGAGAGATGGAATTATGTTAAAATAGTCCAGTATTCCTACATAGGAGAGTGTATTTCCTTATATATCTGTATATCCTGAAGCATAGTTTTAACTGAGAAAAATAAGTACAGTACAAATTGGTGCTGTGGTGCAAGTGGCATGACCTGAAACTTTTCCTTCACTTTCCTTTTTGGTGCTGATTAGAAGAACGTGCTGTTGTGTGTAGACAAGGCAAATCACACAAGACCGCAAGAGCATAAGCTAGGCAATTATCATCCCTTTTTGACCCCCAAAAACATCATTTGGCTGTTTCTAAACAAAAGATCCTTCAGAGGCTGCTATGACAATCTTTCCATCAGGGCTTTCTGTCTACGCCACAGCTACTGTGAAGGGTTCACGACCACGGTAGTTGGCTATGGATTGCCAGTTCTGTACACCACTTTATCTCCAAATAGATGTTCATTTGTACATGATGGATAACACCTCGCTTGAGAACTTCCAAATGTTATGGGGAGGCTCAATCCAGCAGCCCAGTCGAGAGGAGGCTGCCGCAGGTCCATGTCCCCAGGTCCAACCAGCAGCGAGGCTGGGCTGTATTCCTACAGCAGGGTGCTAGTAGGCACACACACACACACCCACACGGACACACACATATGCAAAATATATACACTATATGCATGGCCAGCCACACAGATCAATGGACATACTCAGTACTCATGCAAACATGAACAGTAGCAACGACCACAATGGTGCCACACCCTCAGAGACACACAGGTCTCCTAATCCACCCCCAGGTCCTCAGTCTCTCTGGCAGCTGGCAGGGTCTCCCCTGGTCTCTGTGATAGCCACCTCCTCTGGTGGCCTTGCCCTTGAGGACACAGCTAGCTCCCAGGCCAGTTCACTGGCTCACCAGCTAGTCCAGCTTGATGTTTGCTAGCACTCGCGCAGTGATGCGCACACCTTCATTCGCTCCCGGTGCCTGTACCCCGGGCTCAGGGTGCTCTGCAACTCCTGGTCCCACTCCAGCTGCTGCAATCCCTGGAGAGAGCCCCTCGCCCAGGGGAAGAGTTAGAAATGGTGTTTAATGAGAGGACAGACTGCACTGATCAGAGCAGGGCATGGCCAGACAAGCGCAGTGACCAGCTGTCTGTTTACATGCGATCAGCCTCTTTCATCTCCTTTTCCCTCTGGTTTCCCGTGGTTGTTCCTCCCCAAATCACCTGTATCACTCCCTCACCTCGCCTTTGGTTCCACCCTTAGGTCTTCGGCAATCCTGAAATGCCTTTCCCCTGCACCCCACACTGTGCCCTATGTCCCCCCTCCCAGGCTGTGACCCCTGTCAGGCTATGGGGTGACCCAAAGAGCCTCTCCTATGGATTCCTGGTGACGGGTGTCCCTCCCAGTTCCCAAGGATGAGGCTCCTTTGGGGGTTTTGGGTTGGAGCTTATGTCTCCCAGGGGTTATTGGGGCTCCTCTGGCTGTCACGGTGCCTCCAGGCTCCCTGTGTGCCGCAGATGGGATGGCTCCAGCGATGGGCCTGCGGGGAGTGGGGAAGGAGATGATTTGGGTCCCGCCCCAGTTGATCCCCTGTGGTCCTTTGGGTGCATGCCAAGCGGTTTTCTTATCACAAAACCTAACACCAGGTAGCCAGGCAGAGCAGGTTCAGTGGAGCAGCTTCTTTTTAATGTTTCTTGACATTAACAGCTGCATTTCTCAATTAGAATCGAAAATAAAGTTGATTATGCGTGTCTGCAGGGTGACACTGTACTTTTGACCAGTAACTGTAAAGTAGATGGGAAAGGTCACAATAAATAGTATTTTAGTTTAATTATTCCTAGAAGACCACAGTGACTCACTGCAAGGTTTTTTGTTGTTACTGTTCCTACAGCTAGCAAGCAGTGTTTAAAAGACTTATTCTATATGTTTATAAAGGGACAGATTTGGATGACATGGCGCCGGATTTTTTTCAATGACGCTTTCTGTAAATATAGAAGAGCTGCTGTGCGTGTTCCTTGAGTAGCATTTCCATGTACTTATTTTGGTTTTGGTAAATATTGCAAGCTTAAGCCTGCCTAGAAAACAACTTCCGTCTTCGCACGCAGTCTCTGACAGAAACTGCATTCTGAGATGAGATCTACAGATGATGATATATGAAGAAAATAGTGGATTTACTTAGATAATATTGATGCTTTCATAAGGTCATTAATAAAGATCTGCCAGAGCTAACAAAAACTCTTTAGAGAGTACAAAGCAGAAGTGTTTAGTCTTAACTTTAGTTTTATTTTTGCTAGTTAGGCCACACTTGTTTCCTCCAAGGAAAACGGGACTGATTATTTTTGCTAATTAGAAATACATCACTGGTCTGAATCACATCTGTAATTAGTAGCAAGATTTTAAGTAGATGTTGGAGATTTTTTTGGAGTATGATTTGCATTGTTAATTTACTATACACGCATTCATATGTGTATCTACAGATTTAATGAACAAAAGGAACAGCTGGTTGTTTTTCAAAGCAATCAGTTGAAGGTGCTTCATACTCTGGCATTGCTATTCCTTCTGCTCGGGGCTGAATTTGCAGCTTCTGGACAGCTCGAGTTTGTCACTGGAAAGTAAGTGGGTTTGGGAAACCAGAAAATAAACCCATGCTTTGCTCCTGTCATCCACTCAGCCCAGTAATTCACTCCACAGAAGTGTTGGTGAAAATAGCGCTCCTTTGGTTGGCTCGGTTGGTTTCTGAGATGAATAAAGAAAAAAATGCTGAAGGGAGTGAACGATTTTGAGGGAAGGCTTGCAGCGAAGCAGGCCTGGAAGGTGGAAGAGCTGGGTTGGAACGTGGCTCGTGTTCCCCTGCTGCGTCCAAAATGAACCACTGAATAGGTGCAAATGTAGATGGCAGGATAAAAATGGAAACTATTCAAACCAAAAGCAATTAACTTGTATACAGATGGCTTTCTGGCATTCACAGCTGCATAGATTTTGGTTGTGTACTTTTTTAGATGTGCCGTAGAAGGTTAAAGCCTCTATACGTCCATCTCCAGCTGTTCATGCACATAAAATAGATAAGGAAATGAAGCCAAGTGAGCACTGTGTGTAGCATCAGACTTGCTTGCAGAGATAGGCATCTCAAACATTAGCGCAACATCCTGTCCTGTCAAATGGCCCTTGGATCGGCCTTTTATGAGAAGAAATTACATATTTTACATCAAAGGAGTCACTCCAATTTCATAAAAATGAAATAGGGGGAACTGCTAAGTATACGTCATATCTCTAGGATAAAGCCAAGGGCTGAGAACCCTGAACAGAAGTGGAGGATTGCTGAAAGTATGAAACGTGAGTTCTTCAAGCAGCTTCGGTATATCCTGGCGACTCTGTCCCTGGAAAGCCTAAGATTTAAGCTGTTTCACACAGAACAAAGTATGCTGTTCATGTGCTCTGATCCTTTATGCCGCAATGCAAGCAAATAACTTTTCAAAAAACTTGTTAAGCCATGCTTTAAAAAAAAACCAAAACCATTTTGAATTAACATGCAATCTACACTGATTTGCATTTTCATGTAGAACATAATAAATACTGTTATGGGTCAGTGGAAACCTGAATTTTTCCCTTGCATTTCTTCACTCTTTTTAGAACTCTTATTAAGATGGTCAAAATGTTTAGACTGGGCTTTCCGAAACTGTTTTGTAGGAGCCTCTCTGAATATTTCAAGCTGGTAAAAGACGCCCATCTACCACCCCATGTGCGTGTATTGGCTGTGATTTGTCACCACTAATGGAGAAACTGCTCAAGAGGAACAGTTGCAGCCCTGGTGTAGGCTTTTCTGGATTTTGTTTCTCAGTTTCTTTCCGGTGACACTGTTAACTGGAATGACTTGTCAGTAGCTTCAGGGTTATTTTTCTTGAGTGAAGAACTCATTTGTCTGTTTTACGTTTGGTCCAACTTCCTGCAGAAAAGCACCGTGGCCACCACGTAGTGAAGCCCAGTTGGCTTGCAGACCTTCTGGAGTGCCTCCCAGGGGGCCCCAGTCTTTCCTTATCACATCATGTACAGTATGGATCTGTATATGGATTGCTCTTAATCTCTGCTTGCTCCTGCTGTGTTTGCACAGCGGTGAGCCTGCAGTTGTAGGAGCCACGTGATTTTTCTTCTTACTTATTTCTTACGGAGTTCCCTTGCGGCAAGTAGATACCTGGGAAGGGATATCAAGAGTCCAGCATGTATTCTATTGGGAAAGGTGGGACCTAGCCTTTCAGAGAGGAATTTTCTATGGGAAAGGAAGTGGTCCATGCTGCCATTTCTAGAAGAATGTTGCACTTGTTTACTTGTCACTAATAAGACTTCTCTATTTAATGTTCTCTGGGGTATGTGTTTCTCCCTTGATCCACTTGAAACGCTTCCTCATGGTTAATGATCTGAATTTGCCAAGCACACTGACTCATTTCAGTGCTGTTTTTCATTATGTAAGCTATTAACGGGTCACCGCTCAGATGCTGGAAAATCTGTTTCAGGCTAATAGCGAGGTGCACAAGGGCCTCTCCATGGTATATTTGCTACCTGGGCACACGTGTTGTGGCTTGATAGTTGGTAGAAAATCCCACGGCAATATAGGACGCAGCATCTATACCATTAGCAGTCAATTCCTAATCAGCCTTTCATTAACACAGGCAACACTTCACCTTTTCTAGGATTTTTGCACAATGTGACTGAAGGAGGGTGCGAGGAAACACGCTGACGTGCAGAGGAAGGTGTTGATAAGTAAGGAAATAAAATTCTTCCCAGGAGAAACAGTGTTCCTGCAGTAGAGGAGGTAATAACGCAGGATAAGGAACTGTCTTGGAGCTGCACGCAAAAATCTGGTGCTCTGGCATAGAGTAGTTTTCCTTAAAGTCAGTAGCAAGGCTGTGGAGGAATCAGAATTTATGAAGGCAATTCAGAAGAGAAGTAGTTGGACACAGGAAAGCCTTGAAGAAAACATCGAGGGGGTTATTTCAGGTCCCAGGCTTTGACAACTCAAAATTACACTGTTACGGCAGACAGTAATTACTACAGGAGCAGATCCTGCTGTTGCCTTTTCTTTGTTACACTCGGATAATGTCCTTTTGCTTACAGATGGTTGCCTTCACATACACGCAGAGATTTTTAGTGTTTTCTTCAGTGTACAGACAAATAGTTTGAGAATGGATGAATGAAAATTAGAGATGGGTCCAAGTGTGGATTTTATTTCTGAACTTCACCCATTTTCTGGGAGGAGGAGGGGGGATCACATTTCCTGGTTGTGGCAGAACTTCTAGAAGAAAGCAGTTCAAGGTTATCTTCTTTTTAGACGTTGTTTCATAAAATCATAGAATTGTCTAGGTTGGAAGGGACCTTTAAGATCATCTGGTCCAACCATCAACCTAACATGGCCAAGTCCACCACTAAATCATGTCCCTAAGCACCACGTCTACCCATCTTTTAAATACGTCCAGAGATTGTGACTCCACCACTTCCCTGGGCAGCCTGTTCCAATGCTTAACAACCCTTTTGGGGAAGTTTTTCCTATTATCCAATCTAAAGGTCGTCTGGCGTAACTTGNGGGAAGTTTTTCCTATTATCCAATCTAAAGGTCGTCTGGCGTAACTTGAGACCATTTCCTCTTGTCCTATCACTTTTTACTTGGGAGAAGAGGCCTGCACCCACGTCTCTACAACCTCCTTTCAGGTAGTTGTAGAGAGCGATAAGG
>RSEF01000001.1:192152841-192167988 GCA_003993805.1 Himantopus leucocephalus | reverse complement strand
CCTGTTCAGGTGTTTCTATGGCTAAAAGCCATTTCTAATCTCTTTTTCTCTTTCCCTAAATGATAACTGAAAATCCTTTAGGGAACCAAACAGGAGAGCAAAAACAACAGAAAAAAAGCCAACCCCAAACAACCTACCATTCACACCTCATTCGTTTTGGAGAAAGGTCTAATTTAGGCTTCTACTAACTAGGACAATCCTAGGAGGAGCTTTCCTCCGTGCAGAGATTCACAGCCCAACAGCTAGAGCTGAAGATCTGGGATGTTAATAACTTCCCTTACCATGGAGAAAATGAAAAAAACAATCTTTGGATGCTCTTGCACAGGAAAGAAATATTACAGTTAATGTGTGTGCTGAGGTCTGAAAAATCTTTTCAGCATAAAGCAGTGCAGAGACAGTTTCCCGACAAGGAAAAAGGGACACTGAAGGATTTATTGTGTTGCGGTATTTATTATGTAAGAGGTATTTGCATGGTAAAGAGAGAATGCAGATTTTATTCAGAATAAAAAGGACAGGATGAATGATGTTAATGAAAAGCTGATTGATGGAAGCAGGAGTTTGTCTACCACGCCACTCATATTTTCTGAACCCTGGCGATCATTTTATGGACATCTGAGTTAAATGATGGGTAGATTAATCCTTTGGCATGCTAAATTTGTATAGAGAGTCTGCTGTGCCAAGATGGAGGTGGGATGAATCCAGATCTGATCCTACAGATGTTAGTTAGGTGCCTGTTCTCCCCATGCAGCCGAGAGAGCGGCATCAAGAGAGTGATTCAGCCCAACTATGTTTTGCATTGCATTTTGGCATTACCTATCTCTCCCCACACTGTATGGAAATGTGATACAGCAACAGCTTGGATTTACTCCATCCACCCTTAACCAGCCGCCTCAGACAGGAGTCCAGTTGCCATAAGCTCCTTGTTTTGCTCCACTGACTATAGGGGGGGACCTAGACAGGGGTTAGATGGTAGTTTAGATGCCTCTCCATTTTTCTTGACATGCAGGAAACCTTGTGATTAATCGAAGGTACTCTTGACAGCTGGGGTTGTTCTGTTTATTTTAGTTCTTGTTCTAAGAATAAGGCTGCTTGAATGGCTGCGTTAATAAATATGATCCCAAGTAGAGGCATGTGTTTTGCAGACCTTTTTTGTTATCTGATCCGGCTTCTCCACATCCTCCTTTTGTGACTAAGTCGAACTCACAGTCTGCCGAGTGTCTGCCAGGGTAAGAACCCACCTACCAGACTTGATGCCATTAATCATTTCCCTATTTTGTTTATTTCAGCTAACATCCCTAAACATCATAAGGAGGCCTCATAGCATCTCTAAATGCTATAAGGAGACCTTATAGCAGCCTTCCAGTACTTAAAGGGGGCCTGCAAGAAAGATGGGGAGGGACTCTTTGTCAGGGAGTGTAGTGATAGGACGAGAGGTAATGGTTTTAAACTGAAAGACAGTAGATTTAGATTAGATATTAAGAAGAAATTCTTTACTCTGAGGATGGTGAGACACTGGAATGGGCTGCCCAGAGAAGCTGTGGAGGCCCCATCCCTGGAACAGTTCAAGGCCAGGCTGGATGGGGCTTGGAGCGACCTGGTCTAGTGGGAGGTGTCCCTGCCCATGGCATAGGGGTTGGAACGAGATGATCTTTAAGGTCTCTTCCAACTCTAAACATTGTATGATTCTATGCTAATCTAGCAGGTCCTGACAAGAGCTTCTCAGGTAGATTCAGTGTCTTGCTTTCTCTTTGACATCTACTAGTGCGGTGTTGGTGGCCATAACTGGTAGGACACAGCATCCCAAAAAGTTCTCTATGGCATTGCCAGAGCTTGAGATTGCTTTGAGTCCCTTTTGTAGCAGACAGAAATTTCTTATAAGAAACTCTGCAGGGATCTGGGGCTTGTAAACCACGCATTCAGAATGACACCTTGAACTCAGGAACTGTGAAAAGCCAAGATTACGTGCCCTCACTTGAAGCCTAGCAATCAAGCTGACAGCGTAGAGATTGCCTCGTGATATATTACTATCAATTAACCACCTGTCAGGGATTTTCTGTGACTCAAAGAGGTAATGGCTGGCTGGCTGCTGCTTTTTAGGTAGTCCCTCATAATATGGTCCTATGTCCTCTGTGTTAGGTAAAAGCTAATCCTTGATGTTGCAAATGATTTGTGTTCGTTCTCATTGTGTGATGCATGCCTGTGTGATGAGTCAGCCACACAACTCATCATGACCAAGACAGCTGAAATTATGCCGTGCTACAGAAGATACTGATTTAGTCACTATTACTGTTTTCTCTAATATATGGGAAGTCAACCATATGTTAATTATTTTTCTTCAGAACAGTTCCATTAAAATTTAAACTGGTGTTATTAGTGGCTTGAAAGTCTCTTTCAGTCATGTGAAAACGCTGCATTTTCACCTCAGAATCCTGTGCTTGGGATGTAAATCCTTCAAAAGCTGGTGTCCCAGACTGTGCTTTTCTTTCCTAAGTGAAAGATGGGACTCTAGTCTTCTGTATTTATAATTAGTCTTGATTAGTTACACGTATTTTAAATTTCACAGTTTGTGGACAACCGGTTTCCCTTTACCTGAACCCAAAGAGGAATCTAATGCAGGAGGACCATTATATGATATTTTAAGATTGCAGTGGCCGTGGTGGTTAAAGAACATAGGCCTTTGCTCTTGATGAAGTTGTGAGATCTGTGCCTCCAAACACCCATTTTCTGAATTATAAAATCTGTTCAATGCTTTCAATATTTAGTCCTGTATGTTTTAGGGAGGCTCAAGATGAAACATCCAACCCCCCTGGGATCTGAAGGAAAACTGAAAAGATTTTTTTCCTTTCAAGTGTTGAATGGTTTCATGTGCAGAAAGGGAGTATTATCTAACTGATTGGGATCATTTTAAAATATGATATGCCTGCACTGCGTGAATAAATTTGACAATTTGGGGCTTAATTGGGTAATGCAATTGCACTCACAGACACTTCAACATTGTGGCAACAATTAATGCATGTAAACTTGCTGGATTTTTGTGTGTACTTATAGTGCATTTAAGAATCTCATTTGTGATGAATTAGTCTATTTTTCTTCTAATTCAGAATGCCAGGAAATTTTGATATCTTTTTGTAAGTGTTTCTAGTTTTAAAAAGCCCTGTAATTATTACATTTGCTCAGTGGAACGTTACACAGTGGAGGGGGGGGCCAGGAGCATTTCGGCTTTGCAAGGATCTGAGTGTGTCAGCCGCTAACCATAAAAAGCCTCAGTCCCTAAAAACTTTTGGGACACACTGCAGAAATGTACAAATACTTTCTAAAGGTGATTATCTCCTTCTACAGCCTTTAGTCCCTCTCATCCCCAAAACTCAAAACCATCCAAATAAAACCTTGCAAGAGTCCTCAGGACAGTAGCTTAAAATTTGCGTCTCAGAGCAAACAAGAGAGGTGCTACTGGTAGCAACCTAATCTTAAAAGTCAAGACTCAGACCCCCAAATTAGAAGATTTTAAGAACAAGGAAAGCTTTTTTCCCCCAATCTTCATGCATTTTAATTTCCCACAACTTCTCTCACTATGCGTGTGAGGGGTTGGGAAATAATTTGATGTTGAAAAGTGAACCTTTAATTCAGATCCTTCTCTGTTTTCTCCAGCTGAGAAGGTTTCCTTTTGCATACCCTAAACCAAGGACGACAACTCCCTGTTTCTTATCACTGTCCTGCTTCTTCCTTCCTATTTCACCATCTGGTCCCCTGGAGTCCCTGCTGCAGTAGGACTAATAAATGCTAATGTACAAAATCCCAAGCCCCAAAATGCCTTTCCTAACTTTCAAGTTATTCATTTCAGTTGAATAAAAATGTATTATTTTTTGCAGTTTCTTTCAGTTTTCCATTATCTTTTCAATAATAACCTGAGCTTGTGGCAGGACTTCGCATCAGTCAGTTTTGGTTTCCTATCAGTGAGCACACTGAATCAATGATGCCCCAAAACTTCCGGTTCCTAATGCTGAGTGTTACAGTGCATGATACTAACTGAGAGCCAGATTACTCTTAATAGAGAAAACTGCGACCTGCTGTGAAAGTCAGCCTGAAATAAAGGGACTGAGAACAGGTCTGCTCCCCTGCAGGTGGTCTCCTTGGGACAATCTTTTCCTTTGGTCTTTCTTTCCAGCCTGATGCTGTGAAATCCTCACTGGAAGATGTCCGTGAGCAAAGTCCCTTCCTTTCTGTCACCTTTGCAGCCTTGCTGTGAGTTTGCTCCGCACTCATCTCTGCAGGAATGGCCATCTCTGCCTTTCCTACCCAACCTTGAGAAACTCCCTGTGTCTGAACATACTCCATCGTTAAGGCATCCCTCTCTCCAGATGTTTCCATATAAGCGCAGAAACCTGCAGTAGGAAAGTGTGTATCCTTTGTGGCTGCTGCCTGGCCACATGTGTTCCAACAGACCAAAGCAAAACTGGACAAAAAAATCAAGTAGTTACTCTGCTGTAAAGCTGTGAAGGTATTTTCATGTCATAGCATCTTTGCTATGTTGAAAGTCATTCTAACTGCTGGAAAAAGCTCAGCTTTATGTAGTCCTTACATGTGATTAGTTTTCAGTGGTTGGTTCTCACCCATTTAGTTAGAACAGAAATATAATATTTCCTCTCCTTTTTTCATAATTATTTCAACATTGTAAACCAGTGAAAAAATACAGCAAGCTTAGCTTTTGGTTAAAATATCATCTTTAGAAATAGCTGTCTGAGTTAAGTATAATACAACTGATTTCCTAGTGATAATTTCCTAAAACTAGTTAAAAAATATTCCTTCCATTTCTTCCTTGATCTGCCCCGCTGTGTGGGACTTGGAAAATGCTTTAATCAGCTTTTCCATTCCTCTTTCTCATCATACCGTGGTTTTGGGACTTGTTTTTTCTTTGCTTAGACATCAAGCAGAAAAGAAGCCCAAGGGCAGCAACAGAGACTTTGTTGCTGGGTTTGCTTACAGAGCACTGCCCAGGTTGCCTAGAAAACTGCAGGATAAAAGGAGCTTCTCACATCTTTAGGGCTTTCTGGTAGACAACATCTTCTGCCTCATGGTCATTTTGGAGGGGATAAAATGCTGCTTCTTATGGGACCCTTCCGCATCTGCTCCTTTTCCTACCCCTGCCCACTGCCCCTGTCATGTACCCGCACCCCTGTGGTCCACAGACCTGCCTCTTGGCCCCCAGTGCCTTCCTGCTGATTACCTTCCATCTTCTATGGCATCTCAGGCCGCTCTTTGAACACCATCCCGCAGCACTGTGTGTCCAACCCCTTTGAACTAGAATGCAGCAGCCAGTTATTCTCTCGGCATACATTCAGACCAATTAAAAGCGGTGGGTTGCTTTTATTAAGGCAACCTCAGTTTCAGGTGCAGGTGGACTGCAGGGACACAGCTGCCACTTTATTGCCTCAACTTTATCACCAGGAGTGGGAATTAGCAGTTCTAATGGTTAAAGGGTAATTCATGTTTTATGTCTCTTATTATCTTGGGACGAGAGAAGGAAAAATCTGAAATGTGTAAGCATTCAGAAGGATTGCACGTGTTAAGATTCTAGTATTTGCTTCCTCTTAACTCCTTTGACAAAGGGAAGAAGGTAGGAAAATAGTAATTTGGGTTCTGATCTGGAAAGTTGACTGGAGAAGGGGAAGAAATCAAGGAGAAAGTATGTGAATAATTCAGAGTCAGTGGTGTAAGCTATGAGCTGTTGATCACTGTTTTGTTATGCAGGCATAGATTTCCATTAATATTCCTTCTTTTGAAAAACAGAAATCCTGTCTCCGCTGTTGTATGCTTAATTGAGCACTTGAGGCAAAAAACCACCCACAACAAAAAAAACCCCCAAAACAACAACAATAAAAAAACCCCCAAACAACAAAAAACCCCTATTGCATTCAGATCTGTTCTTCAGATGACGATGTTATTTTAAAATCTTTTTTAGAAAAGTTATCCCCTGCTATACATCCTCAATACGTTCTCTGAACTCTCAGATCTCTCCATGCAGTGGGTAGAAGAGGTTTGGTCTGCATTACAGGCTGCGACTGCTGTGGGAAAAGTGGCGTTGCAATGGGTTGTAGAAAGCTAGTGTTACACTTGACAGCACTTCCTTCAGAAATTATTTTTTATATATATATAGTTAAGACCATCTAATATTCCCTGGAGAGGAAAACCAAATCCACAATTAAATTGAATAGTCATTCTTTAAGAAGACTCCTGTTATTTGCAGCTTAAGTGTAACAGAAAACAGAGTATAGTAACACAGACTCTTAGCAAGATTTTTTAGCTATAAAATGTCAAAGCCTCTTCAAAATTTAAGAGGAAACTATTGCACAGCTTTAAAAATGAGTATCATAACTTTAGGAAAACATTGTTACTCTACTCCTTGTAGATCAACATGTGGCAAGATTATTTCAGTGGAAATATGTGCCTACAGGCTCTTTATTTTTTGTGTTTTGTTTAACACCGCTTGGCATCTGAGATCAAGAAAGCTTAAACCAATTATGAGTAGCTGGTGCAGCAAAAATCATGATTGATACATTTACAACACAGGGTCGATTCTTCTGGTAATGTTATTTTATTAAGGAGTGGAGCAAGGGGGAGAAGGGGACATAAGGCATACGACTTCATAGCACCAAATTAACACAGTGCTCTGACCACATACAGATGTTTCTTCCCTCGGTGCAATCAGTGCAAGACGCACTGATTGCAGCATGCAGACTTCGGAGAAGAGATGGCTGTGCGGTTGTTGCTAAGCCTATTTCCCTCTTCCCTTTGGCTTATTGGATTATTTTGTACAGTGGAATGATAGGAATTTAAAAATGAAAAAGTGCTGTTGAGTCATCTAGTCCATCTTGCAGCTAATGCAGGATTGTTCTCTGTGGATCTTCATCCAGTTGGCTTTAGATGTGATTGGACTTCAGCCAATTTCCTTTGGAAGATTATTCTACAATAGAATACACTTCATTATTAGGAATTTTTTCCCTGTCAGCCTAAATTTTACTTTGCTCAGTATAATCACATTACTCTTAGCTATAGTTTCCTGAAAATCCCTATTAAAAAAAAATAATCCTTAGTGTGTGCATCCTTCCAGAGCTTGTAGATAATTATCATATTTCTCTTTCAATAGTGGCTTTAGTCAAGCTATACATATTTAGTTATTTTAATATTTTCTCATAAATCAGTCTTCCTAGATTAATGATGACTTTTATTACTGCTATCGTTGAGCCAAATCTCAAATTCTTCTATTTAAAATTCAACAAGAAAAGGCTGGACTGAATAAAGATGTACAGATTAGATCATGGTGTCATTGAAAACCCATCCTTTGAACCCCTGTTTGTGACTTCAGATGTGTCTGAATGCCAGCTCTCCTGAGGCAGACTTCAGCAGAAAGATTTGTCTCAACTACCTTGAGTTACCTACAGTGTAAGTGCCCACATCAAAGCTACTCTCCCTAGATTCCTTTTATGATCATTGGACCCTATAGTTGGGTGCAATTCATCTCAGCTATTTTAGATATCCACATTAGGATGAGAGGAATTGAGCCCTAGAGGCACATATTTCTCTCTCTCAGTTAAGGGTAGCCCAAGGTGATAAGCTTAGATATTGACATCTGCAGTTAGTGAGACATATCCCCCGTAGGTGCTGAAGTCTTGGAGATCAGTACAGAACAACTGTGCTGGAGGGCCACCTGATTTACATTGATCAATCCCTCTGTCGTGGACCTCAGACTTCCTTGGGTATTTAAAGATAGGATGGATGGACAGACATCATTCCATATTTTTAGTGACAAGTGATAGGACGAGAGGTAATGGGTTCAAGTTAAGCCAGGGGAGGTTTAGGTTGGATATTAGAAAAAAATTTTTCACTGAAAGGGTTATTCAACATTGGAATAGGCTGCCCAGGGAGGTGGTGGAGTCGCCATCCCTGGAGGTGTTTAAAAAAAGGGTAGACAAGGTACTTGGGGATATGGTTTAGATGTGGTTTTGTCAGGTTAGGTTAATGGTTGGACTAGATGATCTGAAAGGTCCCTTCCAACCTTAACGATTCTATGATTCTATGATTCTATGATCATGGTTCAAGGACTGAGAAGTCTTGGTGCTGTCTGTGGCAATGCCACCAGAGCTTGGAGACAGCAGCAAGGTGCTTTGGCACTCAGAGAGGCTAGACGCATTGTGTGTCCTGAGACCATTCCTAACACATTTGAATGGCATTAGAATTCAACACGAAAGTTTAGTGGTTACATTGAAAAACAGAAGGGTGAATAAAATTGCCTTTTGCATAGACACAGAATCATAGAATATCTCAAGTTGGAAGGGACCCATAAGGGTCATCAAGTCCAACTCCTTGCTCTTCTCAGGACTACCTCAAACTAAACCATATGACTAAAAGTGTCATCCAGATACTCCTTGAACTCTAACAGTCTTGGTGCGTGACCACTTCCCTGGGGAGCCTGTTCCAGTGACTGACCACCCTCTCAACAAAGAACCTTTTCCTAATGTCCAGTATGAACTGAAGCAGGTGCAGCATTTACCTGGAGAGTCGGAGTTCTAGATGCCAGATACCTTGGTTTTTAAGTCTCTTTGGGCTGGAGGAAGTCTATGGTCAACATCTTTCACTTTCCAAGGCCAGTAAAAAAGATCGTTCTTATATGACAGATGCCTACTGCTCTCCCCTCCTCTATTAGGTATTTGTTCTCCACTGACAGCTTAGTGCTCCGAATCCTAACTGCAGCCCTAGGCAGATGCCTGCTCAGATGCAGTTCTTGCCTCTTGGCTGGCCATAGGTTATAGTTTGCTCTCCGTGCAGGTATAATAATTCCTGGTTTATACTGGAGTAACTAGGAAAAGAAATCAGCGTCTGCCTTTTGTTCATTAGTAAAAACATAAGTTAAATGTATTTTCCCAGTGGATGGTTACCTTCTGTCAGACTTTCTGATAAAATATGCTAAGCCTCTATTCCCTATAATTTGTATATAATATCCAGGAAAACACTTTGTTCTACATACCTTTGGAGGACAAACACCAGGGAGGGAGGAGAGCTGTTGAAATTGAAGAATAATATCAGCACAAGATAATAAGTTTATTAATTAGTCCTGAATGAATTTAGACTGAAAATTAAAAGAAATTTTTCAAACATCCCAAGAGGTGAAGTTCTGGAATAAACTCTAAATGCACTAGTTGAATAGAAAACCAAAAGAACTCGAAGACAGAATTTGGTAAATTTAGGGAAGGTTTTGTGAGAATGCATAGAGGCATTTATAGAGGTTAAAAAATATAATTAAGCATGCAATAGGAAGTAATAGTGTTACCAAAGGGCCTAGAAAGGACACTGGCCACTGCTCGTGTGTTTGCACTATCACCTGTTTTATGATTAATCCAGTGGTTGGTGGATTCTGCTGTTTGCTAACAGAGGCCAGAAGGTCCCAGTCTGAGAGGTCAGTGGAAGAAATTCTGTGCTGTTGCCAGACCCTTGGAGTGGGGGATGTCAGCTGCCTTCCCCAAAAACATTTGGGATGTTGGTCTTGGTCTCTTTTTGGTGTCAGGCAGGGATTGTGTGGTGTGCATGTGCCTCTGTGGAAATGGTCCTTGTGGACAAAGCAAGATCAGGAAACTAGACAAGACCCAGTTCGTCCTTCTGAGTAGTATATTCCTTCTATACTACAGCCCAAGTTCCCAGACTTTTCCCAGCTGAAGCCTGTGCTGAAAGCTTGCCAGGCAACGGGGTTCTGCTCCTAATTCACAGTAACTGGAACAAAATGCAGCTATTCATACAGACACGCAGCTCTCAGAGACTACAGGCCTGCCACAGCATACAATGCTTTATCTTGACACTTGCAGACAGAGTACAGGGTTGTCTGTTGGGACATTGAACTTTGAAGCATCACCATACTGGAGATGAGAAGGACATGGAGGAGTGTGCATTGGGCAGGTATTTTTAGCTACCTTTCCTTAAAACCTCTCTGCTTTCCTAATACTGTTTTATCATCACTGTGGTGAACTAATTCTGCCACCAGCCTGTCTGCTAATAATCCTTATCTTGATAAGCTATTCCTCATTATTTCTGACTTTTCCGAGAATGACATCTTGGTGCCTGTCTCCCACTTTTAGCAGGAGGTGTGACTGACTGCTTAGAAAGGCTGCCTAGACTCCTCTCAAGTTGTTTGATCCTGCTCCTCTTTACAGCTCCAGCTTCCATATTTTGTCTTGAGACAGGAGGGAATGTTGGCCTTTCTTTTCTGCAGTGCTAAAAATAATGTGAGCAACCACCTGTGAATTGCAGCTGGCCCCCATTACAATAGGTGTCTGTTTCAAGGAGGACATGATGGTCCTCTTGTTTCTTTTATGGATTTTTTGACCCACCTGTGGTTTCTGAGGCTGGACTTCACTGGTGGCTAGTTCTGAATGGGTCCTCCTTTTATGCAGGAATAAGGTATCACGATCTTCAAATATTGTGGTGCTAGATGTTATTTAAGGACCTTCCAGGACAACTGAATGTCATGGGCATGCTGAACTTACCCATGATGTCCTCCATAGGTCTTACTCTTGAAAAATATGATCTATATTCAACTTACTGGAATCCGTTTTTACATTCCTTGTGATTACCTGAACAGGGTTTTCCCAGCAGTTGTCACTGTAGTTAAAGAGGGAAGGGTTAGAGAGTTATTGCCTCTGTTGCATTCAGCTGCTGACCCAGTCTTTCACTGGGATGCAATAATGCAGCTTAGTGCTTCTGCCATTCTTTTAAAAGAAAAAAAAAACAAAAAAAAAGATGTATTTCCTCACAGAGTTTCTATTCTAGCCTCTAGACTGCAATGATGGCAGCACATTTTTGCANTAATGCAGCTTAGTGCTTCTGCCATTCTTTTAAAAGAAAAAAAACAAAAAAAAGATGTATTTCCTCACAGAGTTTCTATTCCAGCCTCTAGACTGCAATGATGGCAGCACATTTTTGCATATCTCAGACCCTCCGTAGAGATGCAGCAAGGTAGCTTAGGCTCTGTATTGTCAAGCCAAAAGCGGTGGCCGTGTTGTGTGGCTCTTCTGCCTGTGTCAGGGCAGGCGAGGACCCTTTCCCTTCAGAAGTTCCTGCTACAGTAAAGTTGCTCAATACATTGTACTTTCATAGAAGTATTTTGGGTTGGGAGTCTTTGCACCTTGGATGCTACGTTTGAGATGGACTTTATAGAGCAGTGAGTCCTTTCTGGCATTTTCCCACAGGTCAGAGAAAGAGGGCATTTCCAGCCATTAGAAATTACCTTTATTTGAGTGGAAAAAGGTCTGCGTTCTTATAAACCTCCTCATTTTTCTTTTTTCAGCAGGGAACATGGGTTTCTACTAGCTTGCCAAGAAGCTAATCCAAGAAAGGCTACTTCACTGTCAGTTCAGGCTAGTCCCAGAACCATTCGCTGTTATTGATGCTGCTGCTGTCCAGTATAGGTACTTTGTCTGTAACAGAGATGGGTGAATACCCTCACTGCGATGGGTGGCAGGAGTCTGCTAGCAGGTAGGGATGTGGGGCTGGGTGGACTGGCTCTGCTTCCCACTTGTTTTGTTAAAGCAGTGCACCCTGACTTTAAACACTGATGTCCCCTGATGGAAACTCCCTCCCTCCCAAAATAACCCGTTAAAAAAAAAGTTTTATCGCATTATCACACAGCGCACTCCATTGCACACAGCATGACTGTAATTTTGTCAATGACGGTGTGCAGGTTAATATACTTTATTGAAGCTATTTTATTAGACTGAAACTGAAATCTGTACAGGAGGCTCTTTTTTGCCCCCTGAAATCTATTAGATGTTGCATCTTAGGGGAGCTGTAAGAAGATTGACTCCCAAGAATAATCTGTTCCTCCCTATTTCAGGGAAAAGCTAGAATGTTTAACTTACGATAATTTGTATAATTTCATATGGGTTCAGGAGATAGGAGAGAAGGTGTGAAATGGAGCTTCCTTAATTTGCCTTCATTAACTACATTAACTGAGAATCTGTTGGCCTCGATGTACAGTCGAAAGGAGGGGGGGACATTTTTCTGTACTTGTAGATTTATGTTAAAAAGAACAAATTTAAAATAGGGATGGTAATGGTGGAACCTGAAAGAGTTACTCTGAGAAATGAGGTATAATAAAGAAAGGCTTGGCATGTTCGTTTGTTCCCAGATTTCAGTCTTTGGCGGAATGCAAAGCCAGAGAACCCACCATCTTGCAAATTTGAATACAAAAAAAAACAGATGTAAAAATGAAAGCAACCTGCTTCGTTAAATATTGCTACCTGGCATCTAAAAGTGATACAGAGTGTTAGAGATATCATCCCTTAATTGTCAGTGATACAAACCCAATTCCAGAAAAATGTTATAAACGCTCACGCTAATGTATATTCATTTGCAGAGAAATAAAAATGTTTTCCACAGTGCCTGACACATACTGAATATTCAATGTAACAGAATGGAAGGGATTTTGCAAGTTAATGCCTTTAAAATGAGGAGATCACAATACATTTCTGACACAGTGTTTCAACCTGGACTCTTATTTTACAGTTTAGTTAATTCTCAATGCAGAAACTGCGGTCCCGTGATGCAGAGATTTGAGAATCTGAGTACTGCCCAACTTAGTCATTTTGCCTAAGGCACTGAGCAGAACTTGTGTCTAGCTTTGATAGTAACAGCAATTACTTCTGTAGTAACGTGAGACATATAATGGATGATATAAAATAAGAGTTGAAACTGTTTATCTATTAGACTACTACCTGGGGGATTCTTCTCCTAGCATAATCTAACCAAGAACCACCCAAGAAAGTGTTACTTTGAGAGAGTTTGTTTGTTTTCCTTTTGTGGTCCCAGGACAAGAGTTCCTTTGATTTCCAATGAAAACTTGAATTCTGTAGAATGGGATGGACACCCTCCAGCTGGAGAGTTGTAGGCCTAATAAAGAACACGCAGAAGAACTGGGACGCTGCACCCTGGACCTTGTCCATCACAGACTCCAGAGGAATATGACTGAAGGAAAGTTGAAGAGGGCAGACAATTTTTGTTCTGTATCCATAGTCTGTGGATGACTGGGGGTGCTGAAGGTGATTGAAAATTATAAAATATCAAGAATCAGTTTTATGTTAGTGTGCGTCATGGTCTGAGGACTTTTTTTCAAAGGGTGAAAATAGCACCTCTACTGAAAAATAAAGAGTGCAGAAACAATAATATAATCCATCTCAGCCCCAAGGCATCACTAGGTGTACCTAGGCTCCTCTGACAGATGTTTTCAGAGAAAGAAAAGGTCTTTAAAAAGGAGATAATCATGGCACTTCACAGTCCTCTTTCTCTTTCACGCCTGCCCAGCCTAAATAGTTAAATCCAAGATCCAGAAACTCTGCATCTTCTAGTTTCTGATGTGCTTACCATGCCCTGTTCTTTTCCACGTGTTTTTCCCCAAGTAAAAAGTTAGAGAACTTCTATTTATTTTTCCATATATTCATAAAGGGTGATTGTGGGTTTTAGCTTCTTTGACAAGACACTGAAAATGCATTATTTTTTTTTTTCCAAGTAAGTTGGTGAAAAGAACTTTCAGTTGTCAGGGGGGAAAAAAGCTCTAGAAAACGTTGGATTTTTCATCGAAAATCATTTCAGCTCATAAGCCATTCTTTCCTTATCGTGATGAAAAGAAAATGATCAGATCTCTAGATCAATAATGTCGAAAACAGCAACAGCAGTGATCATCCTGGATGGATGTTGTTTTCTAATGTGCTTTCATATCTGAGCAGTTCCTCGTGCTGTAAATATCAGCCTGACTTACACCCAGGCTTCAACCTCACATCAAGCAACGGTGGAAAAAAAAAAATAGGGGCTGTTTAAATGCAGCAAGGCTTGGAAATAACAATTTTTTAAAAATGCCAGCATGTCAAAACATTAAAGGAAAATATTGAAGCATACCAGCGTGCTTCCAGTTTGTCTGTTGCTGAATGCTTTTTCTATTGAATAATCACATCTTGTAGGGTCTAAAGCGGTGGTTCATTGTATGTAATGCATTGCTGTCGTGCCACAAGGCATTAAAAAAAAAGAGATTGAAATTATCTGGAGGAAACCAAATCGCTTTATTTCAAAGACAAATTAGATTGATCTATCTTACCGTTCTCCATAGATTTCATAAGCACATTACTTGTTGAAGTGGTATCAGACATTTTATATATTATAGCAATTTGCATACGTTCATTAAGCTGTGCTTTGTAAAGCTTTCTGACAGGGGCATTTGATGAATCCTTTTGCAAACTGCATTGTTTCTTTACGCAGAGCAATCTGTTAAATCATGCCTTTGTCCTTCAGTTTGTCAGAATCAGTAAATGAAGCAGATGTTAATAACTGTGGGAGGGTTTAGGGTTTTTTTGGTGTTTGCAGAATATGGGATAACTGTGAAGGGCATGACGTGTATGTAAAAGCGACAGCTGGTGTTATTAAAGAGAGAAAGTGTGCTACAAGTGAAAACTTTCCCTGGCATCTTTTAGCAACTCTATGAGGTTTTTTGGAACAATCCGATGGGTGGTCACCTCTGAAATAATCCCTGCTAATGTTAGCCACAGCAAATCGTGTGCATATACTTATGTGCCATTGTTCTTACCTTTGGCTGCAAACGTTCTGTCTCACACAGCTGTCTCAGCCATGCAATGATTCATTATGTTTCTCTATAAATACGTCATAAGAAATTCTCAGGTCAACAATCCCTTGAGACGTGTCTTTGAGCACTATCATTTCATGCGTTATCGCATTAGGTAGAATTTTACACCCGGTTGGTGTTTCGAAGGTTACCTTTACGACACAAGTTTTGCTGGACCTGACAGTTCAGCCCTGGCATCTACTACCTGTCGTGAAGATCACTTAGCTGAAGATGTTACAGCTGCGGAACGGCATGTGTTTAGGTGGTTAACGCGCTTTGTCTGATGGGTGGTAACTCCTGTCAAGGTGTGGTAACATGAGTGCTCATAGTCAACTGTAGAGGCCTTGCAAGTGAAAATAAAACACGCAGCCATAAAAACAGTAAGAGATGAGGGGGATAAGTAAGAGGGGAAAGCAAAGCATGGGGAATGAATGTATGTGGAAAAAGCGTTACAAGGTGTCCTGGTTTGAGGTAAAACAGGACTAATTTTGTTC
>RSEF01000001.1:192108664-192137461 GCA_003993805.1 Himantopus leucocephalus | reverse complement strand
CTGTCCAGGCCATGAGCAGCCAGTTTCTCCAGGAGAATGCTTACAATGCTGTGTTTGCTCTTAGTGATCAGGTGAGTTGCTGTATGGGTGCATTGTGGATCATCTTTCCTACTGCCTCAATAAAGCTTTGTTTTAGAATGTGTTGTCAGACTCCATTACTGTTCGGACCACATAGAATCATAGAATGGTTTAGGTTGGAAGGGACCTTGAAGATCATCTAGTTCCAACCCCCCTGCCATAGGCAGGGACACCTCCCACTAGACCAGGTTGCTCAAAGACCCATCCAGCCTGGCCTTGAACACCTCCAGGGATGGAGCTTCCACAACTTCCCTGGGCAACCTGTTCCAGTGCTTCATCACCCTCACAGTGAAAATTTCTTCCTAATATCTAATTTAAATCTACCCTCTTCCAGTTTGAAGCCATTCCCCCTTGTCCTATCACAAAATTTAAAAAGAAAGTACATCCAGATTTCCATTTCTGACAACAGAAGAACTCCAAAACTTTCCCATGACAAGGCAGTTTTATTTCCATAATTGCTTAAAGCAATAATAAACCTAAACCACACAACACCCAATAATTACATCAGAATTAATAATGATTAATAATGATTCTTTGGTTAGACTGTTAGGATTTCAGTTATACTACTAATAGTGTATACTTTCATATATATACTACAAGATGTGTTTCCTTTTTGCCCATAATAACAATTTGAACATAAGAGACTCTGAAATCCATATCTCCTTTAAGTTCTGAATGGGTCTTATCACGGAATTGTTACTTAAAAGATAATAATGGCATCACCATGGGAGTTGTCGTATAGTAATAATAATAGTACTTATGTGTTGAAATTTAAGGATGTATTTGAATTGGTGCTGAATTGTATTGAATTGAATTGGCTTGATGCACATGCGTCAGAAGGTGGGGCAGAATATGACAGACTTAGATTCTTCTCTGGCATGCTTCATCTTCACCTCCTACATCACATCAGACTTGTGAAAAATTGGTTCTGAGATACCACCTTTGCCCTTGCAGAGAAAAAGGAACTTTGGTTCCAAAGCACTCTTTTGTGTATAAAATATTAAAAGACAGGTTCATAGAGGGTGGACTTTGCAATGATCAAGTTCCTTTAACTTAAATTCTTGTGTTTGTGGGTATATAGAGCATCATAGCCTAATGGAGTGCTTGCTTGCCTACTTATTCCTAGTTTTGCAGGTTTATTTCCCCATCTAATAGAAAAATGCAGTGAAAATTAATACTGAGTGGCAGTGTTGAGTGCAAACAGAACATGAAGTAGTGGCATTCTTGGGCTAATGTGATATGAAAGTCTTATCATAACAGTAACTTTCTCTCATGTCTTATTAGTCTTGCATCATGTTGAGTTAACTGGTATTCCTTAACATGATTTGAAAGTCAATAATGTGATGAGACTTTTATTTTACCATAACAAATACCGATGTAACACAATGGTGTTACACAATATGATATGATGTAAAATTGCTAATAATAAACTTTACAGCCCCCTTTCCTAACTGAAGACATTTTTGGTACAACTAAACATTTACTTTTCCAGGATCATACTTGTACGTTTCTCAGTGGCAAGAAGATAAATTATTCCCAGGAACACAATTGTTTTTCCCCTTCTGACTACTTTTGAAACCTATTTCATGTCTTCGGTGTTTTTCTTCTTTTTTTTAAGATTGTTTTGAGAGGAAGGGTGTGAGAAAAAACATTAATCAAACTGACTATCTTGTAGAAGATATACAACTATTCATTCTTGGCAAAATACATAAAAAAAAGAAAAGTCTTAAAGATTTAATTTCTCTTATATATTCTTTGTTTATTAATGGCATTTTTCAACCTCAAATGTAGCCTGAATTTTTAACTGAACAATTCTTTAATGTTTGGTTTTCTTAAGATGTTAAGTTCCAGAACAAAATTTTGTTGGGGTGGAGAAAAAATATTAAAAAAGTAGACACAAAACCAGGCAGCTGACCACAAAGACATAATTCTTTACAGCAGAATTTTTAATAGAATTGTATAATTTCTTACATCATCATCATCATTATTTTTATTATTATTATTATTACCCAACTATAAAAATTAAGAGTTATACAATGGAATTGTCTAATGAGTTCCAATATACCTACATTATTAAAAAAAAGTCTTGCACAGCAAGCTTGATTAAAGCTTTTCCTTAACTTTGAGCATTTGATTTTGCACCCTTATTAGAGTTTCTTTAAGAAAGACCATTTTTTTGTATGTATAATCCATAATTAGTGACAAATTTTCTCTCAGTGTCAAAACCTTTTATGGGATGTATATATATCCCTGTAATCCTGCATAAAGAAGTGCATACTTTTAATTTTATTTCCATTACTTTTGATTCCAGAAATAATCATTAACTTTTATAGTATAGTACTTGTAATATTAGATTTGTATAGGTTTTTCTTGGAGAATTGTCAGCCAGACATACTGGTTAATTAACAAGTTACCCATGGGATTTAAGACTGCATTTGAAGTTTCAGAACCTGTCTTTAATTTTCTTAAATTAAAATTAATTTCATGACTGTGATCACTTATTTGATTCACAAGCACTATGAGCTGATCAGAGAATTCACAATGGCATTACCGATTTGGTTATCACCTAAATTAAGTCATTATCTAACACCATCCACTTCCAAGCAGCCTAACAAGGACAAAAAGAAGACATTTTAATTTCAACTAAGCAGGGAAAGAAGAAAAATAGATAAACAGGGAAAAGGAGATGATAGAAATATTACAATGAAACAGGTTAAATAATCCACAAGATATATTCTTGTGCCTTGACGTTGTTTAAATATTTGCATTATTTTTATTCTTGATTTGTACTTGTGAGATTATACACAGCAGCATTTTCCTGAAGCAAATGTATAACCATAAATGGAAAAGATAACTAAAAAGTTGCATGAACTAATCACAGTTCAGACAATTCAAGGAATCCTACCAATGCCTGACACCAGGTGTGTGAAACTTCAGGAGGTTTATGAATGAGATTGTTCTGAACCACTCGGTATTGGATCTAGCTCAGGTTTATGCAGGGTAAGCAACTTGAGTAAGGTATGGAGTCAGCACCACAGCTGTGACCCTCATGCTTATTTGACCCATGGAAGAGCTCTGGAAAGTCAATTTATTGAACTGCTGCTGCTGAGGAGAACATGGTTGGGCTATTCTATATGAAGCAATAAAATGGCTGGAGCAGGAAGCAGGGAGAGGACACTACTTCTAGAAGGGAAGGCAAGGCGAGGAAAGGTAAAGCAAGGCAAAAGAGGAGGAAAGCAGAGCAGAGAAAGAGAAGAAAAGAGAAAAGCAGAGAAAGAGAAGTAGTGTTAACTTTAAAAAACTTGAGAAAACAGAGTGCTTTCAAGTTGCTTTTGGCTAGCAGTTCCTAAAATAACAGCTAGACATCTAGTCTCTCAGACACAAAGTCCCTCTGTAATTTTAACCACAAGTGGTTTTCAAAATCCCACTAGGCACTTACCTTCATCTTTAGCTGCCAACATACCTTTAACACAGCACTCAGCCTCCTTTAATTGCTCCACCGAGTTTCCTACCTCACAACCATGCTGACTGAATAAATGTATGGAGGATTTGAAGCAGTCTGATACCTTGGTAATGAGGGAAGAAGGAGCATAGAAATATCACAAATGGACAGACTAAAGAAAGCATTCTTAACTGCTTAAATAAAGCGTCCTGCTTTAGACCACCAGCAGCTTTAATCTTTCAGTGCTGTCAGAAAGACCAATAGCCCTTTTGATCTTCTAGTGTATTCCTGAGTGCAGTTACTACCTAATTAATACTGATGAAGGATAGTTTAATTTGGAACAGAAGGTTTTGTGTGAATGACATAGCCCAAAGGAATTAGTTGTCCAGGATGTATCTTATAAAAAATGTATACTATTTGGCTTCTAAATGTTTCCTGAAGGGTTTACTTATACTCTATTACTATATAAAATATACTAAGATATATTTTCCCACTAAAAATGCAATTTTGATATGAATTATAATGGGGGAAAAAAAGAAAGGAAATGGGTTTTCAACAGGCTCTGACCAGCTTTAATAATACTGATAAATGCTGTAGAACTAGAACACAAAGCCAGCAGGTCACAAAAGGCTTAAAAAGTATGGTCTAGCTCAAGTAAAATTTGACATATCTGAAAAGCCAGCTGCAACAACAGGAAAATTTTCAGGCCTATAGGATCTGTCCGTCCTAATGTAGGTGTCTAAATCTTAGCTAGTCACTCTAATCTCCCTTTGCTATCTCTAGTAAGAAATGAGCATTCCTAAATAATATTTGATCAAAACTATTTTACTGTTTTACATGAGAAAAGATAAACTGCACTCTGGAAGTCGTCCTTCTCACCATGATCTATTAGGGAGTCTAGGTGAAATATAAAAACTGGGAGAAATTAAACCATCTACCCCTCCCAGACTTGAGCTTCCACACTTGATCCCCACCAGAATCTTGAACTTGCGGTAAACAGTGAGGCGTCCTAGATTGTGCACACAGTGTGCCTCTTTAGCTGAGTCTGAAAACCAAAACTGGTGCAAAGATTCCTCTCAGAGTATTTCCCAAAGAAAAGCAGAGTAGATGGAGTGCAGGTTTCCAGGGAAGAGTTTTCATCCACTCTGAAATCTCCTCCTGAAGAAAGGCACGAGTGGACAGACTGCTGTCCTTCCAGAATAAAACAACCTTTATTGGAGTAGCTGAAGACACAGAAGATAGGAGGACCCAAGCCTCGTTCACCCTAAGGAGATCCCAATACCTCTTTCCTACCTTCTAAGAGTCTTTCCAAGACACCCATCTGCAGAATAGTCTGGGTGAGGATCCAGGAGGAGGGTGGGTACCTTATGGCCTTCAGACTGACCTGGGGTCACTCTGCAGACAAGAATCTGAGACTAACAGACCCAGACAGAGAACAAACAGAGAGGAATGAGACTTCTTCTCACTGGATACCCCCCATTTTAAATTTATTTGCTTTCTCAATCACCTCAGTACATGAACAGCCCAAGGAGCAGTGATTGGCACCCAGAACTCCTGCTGTTAGCTTTGTGTTCTAGCCTGTGAACTACTAAAGGACAGCTTCTCCTTGTAGGCCCACAAATACTTCTTTCAATGCTAAAAAAAAATTGTTCAGTATTTCATTCCAGTCTCAATAACAAGTAATTTCCCTTTTCTCTTTCATGATGTCCCCTTTTTCCTTTTTGCTTTTTTCCTTTCTTCTTTATTATTGGTGTTGATTTTTCCTCAATAGTTCCACTAAATAGTAAAACACAGAGGTTGAAATACTATTATAGAAGTAATGTACATTTATAGCAAGACATATATCTGCTTCAAATAAAATATTTTCTTTTCCTTTTCTAGGAAAAAAAGGGCATGTTTAAAGAAAGGATTCTGCTCTTTTTTTTTTCCTGAAACATATAAATTTTTTGGCTACAAAACCTCCTGCAGTAAGGAAGTCAGCTTTCATCTTAGACAAGGCTTATGTAATGTTCTAAGACTGTAAAGGAAATGAAGAAAGATTTCACACAGTATTCCAAGGTTAATACTACGATATAAGATCTTGTTGCTATGTTTGATGTTAGCTAGAAGACCCTGTTACTTCTCACCTACTGCCTTCCCACTAACATATCATCAAGACACTCAAGTAAAACCTCAAGGAAAAACAAAACACAATATTATCTTATTTCTAATTTACTATATTGATGCCATGAATATGCAGTTTGCAGCTTCCTTTGTAATTGGTAGGATTTTTACATGTGATAGAATATTGTTTTGGGCAGAAAATTAAGAAATTCCTTTGCAATTCTCCCCACCTCTGCAGCAGATCTAGTTTGCCTCCAGTGAAAACATAGTTAATATGATTTGCAAATACAATTTTCTAAAAGTCCTTCTCAATCTTCTTTGCACAGACACGAATCTCGGCAGGGTATAGGACAAAACCCTTTTGGTGGACACTCAGCTTTAAGGAAAATAATTCTCAAAGGGTGAGTACTCTTCTGAGACCAAAATGTTTAGAAAATATTTAACTTCTCTGTTCTATATATTGTTTAAATCTCCCATATTACCTTGCAGAAAGTGCTTATATTTTTTTGTTGATGACACTCCTACTATTTTCATTCTTTCTTTCTCTCTCTCCTATATGCCTTTCCTTCGCTCTGTATTGTAAAAGTCTACACCTGCCACAAGCCTGAGCATAATGATTTACTCTTAAAACCAAGAAGATTATCTGGAAAGCCTGTGGACTTGGCCTTAGACATAATTTGAAGGATTACTTAACAAAATAAAACAACAAATATTTGTAAAATGGAGATATTTCTTCATGATCAAAGGTTTAGGAAGTACCATTACAGATGAAGTACATAGTTAATTATTTTAATGAAAAATGTTACCAAGTTAAACTGAAACAACTAAAACAAAACTAAACTAAATCAACTACTTCAGACTAGTAAGCAAAACACTGGGGCTGTGTGTGTGCATACATGTACATATGTATAAATAAATAAATAAATAAATGTATATTTATATATAAAGCCCACAATAATACTTTGCTGATATATGAAGTACATTATGATTCATTTTCCAGACCACAGGAAACAATGTAAATACGTATGCTATAAAAGTAAAAACTCTGTATCTTGCACAGTGATCAGCTATATCTAGCAAAGCTGAGATTTAGTAACTTGTAGATTTGTTTACCAAAGAGAGTGGGGAAATTCATCACTGAAATTTACAAAAGGACAAAGGAAACAGCTTTCGAAAACAGACTGTACAATCTGTCATGGGGATCAAGCAGGTGATCCATCTGCAGCTGGTTAGGAACTTTTCTATAATTTTCAGTAAAAAGTGAGAAGTCCTTAAACATGACTATTTCTGGGACACTGCATTACTTTTAAAGTAATATGCATCTGTTCAAGCTGTGTACCTCCAAGAGGTCAAATATGCGATGACCCGAGAAGGTACTTCTACTCTGTGTTATGTAGCCTAGTGAGTGCCCCTGCACTGTGGCACCTCTATTTTTCTGCGGCTTTTTCTTTAAAAACCTGTAGAAGTTTTTTGTTTCTTCTTGATGTGATATGAGATGGTTTTTTTAAATCTCAGAGACTTTCACTTGCTGGAACAGTCAAAAATCACCTCCAAGTACACTTATTCTTTCCTATTCCTAATGTTTGTTTGATACCTTTATTCATGTATTTACTAACTAGAATGGCTGCAGTAGGTATCATGAAATATATTGTTCACAGACTGCTAGAGCCTTGCCATATGTGTGGAGTGCATTCAGCACCTACAGAAATCAAATACAACATCCAGCTCTTATTTCTTATTTTTGTCTATTCCCAGGCCTCAGACTAGAAAAGTATTTTCTGGCATGCAGGATATTTGAGATGATTAAATCTCAGAAAAGGCTTGTGAGGAGGTAAAAGGAATCTTTCCTTTAATTTAGCATTACAATTCTGACTGTAAAAGAGCAGTGCTAAAACACCTTCAGAAGAATGGTGCCATGACGTGAAATAGAAAAACCTGTGACTGTGTAATTATACTGTCATGGAGAAAATAATTTGCAAACACTGAAAGATAAGATCACATTTGAGGCTACTGATAAATATTTTGTTCCAGCCTGAAGGAATAATAATGTTCTACTGTCCTTTAATAAGGTTAGACCTGCTGCATTTATTTTTCCCACGTGTGTTCCACTGAGGTCTTGCTGTGAGTTTACACACAGTCATTTTGAAGACTCAGGCTTTGTTATGTGACAGTGATGGAAAACTTGCATGAAGGTAATTGGAAAACAAGATATTAACTCTGGGTAAATGAAATTTTAACAGTTTAATTAATGATTAAATTTGTTTATCCTTTATCTTCTTATTCCCCTATTTTGGGGATCCTTAAAGCAAAAAAATGAGAAAAAATGAGTTTTTTAATACAAACTGTACTATAAATTCAGATCTGTCACATTTAAAAAGCAGGAAAAGAGAAAAATATTTTGAAAATGTTTTTTCTTTCTCTGTTCAGTTGGATGAGATTCTGTTCATTTGGGAAATATTATGGAACCCTCAAAAATCCCCTAGCACAGGCTTGAGACCTCCTCTTTTTTGGAAAACCTGTTACAATATCCATAGCCCTTATTCTGTTATACATTGTAGTCTCTACAGTTAGTATTTAACAGAAAGTAGAACTGTTCTCTAAATAAGAATTCTTAGCACTCATAAAGTAGTGTTTCCTTAGCTTTTGTTAAAGGAGTTTAAATTTCAAGGATTATTGAATTGTATAGACATGGAAAATGAAATTACAAAATCTTTCTCTGAACAAATTCTTGCTTGCTTATACAAATACACAACACAGGTTATGATCATGTTAAAAATACATGAAAATATATAACATTTCAAGGAAACTGTGAAAAAGACCCTTTTTTTGGGGGGGTGTGGTGTGGTGGTGGTGGTGGTGGTGGGGTGTGTGGGTGTCCTCAAAGAGCCCTCTGGTTGAGAGCCAGAAAACTAAACATTTTCAAATAATGACCTCCTACAATAGGCACTGAGGGAGCTACTTTCAAGTGGAATTGCTTCCCTAGAGGGTTAGGTGTACCAGTGCATATTTCATTTTGATTTTTCTTTGGGACTAGTTCATGCATATATGGTATAAGTACTTGGCATCTGTTTGGGTGAAGTTATCCTCCTGACAGGAATGAATGATAGACATATGCTATAACTGGTACAAGCTTATTACTAAAGATTCTGCAAAAGCAGAACTGAGCCACAGGAGAGGGTCAGCAACATGTGCCTAAAGGTTATTCACAGTAAAAAATAAGCATTTTTTTTCCAGTGGATGAGACCAGGATGGTTTTCAGAACTGCACAATGTATATTTTTAGATTCCAGATGTCCAATGGCAGTGCGGATTATTGAAAGAATGCTGATTAAATGCATAAACAGCTTCCTCATATACTCCTGTGCAGATGTCAATCTGTATTACAGACAGTATGAGAGAGAACGAGTCTTTTAGGCAGCCATAAGACATTGTCAATACATTTTAAATACTCTGTTTCAGGGATTATTTTTTAAATAAATTCAAAGTTTTTCTAAAATTATCTGACTACTGAGAACAAAAGAAACAAAATCATTTGCATTCACATGATGTCTTTCTTATGCAGGCACCAGTTATGTCTTACAATAAAGCATTACAGACTGACTACTGTGGGTTTTTTTTCCCAGAAACTTAAATCCAAAACTGTAGATAGAGCACTGCTGGGGATTATCAGTGGGATGGATGTGTCTGGTATGAGTGTTATTCTTGGTTTAGCTTCATTAAATGAGCCATTACTAGGGAAGACAAGTTGTTGTATACTTTTATTGCCTTCCACTGTTTCCTCTATCAAATCAATAAGACTGTTTTGTAACTTTGGTTATAGCACTTGTTCTAACTCCATTTCATGACTGTTGGAAGTAGTTCATTAGCTTTTGAAATGACAAGGAGAAAAAGCGCTCTTGAGCTGCAGAAGTGGACTGCTATTGTTTTAGAACTGTGAATATCCTCTATCCTACGTCATGATACATAAGTAAAATTTAGTAAATAAAAAAAATAGTAATTCTGTTATATAGCATTGTTCAAAGCCCTCAGACTGAAAAACAAAACAAATAAAAAAAAAAGACCCAAACCAGCAAAGCATGGATAGGTTCTAGACAGTAACAAAATTACTGTCTACAGAGTGGTCTATACATTAAATTGTCAAGAATGTCTCATTTTCTCAGTGATTTCTTATCATATTCATAATTATTATACCACAGGTCACTATCAAGTAATATGGATCCATGGGAAGAGATGTTTCACATCTATTAAATACCTGAGAAAAAATGGTTAAATGAATATGATTTCCCATTTTCCTTAGCTCTTAAGCTGGTTGTTTTCAGAGAAGTCTTTAATCAGTGATTAAGCAGGAACCATCTCTTTCCTCTCCTGATGCACTAACATTGTCTTGAAGAACTTATTGTCCCACCATGTGACAGAAGAGATAACTTGCTCTCCCTCTACTCCTGCTGCAGCAGAGATGTCTAATTCACTGACTGATAACATCAGTAGTACATTAGCAGGATTTACTTCATGAGTGAATAATCTGAAATACTGTTCAGTATTTTTTCTTCAAATCTTGCTCTGAAATTTGGTTATGATAAAGGAATTTTTTTTCTGTAACTCAACTGTAATTAACTAAAAGTGAATCTTAAAGCTTGGTAAGAATCCTTCTTTTATTAGATCTGATTTAAACTGAGACTTTTTTTTCTTTTGAAATTTTCTTATCTTCTAATATCTTCAAACAACTGTGAAAAAAGTATTTCACTAAAACACTAGAAAATACCCACAATTTGAAAAAAAACCAACACTTTTTTTTCCTGATTAGTTGACAAAATATTCTTACCATTTTTCAAGTCTGAAATATCTCAGTTAAACCTCATGTGCAGAACAATACAATAAAATATCATTTTAACACTACAGAAATGGCATAGATAAATTCATACCAGGCTTATTACCTCAGTGTGACAGTAAGTTCTACTTTAACACCACATAAACAATAAAGCATCTCAATAAATTGTGAATAGATATTTCCAAACTTCTTCTTCTTTGTGCTGAAGATTAAGTTTTGTTGTTACATTGTTTGAGCTGGCAGACAATAGATGGTTGTTTTGTCAGATTCTTTGGCTTTGATATTTTGCCATTATTTTAAAGATGCATTTGTCATATCTGATAGTGGGGTGACAGCAAAAGTGGTACTTCTAGTGTTTCACAGGATTCCTTTATCATAAGTTTATCAGAATTCAGTCATTTGTAACAAAAAATTATTGTGCCCTACCTATATTATTTCTTGTATAGGTGCCATCTTAATAATAAATAAAATGATATTAAAACTAAAAGATTCCTTATCTTTTAAAAAGTAAGGAACTTCTGCTGTAGATAATAATAATAAGCAGAGTCTCAGCTATTCTGATTCATTCTTTTGTCCACTGCTGGTGGGGATGTCACTGCAGAAATATCAGGAATGTTAACACTGACTCCTGACCAGTGAAAGACATGTTGACTATCACAGATATTTTTCTCTAGGTTTGCATTTTCTGTCTTCACATATTTTACAACATTGTTGCAATTTACTACTTTCACATTTTGTCATTAATTTACATACAATTAACTTCAGATTTCACTCTGATTTGTTATAATTTATTTGTCCAGTCATTTAGCAATTAGCACAGACATATGAAAGATAGCAGCTTTTTTTTGGTTTGTTTGTTCTTTGAAGTAACTCACTTGATTGTGCCACTTCTGCTATCATCTCTGCAGTAGTAAAGCCAGCTAAAACAGAAGAGGAATGTCTCACCTCACCGTCTAAGAACTGGCTTTTAACTGGAGAACGGTTAGAGTGTATATGAACTTACGGCACCTATAAATACCTTATAGTTGTGCAGTGTATACTGATTAGCACCATAGAAGCTAATGTTTTCTGATTTTTTCATCTCTCCATCTTTACAGGATACATTTAAATTATATATGAAAGCTTGGCAATTGCTGTAAAAAGAGAAAAGCATCCCTCTGTCATGGGAAAGTTGATGGCACATTAAGAAAAAAGGTACATTTTGTATTAAAGCAGTATTTAAATAGACCTGGTGGGAAATCACAGTTTTTACACACTGGCAAACATATATATCTATATACATCTTTAATTGCATCTTGCATTACAGTATGCAGATCATACACATGCGCACACACACACATATTCAAATAACTTCTAAAAATTGCTAGTAGATGCCTTATTTATTGACTTTGGTTAGATTGTTTGATCAAGGTTTGGGTGCAAGAGGGAAGTCCCCTTGAAGAAGAAACTCCTCTCAGATAAGCATTCTTAACATAACTTTACCCCTGAACGTGAGAGGTCAGGAGGCCAAGTGATCCCTAGGATTCATTATTTTCTGTTTAGTTGAATGAATTATTCCATTCAAATAAAATTATCTCCATTATATACAATACAAATGAGATGAGATCTGTAGCCTTTTGAATAATTAAGATCATCAGAAACAGCATGGAAATGGTTTTCAGTGTAAAAAAGCCACCACAGGAGCATTTTAATTGAATGCAATGCTGATAAATGTCTGCTAAAGAATGAAGGGTTATTTCCTCCAGTATTTTGAGTTTCTGAGTTTCTGCCAATGTTTAACTACTTAACAAGAGCTTTGAAATTACAGTCATTGTTTGTGTATCTTTTTCAAGTGAAGTGAATTCTGTCAAGTACTTTGTTTACATTTGCCAACTTTATATCATGACACCTAATAAAGATGCTAAATTTAATGCAATTCAGAGGCAGTTTCCTTGGTCTTTGACAACTAGTGTCCAGTGAAATGTGGTTGAGAAAGACAGACAAAAGGAATTGTAGAGAGGGGAGAGCTTGATCTGGGCAGCAATTCAGTGAAAAGAAATGAAATGCCTGCACTGGACATCATGGAGCATAACAATTTTGCTGTGATGTTCAGTTTTTCCAGCTGTTAGCACATATGCTTCACTGTAACTTCAGTGTATCTGCTCTTTTACCAAGGATCATACATTCTGATATCACAAAGTTATGCAAGCACACGAACTCCCATTTTGATGGTATTATTTCAGAAGATAGTCAGCTAAACAGTAGCATGCTAGGCAAAGTTTTATGACATACCCATTAGATTAGAGCATCCCAGAAGCAGTAACAGAAGACACAGGTATGTCTGACTTGAACAAGAAGGGAGAAAATGTACAGATTTCCCCAAACTGGTAAGAACATATCTGCAGTAGTAACAAAAATGTCCGTAGCTGGGTCAGCCGAATGCTGTTGCTCAGAAGCTAGGCTTTATAGCCTGGTTGCAGCCCTGTGTTAGCTTACAAGTTAGTGTTTCTGTCTATCTGCACCTGGCGTTGACATCACATGACTTTGATCAATATTACCTCAAGGATCTCTGTGCGGCATTGCTCTAAATAGACAAGGATACATGCATAGCATTTTCAAAACATAGCTGAAATTGGACTTGCTAAATACAGCGCACACAAGGCAGCTGCTGCCTGAAAGTGTTTAATGGCCTAAAAGGCAGAGCTTTCTTCCTCAGTCCTACAGTACAAGTGCCCGTGTCCTCCACTGTGTCCCCCTTGGCTGGAAGTAGTAGTGTCTTCTGTGCCGCCTTTGGCCTTCATTCTTGTGTTCACACTAGGGTGGGTCTTAACATAGCTACTTGATGGAGATTTTGAGGGTACACTTCAAGCTCTTCAGCAGTGTGAACAAATGACATCATACACAATTTTTTTTTTTGCAAACTTGCTGGGCATGACATTAGGAAAGCAACAAATTTTGCTGATGAGATATCAGTTTGACACTTGGGCAATAATGACTACCGCCAGCCACCTAAGAAATTGGTATGCAAGAATTTTCATTGATGATAATAATTAGATCATCACAAAGTGTATCTCTTACTAAGGATTTACAACCTAGCTTGTGAATGAGTCAGACCTTCATCTTATATAATAATGTTTCAACCCACAGAAAGAAATAGTAACTCAGCAACAAAACCCCAACCAAAGAACCAACAAAACCCAAAACAAACAAAAACACTATCCAAAGCGCTCCCTCCATGTGTTGTTCAAATCCAATACCATAAGCAGTTTTCAGATGTCAAGTAATAGTAATCTATAAAGCCAACTTAAAATAAGCAGTCTTGTATCACAGTTGAATAACACATCACATTTGTTTAAAAATGTATTGAACAACGATCTTTCACCTGATTCATTTATTATTTCTGGAAACAGAATTTTTTTTTTTTTTTTTTTTTTTTNTAAGTAAAAAAAAGCAAACCAAAGAGCTCAGCTAATGGCTTCATATCCAAATTGTTTTCAGTCAATGAAAAATAGGGCCCTGTAACAATAAAAGTCTTATTCAGGGTATGAACTCCTGGTTCTTGAATGATTTTAATTAGGTTGCATTGCAGTGTCTGATCAGTCAGTTTTGTAGCCAGTTACTTTGATGACACTTGAGTAGCCAATTCACCAGGCTCCTCAAGTAGGCAGACAAAAGTCAAAAGAGAATTTCTAGTAGATGCCAATCAAGAGATTACTCATATTTTGAGCAGAATGACTGGCTAGATCGTAAATATCAAAGGTAGCAGACTTTTCTCTTATAAGGATAACATTTTTGGTAACATTTGGTCTTTGAAATTGTGCTCCCTCTTTTTGTATAACTAAGAAAATTCATAATGAGTGTAGATAATGAGTAAATGGAGTAAAGAAGCATGTTTTCCCTAGCATATATAGCAATATAATTTAATTATGATTTAAGCAACAGAGATTTGATGTAAATATTATTATTAATGTTATTATATTTTAATTATTCTTGTTATTAGAACCTGTATTTGCATTTCAGCAATGCTAAAGAGTTCTACTCATGGGACTGACTGTGCTAGCTGCTCTCCTATTATAACCAGAAATTACGGTAACTGTTCCACCAAGATTTAAATCTAGGTTTAAAACCACAAGAACAGAAAGAGGGAAAAAGAAATGCATGATATAGAATCATAGAATCATTTAGGTTGGAAATGACACTTAAGAACATTGAGTCAAACCGTAAACCTAACACTGCCAAGTCCACCACTAAACCATGTCCCTAAGCGCCACATCTACATGTCTTTTAAATACGTTCAGGGTTGGCGGTTCAACCAATTCCCTGGGCAGCCTGTTCCAGTGCTTTATAACCCTTCCAGTGAAGAAACTTTTCCTAATATCCAATCTAACTTCCCCTGGCACAATTTAAGGCTGTACAGCCAGAATGCACTGTTCTCCTGTTTCGTAGTCTCATACTCCAACACAGGTATAAATATGTATATATATATATGTAGCAGTTTGATGGATAATGTTTTCTGTAAGGTGTCAATTTAATTGTTTTCAAATATAAATATGATGGATTGCATGAATGAAGAAAGGAAGATTTTGGACGAGAAATCTTCCTAGGAGATGAAAGGAGATGGGAGTCTGGGCTGACTGAGGGGAAAGTTAATCTCTCAGCGATGAATGAAAGATGATAGAGTAGGAGTAGGCTATGAAACTGGAGACACATAAGTAATCGTTGATTTGAGAGACAGAGAGAGGTGAAACAGTTCAAATGATAAGCCAGGAGGAAGATCTGCAAAGCAATATTGTGAATTGAAATGAAAGGGACAAGGCTGCATTTTCCAGAATGCAAATAATAAGGTTGCATTGAGTAAGATATGGCAAGATCATTCAAATTCTAGTGAACTTTCTGGGGATCTGATACCTTAAACGAGCCTTAAATGATGAGATTTGAATGTCATTTTAAGCTTCAGGGAGTACTCACACCATCTAACTTTAGTAATTTTTAAGATTTTTTTATGAATTTCTAAAATTCTTCTTTGAGGAATAATTTAGATCTGTAAGCAGGTGTTCATGTGTTTCTTACACAGTCTGGATCTGCTGCCACAGGTTGCTCAGAAGTTTTATAGTAAGCCTAGTTGCTGTCTCATGTGCTGTAACAGCTCCCTGGAAACAGGCTCCTCTCTGCTCTTTGTTTAGGGAACTAAAGTTTCTGGCTTGGGGAAGATAGGTGACAACAGCTGTGTCTATTGGATTCCATCCATGTGATAACTGGTGTGTGTTAAAAACATGAGACCCAAGAAAATAATTTCAGAAGTTAAAAAAGAAGGAAGAATTTTTTAGGATAATACAAATACCCAGACCAATGAACTCACTAACTGAAAACTGCTCCTTCTGACTTCTCAGAACGAGGTAGTAGTACTTTAAAGAGTCACAGGCCTGTGAAGAGCTTATGGTATGCTTTATTTTTGCATAAATAATCCAGAAAGTTGATATGGGTAAAGTTAAGCTCAAAACATTTGAGTTTTTCTGGGAAATTTAATTATTTGGCCCCCATCTGTGTCCATATGCTTCTTCATGTTATTGTGGAAATGCAACATGCAAAAGAACAAAAAGCCCTAAATTGTATTTTTTGTAGTTTAGCAAGAAAATGGTGGTCCTGTGTAAATGCAGTGGTCTTCCTGCCGGAGTGCACGGAGTTTTGGCGTTGGTACCTCAATAACAAAAATTGCTGAGGTGCTGATGGCTTCACAAAACAATGTTCTATTAATGCTGATAAATTGTTATCTGTTCATTAATATTAAATTTCCACTAGAGAGTAGAACCCAAAATGTTGTCAGGAGGCTATAGAAAGTTCTGTGATTACACTGATGCTCTCTGACATATTATTATTGGAATAAAATGGTAAAATGTATTAAAAGTTTGATAGTTTACAACAATGTGCTTACATTTGCATTTTCATAGGACTGCATAATTTAAATCCAGTGCACACTGAATAAGACAATTGAATCTTTAATGTTAAAGAAAAATAAAATAATAATTTTAAATAAACAAAATACATAAGGTAAGAATTTTGAAAAGAAATCGTCAAGTAGAGACATAAACCTGCTTGACTGAAAAGTCATCCATTTAATGCCCAGTAAAGCAATTTTCTGTAGGAAATCAGTTCTATCTTGGTTTACAGATTAAAAAATGACAGTATAAAATGGAAGGGTTTTGCTCAATGTCATAGCTGTGGTACTTGCTTATGATTTGAGTTTTAAAGACATTTCAGCATTTATTGTCATACTTAGGTTCACATACAGCAGACTTCAGGTTCCAGAATTTTACTTTATTTCAAAGTATAAGGCTGCATTCAATCAGCAATCTTGCTAAGTTTAAAAGAAAACAACAGTGGTTTTGATTATTAACTTAAACAGATAAAGAAAAGTCTGTTTAAGCAGACCATGTGTGTTAAATATGGAACTCCAAACAACATCTTAAAAAAAAAAGCACCTTAAAAAATCAAAAATTATTTGAGAATTTCCCAAAGCAGACAGCTACATTAACTCTGGAGGCTGCCATTTTTTTGCTAATAGCAACAAGAAATACTGTTTCATGGGATTATTGCCAGACAGGAAGCTATGATTTATTTAGTGCTCAAAAACACATTGAGTGTTTCACAAAGACATTTATTTTTTAAAGAAAGATACTAATTTGGACTTGAAAAACTGATGGTGTACTACCTAAGAGAGGAAATCAACAAAACAATTCTCTGGGATATTCAGAGCTATGGGAAGATGAAAATGGAGAACCAATACTGGAAAAATACATTTAAACATTATCAGATTACGTTTTCTTGTGCTTGAGATCTTAATGATTCTGCTGAATACATGAATGAATGGAAACAGACATATAAGCATATATGGGGAGGTTTGTGGTTATCCTCAGAAGGCATTAAACAGGAATCTTAGTTCAGATATTTTTCAGTTTATATGCTCCTTAAGCATATGTAAGAGATGGAATTAAGTGCATACTTAAAAGTGTTCAAGATGAACACATGCTTAATGCTAATACTTCCCATCAGGAAACACGGACACACACGTGTAAACATACACACACAAAAAACCCTTCACACGTGTGCCCAGGGAACTGTCTTTGAAATACTTAGTATTTCTTAAATTCCTCCCTTTTCATCATCCTACTGGCAGACTACATTTTACATCATTATTTCTTCTATATTGTCTTGCCAATGAGTATAAACATTTTGAATTAGCAGATTGGAAGTGTCTTAAAGGTATGAAGAAAGTGGCTCACAGTAATGGGATTAGTTCATTTCAGAAGAAAATAAAACCCACATAAAACTAGATTCTATCCTTGCTGTCCAATTCCCAGTTTTCTGACATGAAAAATCTTTGTAAATAGCTGTGAGCTCTGAAAGACTTGACCACATAGTTACTGTGGGCAAAAATGTTACCCAGTGTTATGTGGACACCTAGATTTTCCACCATGGCTGTAGAAATCCTCTGGCTTCCATCACTAACTCTTTTGTGAATCACAAACTAGTTATTTTGGTTATCCTTGGAAAACATGGTTAAACTGTCAGGGGGATTGGAAAAGAGGGGGGAGAGAATGAGTATGTAGATTCAAAGACCTTTCAGGAAGAGTTGATTTCAGCTACCTTTGGCTGAACAGTTCTTTCTCCAACTGGTGGAAAGCCTTCATTTTCCATAAAGCTGCTCTCTCCTGCCATGCCAAAACAGCTTTTTTTTCAGCAGGGTGTATGCACAGTGGCAGTGTTTATCTTTTGACAGACTGAATGCAGCATAGGAGAGTCTGTAATAAGTTGTTCCAGAAACATTTTCACAGAAACGTTCAAGAGAACATGAAAAAAAAATGTATTTCCAGGGCCAAGTCTATACTGATGTCTTTTGTCATCTTTTGCAATGAATGGTACCACAAGAATATTATTTCACAAGATCACCATGCAGCAAGTGAAAGCTAATCCACTCCTACATAAAGGCCACTTATTTTTCAAGCATTTTTCTACATCATTTCAAGTATTCTAAAATTAAATTTCTTACATCTGTTTGTATTGTAGTCATGGTATTGGAGAAAAATAATTGCTTTTTTAATTTTTATCAGTTCCTTATTATTGTTGCTCTCTATGGAAATGTAGGAATGGCATGCATCAGGCAATTCCCATTCTCTCTTCAGTTCAGAACACAAGTGGTTGTGTGTACATTGCAGACTCTCTTTGAAATCTTTGATCTGTCCCATGAACCAAGCAAGAATCATTTGAAAAGCTTCAGTGCCAATGATCTAATGTAAAGCATTTACTTCTGTCACCGTTTTACTCACTGATCCAGATTTTTTACATCAGCTGATGTAATCTGGCAATAGTTCCACTGAAGTCAGTGGAGCTCTGCCAATTCATGCTGTTGAGGATAGGTCCTATTAAGTGCTGCTCTGTGCCTTGAATTGTCCTCATCGATTTCAGCAACTCTGCATGCTGAATATGGGTCAGACTGTATTTTATTCCCATGTCAATCAATTATTTTTATTTTTTTTACATAATAATGTCATACAGACGTAAGACAAATCTCTTCTACAGATAGCTCCCCAGTGTGAGTTGCACAAGTCTTCCATGGCCCAAACTAATACTTAAATAGATAATAATTAAAGCAGAACACAGATGTAATTAAATTATTCACATATAGTGAGTGAAATTGGAATCTGGCTAAGACTGTTAAATATTGAAGACTTGATGTCTAAATTAAGATTCCACAACAATGAAAAATTACATTATAATCTTTGTTTATAAACAGTATAGCAAGGTAGTTAAATAAATAAAAAAAACCCGCACAATGTTAATCAATATAAAAAAACACTGTAGGTAGGTAAAAAGAAGGTAAAATAGAAAGTAAAATGAAAGATTGATCTGCTAAATAAAAAAATATACTGTCTTAAAAAAGTCCTTGCAAAGAAGGAATACAGTACCTGATAAAGTTTTCTGAAAGTATATTTAAACCTTTTCAAGTTTGCTAAAGTTAATAAATGAGCTACCGATTTACAAAATATTGACAGAAAATTGTCCTAAATTACAGACTTGTCAAGAATGTTTTATGGGTGTGAGTTTGTGGTAGTATAATAGATTGTCTTGTTTATGCCTATGTTTCTGCATTAGAGCACTGATTTAGTAGAATTTCAATTAAATTAGTTTCTAATAAGACATATTTATCACCATTTATCACTGTTTGTAAGAAAGACCTTAGTGCCCATATCAAAGCTCATACACTGAAAAACATCGGACAAAAGGTGATTTGTGTGTCTTATACTACCTACCTTTCAAAAAAGCATGTAGACCAATAGCCTCTGCAGGAAAGGGAGATAAGATTTTGCTTGTACAATGTACTAGTTGTGTAAATTTTTAATGCAATACAAAAGACTGAGTGCATTCTTTAGTATTAATAATTTATAAAGAATCCTTTTAGCCATCCACAAATTGGCTGCAGATAGCAACACAGAAATGGTCTCTCATACATCTACGTGGATAAACTTTTCTAATTCTAGCTTCCTAGGATATCTCTTCTCTGTAGTTACTAGACTTTTTGTTGGATGTTACATCTGACTTTCCTTTGATTTATAGGCAATTATTCTGTTCCTAGTTAAACCAGCATGGACCTACCAGTCTGGGTTCAGTCAAAGCAGAAGGCAGTTTACTACAGCATGAAGAGACATGAGATGTGTCCCCAGGGAGAGGAGATATTTCAGTCTACTTGAACTAGACAGTAAACTGTTCAATCTTGTAGAAGCAGAATGGTTCAAAAAATTGCTACCAGCAGCTTCAGTCTTCCCATGATTGCTGTCAGCTCGTGTTAAGGTGTGTGACTGAGCAAAGGACAGTTCCTCTTCCCCACACCACTCCCAGGCTTGGACTTGAAAGTCCTTGCTATATGTAAACCTTATACCCAGAAAACCTCACTGAGTTTGCTGTTTGAAGCATCCTTGCCACCCACCCTATACTGGCAAATACTTTTATACTGTTCTGATGGCACACTCATGCCCACAAACCTTGGGATATCTTATGGGATATTCAGTGCTCCTCTAGGAACAAGAAGTTAGAAAAGTGTTTTTTTCTGCTGTGCCCACTTATGTCAGGGCTTTGGCTAACACTGGAAACCAGGCAAATTAATTCTTCTGTGAGAAGCCACTGTTAAAAACAGGCTGAGTCCTCCATACTTTTCTCAAGTTATACAGTTTCCTTGCCTTATACTTAATCACGGATCTTTTCCAGTTTCTGTTTTCCTCTGTTAGACTTGTCGAGCTTTTCCTCTGCTGTTAGCAACAGTCTTCAAAGAGCAGGTGAGCGAGGAATATCTTCCATTATGTCTAAGTTTATCTTTTGCATTTTGAACTTTCAGTACCATGTACTAATCATCTATTTTCCCCCTTCCAGTGGTAAGTTTACCAATTCTGAGGACAGTGTCAAGTTATAAAGTAAAAAGATCATGGAAAGAGTTGAAGCAGCCTGGCATGAAGCTGCAAATATGACCAGAAGGTGGGAGAAAATAGTAGTAGTTTAGAACAGGAACACTATTTCTTTCCTTGTACCAAGAGCCATACTAGCTCTGTTACACTACTAGTCCAGGAATCTTGACTTCAATTACATGGACCTGCTCAGCTCTGAGACGCAAGATGTGTTTTTCCTGCAGCCACTGAAGAACACAAAAGAAGTGAACAGATATATAAGGAAGTCTAAAGCTTTTTCTCACAGGTCAACTGGAAAGACTGGAGAGCAGGCAAGAGATACAAGTCATCTGAAATATCCTTGTAGTCTCTACATGACATATGACATTCTTGACATCTACATGAGTAATATAGGGAAAAATCATTGGTTCTTTAGATTTTTTCCTCTCCTCAGGGGAAAACTGAAATACAGAAAATACTGGTAAGAGCTCCTCTGGCTCTGTCTGGCTGATAGCTTTGTAGGTTGTGAGGTGGCTCATGGACCTTGTGAAGAAGAGCTGCTCCTCTCCTCTCCTGTGAGTCCAGACCCACTCACCCAGTCTCAGAACATCTGGAGGAGACTTGTGGATGTCACTGTCTTAGCTATCAACTTGTTCACTCAAGCGGAGCTTCACTTAGAAAGTTTTCATATGTGACCTCATATATAAAGTCTACAGGGTCTGGAAGTAAGAGTACTTTCCTGTAGCACTCTTGGAGTCCATCTGGCTTAGGGCTGAAAACCAGAAATATTTGCTGGTTTAGATTCAGATCTCCTATTATCTAGTGGAAGCTGAAAATGTCCAGAGAACTCTTTGGCCCTTTTCAGGATGACAGAGGAGTGACAGAATCATACTGTCCTCTTTAGCCTTTTTTTTTTTATTCTTTTTAGCAGTTATACATCTCCATTATTTATCCAGATGAAGAAGAATTAGGGAGAAAGGCAAACATTTATGGTAAACTGCTCGGTCTTTCAGAGATGTTAATGAGGCACATGTTAGCTCATGTCAGCTTAGAGGCAGAAGACTCATTTATTTGCTGATCCTCAGATGACTAGCTACCTGCACAAGCACAAGCCTTTTCAGGTCTCCAACAGAGCACTTCTGTTTATTCTGGATTGGTGGCAAATTAGGACCTTGTGATGATACTGGCTCAGCAGCTGCAGTTTTCTTTAGAGAAATTTTGTTCAGCACTTCTAATTCGCAGTCTTGATGTTAAAGAATAGACCTATAAGCAAGATATTGGATCAGCATATCCAGTGTATTCAAATTATGTCAGAGATCAGACCACTATGGGGTTTCTGGTTTAGCACATCCTTTTACTCGAGAGAGAGCACAGTATAAAATGTGAACAACATTTTCTACATGATATTTGTGCCTAGCATTGACCTTGCTCACAAGTTTGCATTCTGCTGCACATCATATAAAGACTTACAGAATCAAAGCCTAATTTGTGTTTTAATGACTGAGAGTGAGAGCAAGTCTGCTCAGTCTCATACAAGCCCTGGGGCAAAAATGCCTCTCTGGTCTATTCTGTACGTTGCCTAGGGAAATAGGATGCTGATCCGGGACAGTGGTTTTCAATCTATGGGACTCAGATACTGCAATTAAGAGGTCCACAGAAGGCGCCCAGAATAGGAAGCACTCTTTATACCAGCTGATGAACACCAAATTCATAAAGGGATCCCCGCTGGATGTTTATTTCATACATCCAAAACTGAAGTAAGCTTTAAAAGCACTGATTCAGGCATGGCATCTGTGAACATGATTTCAACACTGAAATATAGTAACATGTCAGAGAAAATTCATTTTGTGTTTTGCAAGGTAGGTTCCTCTAGGAAGTAATCAGTCAGATAAATTTACTATTTGACCATCAGTTAGAGTGGACAGATTTTAGAGTCTTTTAGTACTTCACTAGACTGTAAGAAAAATAGAGGAAAATTACCAGAATACTAAAGAGGAACATGTAGTGTTCATTGCAACAACGGCACTGCAAATTAATGAGCTGAAATGCCTGGTATATCAACTTTCCTCAAATAACTTTTTAAGGATGACTTTACAGATTAATTCTAGCATTGACATCTTAGGTAAATTTCACTGCTTACAGTAGCCCTTCAGGGCCATTTAGTGAGTCATTGCTACAGAAATACTATTTTTTTTCTTTTTCTTCTTAGAAAAAACACTCAAACACTTTATTGAACTACCACACAACAGACATTATAACACTTTTTAATGAACAGAGATTATGCAGCCCTCTAATTGGTGAAAATAGTTCTGCAGTTATACATAAAAGTTTCTTGACTTTGAAATGATCTAAAATACATGGACACTAAAACATTAGTTTTACAGTATATTCATACCTACAGCATTCAGCATAAATGAAGATGTGCAATAAGGGCTTCCTTATTGTCAAAATGAATCCTTAAACAATATTGAAATAATTCCCTGGAATAGAAAATAATTGTTTTTCTTCTTTGTGCATGGTAATTTAATTTTTGTATATTGATCATGACACAAAAACTAATGAAAGACCATTATAGTTATAATATATTTATTCACCTGATAAGTACTATACATCCATCTGCACTCATATTCTAGACTTTTGACCTCAGGGTTTCTGCCATATATGCTATATAGATATGCTATATAATCCTTAATTTAGGATATATACTTTCTACTTGTAGGATTTTGCCCACTTTTTAATTGTCTTGTCTTCCTTACGAGGACAAGCTCAAAGATTTCAAGGAAGGCTTTTGTTTGGAAACATTTCAGTTTTCCACGTACAGAGCAGTGTTCTACAAGTTTTCTTTCACAGTGCCTGCAATATCACATGGGGTCTTTATGTTTGGAGGTTATCTGAAGTGCAAAATGTCCAAGATGATGAGGTAAGACCAAACAAGAGTATTTTAAAAATATGATTTAAAATGTCTCTTTCTTCTTCCTACTGTCCTTGACACTGCATATTGGTTATTTGCTGTCTGAAAGAAAATAAACTGCACTTAGCTTAATTTTGGGTTATCATGTCTGGGTATCTCATATTACCCCATATAGTTCAGTCAAATTTTGTCAAATATACCCCATATTACTCCATGTAGTTTAGTCAAATTTTTAGCTGCTATGGTAGAAAATGTCAGTCAGCTCCTGATATGACCTCATTTTGTAAAATGAAGCCTGAAGTAATAATTAATGAACAACAGAAATGTACTTGCATGTAGTAAACATGGTGCTTGAAAGTGGTTTCTAATATTACAATGTCTGGTCATTTTTTGTGTATATTACACACAAAATAAATAGCGCAGACCTCAAGAGTTGCCTTGTTATAATTTTGGTATTCAGCATTTTCCTTCAGTAGTGCTGTTGTGTTGTCTTCACCTTAAACAGCAGAACAGTGTATAAACTCACCTGAGAATAGAGCTCCCAGTTTTTATCCTGTGCTGCACATTCCCTGCCCATGATTAGTGACTGTTTTTTCCTTACTAGAGTATCCTTATTACTGGAATGAATAACTTTTGGTAAGAGTATTTCAAAATCCTCTCGAAAATTGTTAGCACAAACACAATTAAGTGTTTTCCAGGTTTTTTTAGTAACTGAGAAACATCAGTACTTGCAAGGCAGTTGGGTCAAGAACCATTTAGGATGAAGGCATATGACTCAAGGGCATTCAGTACATTTCAAGTACATCTAGAGCAGATGAGAAGAAAGGGAAGAATATGGATGCTAATTAAAGATTAATTTACATGAAAAAATGCCTTGACAAGCTCTTTTGTGGAAGAAAAGTGATTTTGGCATGAAGGAAAGGGAGGCTGCCTGAGGTAGAAGACTACATTATGAAACTTCAACTGATAGCAGCTTCTAATACATAACATCATTCGCAACATCATCCCCACCTGCTTCAAACTGAGCAGATGCTTCTCTGCAGAAAAGTAATTATCCTCAAGCTCATGCTATGTTTGTGGTAAGCTGACTGTTCAATTCACATGAGCCCAAGGTTTTGTATTTTGCACAGCTTTATTTAATCACATCCTGTGTTCCCATTCAGTGCTAAATTAAGGCTGCAGAAAAGGCCTTTCTTTCCTCTCTGAGAGTCTGATCATTTTTACTAGCACCAGGGAGAAGAAACGAACATAAGCATAGTTATGACACCAAGAATTTTGTCTGTCTCTCTAATCCACCTAATCTCTTTTATATCTCTGTACTTTTATCGCCATGGTATCCAAAGAATATCACAAAAATAACAAAAGATTCTTCAACCATATAAATAACAAAGAAAAAAAGGATGGAGAATGGAATACAGATAAAAGATAAAGGTGGGTCCCAAATGGATTTAATACTTTGCCTCATTTTCTGAGAAAGGTGATGATACTGAATGTGGGAGAAAGGTGGGCAAGCTCATGAGAACAGGGACAAGGAAACAGAAATAACAACAGAGGTGGAAATGAAGCTTACATTGTTTAGTACGCTGAGGCTGGGGAGCCCCAATAAGCTCTGCACCAGAGCTGAGAAATGAAATCTCAGGCGTGATAGCAGTTATTTTTAACGAATCTATCAACTGTAGGGTGACACTTCACAACTGGAAGTAGTGAGAGCAGCATTTCTTTTGAATAAAGAGGGAGGGAAAGGAGATGGAAGAGGAAGTCTGAGACAAAACATGGTCTCAAGGCTATGCAAATATGAAATAAGAAGCTGGAATGAGAGTAAAGAACAGCAAAAGACATTGCTGTAAATGGAAAAGGAACTTAAATACAACATGGACTTACCCAGATTACACCGAAATAAACTGATGTCTTCCTTCAATAAAGTGAATGATTTTCCAGAATGGAGAAATATTATCAATATAATCTGCCTGGAGCTGACTAAAATATTTCATTGAAGTATTTGATATAGTCCTATTAGAGAAATTTACTTAGGATGCTAAAAAGGGAATTACCACAAAAATCGTAAACTAATTTAGGCATTTGTCGAAGGGGAAGGAGTAGCAAGTAACTTTGAAAGAGGAAATAGCTATGAAAGGATAGGTTACTCAGGGATTATTCTATTTTCTTATTTCATATTATATTTTCAAAATGACCATGACTTGAAAAGTGCATGATAATAAAATGTACTGATGAGAAAGTCAAGGAGGATTATTAACTTAAGAAGATCAGAAAGAACTGGGTGACCTTGAGGGCTGGAAATCTAAAATTGGGAACAAATGCAGCCATTAAAAGTACAAGATGGTACATCTGTAATACATTTTTTTTTTTGTTATAACCTGATAGTTCATCTGCTGAAAATGACTGAGGAAAAGGAAGGCCAAACTGGACAAGTTCATCACAAAAAAAACCCCCATATGAGACATCAGTGTAATGCAACGACAAAAAACTCACTTTTGATCCCAGAGCAAAGGGTTTCTGGAAGAGATTGAAAAGTACTAGCCAGTGTTCAAGTCACTGATTTTGTCACATCTGGATTGTCCATGATCAAGAAAAAAAGAACACTAAGTAAAACAGGTGAAGAAAAGTTCTATTAAGATGATTAAAGAATGGTATGTTTACATAGCTACATCCTAGGTGTGCATATAGCCAGAGTTGGGAAGATATTCACCATTTTCAGTGAGCAAACATATACCTGTACTTATTTTTGCTTCTGTGCCTGAGAGAGAGCCTGGGACTGGATTATATCCACTGTCTCAGTGCTGGTGGATCTAGCGTGCAATTGCAAAGATCTGTTTTTGTAGCTGTACTTTAAAAGGTCTTGGCATCAAAAGAGGAAATGTTTCTGCTTAGTAGCCTCCTCCCAACTCTAGAAATCACAAAAAAGAGCCAAGGGAAAGAAAACTGGAAAGATCTAACAGGAAGAAGTGACATAAGAGTAGTGGTCATTTGACAGTAGCAAGAAAGAGAAGAGGAAGAAGTTTCGATGCTATTTGCACTAAATATTATTACTTGTGGCCTTTACTCAAGAAGCACCTTTTGGTCCATCCTTCCATCCACCCCTATAACATGGTAGAATAAAAGCAAACACTCATGTGCCCCACAGAAACACTTAGAGAAATAAGATGAAACTAATCTAGGTATGTACTGTCATTCCAGAATTCTAATAAGTCTCCTGGTGTCATGAACAGAGAGTTCAGAAAAAGGTTAGGAATGGAAATAAACAACATGCATGCAGTTAAGAAAAAAGAAGGCTTTGCTGACAGTCCATTTTTGGGAAACACCAAACTATTTGCATGTTTTTTCTTGTATTGTAACTGGCTATACTTCTGCCATATCATAATATTTCTTGGTGTTATCTGCATGCATTTTAATTCAAAGCTGACATTTCTTTCTTGGAAAGAGTTATGAAATATTTATGGGATTATACTTGTATGTTTCATCTGTGATACAGGGACTTAAGAACAGTTTGGCAGATGGATGCCCTACGCTGTCCAGTGAAAGGTCAGTGTCAAGTGAAAAGCATCTAATTTATGCCATCTGTTTCCTTCCAACAACCGGAAAAAATAGGAATTACATTTTCACCTGTTAAAGAAATCAAAGTGCTGCAAAACTCTGTTTGCCCATGTAATTTTCTCAGAAGATTATATCACTTGAGGAATGCATTTTTTTGTTATTTAAATCTGGTTTCTTGCCATCACTGTCTTGCTTTCCACAGAGTACGATTTGGCATCACAGCTTGAAGAAAACAAAAAACCATTTACTTTTATCTGTTGTCATGTAACCTCATTTGGACTTTAAAAATCTTCTGAAGACCTAACCTTAAAATTTCCTGTTCAGTTCAATCCATCACTTCAACTACTACATTATAGTCTTTACATTTGCAAAGATGGGGACATGACTGTGTTGGTGAGTTCCCTTGGTCTGTAGAAAGGAAATTTGAAACTATGGTCGAGTGAAATGTGCACAGTCATGTTATTCTTGTTAACTATTTTATAGCTGATCATTTGAGTAAAATAATAATAATTTAAAAAACTCAAACCAAAAGAAAAAACCACCAGCTCTCTGGCCAGTGTGCTTCTATACAGCTCTAGAGTGAAGCAGGGACTTATTTCTAACCACTAAGTGGACTTCATCAGTTTTCTCTTTCTTTTTTCTGTGGCTTTAGGGACTCTATTCCCGATTTGGGAAAAGAAGAATGAACTACTATTGTTTTATTCACCCATGCCAGAAACAACTGAAATGGAAAAGTAAAATTTGATGACACAAGTCAAACCTATTTTCAGTGAAAGATAAATTTAGATAGCGGAAGGGGAAACTATTCCTTCCTTCAAATGTGTGTTGTGACCAGTTGACTGTCTTCTAATTGTGCCTAAAAAATAAGTAAAAATCATTCTTTTTTCTCCTTTCCACTCATCAGCTACTAGAGGTAAAGCAAAAAGTTACTCTTATTGTAAAACTTCCTAATTTAGCTCCTGGGACAGTAAGAGACATATGCAAGAAAGAAAGAATACTCGTTGGATTCTATGATGATTGAACAGTAATTTAAATATTACTATCTACACATGCAGAATATGATGCTGAGTAGAACAGCAGGGATAACACCAAGATGGATTACAAAGAAAGAGAGCTATTTTCTATCATACTTGAGAAGTGGTGGCAGTCTGGTGAAGTTCCCACTGACTGGTAAAGGGGAAACATAATCCATACTCTCAAAAAGAGAGAAAAGGAAGATTCGGGGAACTACAGGCCAGTCAGTCTCACCTCTGTGCCCAGCAAGATCATGGATCAGATCCTGCTGGTAACTATTCTAATGCACATGGAAAATAAAGATGTGATTGGTAACAGCCAACATGGCTTCATTAAGGGCAAATCATGTCTGAGAAGTTTGGTGGCCTTCTACGGCAGGCTTACAGCATTGGTAGATAAGGGACGAGACACTGATATCATCTACCCGGAATTAAGCAAAGCGTTTGGCACTGTCCCAC
>RSEF01000001.1:192087627-192108654 GCA_003993805.1 Himantopus leucocephalus | reverse complement strand
TCTGTTTGTCTGCCTTTGATCCCTATCCATGCATTCCTGAATCCAGATCTGGAATCCAGCTCCCATCTGTCACTGAGTCCAGTCTGGGACTTCCCTAATGCCAGCCGGTGTCGTGGTCATCATCCTGGGAGCTTGATACAGTTTTGTATATATTTCTTTATTTCCTTTTATTTTATTATTAATATTTCATTGAAGTAATTTAGTTCCTTCTAAACTCATAAGTCTCTTTTTCCCTCCTCTGCCTCTCTCTTTGAAGAAGGGTAGATGGGAGCATATATCGGTTCCATCTGGGGTCCCCCATGTTGCCAGTATCCGTTTTGGCCTAAACCACAACACCCAAGGAAGAATAATCCATCCAATAGAATACTTGCTTTAAATCCTCCAGGACTTGATTGCTTTTCCTTTGGTCTTAATGTCACATAAGAAAAACAACTGAAGAGCAGTATTCTTAAGTTGATTCTAGTACTGTTTTGAAAAAACTAGGATTTGATACTGATTTCCATGCACAATAACTAATTATGGTTCTTTTAATGAATTTTTTTTCCCCATGCAGACCCAAAAACTTGAATGTTACATGTGCAATATACATTTATTAAGGTAGAATCTAGCATCTTGAAATAATTAGATTTGATTTATAAACTGCTAGCTTTCCAACTTCCCTTTCACTACTACTTTTACTGTCCTGGCAAGATCGTAGAGCAAATCTTCCTAGAAACTATACTAAGGCACATGGAAAATAAGGAGGTTATCAGTGAGAGCCAACATGGCTTCATTAAGGGCAAATCATGCCTGATAAATTTGGCGGCCTTCTACGATGGGGTTACAGTGTTGGCGGATAAACGAAGAGCAACTGACATCACCTGCCTGGACTTGAGCAAGGTACTATACGAGATCCTTATCTCTCAATCGGAGAGACATGGGTTTGATGGATGGACCACTCAGTGGATAAGGAACTGGCTGGATGGTCACACTCAAAGTCTTGCGGTCAACGGCTCCAAGTCGAAGTGGCGACCAGTGATGAGTGGCATTCCTCGGAGGTTAGTATTGGGACCAGTGCTGTTCAGCATCTTTGCTGGCAACATAGATCATGGGATTGAGTGCACCTTCAGCAAGTTTACTGCTGACACCAAGGTGTGTGGAGCAGTAAACACCCTGGAGTGAAGGGACGCCGCCCAGAGTGACCTTGACAGGCTTAAGAGGGCCTCATGGAATTGTTCAAGGCCAGGTTGGATGGGGCTTTAAACAACCTAGTCTAGTGGAAGATGTCCCTGCCCATGGCAGGGGGATTGGAACTAGATGATCTTTAAGGTCCCTTCCAACTCTAACCATTCTGTTTCTAGTATCTGTATTCTAATATATATACTACACTATACTACACTACACTACACTATAGTATAATGTAATATATATAATATATGTTATGTTATGTTATGTTATGTTATGTTATGTTATGTTATGTTATGCTATGCTATGTTATGTTATGTTATGAGATTTTTTGATATTTAACTCTTTTCTGCCTCTTTTCGGTGGTTGATTATATCAGGATGACAAAAAAAAGAATGTATAGCACTTGTGAAATTCTCAACCAGAAAGTCTGTTCCGTGTGCCACCAAAGTCAATGGCAGGTTTTCTAATGATTTAACAAAGCTTTGGGTGAGGTTTTATTCAGAGATTCATGACGATGGATCTTTCAAGAAAATTGCATCTATCTGTTTTCACATACATCACATTTCTTCAGGAAAGGTCACCTCTCTTCCACCCCCTGGCTCCTTCTCATCACCATCTCATGCATTTGTCCTCTCTCTTCTGCCACCCATTATCCCCCTTCCTGACCCATTTCTCTCTAGGCTCCCAGACAGACTCCTTGCTGGTCCTGGCTTCTGATCCACCCATCTCTGTAATGGTTCACTAATTTCAGCCTTTGTCTCCCTAGCAATTTAAATCAGTTTCCTCTAAAACAACCTGAGTTCTAATTAACGGATGTTAAAGCAAAGGTGAGTCTGCCTCCTGGGTGTCAGTTTCAGCTCCACAGCTCCCAAACAGCCATTGTAACCGTTGTCCGGTATGCCCTTTCTTCCTGCTGCCTGGGACTGGAGCATATGGGGTTACATGGTTAGTTCATAGACCACTTGGTCTGTACTGTCAGCTGGAAAAGCAGGACATGCTCAGCAAAGAGAGTTTTCAGTAATTCTTAGTTTCTCACCTCAGGCAAGTCTCTACAGTTTATAAATTTATGTATTTTTAATACTCATGTCTGATTTCAGATGAGGTGAACTCAATTTCAAAGGCTAACCTGCAGTCCCTATACCAAAGAACAGATTTTTTCTAATGGAGGTCTTTCAGCATTTATCAATCTTCCCTTTTGTCCTCCTGCCCCCGCTTGTTCTTGAAAACAAACTTGAATTCTGACAGATTGCTAACGAAGAGGAATGCGTCCCTTTTCTTCCCAGACCTATGCCCCACCCCACAATCCTCCCTCCCCCAAATTACCTTAGACAATATGAATAGAATAACAGGAACCTGTCAAAGTCATTAGCAAATGCAAATAAAACCCTGTAATGAAAAACATTAAACAACACTAATAGATGGAGTTCAGTGATCCAGCTGTGAAAATATGAGAATTTTTTTGCCGCTTTTGGAAATCTATTTGAATTCTTCTATTTGAAGATCTTTATGATAACTGCTGGCTTGTAGCCACATCAGATTATCTACGCTTCTCTTATGACTTATTTTTTTCCCACAGGACCTAAAGTGCTTAATTCTTTGTACAGTTCTGTCAGTTCAAGTTACTTAAAAAAGCAATTCATGTTAACAAGTTATGTATTTCAAAATACCAGGCCTCTGCCTGAGATCATAAGCACTTTTTTGGTTACAGACACTCAACAGTCTTATTATGCTACTTGTTAAGAAACCAATTGGCAGATTGACCCAAGTTTCTGTGATTGAAGTTGAAATATTATTTTAAAAGGCTAAGGAATTAGTATGTCCTTAATGAGTTGCAAGTAGTAATTATGGACTGTCTTTCTTTGTTTCAGTAGAATATAGGATAAGGAGAAAAACTGAGACTTGGCCTAAAAGCAGCTATCATTGAAGTTTACTTCAAGGAAACAAACTTTCTCTGTTATCTGCTTCAGAGTGATGGTTGTAGCCTTCATTGCATTTAACAGCAGGTCTTTCAAATTCAGTTGACAAAACTGACATCAAATTGACAAAGAGAGTACTTTATCTATTTTGAGACGGAAGTAGGTGGGTTTTTTTCCTTGGTCTTATAGGAAAGACATGCTTCATGCTAAACCATTTCATAAATTCACTTTGCCCTATTCATCTTTTGCTATAATATTTTAAGGAAAGTGACATTTAAGGAGTCATATCTTATCTGCCAGCACAGATGAATTAGTTCAGAATGTACATTGAGCAGTTAATTTATAAAGGACTGCCTGTATCACTGAATAAAGTTGACTATCATCCAGTGAAGCTATGTTCCTAGTATTAACCACTATATGATGAAGTGTCTCATATACTTGGCACATTAAGTTTCAGGTATCATTCAACCTAATTCTCTTTTTTTCCTAACAGTTATAAGGATGTGTACAGGCCTTCAAGGTATAGCTGTCAATTTTCTTAGATGTACAATGTATGGAAGAAAGAAATGGGAATGTATGACTTGACTGAGGTTTTCAGTCATTTGTGCCATTTAGAGAACGGATGCTGTGCCAGCTGATGGGTCTAAGTCACAAAGAACAATAAGAACAAACCATAAATTTTGCATACATATATGGGAATAGCTGTTATATGTCTGATTTTTTATTCTACCTTGCAGAAAAGGAATGTCACACTATTTTTACTTAAGTGGCTTCTACTGCAATTTGTGTGCTATTTGATAATCTAAACCCTGGAAGTTGAAATAAACTGAGATCGTGCCTGAAGTTTTGCCTACTCAAGTGTATGTGAGGGTTAAAGTACAATCTTGTCCGTGTTCTATATATATATTATACATATATATGTATTAGAACGGAGAAAAATAGTCACATTAATCTCAAAGTATTAGATAAGTCTTTCAAATATGGAGTGATAGCTACATGGCACCATTCATTTTCATTGCTTTGGCTCACGCATTAATCAAGCTGTGTTCATTGTCTATGTGGTCCTTCACTCACACAAAATAAAACATGTTTATTTAAACCACCAAGACTCAGCTGAGTAGTGGAAACTCATTAAGATGTCTGGAACATAATCCTTCATGAATATAGATGTGAAAAATCTGTTACTTGATGGGAGGGGTTATGGGTTTTTGGGGTGGGTGAGTGTTAAACTTCCCGGTCAACTTCGTCATCCTTACAAGCTGACATTTTTTTCCTGCTAAAATAAAATAAAATCCTGCTTCCCAACACACTGTTGCATGACTGAAAATTTGTTATGGACAACTAAATACAGCCTGAAAGTGATCACATCATAACTGGCTCTTGCTTACTGCCCCTCTCTTTCAATAAATGTTTTGAAATTATGTTAAAGTTTCCATTTTTTTAGTGGGAATGGCGGTTTTCATATATTATTAAAGAGAAGATTATTGTTGGAGAAGATTTACTGTTTAAGATTCCAAACAGTCAAAGAATGCCACAAATGCAAGAGTAAGAAGGTAGTGAGGGCAATACAGAAACAAGTTCCATCAGAAATCCGTGCTAAGGTTGCTTGATGTTACTTATCAACAGAACAGGTACACACCTTTGCCATAAACTAAATAACAGTTGCATTGTTTTTCAGGATGTCTCAGACATATATCTGTTTTCAAGGAAACACTACCACGTGGGGGAGGATTTTAATCAATTTTTGCTTAAACTGTTGAAGTTAGAGGACTAGATACTCTACAGTGTGGAGTATTCATTTCATGGTAGCTGTCTAAGAGTATTTATTTGGCACGCCAGGACCAATAAGGCAAGTAGCTACTCTACTAATTGTAAGAAGGTTTTATTAAATGGTGAAGTCCATTTAACTGCTATCTCTGGTAGGTTTTTGGGACCTGCATTGTTTTATTGGCTAATTATTTCCCATTGCCTCCTGCAGTCTTACCTACCCATTCATGCACTTTATGTTATTTAGGGTTTGCTCACAACCTGCAGAGTTATTAAAAGCCAGAATATATAACTGGAGACTAAGCAGCAGGCTATTTTTTTTTCAGTGCAAGAGATACAAAATCATTTAATAACTGATGCTATATTTTTCCACTTAGCTGTTCTGATTTCCATGCAGGAAAAGAAATGGTTAATACGTTCTGTAACTGAATACAATTCATTATTGGCCAACAGGAAACTTATCTACTGCAGAGCAACATATTTTTTTATTTTATTGTATTTTTTAGCTGAACTATTTAATGACAAAATCAGACTCTTTTTGGGTTAACATCATGTGATGCTTATACTTAGTAGTCTGTAGTAATGAATTTTTAGGCAGTACAAACATTTTGAATGCCCCAGTAGAAGCAACATTGTTGGGTCTCAGAATAAATAAAAACTAGCACACTACCCTAATCAAAATACTTCAAAATTGACCTTCAACATAGTAATATTAAGTGATGACATTATTAAGACTGTAGGTTACTTGCACAGTCTAAATGAAGGAAAATAAAAATTTCCATTCCAAGATGGCATCCTTGTTTCGGTTTCTGAATACTTCAGAGAACTTTGGGAAGGCACCTACCAATGTTAAATAATTTATGCCAACCTGAACCTACATTGAGCAAATATGTGCCAAGGTCCTTTCTGTCATTAAGAAATTCTCCATGCAACTGTTGTCAGTCAGTGCAGCGTTTGAGGTACCTCCCCTAACTTTGAAGAAGGCAGCTCAGGAATGAGCACCACTGTAGCTATGTTGCAGAGAGTCTGTGGTTAAATTACCCAGGTCATATAACTACTTCTAGTATTTAAGCCAGCTATTTTACAGGAAACCTTGGTATCTCTCTGCTACAATTAAAATTGCCATGTGAGGCCTTTAAGCTGTGACAAGCTGATCATTATGGCAGTAATTTGCATCAAAGATTGATGAATGTTCATGACCTTTTTTTTTTTTTTTTGCATGATACTACTTGGAAGCAGCTGAAAATAAAGCCGAAGCTATGTGAAATTTTTAAGGAAAAAAATGGAAAAAACCCACATTATGTTTTACACAAATATACATATATATAATGCAACTTGTAAATTATCCTGTTTTTTGTGGGTCTTCTGAGAGGCTTTACAGGCATGCATTCACATTTAGTTGAATATATCACTAGTATTTGGTTAAGTCATTTCCAGTTTCCATTACTTGACAGTTTCTCCTTTGTTGCAGAAGATACTTTTTCTGAGTAGTCCATAGCCATACTGATGAAAAACTGATTAGATTTCAAAGTGTGTAAAGATTGGTTTGTAGATGCTCAGAACGATAGAATGGGGGTTGACTTTTTAAAAGTGGGTTGAAGACAAATGGACATTATGACACTGACCTTATAATCTGTTTACTACATCATTTTTCTTACTGTAGCATTTTTTGTATTATCTGCATGTGTCTTTTAATTCCTTGACCATATTTTCTAGTGTTGTATGGCTGCTTTTTAATTACGTTTGTCTCAGAAAAATAAAATATCTGGAAGATAGTTATAGACTTTAATTTTAAAACTGAAGTGATTGATAGAAAGTAATTCTGCTCATTGTAGCCCTGATGCTATATAATACTTTTCAGTATTCAAAGTGATTTTTCTTATGTTAGTAATGTTTTATTTATGATTATTTTGAGGTTATTCCATTGTATTACATTTGAGTCCAATGCACCTAAAAGTTTCCATGTTTGTAAAGAAATTTGCACTTTTTTTTAATGCTTACTTAGCAGATGGCTTTGCATTGTCTGGGTGTGGAAATAACTTAGTATATTACCTTTTTATACCTCATTAACTGCTGTCCTGCTTCACATGTGGATTACCAGGCTGATTCCATTGCCAATAGCCACAGTGACCATTTGTAACTTTGTTGTGCTGATGTCTGTTGTATTTAGAAAGATTAAAGATGACTTCTTTAGATAGATCTAAGACATCTTTCTGCTACTGGTTCAAATACTGGAGTTCTGCTATTGATTCTGATATAGTGTACATGAAGGGAGGGACAGGTTTTATTTTCCCCATGTTTCTGTTTTTTCTCTTAAACCGCAAATACCTGCCCCTAAGTAACATTTTGTAAACTGAGGGAAAGGGTGATGCAATTTTGTGATACTTATTACTGGAATAAACCTTGTTGCTGAATTCATTTTTTATGTTTTTATTTTGTATGTTTATGTTGCATGGACTATAACAGGATTTCTTTCACAGTTCTACAGAATTGTAGCTTGCTTTTTTTTTTTAAATAAGAGTGAGAATTATTTACTTTGGACGTCAGGTTAGAAAAGCTAAGGCCCAGATAGAATTAAATCTGGCCAGGTATGTCAAGGGCAACAAGAAAAGCTTCTACAGGTATGTCAGTGATAAAAGGAAGACCAGGGAAAATGTGGGCCCTATTCAGAAGGAAATTGGAGAGCTAGTCACCCAGGATATGGAGAAGATTAAGGTACTCAATGACTTTTTTGCCTCAGTCTTTGCCGGCAAGTGTTCTAGCCACACTGCCCAAGTCGCAGAAGGCAAAGGCAGGGGCTGTGAGAAGGAAGAATTGCCCACTGTAGGAGAAGATCAGGTTTGAGATCATCTAAGGAACCTGAAGGTGCACAAGTCCATGCGATCTGATGAGATTCATTAGCAAGTTTGCTGATGACACCAAGCTGTGTGGAGTGGCTGACACGCTGGAGGGGAGGAATGACATCCAGAGGGACCAGCCCCTCTACTCTACTCTGGTGAGAGAGTTGGGGTTGTTCAGCCTGGAGAAGAGAAGACTCCAGGGAGCCCTAATAGCAGTCTTCCAGTCCCTGAATGGGGCCTATAGTAAAGGTGGGGAGGGAGTCTTTATCAGAGAGTGTAGCAATAGGATGATGGGTAATGGTTTTAAACTGAAAGAAGGTAGACTTAGATTAGGTATTAGGAAGAAATTCTTCACTTTTAGGGTGGTGAGACACTTTAACAGGTTGCCCAGAGAAGTTGTAGATACCTCCTCCATGGAAGTGTTCAAGGCCAGGTTGGATGGAGCTTTGAGTAACCTGGTCTAGTGGGAGGTGTCCCTGCCAATGGGAGGTGGGTTGGAACTAGATGATCTTTAAAGTTTCTTCCAACCCAAATCAGTCTATGATTCTATGATATCTGTAACAGAGAATTCAGACTAGTAATTGTCCCAAGTGACTTGATTTTAAGACAGTGGTCTATTGTAGGTTCTTCACTGATGCATCTACCAACTGCATGTTCACAGACTAACATTTTATTTTTGGTGGTGACCACAGTTAACAAGAAAGAGTGCTTTTCCATACACATGTTATATAAAAGTACTTCTTAAAGATCAGTTCATATTTTAGAAAAAGCTGCATTTAAATATTTGGCAGTGACATTAGGATACCGTTCAGGAAATGATGTGAGAAGCAATTAAACTATAGTGTCTGAATGTAAGTATCTGTCCTATCTCTTCTCAGCCATCTCTTTTTTCGAGGCTAAAGAGGCCTGTACAATTTCATTGTTGGTTTTACAGAATCTCTTCCACCTTTGGCCACTCTTTGCTAAGCTTTATCCACGCTTTATCCACATCCTTTTGAAGTTGGGGGAGAGAATATCAAAACTGCACACAGTTTAAGGGTGGCCAAGAAGAACTTAAGGAAGTCTGTAATGATGTTATAGCTCTTACAAAGTTCCTTCCTTATTATGCCTAAATACTGATTTGTTTGTAAGACTACTGCTAGCCTCTGAATTGGTGTTTCTTTATCTGTTGTAACCCTAAAGTCTTTTCATTGAATCTCAAGGGCTAGCCCAGCATTGCCTTCATATTTATCTGTGTTATGTTTAGTCTTCTACTGAATCCTGCAGAAGTCCTCTGCAGTTCTTCACAGATGTCTTTTATTTTTACTGTTCTCAACTACTTTGTATTATCAACAAATGTTGTGATCTCACTCTTCTCCTTTCTCAGTTTGTTTAGCAGTCTATTTAACAGCACTGAACCTAGCACAAATTCCCATGTAACCCCACTGGTGACCACCTCCACTGTGAAAACAGATAGTTTACTTTCACTTTCTGTCTTTTCACCAATTGAAAGATCCATGCAAGATCCTTTCTTCCTGTGCCATAGGTACTTCATCTCCTAAAGAGCCCTCAGTGAAAGCTTTCAACTAAAGCTTTTTATAAATTCAGACTGCCTCAATTATTTTGATCTCCATTATTCACAGGCTTGCTGAAATTATCAGAGAAATTCATTGATTCTGTGACACATGATTTTCCTTTTCAAAAAAACATGTGGTCTCTTCCCTAGCATAACATATTTAGTCAGGTGATCAGATTTCTATACTTTATTTCTGCCTTCTACTGTGATTTGTCCACTGTGAATGTCAGGCTTAGAAACCTACGGTTTCTTGAATCTCTTTGGCTATTTTCCAGTCCTCCACTACGAAAGCAGTTTCAAGGAAGAGGTTAATAGCTTAGTAATTTCATTTTTTGGATCTCTGTGTGATTACTACCCGGCCTTGGCAGTTTGTTTCCTTTATTTTTATTGATTTCTTCCATAACCTCTCCTGCCACCACTTCATCTCCTATTCTGCCCCTGCACATAAGGAAAAGCTCAACAAGAACAAATACAGAAAACTGTCTTTCTGGTATGTCTTCTCTTCTTAGACACAAGCTTTTATATTGGGAGCTTTTCTTATTCTTCCTATTTTCACATAGTTACTTCAGTGTTATTGATTTAAGGGAGAAAAAAAAGATTCTATGTAGAGATGTAAGGCTTATTTTGTATGTCAGAACTCATATGCTGAAATTTTTCTAATTGTGTCAACTAGGAACATAAAATGCATAGGAAAAAATCTGCTAATGAACTTGTCAAAATTGGTCATCTTTTTAGTTATCAGGAAGAATGCCTTGCAGGTTGCATACTATCAGATGTCACTGTTTTTATAAAGAGAATTTTCCCTCAGGCAAGCCTTATCTACTGTTGATCCATACAACTTTTGTTTTACAGTTGAGAAAATTTGTCATCCTCTCTTTTTCTTTGGTGCCTTAAGACCTTATGCAGCTTATGTGACATATTAAATAGCAGTTATAAATAGTGTTTTTATTGGGGCCCTGTGGTTAGTGTTAAGTATGTGTTTAACAATATAAATAGTTTATTCTTTGTGTATATGACTTGGGGTATGTCTGTGCAGGGGACTGTTTGAAAAAGCACTTGAAGTTAAAAAAAAAAAATAATAGGAGACTAACAGAGGTGACAGCACTAACAAACAGAGAAGGTTTGTTATCCTGACCAGTTGACAATTATCTCTGGCTACTTTTTCATCTGGATACAGAGGATATGGCCACAGGAGACCTGGAGCATATCATGAGTGGCTACATGTCTTCGGGATCATGGCCAAGTGCATGGAGACACAGGTGGTATATTTTCAATCCTATTGGTGCGGGGGAAATACTTGAGGCAGAGTGGATGGATCATGCATGTCAATGCCTGGCATAAATAACAGGAATTTAGTTTTCGTGACCATGGGGACCTTTTTGAAGATGGAAGACTGCTTGAAAGAAACAGGATCCACCTGATGATGTGGAGCTAAAACATCTTTGTCAACAGGACAACTAACCTCCTGAGGAGAGCTTTAAACTGGGAATGACAGGGGAAGAGATGACAATCCATGGTCAAGTGAGAAAGTGGTAGACTATGTTGGCAAAAAAAAAAGTATATTGGGTGATATGGACAAGAAACACCTCATAAGTGCTAAGACAGGACTGAAGGAAGCCCATGTTACTTATATGCACATATATATAGGGAAGTGCCCCCAGGACAGTATTATGGAGTGAACTCCCATTCTGGGAAATCCGCATGACTGAATGCCTCTCTGAAGTGCCTGTAAACTCACACATGCAGTATAGGGGAAGAAAAAGGAGAAATTAGAGGTCTGTGTGCACTTACATGGATGAGATCTCACAGGGATCACGAAGACGTGATAGGATAGCTCACACTACTGGAGTATTGCAAGCAGAGTCACTAGGAAGGGCAGGCTGGGAAGGCAAGGAGGAGTTGCCATTTATGTGAGAGAACAGAAAGAGTGCATGGAGCTCTGCCTAGGGGTGGGTGATGAATCAGCAGAGGGCTGCTTATTCAAGATTACAGGGCAGGCTAATGTGGATTATTTTGTGATGGGGCTCTTCTACAGACTAGCTGATCAAGGCATAGATGAGGACTTTTTCAGACAACTCGAAGAAGCCTCATTTGAAGGCCCTGGACCTCATGGGGGACATGAATAACTCTAAATACCTGCTGGAAGGGCAAGCAGCCACAGCACAAGCAACCCATGAGATTTCTGGAGTTCACTGATAATAACTTCCTAACACAGGTGATTAAGGAGATGATGAGGGAAGACAATCTGCTTGACCTGATACTTGCAAAGAAGGAAGGACTGGTTAGAGATATAAGAAGGTTGGGAGCAGCCTCAGTTGCAGTGACCAGGAAATGGACACACCCAAGGACATGGGGATCCTCATGTACAAGAAGCTGAACACGAGCCAGCAATGTGCTTTTGCAGCAAAGAAGGTCAACCTTCTCCTGAGCTACATTAGGGAGAGCATTGCCAGCACATCAAGGGAGGTGATCCTCTCTACTTCCACTGGTGAGGCCACACCTGGAGTGCCGGATTTAGATCTAGGTACTCCAGTACAAAAGACACATGGACTTACTGGAATGAGTCCAGTAAAGGACCATGAAGGTGATAAATAGACTAATATACAATGCGAATTTGTGAAAGCTGGGTCTGTTTAGCCTGGAGAAGAGAAGGCTCAGGGAGAATCTTATAAGGTGTACAAAGACAGAGCCATGTTCTTCTCAGTGCTGCCCAGTGACAGGACAACAGGCAATGGGCACAAATTGAAATACAGGTAAGTCTATTCAAACATAAGAAAACAATTCCCAAACGCTGGCACAGCTTGCTCAGGAAGGTTTTGAAATCTCTATCCTTGGAAATATTCAAAGCCCAAGTGGACACGGTGCTGGGCAACCTGCTCTAGGTGATCATCCTCTCAGTAGTGGGATTGGACTAGATGATCTCTAGAGGTCCATTCCAACCTCAGCCACTCTGTGTTTCTCCAGGGGAAGATGAGAATACATTATTTACTACAGTAGACATATTACATTACTTGCCAGAGGTACTTTAGTTTCAAATTAACTAAGAAGGGAAAAGATAATCAAATTTCTTATCAGAAGGGGATATTTTTGGAAAATGAGAAGTCTAACTGAGGAAGATTCCAGCAGATGAATTGTTAAACAAATTTTAAACCTATATTTTAATTGGCTATATGAAATACAATCTCATTTTGACCTAAATCATAGAGGAGTCATGTCTGATACTGTAATTCAAATATTGTAAGCAATATCATAGTTGTGGGCAAAACCTTTCAACCTAACATTTTCATGCATGTAGTTTATTTTGGTGGGGAAAGAACAACTTCTAATGTTATTTTCTGCCTTTGGGAAATCTGAAATTTACATTTGAAGATTTGTTTAAGATTTATTTATCAACTGAGACTTAAATTATTCCTTTTTACTACTCAATAAATCACAATGGACAGTCTGTGCTTCGTTTTGCCTTTTTTCCAAATCTAGAAAATTTTTTTAAGAGAAGGAAGGGAGAAAAGTGCCTCTGAGAAGGAAGGCTAAAAGTGTATTAGTGATGACGAATGGTAGTTTCTCCTTAAGTGTTGTGCTGTACTTGAAAGTAAAAGTAAAAGGAACGAGGCAAGGATACTAACATGAAGTGGAAATAAAATAAAAGCATAAGATAAAACCTGTGGAAAGATGGAGACTTTTCATTTTTTAGATGTGCAGACATCATTTTTTTTTACCAGTTTTTGTCATAGCAGATATTGGTTTTGGTGGTTTTTTTTTCTTTTTTTCTCCTTAGCTGTAGTGCACTTTACTACGTAATAGATGTTTTATGTGTGCTCTGTGCCCATTTACACAAAGTAGTTACATTAAAACCTTTGGGTACTGACAAGTTCGACTGGCATGGCAAGAAATGTTTCTTTTGCAGTCATGCCACTTTTGTTACAGTGATATAGAATGAACACCTCTCATGAGAGATATCCAAAATTCACATCAGAACAAGACTGTGAAATCTTTAGTCATTTATATTTTAAAACACTCTGACCATAATATGAATTGAGAACTATAATCTTAAACACTATAAATTCCAATTAGATTATGAAGTTTCATTTGTTTACCTTAGTAAGTAGGGTGTATTTGCTTTCTTTCTTTAGCTTTTTTAAAATACTGGTGATATGCTAAACTTATTTCCTTATGCAATGGGAACTTTCTGAACTCCTTGATTAGCTGAGTAGGTGATAAAATGTTAGGTGTATGTTAAATGTATCAAGATTAGTGTGTAGGAGTGAAGTAGATTAAAATATGAACCGTTCAATGCTCTGATGTGGAAATCTCATTCATCTGTACTAAAAAATCCTATTTAACACCAAAATAATGTTGAGAAAACTCCTTGCGGTTTGTTTTAAAAATAAAGATCAAGAAGTGTTGAAGTGTTTGGAGTTGAGTTCTAATATTGTCCCCATTTGTCTTTTCTCTCCTCTAGACAGATTCATTTCTGCTGCATGATAGTAGGAATGATGTGAAATGAAAGGAGGAGAGAATGCATCAGTGAATCTTCCCTTGGCTCAGGAAGCAGGTGAGAGTGTGTCTGATATCCAGGGGAATACTTCCTGTATACTTCCTGAACACTTCCTGTGTATATCCAATTTGAGAAGCAAACTCTCTTGTTTCAAGCACCTCTGGCAAAGGGTGCAAACCCATAAATCAAAGTGGTCTTCCCTTCTTTATGGCAAGCTAGCTGTTAATTTCTCAAAGTTAATGTATTCAGATGGACGGGCTGTTGGCTTGTCTGTTACAGTTCAGGACCAATAGATTTTTATTTTTAAAAGAGCCTTAGAAGGTATTTGATGTCACATGCACAACAGGTTATGTTCAAGAGTGTTTCTTTACAGTTTCAATTCTAAAATGAGTTTTATCCTAATTCTTGAGTTGAATGCCCTTGAGATGTCTTGTAAAAGCTCTGCGAATTTCAATTCAAGAACCATGTAAAAATTGTTTGAGACAAATTAAGGAAAACCAAAGACCAAACAAAAAGAGCAAAAATGTAAATGAAATATTTATTCTGAAAGATTTTCAAAGTTTAAACTGCCACGAGTGTGTATAGCTTTCTGTGATAGTGAAGAAGTTTTAAGTTTACAGAAACATAGGCAGACATGATAGTACTTTGTACACAACAAAATCCCAGGCATTTGGTATTTTTGTTAGTTTCAGGCATAATAGTACTTCTTTTAAGTATCCATTTAATCCTTTGGAAGTCAACATTTTTCCCTTTATTGGGTCCAGCTGTCCAGGTTTCGATAGCAAGGGTGGGCTGCAGGGCTGCCCCGCGCCGGACACAGCCGGTTCCCGCCGGCTCCAACGGCCCCACCGCAGGGCACAGCTGAGCCCCTCAGCCACGGGCGGGCGCCGCGGGGAAAGCCTGTGTCAGAAAGGGCAAAACGCCGCCCGGCAGCCAGGGCTGAGGGAAACCGGGTGAGAAACAGCCCTGCCAGCCCCGAGGGGAGAGCGGGAGGAGGGCGGGAGGGGCTCCGGGCGCCCCCGCAGAGGTGCCCCGGCGGCCCCGGCAGGGAGAGACCCCGGCGGGGCAGGGGTTTCCCTGCAGCCCCGGGGAGAGGACCATGCCGGCTGTTAAAACTTCTGTTGGCAGCACTATTGGGGGAATTATTTTTTAATGTTTTTTAATTGGGAATAATGCTTTCACATATTTGAGATCCTGAAAATAAGGTGATATTCGTGATGCACTTTGATTGTTTACAAAGAACTGCACAAAGTTCTATTGGCCTAAACTCGATGAACAGAAAAGACTTTTCTTCAGAAATACAGGTCTTTTTAGGAAAGGAAAATGAAGGAGAAGTAACGAACAGAAAGAACGAGAAAGGAAATATCAAAATAACATCTGGGTGTGCTTGATGAACATTTCATCAGTGGCTGTATCCAACTCCCTGTTTTAAGGCAACTTGCTCCCAATATCTGTATCCCATTCTGCAATGCCATTCTGTTGCATATTGCACTGGTTAAAAATGAAAAAGAATTTTTTTTTTTTACTTATTGTGTCAACTGTACAAGTTGCATTACTGTCTCTATTGAAAGGTGATTATGGCTAGTGGTGAATTAATGGAGCCTTTTCAAATTCACCAGCGGTTTGAGAAATGATTATATGGTAATACCCACCTGAGAAGAAAGAGGGACACTTTTTATATGGAAGAAAAGGCATTCTTTCATAACACTATCAGACGCGGCTTTCCATAAAGGCAAACACACCAGGAAAGTCAGACTGGCTTCAGTGAAGCTGGAATCCCAGAGAAAGAGGATGATATATCTTGAGTTTTATGAGGGTAAAAAAACCTCACCTAATGCAACAAAAACCCCCAAACCAGACTCATGTTTTTGAGGTATGCTGATTTATATACCATTTATATTACCATTTAAGCTGATTTTCTTGTACTTCTTGTTTGTCTATAAGAAGACTATTTGCTTTTCCATTCCTCAAAAGCAGAAATTCTGTCACTGAATGCGGAGCGCAGTGCTGGTGGAGGAGTCCTCAGCCAGCAAATGTGTACTTTGGCAGGAGAAGCAATCTTAGCCAGGTCAATGTATGAATCGTAGGGAAAGCCAACCCTTTGCACGTGGTACTTGTTAAGTTTTTGTACCTGGGACTGATGGCTGACAAGTCCTTAGGGAAAGTCTGTGAAAGCAGCTAAAGATTTGGAAAACTTTTCTTATAATTCAGTATTTAAAAGTTAAGCTAGAATGTTTAGTAAAAGATAAGGATGTGTCTTGATGATAATCTGTCAGTACTTCCATGGAGGAAAAAAAAAATCATGTAAAAGCTCCTCATTCTATCAGGCAAGAACATAAAAGAATGCATTACAGACGGTAGAATGGTAACAAATCCTAATTCCTTAGGTAGAAGTTTGTTTTGGAACAATCTAAAACTTCTCAAAGAGTTAAAATGAATGGTTGAAGTACAGTTGAGAACAATACCACAACTTTAATGATCAGTCTGGTCCAGGTTGTTGTTGTTTGGGGTTTTTTTTGACAAAACTTGTTTGTGAATACCCATTTAAAAAAAAAAAAAAGTAAAAATGATTTCAGGTATTTGTGCTGAAGATAATATATTTCTTCTTTCAATTATAATTACAACAACACAGCAAAAATAAATTAGTCACAGAGGGATCTTAGGTCACTTTCAAAGACAATCTTTCTTGAGTTTAAATTTTATTTTACATCAATAATTTAGTCAAAGTCTATTAAAAGTAATGAGCATTCAAGATGGATTTTATTTTATAGTTGCATCAGGATTTTATGAACATTTATTGTGACTATTGTAACAAGGAAGAGTCTCTCAAAGGTACTACAATGTAGCAACAGTTTTTCAAACTGTTTTCATATGTACGTTTCCCAGAAGCAGACATATTCTGTAAAGCATATTTGTTTACAGCCCTACAAAAAGTCACATAGCTAGTTGCATCTTAAAGACTTCATGTAATCAAATGTATGCATGGCTATGCCAGGGATATTTTATGTTGCTTAATACCAAGACTTTGGCAGGAAAACTTGGACTTCAGGAAAGGAAAGGAAATTTGACCTTCCTTAGCTGCCATTTGAAACCTGCATTCCCTGGTGCTTGTTGGTGTCCTCAGCATCAAAGTTTTCCTCAAGTTTTCCAGTCCATGATAACCCCTCAGATACGTAATGTGTTGACAAATTGAAATGTTGAAGCTATTCTGCAAGTAACCTCCTGCAAACGGTCCTGCAAAGTCACCGTTGCTCATACGAGTGGGCTCTGCAGTGCCTTTACTGTGTGATCCATGCAGCTTGTTGAGGTGCATGAGGAGGACAATGGAGACAACTGAGAAAACTGAGAACACCGTAAACTGAAAGTACTCCTTTGCTGACAGTATTGCGCTGTGGTCTCCTAATCACAAGAGTAATTAGCAGAAGGTCAAAATCTTGGCAGTGAAAGTGCTTTCAATACAAAGGAGGAACTGGCAGGGATGAAGAATCAATTAGTCTAGAAAAACAAAACCAAGAGATGGCATAGCATGTCTGCAAAAGAAAGAGTCTTTGAGAAAGATATCATGCCCAGTATGACTTTCTGTGTCCAGGCAAAGAATTCGAGCTTATAAAGCCAGAAAGAACAATATTAGTGATCTGATTTTACCTCCCACATAGTGCGTGATATAAAGTCTACATATACTAATTCCTGTTTGAAGTTGAGCATATTTGAGAAGTGTAGAAGTCCAGACTTACTTTAAAAGTCTGCAGCAGTGGAAAACTTGTGACAGTCACTGCCAAATTCAGGACTGTAGGAAGAGGTCAACATAACTTTAAATGTCCCTTTGGTACCCTTTGATTCATTTGGTAGATCCCTCTATTGGAAACATTACATCTGAAGCTCCTTACTGGCTCTATGTCTTAGCAAGCAGATTTTCTTTTTCCTCTTCTTTTCTATTTGGCCTCAAACTGAAAGTTGTTTTTTTTGTTCACTACCTTTACTTGCAAAAGAAGCCAGTAAAATAACACATGTTCTTTATAGTTAATACCGTATAAAATTTTCTTTGATAACATAAGCATAGCTACTTATCTATCCATTAATGTTGGAAATCAAGTTTGAATGTCAAACAAACCATCTGTTCTCTACTAATTAAAAATTTCTAAAGAAATGTTAACAATCAACTTAAGTGCAGATTTGTTTGCATGGAATTAAAAAGAATTGCACCAAATGTTGTTTGAAAGTATTCTTACTTCGGAGTATAATCAGTAGATTTTAGAGATAAGCTTTTACTGTAGAGTGCAATGAGTATCAAAATATTGTAAACATAATTGCCTTTAATTTGTTCTTTCAAATACTACATCAGCAGACCAATCTATACATATTTGTCAGAAATTCAAGAACAAAAAAATTACAGATTTTTAAAGAATGACAGTGATTTGGCATCATTTGAATTTATTAGATATTAATTATAGAAATCTTGAAGTTGTCATAAAAAAGGTGTGTAATTTTTCTGAAAAATTATAAAGCTTTCAGCTTTAAAATATGGTCTTCCGTGACCAAAATAGATTTACTTCCTCTATAATCTTAAGTTATTCAGTCTCTCTAGGCCCTTGTATGCTGTCTATGAAAGAGATCTCATGATTTTTATTTTTTTTTAACTATTATTCCACTCTATCTTCCTCACAGTTCAGAACAGGGATTATTAGAATATATGAATTGGGAGGGATCTTCAGAGTCTAGTTTCCTGGCAATATGTCATATAGCCCACTTCCCAAACATAGCAAGTTCCAAAGAGCACTTTAGCTTTCTGCTTGCCTCCTCCTCCTGCCTTCCTGTACACATTTCAGAATTTTATTGCTCTACTGGGTAGCAGCGTTCCCATTTCCAGCATGAAATTCCCTATGGACAGCTATGAATTCATTCAGTCCTAGTTCCTGTTTTGTTTTTCGATACATAAAGTTCTCTCACCTTTTCTATGCTCAGACCTTTTTCTAGTGTGTTTCTATATAGCAATTGTTCCCTTTCACCCTTTGTTTCTCCAGGTGAAACCAGTCTTATTCTTCTAGTCTTCACTTACAGGATAAGATTTCCATTCTCCATTCTCCCATTCTTATTTGTCTTTGATGAACATGCATACCCAGAATTGTGCTCAGTGATCCAAATAAACCCGTCTGAGACCTTCAACAGTTATGCTAGTGCTTCTCGGTCTCTGCTGAAAATAATTATCCTGATATTGGGCTTCTATTTGTCGTCTTTGCAACTGCGCCAGATTGCCAATTTACAGTCATTCTGTGGCCCTTTACTATGTTCAATACTTCTCTGTCATTTTTAACTCAGGAGTTTGTAAGTGAAATTTGTTGTTAATCAAAAATTGAGTTTAAAATTATTGTAGTAGATTTTTTTTTTCTTCAATCCCCAACAGAAGGGGACACAAGACATTTTTTGGCTTGGCATTTTTCCCAACAGAGACCCAAGCAAATCTAAGAATGTTTAGCATAAAGTCTGAATATTGTTGTTTGTTGCTATTGAAGTAACATGGAGTTTTACATGGAGTTTTACAGTTAATGCTGTTAATTAATAGACCAATAAGCACAATAACCGTATACAATTAGAGAAGGTATACAGACTAAAAAATACTAATATATTATTATATATTTATATATAGATGTACAAGTAGAATGAAATGACCCAACAATGCTCGAGACTGGAGTTTGAGTGCTTGTTTGGATATGAGTAGAGTCAGTAATCAATGAGAGATTATCTGGTGCTGGCAAGAAGTTTCCTTTGGGAAACTGCCTTTAATTCTTTGGGTTCAAGCTGCTGGGCAAACCCAGCTCTGGCCCCTTTGATCACTGACAGTTTTATGCTCTAGATATATCATGGTTCCCTGAATAAAGAAACCCAAATGACAAATCCACTGCTAAAATTAAGAAGAGACACTTGAACAGTAAACAGTATCCCACGGGTGAACAACTTGGCTTAGTTACGCCTACTGAGTCAGCAGCAACCAGTTTATTGACAGTGACCTATGGGTGGGCTGGAGTGGACCATGGAGACCATGGCCCTTAGGCGGTACATATCACTCTAGAAACTGCTCTCCTCATTGGGCATTTGTAGCTGCTGCCATCAGCTCCTCCTCAATGAAGCTCTGTGGATTTGCAGCCCATTTTCCAGTGTAACAACGATGTGATAATGGATTGTTTGCTTCTATTTCACACTTTCTCTAATTACATCCTTTATTTTACATTTTTTAATTTTTTGCATGAGGGTTCTCCAGTTTTTTTGTGTCCTGCCATGCTCTGATGATGCCTTTCAGCTCTGTGTCAGCAGCATGAACAAAAAGTTCATGCCAACGTCACTACCAAAAGTTTTGACCACAGCAGATAATGGATCTGATCTCTGAGAATCTTCCTGTGTAATCTCCTTGCAGTCTATCTCCTTCCGTTTCCATGCTGCCTGTGTGTGTATCTCCTTATCCACATTTTAGTTTGTCTGCTTATCTCCATATTTTTGATTGTAATCATTTAGGTTTAAGTGTGGTTTTACGTCAGATGCAAATGGTACTGAAATCCAGTTTGAGATTTGCTCTATTTCTTTTGTTCAAGCAATAATTTATGCAAGAATCCTAACAGATTAATCTAGCATGTTTTATGTAAAGCCTTCATGCATTATTTTATGTTGTTTTCTATTTATTTGCATATTATTTTTTCAAAATTAGTTTGAAAGTATGTAATGTCTCACATTTTTCCCTGCTCCCCTTAATTTGGTTTCCTCCAGTCACCTGCCGATGACAAGTTGCATTCTTTCCAAATTAATTTTTTAATATTTGCTCCTGAAGCATAAGTTCTATGCAACAGATGCAAAGCCATAACTTGGTATTAATAGCTATATTAATACAATTAATGTTTTATTAATTGGTAATTGAAATATTCTTCAGCAACCAGCTTCAGTGGTCTACTCTTAACATTTCTATATTATTATATTCTAAACCTCAATTCTACATCCTATTAAAGCATCCATGTGTATTGCCACTGGACTATATTAAATGGGTTGTTTTACAAATAAGGCTGATAAAAGATGGAGTAAAATGTCTTATCCTTTGACTATTTAGAAAGGCGTGATCTGTGGAGGAGAAAGATGAAACAAATGAATACATCCATCAGTTTTTCCCTTGAGTTAAGATCCTCTTTTAATCTTCTCTAACACCTGAAAACATGGTTATTTCACAGAATCACAGAATCTCCTGAATTGGAAAAGATGTGTAGGATCATCTAGTCCAATCATTAACCTAACACTGACAAACCCACC
>RSEF01000001.1:192069558-192087617 GCA_003993805.1 Himantopus leucocephalus | reverse complement strand
AGGGCTGCTCTCAATCCATTCTCTGCTGAGCCTATATTTGTGCATGGGATTGCCCCAACCAACGTGCAGGACCTTGCCCCTGGCCTTGTTGAACTTCCTTAAGTTTGCATAGGCCCACCTCTCAAGCCTGTCCAGGTCCCTCTGGATGGCATCCCTTCCCTCCAGCGTGTCAGCCACTCCACACAGCTTGGTGTTGTCAGCAAACTTGTTGAGGGTGCACTCAATCCCAACATCCATGTCTCCAACAAAGATCTTTAGTACCAGTCCCAGTGCTGACCCCTGAGGAATGCCACTCGTCACTGGTTTCCACTTGGACATCAAGCCATTGACTGCAACTCTTTGAGTGCGACCATCCAGCTGGTTCCTTATCCACCAAGTGGCCCATTGATCAAATCCATGTCTCTCCAATTTAGAAACCAGGATGTCATGTAGGACGGTGCCAAATGCTTTGCACAAGTCCAGATAGGTAGCGTCCATTGCATACCCACCAATGCTGTAACGCTGTTGTAGAAGGCCACCAAATTTGTCAGGCATGATTTGCCCTTAATGAAGCCATGTTGGCTGTCACCGATAGCCTCCTTATTTTCCATGTACCTTAGCAGAGTTTCCAAAAGAATCTGCTCTGTGATCTTCCTGGGCACAGAGGTGAGACTGACTGGCCTGTAGTTCCCCAGATCTTCCTTTCTTCCCTTTTAAAAAATGGGTTTAAAAACTTGTGACCCAAGTGCAGGACCCAGCACTTAGCCTAATTGATCTTAAAGGTCTTTTCCAACCTAAACATTTCTATGATTCTGTGATTCCCATGGGCTAAGATGTACCCACATCCTTCTCCTTNGTGATTCCCATGGGCTAAGATGTACCCACATCCTTCTCCTTCTGAATAATTTCCAACAAAAGGTCTTTACCTTGTAGCAGAATGCTGTCATTAATTCCCTGTGCATGACTTCCCATTTCCAACTACTGAATTTCATCCTTCTTCCATAACATTTTGTTTTGAGAGTTCTTTCTGTATGATGTCCTGGTTCTCTCCTGTGTTGGCAATGCCTTCCAGCTTTGTCATCATCACAGCATACCTCATTGCATCAAGTTATGTCATCATCAGGTTTCCTCCGCACAGTCCTAATTTTTGTAAATGATCATTATAGAAAGTGCGCTGCCAAGATCCTTAAGGAATTCCAGCATTGCCCTTCTCCTTCAAACTTTCCCCATTGCTGTGTCTTCTAAAACCAGCTGCTTTTGCAACTTTATAGTAACTGTTAATTTTCATCATCTCCAGCTTCAATTCTTTCCTGCGTAGATCTATACTGAGTGCTGCTGATGTCTAGAATAGATTTTGTAACATATTTTTTTTATTCAAAAATCTAGTCATTTGTCAAAAGATGTGTCAGGTCTGTCATAATTTGTCATTGGTAAACTTTTATTACTCGCACAAAGCTGCTCTGTAGAGGAATGGTACCTTACCTTGGAGATCTGGCCGAGTCACACCAAAACCACAAATAAACATGACTTTCTTCTGCGTCTTCCATACTGCCATATTACAGGCGTGCACAACATGACTTGGCAGAAATAATACGTGTGGATCTAGAAAATCCTCTCAGAATAGAGTAAAGGGGGTTTCATTAACACGGCAGAAAATTTCCATGAATATTTTATCACATAAAAATAGACTTGTTTTGGCTGTGCTTGCCTTCCCTTTATGTAATATCATTGCAAATATTCTAACAAACAAGTTTGCTGGCAGAAGTGCTAATGGGAAGAATGTGTTCTGAAGAAATTTTGAGAATATTCGCATGTAGCACGTTTTGGATGTGTAAACATGTATTCTTGCCATGAGTCTGAATCCAGTCTTATTTTAGCAACGTGTCTGTGCGCAACATCCGAAGTCATCTCTTTAGAGTTATGTTCACTGGGATATGAAAACAATATCATGACTTTTGTTCACTGAAAATTAACAACTTTTCTATTAAGAATGTAGATTATACAACAAGGAAGCCACTGTGTATGTGGTAAGTGCTACTTGCCAAGAATTATTTATTTAGAGTCATGGCTCTGCTCCAGTAGAGTTCTGGAAAAAGAATTAATAAAAAAAAATCAGAAACTGGGTAACTACAGCCTTGGGAAAAAATATGCTAATTATAATAAATTATTCTGTCCACTTTAATTCTAAGCTAGGATTGATATGTTCAGTAGAGGAAAATTGTCTTGGGGAGAGAGTTCAGAATCTATGTCTGCACAAGCCAATATTATTTCTCCCTTTGTGACAAAATGAGTCCAGAATATGCAAAGGAAATAAATCCTTTGTTGCAATTTCTGTTGCTCAGTTTCTCAGAGGATATCTCTGATAAAGTCCTTTGTTGGCACACCACAGCATAGTCTGCAACTATCAACTCTGCTATCAGAATATTTTTGGTACAAGCAGTCATACTTTGTGGAAGTATTTTTTAGCAACTTGGACTATGGAGCCCACAACGTATCATCAGAAATGCAGTGTTTTGGGCTAGAAACAGAAATCTTGGAATGTTGTTTTGTGTAAATCAGATGTGGTTCATCTTTTCTGTAGGTGCCAGTCCTGTTTCTTCAGATTAAGAAGAAACCAAATATAAATACTTCTATGGATTTTATTAAGATAATTGCATCAGTTGTATGCTTACTTTTACTGTTTTCTGGTGTATCACATTCCTGATAATTACATTTATACTAGTAAGTTCTTCAAGTTGTCTGCTAAAAAAGAAAACAAAAATACCTCTTCAAAATATCTGAAATAGCCCAGTAAGTATTTGCTAAATAAAAACAGATACAGAACTTGAAATTCTTTTGTCATCATTGTTGTGAAAATTTTTGTCCCTGCTCGGTGGGGTATGTAAAGGACTGGGGGGCAGGGAACATGTGTCCACAAAGAATTAGGCTAGATTCCCTCTGTTGATGGTTTGCTGTTTTGCCTGTTCAGATGAATGGATTAATATTTTTATCAGTGTTAGTGTGAACCTGTTAAGAAGGCAATAAAATACAGTATACCTTTATGTCAGCTTTTCACTCTATTACACAGTAAATGAATGCCTGTGGTGTAACCTAAGCCCAGCGTTGGCCACAGTTTGAAGTCTAGTCAGTATTCCAATGGCATGATCCCTTCAGAGTCATGGAGGGATGCCTAGCACACACCCAAACACTCTTGCTCAGGTGCTGGGAAGTATTTCTGCATTAATTTCTGGGTGGTTTCTTGTCTTGTACCTCCTGATGCCCCACTGGGAGATGCAGGAGTCTGCAGTGGCTGGACAGGCACTCTGCCCCTCTGCAGAGGGAAGAGAACAGGGGGGTTTTATGGTTGCAGGGTGTACACCTGAGTGCATGCTGATAACTGTGTTACTGTGAAGTGCACACAACCACAAAAACACAGGTGTTAAAAGCAGATGAACTCTTTAAGCTTGAATGGTGGTATATTTTAGCAATGCTTTAAAAAGCAGAAAGTACTCATAAAGTAATTGAAAACCAGAAAAATTGTCTGAAAGCAAGTGTGTACCTTCCTAATTCCACTTTGGAAACGCTGTCATTGCACATTGCTTAACAAAATATTCACTTGCTTGGAAATCACAACTCTTAGGGCTAGTTTTGTACTTCAAGTATTGCTCTACAATCTCGCAGGACCGGAGAGGTATGTGTGACCCTGTCATTGTTTTGTTCCTAAGCATATGTCATGCACGTGGTGTGCCGCATGTTTTCAGCTTTGCCATGGGTCTGCCTGGTGTGTTGGGGCACCCGAGGTCCCCGCTGCAGCCGGCACCACCAGGATTCCCATGAATAGTGCAGGTGCCTCGGGAGCATCGGACTCCCTTCCCCAGCTTCCACTGCCTCCAGCTCTAATGCTGGGAAAGGTGTCCTGGCAATTTTATTAGTATTGAAACATTCCCTTTGGGAAGCATCTTTCAGGGGTGGGTTTATTTAAAGGTAACCTGTCCTCACCATCAAATCTCTCATATGCATCAGGGACTAAATCCTGTCTCCATGCCACTTTGCTTTCTGCAGTGCCTTTCTTTGGTGGCAGAGGCTCTCCCTGCTCCCCAGGGCACCAAGGCTTGCTGTGCTTGGCAGGGACAGGTCTTCCACATCTCTGCTGCGCCCAGCTGACAATTTTCCCTCCCCCTTCCCTGTTTTCTGGGTGCTGCTCACCCTGCCATAGGCTGGGTTGCTCCAGGTGGGTGAAGCTTTTGCAAGTCAACTATTTGGGGATTTCCCTGCAGGGCTGCTTTCTCCTCCTGGTTGTCATCTCTTCTCCTGACTCAGCCTTGGGATAATGCATTTCTTTCTGAACTTCTTGGGGGAAAATAAACCAGCCTGCGCCTTGCTGCCTCTGTGGGCACTTCCCTGCTGTGCGGCACCTGATGCCGACCTTCACCCTGCACAGCCTCCTGTTTCTGCCCTCGTAGGCACCGCTCCTCCTTCCCCACCCTCCTCGCCTCGCTGAACCCCATCCCAAATTTGTCGAAGGCTGGTGGCTGGCAAAAAAAGGATAGTCCCGCAGGAGGGAGGCGCCTCTCTTACCTGTCGTACCTGCCCCCGAGGGTCTGAAAGTGCCTAGATGTTATAGCACCTTCAAGCTTGGATATTTAATTTTCTTTCTTCACTTGAGCTCAGCTTAGAGGTGTTTTCTGTTATCACAGGGTGATTAACTTAACAATTTTGGTTACAATGTTCCATTCTGCTCTATTTTCCCTGCCCTTGAATGACAGTCTTAAACAAAATGGATTGCCTTTGTCCTGCTAGTAGTGACTGCACGTTCTCACGTATTATTTGCACCACTTTTACACCACTACAAGACCCTTGATTTTGATGTGTTATTGCTGTTTTAAACCAATTTAATGCGGAGAAGAACTGGGCTGCTTTCTTTTCCCCCACCAAATCTTCATACAATTACCAGTACTAGTACAATATCCCCTTGTACTGATGTAACTTATTGGTATAATAATCGATTTTAAAGAACATTTTAAATGACAGCGTAGCTCTGTTCGTCCAGATTGCCTGCAAAGATAAATTACTATGTTCTTGCACATCCATTAAAAATGTACCCTTCAGTCAAACTAAAGGCAGTTGGGAATAAGCCACGTATTAAATCTGGGCTCTTTTGATTACTCTGATATCCAGCCTGCCTCAGCCATCCACCTCCCACTTTCCTGAGACCACAGTTTTCCCTGGAAGCTGACAATGATGGCACGTCAGAGTGCTCCTGAAACTTGGAGCTGTTTAAAGAATTGGTTGTTCCATAACAATGTAATACCATAGATGTATATGAATTATCAAAGCTAATTGCCTGGGTTTATATTTTCTGTACCCACCCTTTCTTTCTTGTGTCTTGTTATTTGTGCCTGGCTTATAGGCTTTTCAGGGAAGAACTGTATTATTGTAATTCTATGTAATCAATATTACACGTTTGCCACTTGTCTAGTTTGTGTCAAGATTTGAATATTCTCCATCTGTATTTTTTAGGTTTATCTGCACATTTCAGGAAGATAGTTTCTTAAGGTGGCTTATAATTTATTCACTAGATTTATTTTCAGTTCATTGTGCTGAAGTGATTTAGGGTTTGCCTTTGAAAGCGTATCTTGTCAATGCTGGCTGCATTATATGGACTTATTCTATGCACAGATGAACTGAGGTGGTAGTGACCATATGATAATAATGTTCTGCTCCATAGAGTTAAATATTCTTTCCTGCACTAGTCTCTCAGGCAATATTTAAAGAACCATTAATTCAAGCATTGGAATCGAAAGCCAGCTGGCATAGCAAACTTGACCCAGAGTTGTACCAGGTTAGGCAATGTTTGTCCTACATAACAAAGCAAAGTAATATGCATCCCAGAACATGCTTGTACAAAACAATATAGAAGAAAGAGCAGTACATCAGCTGAGCCTGGAGTTGTTCTGCATGTGTGTGGACAACTAGCCTTAGTGAAAACTTCACTGCAAAGAACTCAACTCACAGTTCTTTCTCCCAGTAATGGTCAGAGACCACCATAGCAAAAAAGACAGCTGTATCAGGTCCAGTCAAGGAACTGCCTTTTGAAAATCTTAGCTCCTAGCAGCTCCAGCATATGAGGGAGGGGGAAATCTTCTTTGGTATGTGCACTTCACAATGCACAGTGTTTGAAATAGTTCAGTAAAAAAGAGAGAAATAAAGAATACATAGTTTTAAAAATAACTTGATGAGATAGCTATACTGTAAACATACAGAAATTTAAGGAAATGGATATTTATCTTCCTGAATGCATCAAAATACCACTGATTTCAGCTAACAGCTACATTAAAAGCAAGGCAGCTGTATAAATTTAAGAGTTACATATTCAGTGTACAACAACTAATGCCTTTACTCATTTTTCAGACTAATTTGTGCACAGAAATAAGAGTTTGTCTATTTCTGTGTTCTGTGTCTGCTGCACATAAGTATAGGGCAATTGCATGTAGAAGGCATGCTCATACATTGTAGAGAGGCCCAAAACAACTGCATACAACATTTTAGCCCCTGTCATGTGTTTTTTAGATATTTTATTTCCAAATACAACAATTCAGGTTTTCTGCACGCTCATAATTTTCCTATATTCATAATACAGCCCCTTATACCTTGTATTTAGCACATTTTATAATATCATCCTGTAAGGCTCTAGTGGTTTTCATGCATTTGACAGATACAGATCTCTTTAAAATAGCCTATTCCATTGAAGGAGGCTAAAGTGAAGTAACAAATGATCCCCTTTTATGTAGTAATAAGTGAAAACTCTGGAAGCCACCATTTTTGCTCAGTCGGTTCTTGGTCACAATGGAAATGTCAGAGCACTGACTGACTGTGGCATAGTGGAGACTGGCTGAAAGCAGCAAGCTTGCAGGATGCAAGAGAGTGAGGGATGGAAACCAGACAGATGGCAAAAGCAGCAGCTGATGGTGAGTGTGAGCAGAGAGATGTGCTAGCTCTGGTCGGCTTTGAGATGCTCAGGTGGTGAATGTGGAAACTGCAAGCAAGGAAATAGCTTGCTATTTGTTTCTACATTCTAAATTCTTAAAGGATCACACTGAGTAATTACCTGGTTTGTATATGCTGTTTTCTTTGGCAAATCACTACCACCTGGTTGATGACTCAGGCCAACATATATGCAGTGCAATTCAGAACATGTGATGATCCAAATAACTCTTTAAACCATGGGAAGGTCTTCTGCATACATAATAGATACATATAAAAAACCCTGAGTGCTGAATCCAGGGTTTTGCAGAATAACAGGCTTCTCTTCTGGCTTTTGTTTGAGATAATGAGTGCCATTACAATCTAGTATTCATCTATATGTGAGGCTGTCCATGGTCCTTTCATGAAACTCTGTTCACCGTGGTTTTGCCAAGCCTTGGATTGAGATTTTTAGGGTCTGCACAATTCCTGATTGAAAGGGGCGACTTTTCCAAAGCAGATGCCTTGCTGAGTTTGGATTCCTTTTCAGATAATTTCCAACTGAAAATGTTTTTGCTGTTCCCAAGAATAAGATGGGGAAGGTATATTTTTCCACGTAGAAATCAGAGTCAAAATCTTACCAGTGTAGACAAGACCATGCTTTGGAGGAGAGATTTGTTATGTGAAAGTGAGGGTCCACGTCATATCAGGAATGCATCTCATGACGTCTCCTCTATTTTTTTCCCAAGCTTCACACGGTGAAGATTAGCTTGGCTGATGAATTTTTGAAAGACTTGCACTGGCCAGGCTCTGTCCTGAAGCTTCAAGGTATGATTCCTTATTATGGGTGGAAGACGTGGCTGGAGCAGGGAGGACTTGTCTCTGCATGCTCTAAATGCTCCCTCTGCTGGTGCTGCCTTTGAGGAAGAGGAGGAAGTTTCCTGATGGGGTAGGGGGGGTATGAGTCCTGGGAAAGGAGGAAGGCAGGAGACAGCAGAAGTGGGAGTTGGAATATGTTGCTCATAATGGAAGGGAAGCAGGAGTCAGTGGAGAATGAGCTGAGGTTTGGCATGTCGCTACACAACAGCAGGTGCATACTTACCATCTGGGGCCTGAAACTCAAGAGATGAGTCTTGGTAAGACCACTAGAAAATTTCTTATTAATTGTACTTTGCCAAGGATTTGGTTTTGGACAGCAATGTGTCTGAATATTATCAAACTTCACTGGAAAATTCTTGTTATTAAAAACAATCATCTGATAAGTGAAAGCAAAGTTGTTCCAGTAAAGTCTGGAGAAGTTCAGTTAGGAAATGTTATGCAGCGGTAGACTTTGTAACTGTGTAACCTCTGTAATGAAGCTTTTTAATATCTTAGTACATACTTAAACTGCCTTAAAAAAAACCCTTGTGAGACTGCTATGTAGGGTTCTTCTCTTGAGTGTTTGAAGGTAAGGAAATGTCAATGTATTGGAGATTTTTACCCAACTTTATTTTAACATTTTGTTTTTTTTTTTTTCTCTGTTCATTTCCCTAAAGAAAAAAGAAGAAATTGCTTAAGTGATTGACTATGTCATACCTCATATGCACAGGGCCTTGAATGTGCTTGTGTGCCTAACCTTAACAATAACAGTTCATAACTCTGGGGTACTCTACATTTTACAAACCCACTGTTTCCTAAGATGTGTTAAGAGAATACATTTTTCCCTTTTTCTCTTCACCAGTAAACCCGGCAGCTGCACGTGAAAGGCTGGGCCCCAAGGCTGAGCTGCAGTTGGGGGTCCCAACTGGTCCAGCTTTCCTTGTTCCTGTCCCAATGTCTTGGTGCTCTGGCACCCTGCCAATAATGGCTGAGAGTGGTGGTACTCCTACCGTATCCCAGCAACTTCAGCCCAAGTGGTGGTCAAAATTTTCTGCAGGCTCTCAAGAAGGAGAACGACTGTTTCCCAAGTCTCCCATGGCAGTGGGATTGCTTAAGAAAAGAGAAAAGACATCAATGTACATGGATGGGTGTCTGAAATCAAGCTGTATTTTCTCTGGACCCTCCACAGGAGATGAGAATGCCTGTGGATCCCCTCTACCAACATCTGGCAGGCTCCACAAGCACTGCAGCTCCTGCCTGAATGTGCGTATTTGGGAGAACAGGAGGGTGTGAGCGATTAGGTGAGTCGAATGTGCAAGTCCTGAACCCTTGGCTACACTCAGGGAGCAGGTTAAGTTAAAAGAAGATAGGAGAGTGTTTGAAAATGAACAGGACGTAAGCCAGCAATCAATAACTGCCTGAAACATAAACGAACCGTTAGCTCAGTCAGAATCAAGGTTCTTGGCTAATGTAACTGGTCTTGAAATACGTAAAAGGCTGCTGTAAAAAACAAGGGAACAGTCTGTCTTCCCTGTCCAGGACAGTACAGCGCTGGAATAACTCACCTGGGGAAGCTGTGTGTCTTCATCACTGGAGGTTTACAGAACAAGTTGGACAAACAACAGTGAGGAATAGTCTACATATAATTGGGACAGCCTTGGGACAGAGGGAGGGGAAGAATAGCAGCATGACCTCATAAGCATGTTGCCACCACTGTTTTTCTATGATATTGCGATATTATGACTGTGGTCCTATGCTTGTTTGTCCTTCTCTTGCTATTCTCCCAGATGTGCCTTGCCTTTGTGCAAGGACTGTGTAGCATGGATGTTTATGCTGAGTAGGACCTTTGCACTTTACTGCGATAATGGGAGTAAAATTTGGGCAGATGTCTTCTGAACAGTGAAACCCTCTTGAAATGCCAGTAACCTGTTTTAAATAATTTCTGGAGTATACTGCATGTATTGCATGACTTTTTCCTACGTAGAGTAATTCTGCCTCAAGTCAGCCTGCAGGGAAAGCTTGACGGGTGGAGTCATTCTCAGTCTGTCCTAGTCTTATCCTCTGGATCTGGTTGTTTGGAGGAAAGCAAATGCAGGTCCTGTGCCACCAACACAGTATAGAGATGTATGTGCATGTGCGTTTGAAGTTTCTATCCAGTGCGCAGTGAAATGTCAGAGATCATATAGCAGCTGCCACGCTTACCCGACACAGAAGTAAGATACCCTTTTCCTCTTGCATGCAGACCCTTCATTTCTGATTTGCCATATACTGTCAGCAGTATAGGACACATTGAAGTGTCATACCTATCACAAGCTACAAAATAGGTCCACAAAGTTCTGCAGGCTCACTGAGCAACCACCTTTATTGGAATCAGTGAGACTATTCACATGCTTATAGCTAGGCATATGCCTAAAGATTTTGCTGGAGGTAGGCATGGGTAAAAATCATTTTCCAATAGTTTCAACTTGACAACAACTTGCATAAGCATCAGCTTACTTAATAAAAATTAAGCGTGGAGCAAAGCAGCTTTGGTAGCACATACCACAGCAGAACTTATGTTGCAATTCTGCTATTGCAACAGGTGTTCTAGTTTGTTAAGACTGAGGGATCAATAACTAAATTTACAGAAAAGCCAGCTGCTTAGTGGTTAGGGGTTGTTTTATTGTGTCAAGTACTACTGCTTTGTCCAAAACCGATCCTCTGAAATAGTATCTTCCAAAGCATACCAATAACAGCTTTCTTTTTCTGCAGTCTCAGACTAAAAGATAAAATAAGTCTGCAAAGAGTATTCTGAAACATTGATCTCACTTCAATGTCTCTTGCTTCCAAAGAACAGTAAGCTACTAAGCCCTGTAGAATCAAATATTTTCCTATTAGCTCTTCTAGTGCAAGTTATTCAGTCAACACATGCATGAAAAATCAGCAATTGTCCAGGATGTTCTCTATTCCATTTTTAACTCCCCTATGATTTAAAATGCATGACATATACAACACATGTACTTCTTTCAAAGTGGTTATGGACCTTGCTGATATTGCAGTTTGTACCATAGTGCTAGTCTGAAGCCCAGAATAGATTAATTATAATGGGTTCAAAGTTCTTCAGGTATAGTGAAGGAATAGTTGGGACTGTGTTTATGTAAGTATGTGCAGGTGTATTTGTGCTTATATGTAAAGAAAAGCATGCTTTGGTTTACCTATGTTTTAGCAATTTAAAATAAATTAATATTTTTGTGAAATTATGTGGCAACAGTAAGAAGAACACTTGGTAAGAGTCATCCAGGAATTGCATTTAGAAAAGAAATAGGATGCTATACGCATCAGAGAAAAAATCCTTGACATCCGAGTAAATAAAATTGTAGCTGTGTTTGATTGCATAGCTAGTCTGTTCCCAATGGTTGTCTCAAAGGGGACTTGCACCCTGCTGCCACGTGTCTCTATCAGGGTGGCAGAGAGGCAGCAAACCCCATTCCTTGCTGCCCTTGTCTTCCTGAGCTCACCGGCCTCTCCCCCGCTTGGGCTGCCCAGTGCTCCTGCAGAGACCCAGCAGCCTTTCTGGGGAGCTGTGGTGCAGAACGTGAACCTAACCCTGTGCCCAAGGGCTACCAAAGTAGGCAAGACTTCCCCTTGCCTGGGCTGTCCTCACCCCTTAGGGTGACCGCTCAACTATCAGTCAGGTGCAGTGCCCATTAACAGCAATGGGAAGACTTTGTTCAACTTCGGTTCTAGGTTTGATCTAGGAAACAGCTTGAGTTGAATGAAATGAAAAAGTGAGGAAAGGGTGGACTTAGTGAAAAATTAATTAATTTTAAAATTTCCTCCAATAAAAGCTAATAAATGACCTTAAAAGCCCCTCAAGTCTAGCAAGTGTCACTTTTGGACTTCAATGTAGGGCACAGTTATGCTGCTACTGGGGTTAGTAGTGTGAAGAGACAACTAAGATGAGACTCATGCCTAGTACAGTAGAGTTCAGATTTTGAAAAGTATATATTTTTGCCTGACAAATTCCTTCACGGGTATTTAAAGGATCCTTTCCTGAGTATTAAGAACAAAGATGTAGCTTTGTTTTAGAAAAAAAGAAAACACATAGAAAAGGAAAATTCTGTCTGAAATACCTTCTCTTTGATTCCCTTATGAGGTTCAGCTGTGTCATACTGTGGGATTGCACTTACATAGAGTTGTCTCAGCAGTAAAATGATATAACAACTTTATTTGCTCCCGTCTCTATGACATTTTGCACTCAATAGCAGAGTCACCATATTGACGTGTCATTGAATTCAATGAGTCAGAAATTTATTTTTTTGATTACCAAAAAAGAATAAACCTGTCTCATTTGAAAAGTAGAATTTTTTTCCCCCATAGATAGTGTGCTACAGACATTTCTATACGATTTATGCATTTCACCTACAGTGAAGATAAACTACCTGCAGTTTGGACGCATTTCACCAAATGTTAGATTATGAAAGATGTTTTTACATGGGCAATTTAGAGATTGAATGCCAATCCTACAACAAAAAATTGTTTCAATGATTACATTTCCAGCACAAGGTTCAGGTATTTGTGCAAACTGTAGCCTTCTAAATGCATTTGCATTCTTGACAGTCAGTTTCTAAGTTCAGGGTTTTTCTCTTCCATTTCAGTGTCTGATGTCAAACATGTAGACTAAACCCAGGTACACTGCCCTGAACTCTCTTCCCTTTTGTTAGATGAGTGTGATATTGCCAGAAGCTGTAATGGAAGAAAAAGCATCCTAAGCTTGGAAGACATCAAGCCAAAGCGAAGAAGAGCAAAGCTGACTGTTAGAGGAGACCTTGGGCAGTTTAAGTGGTCTATTGAGGTCATTCAGTACCAGACACTCTCCACCTCCTCCAAACATATAATAAAAAGGAAAAAAAACCCACGGTGCTTCAGCTCTCCTACTTAATGTTTCCTACCTTAACTATTCCCCCTTTGGAGCCTCTTCCAGCTCCCACGACAGTGCAGCTTTGCACGTCCTGCTCAGACCAGCTGTGCTTGAGAACTGCATTGCATGGGTGCTCCAGGCTGGAGCCACCTGGGGAGCTACAACTTCATGTGATTCACCCTTTTCCCCCTACAACCCATGACCAACCTTGAATTTTTCCAATATTCAGGTGTTGTCAGTTTCCTTTTAATACAGCTGGGAGAATTGTTTAATATCCTGGAGCCAGGATGAAGAACATCAATTCCTTTGTAGCAATTGGTTCAGCTGTAAACATTTTCCAGAGTTTATTTCCCTTGGCTATCCTACTTCAACAGGCAAGACTGCTTCTGTTCCTGCTGCTGAGCACTGGCTCTGTGATGAGGATGGCCTCCTTACATGCAGCATTCCCTCCTTGCTTCCTGCTCTACCAGCTGAAGGGCTCAGCAATAATTAGCCCCAAAGGCCTTTTCTCTTCCTTAAAACTTTCTGCTGTTGTTTTTTTGTCCACTGAATATGTTCATCTGATATAATTTTGGAGTGCTAAGTGGAGAAGACTCCTTACTTAGCCTACCTGAGAAGGAAGTCATGACCAGCCATGGCAGATGTCGTGCAACATTTTTTAGAGTGGGATTTTCCCTTCTGTCCTGTGACTGGAAAGTGAAAAGACTACTGTGGCAGAGACCTGAAAGCCATCTCTGCAGGGTGGCAGGCCCAAGAGGCATGCTCTGGCAAGGGAACCAGTCCTAGTGGAGACATAATGACCTAAATTCCTGATGGACACTCCTGCACAATGGCATCCTCTTCCTTGGGAATACGGTGAGGCAAAACTAATCTTGCTCAAAGGCAAGTTAAAAGGCTCTAAGTTAAAAGACAAATTGAGAAGCTGAGGGCATGTGAAGTGACTCATTGTGAGAGGGTGTACCCTTTATCTAGATGACTCGGTCCTTGAAGTGCTGGAAGACTGAGGATTAGATTCATCCAGATGTCTGTGGAGCAGCAGTCATGATGGTGATGATACACTGATGACATCCGCCAGTTTGGAGGTGCCCAGCTGATGTGTGTCACTTGCAGTGTGCTATGTCAGAGCTGGTGTGCCTTTTCTTCCTGCTCTCATACTGACTCCTCTCCAAAATTATCCTTGTTTCTCTGTACACTCCTTCCTGTATAAAATGACTTACGTTCTTCTCTCCTGTTTTAAACAAGGTAAGCCTAAGCAGTGGAGGGCAGCAGGCTTGGCTGGCTGCCTGTGAAACGTTGTCATAATTCATGCCAGGGCCATGGAAGACATTTCTGGACATCTGTATGAACTTTATCCATTCATTTACGGATTTTATGACCTGCTGTTTGTCAGGAATGGTGAGGCTGTGTGCCTAGAGACACCAGTCCCCTGGAAGGGAACGTGGCGCCCCATCTTGCATTTCTGTCGGAGGCAATACCTGCTCTAAGCAGGGCTCACAGGCATCAGCAGTCCTGGCAGATGAGGAACATCCGCAGTGCAGAAATGCTTATCCTGGGGTACAGCTGTGTCATCATGAAGCTGGAATGTACTGTATACGCTTTCCATGGGCATAGCTCTGAACACAGAAATGTGTATACCATCAATGGCACCTGCCCCTCTATGGAGTGGTTCAGCTGTTGTGATAGCTGATGAGCTAAATTTAAGGTTTGCACATGCTTGGTTCTATTTAAGACCTACCAAGGGGAGTATAGAGGGGGAAAAACCCCCAAGCTTTGGGATCTACATATATGCAAAGTTTTGAAATATTTTTTCCTCCTTTATGTTTGTACTCAGGTGGATCTGAAATCACACTGTTTTTTTAAAGTAAAAATCCTGGTGTATTATGTATGGTTCTCTTTATTACAATATATAGTGTGACTGAAAATAAAGCTGCAAGTTTTACACAATACTATTAGTAATATTCCCATTAGAATTTCTTGCCTTATTCTCAGATAAATTGCCATAATTACATTTTTCAAGACATCCAGAATTGCAAGGGAGCAGGTTTGATCTTGTTGAACGTTAAGGAATCTAATACAGCAGTTTTCACTGGATTTAATTCCTTCATTATTTCCTAAGAGTATAAAAAATGTTATGACCACATCTTTGGAAAGATATTCAAAGCATCAGAAGCAGATGCTAAATGTGGTTTGTTAATCATTCAGGGAATTGAAATACTGCATATAAGAAACATGCTTTTATCTTGAATCTGTGCCAAAAAGCCTTCTTCAAATTCTTTTCCTGCTCTGGCAAAGCATAGCAAATCATCCCACCACAGACATTTCAGGGGTATTTGAGTACTGGCAGCAAAAACAGAGGACTTGAAGAAACCTTAAAGGCACAGTACCAGTATTATTTTATGAATTACAATCTCCTTAGTCAAATATATGACTGTGTGTGATGCTACTGCTTGTCAGTAAGATGTACCTGGGCATTAGTAATGCAATAAAGTAATCTTTTGTACTAAAATTAAACTTAAAGTAATGTTGCCACATTTTCGTGCATCCCTCTGTACAGTGTTATCGGAAGTGAGATTCCCCGCCATGTGTCTGAGAGCGAGTTCATTCAAGTCAGCTGATATATTCCAGGAGTCTTTTCGTGACGAGATAAGCTTTAAATTATCACCCATCTTTAAGTCTCATGAGACATAAAGTCCAAAAAATGAGAAACTGGAACTACCCAATTTGATATAACAAGCAAGAAAAACGTTCAGTCCCTTATAAATTGAATTTTCAGGGAGTGAGCATTTACTTCCAAAAACTAGAAGACGGAAGGATACAGGGAGGCAGATATATCTGCCCAATGTTTTATAAAAACCAGTGTTTGCAGCCAGCTAAACCCTGCCCCAGGGTTATAGTAAACAAGCAATGATAAGGATGGTGCCGTGCTGACTAGCTAATGTACCGGAGCAGGTATTGTATATCAACAGCTTTGCAGTGTCAAAGCCAAGTTATAGCAGCAGGAATTTAGCACATCACAAACTCGTGACCCCAAAAAAGGCCACAGTGTGTGTCAGGAGTGTGTTACAATGGATTCTGAGCAAGGAGGAGGAGGTGGCAGCCTCCCCTGTGCGTCAGGACCATTCTCTGCTTGGTGTGAGAGATACTATTTGTGCTGTGATAATATTTGACTGGTTCATAGGCCTTTTCTTTTTTAAGCTGAGTAACCAGATGTTTTCTCTTTCACCTGCTTTAGAGAGACTTAAGATGAGCTTTTATTTTAGTGCTCATGAAATCTCATGTACATGTTTATCTGATGCAGACGATCACCTTTGGTTTGCTGTAAGTAAAGATCTGCATTGTTGTCTGGCTTGTACAAACCAAGTGCCCTCCCAGAATATTTGCTTAGCGCTCTGTAGAGTGATTTACTCCTTAACACAGGTTATACCATAAGTCACAGTAATATTCCCGTTAATGCGCAGGGGAGTTGCTGTTGAACCTGGCAAGAATGCACCTGAGATGATAGCCAAATTCATTAATATATGGCTCTGCACATTACACTCTGTATTTCTGAAAGTGAGGCTTTGATAGGATATTTCAAGTTGCCTGCTCTGACATTTAGATTCTTTGAATTGCTTAGAGGTATTACAATTGCAGTTGAAAGAGAGAGAGAGGGAGTTTACATACATTTGATGACTAGTGAGTACTTGACAATAATATATAGAGTATCAGGGCCCAGCGTGAGGTTTCCAAAGGACTATTTTCAGTCATGTATTACTAATGCTTTTGTAGCCATCATAGGGAAATGATTTAAGACAAGCAAGTGTGAATGGCAAAAGAGCCATGCGCCAGCTATTACCAGTTACACTGAACCCAAACTTTTATTATTCTTACAAAACCTTTTTGCTTTTTAAGATCTTACTTGCAGTCACAAATTTCGTGCATTTGATTTTACAGGATCTTACATTTGATTAAACAGGATCTAAAAATAGGTTAAATAATTTAAGTAATGCTAATGTTGATGGTTAAATAAGATACTGACAAGTTTCTCAGTTCAGTCCTTTTCGTGCATTTTCCTGTTTGAGGCGATATGAAAGTATCGTGTTTATCTTCAACAGATTAAGACAATGGTCATTGAGGATAGCTATCAACTAGAATTCAGCACTTGGTGCCAGATAAATACTGATTTTCATTTCTATTGCCTTTTTTTTAATCCCTCTCTGTCCTGGAGCATGGTGTTCCCACTTACCACTCTCATTTTTTTCTTTCACAGTCTTCAGAATTGTACTGCATATACCAAACATTACAGATATGGAAAACCAAAGCATTAATCAGTCACATTAGTCCATGCAATTTCATGCATCTGTTATATGAGAAGGTAAACAGGTCCCAGGACACAACTGAGAACTTCTCCACAAGAGCCGTGCTGAAAATGCAAAGCAAGAAAAACATGGCTTAGCATTAAACAGCTTTAGACTGTTGACTGCAGCGTAACCTCTTGTTTGGTTCTGCTGTGTGTCTGGGCCAGCAAGTGAGGGAACACACTTAGTACTCTTCTCGTGAAAGAGGATCTCAGTTCCTGGTAGGGGAGGAGGCACAATGCTCACCGTTGAGTCTTCTGTGGCATTTCTGAAAACTGCCCACAAGCACAGCCTGTTCCCTCGGGGAGACACTACCACCCTGAGCAGGGGTCCCCTCTGCAGCCTGCAAAATGCCAAACAGCCAGAGAATGAACTTCATTCTACCTTAAAGCTAAGCATCCAGGAGAGAGGGACAGAGAAGAGCAGGACTAAAATAACCGATGTCTGAAAAAGCCCACTGCAAATTTACTACTGAGAAAACATCAGGATTCAGGATTTCCTGGAGTCTTCATCCAAACACAGCTCTGGTTCAGTAGAAACAGCAGTCTAAACTGTGCCGCTGGTTCACTGTATTGCTATGGTGCATGGCATTATACTGTAGAGGAAATATAATCATGACATGGAGGAAGGGAGAAGAAGATGGGAAAAAAAGGTAAAGCCCACAGGAGTCTTAAATCAGAGACTCTCACTGGAGTCAATGTAAGTTTCTCCTCATCTAGAAAGTAGGTAAATGGCAGAGAGCAATGAAGTAAAAAAGATTTTCCTCCAGTGAAATTTAACCAAATAAAATCAGTCCTGCATTTTTCCTTTTTATCTATAAAAGACAACTTTTCATTTGTCTTGGTAGGTTTTGAATTCCTAATGCATTTTTGCTTAATGCCGCTGATACTGGAATCTTTTTGCCCCAAATACAACTACCTGAAAGGAGGTTGTAGCAAGGTGGCGGTTTGTCTCTCCTCCCAAGTAACAAGTGATCGGACAAGAGGAAATGGCCCCAAGCTGTGCCAGGGGAGGTTTAAGATGAATATTAGGAAAAATTTCTT
>RSEF01000001.1:192058382-192068558 GCA_003993805.1 Himantopus leucocephalus | reverse complement strand
GGCACAAACTGAAACACAGGAGGTTGCCTCTGAACATCAGGAAACACTTGTATAGTTTGAACGTGAGCACTAGGACAGGTTGGTATGGAGTGTCCCTCCTTAGAGATATTCAAAAAACCTCTTTAGGTCCCTTCCAACCTCAGCCATTCTATGATTCTGTGATTCTGTAATATTTCTTGTTTGTTGTCTCAGAGACAACACTATTTGTAGTTTGGGATGGTGATAAAAGGAGGATCCCTATTGAAATGCAGAACAAATGAAAGGAGCAGATAGATCATTGGATTTACTGAAAAATAAAAGCTATCTGAGATATACAGACTATTTCTTCAGATGCTAATATCATATTTTTCTATAAGAGCACATCAATGTATACTGTATCAACATACCAGTTTTTTGGAGTTAAGATCAACAATATCTTCATGCTGGCTGAGCATGTGAACAGACCCAGACTTCATATGGTTCCACCTAATATCAGCTTTGTGGCACATGGGTGAAAAACTACCTGCAGAAATGTGGTTCAGTATGACACATGTTTCAAAGGATTGGCAGAGCTGGGGGCAGGGGGTGCAGAGGGAGGATCAGATCACTTCTGAAGAGAATGGTCTGAGCAAGCCAGTCACATAACACCCCTCTACTCCGCTGCCCGGAGTACTGCGTCCAACTCGGGAGTCCTCAGAACAAGAAAGGCATGGACGTGTTGGAGCAGGTCCAGAGAAGGCCCACAAAAATGATCGGAGGGATGGAACACCTCTCCTATGAGGACAGGCTGAGATACTTGGGGTTGTTTAGCCTGGAGAAAAGAAGACTCTGGGGAGACCTTCTTGTGGCCTTTCAATACTTAAAGGGGACTTACGAGAAAGATGGGGACAGACTTTTTAGCAGGGCTTCTTGCAATAGGACAAGGGGTAATGGTTTTAAACAAAAAGAGGGTAGATTCAGAGTAGATATAAGGATGAAATTTTTTACAATGATGGTGGTGAAACACTGGAACAGGTTGCCCAGAGAGGTGATAGATGCGCCATCCCTGGAAACATTCAAGGTCATGTTCGATGGGGCTCTGAGCAACCTGATCCAGTTGAAGATGAACCTGCTCCTTGCAAGGCATTTGGACTAGATGACCTTTAAAGGTACTTTCCAACACACACTATTCTATGATTTTGTGATAAAATACTACCACAAAATTCAGAGATAACCAAGGAAGTTCTCAGGAGCTGGTGATAGACTTTGGGCAGAAAGTGACCATAGGAAGAAGGGCAACCTCTCTTCCCTGAGGAGACAGAAGAGTGCATTCATGTGTATTAGTTTTAGTTCAACAATAGAAATCCAAAGGAATAGCTAGCAGCAACCAGCTCAGGGTTGATAACAATGTTTATTGTAGCTAATAAAACAAATATGCCTGTCTGTTCCTGTGCTACTCATTTCCCCATCACAGCTTTTTCCACATATTTCCTGACTTCCTCTGAGAAACTGTCTTCAGCCCTCTGTAAAAGAAGCTAGAATGAGTTATTTTTGCACATTGTAGCCTCTCCACTGACATTATAAAACTTCTGTGAATAGAGTCTTAAGGAAGAAAATATAAATGTGGACTCTCTGACTACAAGTGGTTTCAGGGAATGCAAGTCTAACAGATTACGTCTGAAAATCATTTTGCAGTGTCTGAGTCAGAATTTTTGGGTTGATTTCTTAAGGTATACATACATATGTGTGTGTGTGTACGTATACATTTGTGCCAGCTGCTACCATTCCGTGATTCTGTGTATGTATATATGCAGACTTACTATTATAACAAAAGAGAACAAATACAAATGGCCACTTAATCAAGAGGGTGTCTGGGTTTTTTTTGTCAGTTTTCTATAGCATCAGGGAGCTTGCTGAATTTGACAGGCTACTTAATGTGAAATATGTGCCATCTGTTAATGCCAAGATTCAATTTTGTTATTTCAAATGCACACCACCTACATTTCATTTTGATTTTATTATAAAATCTGCATAAATACCATGTTTATAGTCAAAAGGACATGAGATTTTAATACGAGTCTAAACAACTTAGATAAAATCAAAGAAAGGAACCTGATATTGGAGACAACCTTTTAACACCTCAATCGTAACTTTACCTTTGAAGAAACAGCTTATAACTACTGATAGCAGGATGATGCCTCTTCCAGAGCAGTTGCTAAAACCCGTAGCTCTTCTGTATCGTGATTTTACGTATTTTGTTACAGTGGGAAGTTCACTTTCAAGAAAACTGGATAAGGAAAAGACTCACATAACATCTTTAATTACTATCCTTCATTAGAAGAGATAGTATTCCCTGGACAAGTTTCTTAAAAAGGAGGGTATTCCCAGAAAAAGTTTCTCTAAGAGGTCAGCCAGCACTGAGTCATATACTCTCCCATATGCAAGATTTAAAAAAAAATAAAAAAATGAATCTACAGGTCAGTGCTGCTTCACACAGGGACTCCAGATCTTTCTGTGTCCCGGGTTGATATCACTATGGGATGTGAACTGGTTAAGAGAGCTCCACCACTCAGTGGGGGAGCAAACCAAGCAAACGAAGATGTAAGCTTGTCAGAAGACACTAACAATGATCATGACAGCATCCTGTTAATGGCTGTGAAGCCAGAGGTCCATGCATATTCATAGTAATTACATGAAAAATAAAAAGAAGAAATTGGGGTAAAAGATGAAACACAGCAGAGAAACTGGCTGGTTCAGCTTCACCCCATGATGTCAGCAGTGCAGAGAGCCATGGAGAATGTTGCACAGCAAACTCTGCTCCTTAGTCCCCTTGCACGGCTCATTGGGTTTGGCTCTACTCCGCTGGCAGCTGAAGTTCCATTAAGCTACCAAACAGCAGAGAAAGAAGAGGAAATGTCAGGCACCCTTATCTGTCCCAACAGCACGTGCTCGTCTGAACAACTGTCTCCAAAAAGCATAAAATATAAGTGGTGTGAATATTAACGCTGCCTGTACAGAAGATAACAGTCAAATTACAGGAGTTAGGAGATGGTGTTGACCACCATACACCCTCCTGTGTTTGTGTCTCCAGATCAATAGCTGTTCCGTCAGTACAGGACTCTGGGCCGCCACTTTGCCATGCTTTACATCAGAGCAATGGCTACTCTTCTGTTTGTTGCTCCTTTATACCATCTAACTGCAGCTCACATGTTTTGCCATGCTATGTAAATCATAAAATCATAGAATCATAGAACAGTTTGGGTTGGAAGAGGCATCATCTGGTCCATCTGGTCCAACCCTTCTACAATGAGCAGGAACATCTTCACCTAGAGCAATCATTTATTTTGAAATAAGGTTGCAAAGAAGTTTCAATTCACTTACAGCTAGACCCAGGGACAGCTTATTTTTCAGGAAGATATTTTGTGGGACAAGAAATTACCTGCCAAACTGGATCAAATTCAGCTGATCAAATTTCAGTCAAAAAACAAGAAATAAAGGAAAATTCAAAACATCTCAGGTTTTAGTGACAATACCATTCTTGTGGCATGAATTGCCAATACATTTTGCAGAGAAAAAAACAAATCAGACCATATTAAAGGAGCTGGCATTGGTCAAACAAAATAAATTTTTTAGCCCCAAAACTTTTATCAGAAAAAAAGGAGAGATTTTTTTAATATACTTTTTCTGCGTGTTGTGGTGGGGGGGTGGAGGGGTTACATTTCCAAGTGACCTGAAACTAACTTCAATTTCCCCTCCAGTTTTTTGGTTCAGCCAGCAAACTTACAGCCTTTAGAGTACCTAAAATGATTCCTGTTTTTTTTTTCTAAAAGCACAAATCAAGTTCTCTTAAATCACTTTCCAGTATTGCAGGTATGAAAAGTTGTTGTAACAATAGCAAACAGCAAAAAATTTTGCTACTTTTCTCTTTCTGGGCACCTTTCAGTGTTGTGGTCCACTCTGCTTGTCAGGAGCAAAGGTGCAACTTTCACTGAGGAATATATTCATGAATTAGGCTGAGGAACCATCTTGAGCATAAAAAGCTACAGGATATGGCAGAACCCTTTTTTACTTTTTCAGGCTCACATGTGTGAACGCAAGATCAGAAAGGGGCTCTAGCTCTGACAAGTCTCACTTCTCAGGCAACAAACAGCTCAACTCTGCTCTGTTTTTGTGGACTTTTCCATCACACACATCACCTCAAGTTCCTGCCATTTGTGCCATGAATACTGTGACTCATGCTGGTCAAATGTTCTTTCAACATCTGACCCCCAAAACATCTTTCATGGCATGCTTGATATCAGCATTTCGGCTGTTTGTTTGATGGAAGCTTGTGTGGTTTATGTTTTATTCCTACAGTTGGTCTGAGGGCTCTGTCTGTTCCTTCTGTAACTACATATACCTTTATATGTTTATGTTAGAAAAGTTCAGGTCCAAGCAGGTCTTGCAGAGGTTCAAATGGTCTTTTCTTCCTGAATGAGTTTACCCCACAAGCCTCTGCCCCCACAGAGGAAAACATCCTTTTGAATGGGGCCTGAAGGAATCTAATTCTTAATATAATTGCCTTCCTGAAGCTTTCATGGGTCTTTTACAAAATTTTGGTCTTAGGCAATGGTTGACTTCAAAACTGAGACAAAGACAATTGTGAAATCAGAAGTAATAATACAGATTGTTGACTATCAGGTAATTTTAGCTAAAAAAACACTGAAGATATACTGAAGATAGGGGATACAGTAGACTTAAAATCATGAGCAAATGTAAGTAAATCTAAATTCCATGAAAAGAAAGCTTTAATTCATTTACTCTAAAAGCCATGCAAATAAATGCTTTGGGACAGAGAATTAGGAAACTTCTAAACTTTAAAAATCTCATCTTTCCCTTTTGTTTACCTGTACTTGATCCATATTTTGTCTCCAGGAATAAATAGTGTACATAATGAAATGTTTAATAGTAGAAACCATTTCTTTCTTATGTTCCTTTTTTAATTCCTTAGCATACTTTATATCTTTATTTAACGTGAGAGGGTATTATTGAGGAAAAAGCAGCTTTTCAGTGTAGATGCACAATATTTTTAAGTGTTTTTTTCTTTCTGCTCAGAATTATCGGGATAAAACAAATTTGACTGTTCTTTCTGTATAATCTATTTCCTAAGAATATCCTTTATTTTCCTCAGTTTAACACTACTGATTTCCAAACTCTTCAATTTCTCTAGAAATGTTTCTAAAAGAATATATAAATTAGGTATAATCTTCTTTAATAGAATCATTCGAAACTGAAGAATTTAAAAAGTAAATAAGTAGTCTTTCACTTAGGTTTTATCTATTTTGACTTTGGAAAGCTCTTCTATCAGAAAATTTTTCAAGCTCTGCAAGATACATTGTGTATTACAAATAATAGGCCATTGGTATACACTGTATAAACTATTTGATTTTTTTAACTTAAAAACCAGCTTCAGTGCCAGATGATTTTGCTTTGTCAGACGTGACCATCTTACTGCTACTGATCCACCTGTACAAGGAGGTTATTGTGGCATTGCTGGCCAGGCATCTAATGCTTTGATGTCTTAAACACTAGATAAATCATGAAAGTTCAAACCCCAAAGAGGAAAAAAAAATTTGCCTGGAGGAATGTGGACATCTTACAGAATGTTTCTGGCCACCAATATTTTTCTTGAACTGGGAATGATTTAGATTGATTTTAAAGAAGGTAAAATTTTGTTATTAGAGTTTGATATTTTCTATAAGAAAATATTTTGCAACATTTGAGTAGATTTAAAATTAAAATAATAGGAAATAATTAAGAAAAACATTTACTTTATAAGATAGCTTACAGCTCTGATGGTATACTTCCTCATTCCTTTTTGCTGCTAAGCAAAACTGCCTTGTAGTCTTTCTGCTTTTACCACTGCAAAATCTCTTCTAAAATGTAAATCTCTTAAGTAGTAAATTTTCTTGTAAAAACCCAAATTAATACCTACAATCCACAGCTGTTCAGTATTGAAGATAGGCTTCTGGAGATATTCCCATCTATTTTGAACATATAACTTCTCATTTGGACAAAGGGGAAGTTCTCTCTTCTCCCTATGGTGTAATTGCTCACATTCAGTACTGTTGGCAAGAAGGTCCAGAGTGGAGTAAAAAAAGTTGCTGAGGGAAAAAGGAAACCCAGAATTTTTACAAATACCCTTTGCATTATAGCAACAAATACTTCTAGAAAATATTTCCTACAAACCATGACTCTCAGTAACAAGTGCTATATATATTTTCCAAGATGCACTGTCAAAGAAAAAACTATGAAAGCATAAAGCTAGGTAGGATGTATGTAAGCTGCCTTTGTGATTCATTATAAACGTATTTGGGTGTTTTATGATCAGGAGTGTTATCTCCTCTGACATTTCTGCCTTGTTTTTGGGTAACAAAGAGCAGAACATCTCCTGGAATTTCCTGAGTATCTTGTTGAATAAATTAAGTAATTAAAAGAATGAGAATGTATAGTTAAATCCTTCCAATAACATGTGACTAAAAATCATTGAATGCATCTCTTAACATTCAGCATAGTCTCAAGCAAAATTGTTATAGCCTGTCATTGTAAGAAATAGATTAGAAAAATTGCATTAATAACAAATTATGCATCAGTTAATAGTTTTATCCTTATACTCTGAACTTGGGTGCAGAAAGAGACCATGCAGAAAAAGAAGTAAGCAATATTTTCAGAAATATACATTTTTCAATGTGTCAAGATGCATTTATCATGCCAAAAAAAGTTACTTAATCCCCGCCCATGATAAAATGTGAAAAACATTAGCAGTAACTTCCCATCATTGGAGATATAAATAATAATAATAAAAAAAGGTATCAGAAAACTGCTTCTCTTGCTTTAATCTGAAGGGGTTTCTCAGGACTATTCCTGAGTTGGAATCCATATTTTGGGAAGATCCACAACAAGTGTTTCCAACAGATTTCATAGGGAAGTCCCCACAAACAAGCCCAATTGAATACAGAATACATGTGAGTTTAACATCATTTGTATCCTCATCATACTACAGTTCTCTCTTACCCAGTGGAGCAAAAGAATTGATGCTGGGCCATTTGCACCAGTGCAATCAAACCAGTTACTGGAAATACATGTTTCCCAAACCATACTTCCTTGAATCTGAACCCTGCTCTCCGCCCTGAGCTCAGCAAGCACACCTTGCTCATTCTTCCTCCCTTCTCCCCGCATTCAGAAACATTCAATGCTGGGATGTAAACTTTTTCCAAATCAGGTAGCATAGGATAAGAAAAGTATATGGGGAAGCCAGCTGTCTATGCCTTTTTTCCTACGGCTGTAAACAGTGTATGCATCTTTCTGCTTTCAAAGAGAGTTTGCTCTTAGTTAAGGGGATGTTTTTATCTGCTGCACTTTATGTGGGAGATTTTGGGGTTTTTTTGGTCAGCTCCAGGAAGTTTCCTCCTCATTGTGCTGAGCAAGCCCCACGCTGCAGGAGAGTAGGTCTAACCCAGAAATCTGTGTTACGCTCTCTACAGCCGCAAAATAAAGGGCCGTGATGTTTAGCGCTATGTAGCTATCATCATTTGGGATTCACCTCTAAGCCCTCATCGGTGAAGTGGGACACTTGAGCCTTTTCTCTGTCTTTACTTTTTACCTTATAAACTTTCCTCTGTAAGGACCACTGCTTACTTTTTATATGGCAGCCTGCCGGGTTCAGCCCTAATGGAAATCATGTGGCTTACATTGTAGTTCGGCAGATGTTTCCCTTTGCAGTTCTCTCCACCCTTGCCCAGAGGTATTCCTGCTTGCTCCCATGCCGTCCCCTTCAGTTGTACTGTACAGCTGTTTGTGGGACTGTGAGATGAACCAAACCAAGGAACTGATTAAAAAGACCCAAGCGTAAAAATAGCCTCACTTTTTCTTTTTAAGATATTTTTGCTCAGAATGAGCTGACCAATATATGTGTGATCAATTAGCAAATCATGATTGCCGCATGAGATCATAAACATCGCTGGTGGCACAAATGAGGAGATGATATAGAGACAAGAATAAGCATGGGGGTAGGGGAGGAGGACAGGAACAGCTTAAACCAGCTTTGCTGCTAAGAGGAGAGTCTGTGGAACCAGGGCCTTGCTGCCACTGTAAAAAACACAAATATAAAAAATTTCAAAGCTGGCTTTTGAACACTATCCATTTTGTGACTGGTGAGAGCAAGAGCCTCTCTTTATAACACTACTTACAGAATGAGTGTTTAATACATCAGCATCTTGGCAAGATTCATTTTGTGGTTATCTTTCTTTGAGGGAGCATCTGGCTCCATCAACTGCTACCCAGTACAATGAAGCGTCAGACTTATCCAAATCATGTGAGTTTCAGATATGTGACATGAAAAGAGTCCAACACCTAGGGCTGTTTGTTGGATTATTTTCTCTTTTTTCCCCTCTGTGCATATTTATTTCATTAGATTTATCTCTGTTCCATTTTCTTTCTCTTCATGATTATAGGTTCTTAAAAGTTCCAGACGAGGTGTCATCAGATAATATTTAGAAAAAAGTCTTTTGATTTCTTAGCATTGGTTCTATATTTAACTTTTTGTATATGTGGAATTGAAGTAGACACTAGCAAGAACTCTAGCAGGCAAACTTGTATTGCCAAGAAAATAGATACGACATGACTGAATTCTGAGTCTTCTGAATCTCTCATTTCTGTTACTTCTCAGTCTGAGCTGAGGACTGTTGGGTTGGAAGAATCATCTGAAACAGATATATTTTATACGGTGGCTCCATTTTGTGTACTTACAAAGGGTCACATACAGAATGTGAACTATAAAACACTGATCAGTGCTAACCATCTTAACATCACCAAATGCAGTCAGTACAAACACCAATCTAATATTTGTGAACTACTTCCACTTTTAGAATAGCTGAAACTGGATTCACTACTGTCTGCACTACAGTGAACTTTATGATTCAGACTAACTTATAGACAAGTGAGAATGCAATAACCATAGAGCACTGTTTGCTCTACATCTTCTACTTCAAAGTAGGATTTTTAATTTTTTTTTTTAATTGCTACTTCACTCAGGTTGTCTGAAGCCCATTTTGCTTTTGTCTTTAGGTGTCTTGAACATGTCCAAAGTTTCACAACTTTGTCGTTTAAAAAATAGTTTCCTCTTCTCAAAGCTGTGTTTGAATAACCCACAAAGTTAAAAAACTAATGTAATGAAAGATGGGCCAGATCAGTTGATATTTGTCTCTCTGTAAGAAAGAGAGGACAGCTACCAGCTGAGCACACATTCCAAAGTGCAGAAATTTGAACAAGCTTGGCATAAGTCCAGCCTGGACGAAAGGGCAACTCCTGACAGAGCTCATACACAAAAGGGAAGACCGCAGAAGGTGGTCATAACCAGGAGGAATAGAGAAGCATTGTCCAAGTGTACAAGGATGTAATTAGGGAAGTCAAAACTCTTCTGGAGTTAAAACTAGACAGGGATGTGAGGGGCAAAGAAGGGCTTCTGTAGGTACACTGGCAGTAGAAGGAAGGTTAGGGAAAATCTGATCATNCAAAGAAGGGCTTCTGTAGGTACACTGGCAGTAGAAGGAAGGTTAGGGAAAATCTGATCATTGGGACACAGGACCTAGTGACGAAAGACACTGAAAAAGCGTGTTTCCACTTTAAGACTTGCTCTCTGGCATCCCAGTTCCCCAAGCCTACTAGCAGAATCTGTGAGAGTGAAACAGTACCCACAGGAGAGGAAGACACTGTTAAGAAGAGCTTATACCACTCGGACACGTAGAAGTCTGTGGGACGAAACAGGATGCACTCAAGGATGCTGCAGCAGCTGCCTAATGTCATTACAAGGCCTCACTTTATCATCCCTGAAAGGTCATGGTGACCAGGGGAGTTTTCTGATGACTGGAAGAAGGAAAATATCACACTTGTCTTCAAGAAGGGGAGGAGAATCCAGGAAACTACAGGCTTCTCAGTTTCAGGCTCCTAGGAAGATTATGGGGAAAATCCTCCTCAAAGCCATTTTCAGGCACATAAAGAATAAAAAGGTGACGGGGAACAGGCAGCAAATCATGTCTGACCAACCTGCTTGCCTTCTACAATTCAATTACTGGCTCCATGGACAAGGGAACAGCGGTGGATGTTGTGTATCTTGACTTTAGCACGGCCTTTGATGCAGTCCATGGTCTCTTTGAGGTACACAAATCTATGGGGCCGGAT
>RSEF01000001.1:192021049-192039447 GCA_003993805.1 Himantopus leucocephalus | reverse complement strand
GGTGTCCTTGCCTATGGCAGGGGGATTGGAACTAGATGATCTTTAAGGTCTCTGCCAACCCAAACCATTCTATGATGCTATGATTCTATGATTCTAAGTTTGAGGGAGAAGAATGGCGTCACCAGGGCATGCTTCTTAATTTGTATTTGAAGAAAGGCTGCCTTCCCTTCCTCAGTCATCGGATAACTTTCTACTAGGATGGTAGGATATCCGTTTTATAGATCAGAGATTCAAATCCAGCCCCCATACTAAGTTTTTAACTAGCAGAAGTTTTGTGGCCCCAAATCAGGGTCAAATGTGCATTCTGCAGATGTCTCTTTCCTCTGCATTTTGCACAGATGAGGCAACGACTTCATAGGGATGGAAATTAAATGGCAGGTGATTTCTGTACACCTCTGCTGGGACAATATTAGATGCCTTCCCTCTCCTGCCCTGTAGACAAATAAAACACCTGTTTCCAGAGCTGTCAATCAAGAACCTCTCAGGGTAGGAAATGTGTTTTATAAAACTTCTGCTGTTGAGTCACCATCTGGCTTCCTTCTCTATCGATATGTTTTATTGTTCAAAACGGGCTTCCAGTATCATCCTGCAAAACAGTTCTTGCCTTTCAGTTCTTTATTAGACAAATCAGCCTTGGACTGGTGGCATGATGTTTACTCGTGGCTGTTCATCTTTTGAAGTCAAAAGCGTAGATTCCACCCTGATGAGACTTTAGCTTTTTTGTCTCCCTCTAACCAAGTGACAAGTTCCACCAAGGTGACAGCCAGTCAGAGTGGAGGGGTAGAAATGACATCCTAAAATGAGTTTTGACTGCCTGGCAAATATTTGCTTTCCATAAGTAATATATGTCCTTGCTAGCCTTCAAGCACAAGAAAAGTTGTTTGGTTTTTGTTTTTGGTNTTTTTTTTTTTTGCAAACATCACCATTCTTTATCAACCAGTGAACTGTAGAGCTTAGGGATGCAGGTTTTTCTTGCAGGAGGCTCCTCTGCCATTGGAAATTAGCACTATCTGCATATCTGCTTCTTTCTGGGATAGATCCAACTGCAGAGTGATTTTGGAAGGTTCCTCTTTAGGGAGTCTCATACATAACACCCACCTGAGCTGACTACATGCACAGAACCTCCTATGGAAAGTCACAAGCCCTCATGCATTCAATACCATCCTACTTTACAATGATTTTTACTATGAAATCTTATCTCTTTTTCTTCCCTGTTCCCCATCTTAATTTATAACAGGCTTCTGGGATGTCCTGGGATTTGTGTGTTTTTTTGATGGGATGCCAGGTTCTAACAAAATCCCTTCAGTCTCTATTTTTAATCCTATTTTATGGTCTTTTGTTGCTCCACTCCCATTCCCCTCAGAAGCGTACCATGTCTCTCCCCTGTGAAATGCGAGTCAGCTTTTAACGTCAGCAACCAGATCTGCAGAGTGTACAAGTTTTCCAACCTCCTCCCCAGCCATGAACAGGCTAATCAGCTGTATTCAGTAAGGAGCAGTGATGAAAACAGAAATGCACCAGAGGGTTAATTTTTAAATATAACACCTCTCATACGAGGCCTGTTTTTTGGGGAAGGTTAAAAAGAAAAGAGAAAACTTGCCTAGTTAAGTGTATGTTACTATTATACAGAGCTATTTCAGAGCAACTGCTTGAGAATGAATCTCTTTCTGGTCTTAGAATCCTGGAGTAGCCCTTTAAATTCATAACCTGTCTTCTTCCAAATTAACTGGTCTTTGCAGACAAGCCCTTGGCTAACTTCTTCTAAAACTCTAAAATAGACAAACCAGTGTCGACGCCAATGCCCAAGGGCCTAACTCAGCCAGCTTTTCACATTAAAGGCATTATGCCTTGTCTGCATCAGACTTTTAAAATGTATCAGCTAATATGTGCTAATGACACGCATTTAAACCCTAGTCTAGACAAAGCCTGTGCGATTGCCCTCTGAATGCTTGATGCGATCAGCTAGCATCCTGACAGCAGATCTGATTACCCCATTTTAATCACGCAAGGCTGTATAAACATCATAGAATTATCCAGTCTTTCCCTGAAGCAAAGAACAAACCCTGAAGGCCGTGCATGGGATCTAAGCCCCAAAATACCCTCACGGGGTGAGACCTTTGCCCTTGCACAAACGAGCCTGTCATTGGGGATGGAAAAGCCAACCTTTAGCATACAGAAACGCATCTATGCAGGGGAATCTCTTACACCAGAAGGATGAAGAACATGACCTAACAGCGATTTACTTCGACCACTGCTTTGACATTTGCGACTAGCTAATAGTCTGATAGGAATAGGAGGCAAAGAGCTGAATCGGAGCAGAGATGTGACTTCATGTCTGTACACAGCGTTGATCAGACTAATTCACGTAACAGCTTTTCTCCACACTTTTTAAAACAGATGTTGAAAAAGTGGAAAGTATATTAAAAAAAAAGGATGCAATGATATGCGGAAGAGAAGAGAAATGCTTTATAGCAAAACACTTAAAAGCTCAATCTGTTTAGTTTATGAGAAAGAATACTGAGAAGTAAATAGACTACAATATATAAATATCTTCACGGGGAGAAAATATGCAGTACTAAAGGATTATTTAATCTTGCAGAGAAAAGCGAAACTGGCTAGAAGAAGCCAGAAACAATCAAATTAGGAAGTAAGGACACAATTTTGACAATGCTAATCTCTTCTAACACACTATCAAGCAAAAAAATATCTTTTCCATCACTTGATAACTTTGATTATGGCTGGATGCTTTTATGGGAGATGTATTTTAATCCACCATATGCTATTGGGATCACTACAGAATTAACTGTGACATGGCTAAGATACGAGCAGTCCAAGTGGATGATTTTTTTTTTTTTTTAGGCTTCAATGTTATGTGTATAAAAGTATATAAATTGGCAAGAAGTACTTACCAGCCAGAAGTCTGAGCAAATTGTTTTTGATATGACTGTAGTTGGGCTGCAGGAGCGCTCTCTGCTAGGTTTAAAGGAATATATATTTTTTCCTCTTGCTGCCCCCCAAATATCCCTATTGAGAGGGAGTATGACATTGGAGTCAGCCCATTAAGTCTGAACAGGCAAAATGTTTATGATCCAGTGTGAGGCAAAACACTTAATCAAAGGTACTCGTGAGTGTATCCATTTGATTTTGTTTACAAATTAGGATTTCCACGTATTCAATGTAATGGATTTAGGTAGTCAGAGGCTGTGCACCTTGTAAGCATAATTTCTTCATTCAGATGCTTTTTCAGTTGACTTAATGTTTTTGAAACATTCAGTTTTAACTCAGTATGTAAATAGTCACCTTTTGCAGTCCAAGGAGTCACACTTACTGTGCTCTTGGAGAGTCTGGAAGAAGGAATGGCTTCCTCTAGATTGTGTCCTGCTTTTAGGCACTGAATGCCAATAAATGTAGGAAGATTTCTTTTTTCCTGAGCCTCTCAGCAGCTGCTTCCAGAGGAGAACGACTACAGAACAGAACCAGACAGAATTTGCTGCTGTTGCTACTTCCTTTTTAAGGGAGAAGTTAGGGTAAAAGAGCTGCAGATTTTATCAGGGTAACCAGACAAGTCAAGGGACAACTTGTTCCCTTTCACAGGAAAAAAAAAAAGATGATAAAAGCCTCACCCTTCAAATGCTGAACGCTGAGATGCAGTTGTTACGTGGCCAAAGTGGACATCAATCCCATATCAGACCTGGCTACTCCCGGTACTAGAAGCACAAAAAGAGTATATGTCCCAACCCAAACAATTCCTTTCCCCCTTCCTCTCCCCAAACATCATTCCCCAAATAACTCACATCAGCACAGAATATTTTTGTCATACTAACACTGACTGTCAAAGCCCTTCTGATTTTAAACAAAACAATGCTTGCAAGACCAGAATTTTGTCTTAAACAAACCACCCAGAACACTCTCATGTAAAATTTTCTAGCTTCAGATTCCACAGCATTTACTGTACATGATGTGTAGCTAAATGTAGCATAACTTGATACAGGATTTTCTCTAAATCTCAGTATAGCTGTTCCTTAAGTGAATGTGATGCTCTGGCAGTCGTGAACATGCAAGTTTCACCCGAAACATGCACACTTCAATAAACAATTAGACTCCATTATGTGCAATAGCAGGAGGAGATATTAGAAAATTCCTTTTTAGTAATGGGGATAATGCAGTCTTCATCAAACATTGCTGTCTCTTGTGGGCATAAAATGCAGTTTAACAGAGAGGTTACACTCATCTCCCTTGAATGTGCAGGGTGAAATGCACATTTGTCCAAGAGGTTTTGCACAGTGTATCTCTTAAGCCTTCAAGTGGGAATCAAATACAGTGCAGTAAGAGGCTGGCCCTCTAAACTGATGAAAGTCAACCCTGTCACCACTCCAAGGCAATTCAAAGCCGAGGATGAGCTAAAAAGCTCTCCTGGTAGAACAGGAGTTCAGGCCAAGAGAGCTTACAACTCCCTACAAATTACGCTCAGTGTGTTTGGGCAGTTAGAAACCAAATCTTCTCCTGCTCCACCGGTCCCTATTTGAGAAGAGGGGACACTGCTGTAACTTTCTGCCATAACTTGCAGTTGAATCCCAGGCTATGGCACAGTCTTACCTCTTGAGCTCGTGGTTAGCCTGATGATGTGGTGTCTCTTTGGCCTTTCCTTCCCTTGTTTTCTTTCCTACTACCGTTGTGAGGATTGTGCTAATTGTAAATGGCTTTGAGTCTTTGCCAAATGTGCATCCTCCTTCAACTTGACTCAGCTGGAGAAATTTGCTTTAGGTCTTGCACTACCTCATTTCACCAAGTACCACTTGGCCACCTCAACATTTTCCTTTTTCTGCAGCTGACCAAGCCTCTGTTCCAGTCATCAGGAAAAAGTGACATACAGAAAGGCTAGTCTTTTCCACCATGCTGACTTCTTCTTTTTCATAGTTAAGTGGCATCACTTCATGCCATCTTCACAAGCTGCTTTCTTGCAATGCCCAGCAGTGCTAAGAAGAGCACTGTCACCCACAGCCATGGCTCCAGCGGTTTACAGCCATCCTCCAGTGATACACTTCATACAGAGCACATCTTTCTGCGCTACGATGGCATCAGATGACTGACGGTGTTTGACCACCCTCTCAGTAAAGGAATGCTTCCTAATGTCCAGTTGAGATGTCTTTCAAAGGTGGCTTCCTTGATATTCATCCCATTGTATCACTTCAGGACCCCCAGCTGGATCCCCCAAGGGTCATCATAAGGACATTTCAGCAACTAAGTGATGGAGTTGAGCATTTTAATCCACTTTCCCCCAAAGCCACTGAGCACACAATGTTAAAGACAGTTCTGGGGCCCAGCCTGATTCTCATGAGGATCCCCCCCAAGTTTCAAGGTCTCAGCTTATATGTTGTACTATTGCAGGATACTTACATGCTCTTTATATGTAAAGTTTAGGTCTTCTATGGTGGTAAAGGCCAGTGAAGGAGGTTCCCTTTTAGCTGGTACAAGGAGTAAAAAGTCACTCTCCTAAAGCACTTACGGTCTAGGCAGACATGAAAACCCAGGAAGGAAAAAGGAAGAGAAAACACACGCAGAGCAAATATGGTGATTATGTTACAAGGTCCTGTCAGTTTTAAGATGTTTTGTGGCTATCTGGGTTTGGAGTTGTTTTGTGGGAAAGGAGACAAGCTAAAGGGGGAAAAAAAAGGAGGACACAAGAGAAAAGGGAGGACAGAATAAAATGAATAAGTATGGCATGAAGAAAGCTGAGGTGAAAGTTTTCTCACATCTCTTTTCCCCAGCCTAAGTGCCATCCATACACATTTATGTTACAGTACTTAAATAAGAGCTGTCAGACCTAACACATTTTTGCCTGAATTATTCATAAATCTGTATGATCACAAGAGAAGAAAGAGTTGTTACTTGGATAAACTAGTTAATTCTCATTAACATAACTGGCATATAATTACTAGTTTCACCCGCGTAACTTGCCATAACACAGGTTCTGTAGCAATCATAATAGAGATGTATATTCTTAAAAAAAAAAAAATTGTGTGTACTGGCTGAAAGCATATTTTTCTTCCCATAATAGACCTGCTAAGACTCTTTCTTTTTCCCTTTTGTACACATTTAACATTTCATTTAATATTTCTGTATTCCAGGTAGATGCCAGAAGAGAAATAGGTCCTAAAGCAGTAATCACTAACAGCCATGTAGGAGAGTTCCTTCATGACTAATTGCATTTGACACTAATTGCTGTTTGTTGAAGACTCTGAGTGAAACATCACTCTGACATGTGTCTGGATGTTCCCTGCATCTGTTGCAATTTCCCATAGTTCCTGCTGTTGGTGCCCCACTGTATAGGGCCAGCTCTCTTGTGGTTGGCTCCTCCGCCTACATAGAGGTGTGACTTGGAGGGGGCTGCTGTGTCATATCCAGCACCATGCTAAATGCTGTACGGATGTAGTTCTTTAAAGTAGGGCTCTGGGAGGAGCAACTCCTTCCATATTCTCCCGTCTTGGTTGATACACACACTTTTCAGCTTTCACTGGCTCTTACAGGAGTGCTGGAGTACTGTGTGTTTGACACTAAATCCTAAATGATAATTTACAACGATGTCCCTACTTAAGGGACACTGCCAAAAGTGAGTTATTCCATTCCTTCCATGGCCAAAGGCCAGAAGCATTAGCTGGGATTTAGACGGAGTAACTAATTGGATGCATCACAACTACCCAACACAACACTGAAAATGAGAAATTTGAAGGTGTTCCATTTTTAACCTGGCTGCTTGTCTGAACAAAATAAATGAAACCTGTTCAGCTAAAGAAAGCTCCATGCTGCTACTTCCTCTACCAATATTTTTAATTATTTTAATCTTAGCTAATATTGCAAGCTCTTTTTTTTGATTCCTAATTAATTTAACCAACTTATCTGCAATTAACAGTTTAGGTAAAAGAAAGATAAGTGCCAGGAGATTCTTGCTGGATTGATAAAAATTCAAAAACATTAGAAGAAAAACTTGTACAAACAATATGGTAGAAGTCATATTTATTGATAAAAATTAATATATCTGCTATAAAATTTGTAACAGTAATGCAACTGAATATTTATTTTGATGCATAAACCTGAATGTTACATACCAAATACAATACAGTAACACTGGTTTCCTCCTTATTTACATGTTTATGAAAATTGATATGCAATCCATGTTAAAAGAACTTGTAATGGAGAATAGTTACATTAGAAAAATAATATTCTTGATAAAGCATTCTTGAGGACTCCAATCACATTTTCAGGCCTCTTTCAATAAGGCAAAAATCCCTGGTACAGCATATAACTTAATTTACAAAATACAATAACTTCAGACACATCTTCAAGTTTTCTTTTGGTATGCTTTTCCTCACTCTAAAATTACTCAATTTTCTTACTAAACGGAAAGAACTTTCAATAACGAAACTTAATGAGTTCTACTACATATTACATGTACATTGCTGTAGCTTAGCGACCATAACCGGGCAATCTTTCTCCTTAACTGTTTGCTCAATGAGCTTTTCTTAGATGTAGGACATGTAGTATTTTGAAATCATTATGACTGTGGTATCTTTCTTCAGTTTTCATAGGAAACAGATCTATCACATTTTGAAACTTTTTAAAAAAATTTTATTTTATTTTAGGAACTGGTGCACAACTACATTTCCACTCACAAGAGAACGCCACAAATGTAACTAAAATTAGGCTTGGATAACTTTGAAAACATACTACTATGTGCCCAAACCCAAATTTCTTACTTTAATACTTTATAACCCTGCCATGCTCTAGGAATTCTTCTGCATAGCTTCATTACTAGTCACAGTCAGATAGTTTTAATTCCTTCAAAGGCACAAAACTTCCACCTCTTTTCCAGTGTTGCTCCTACACCAGTGAATTCTTGTTTAAACATGCGTGGCAGTCTCATCAAAAGCATTTCTATCTCGTTTGCAGAGATCTGAGAAAGAAATAAAGGTAAAACTAAAGTGAGAAAGCTGCCCTGTAATTGGAAAGAGGAAATACGGAGAACAGAAACAAGGAGGGGGAGTAGGGGGGTGGAATCCAGGCCAGACGAAAAAAAAACAATGATTTTTTTTTTTAACCTTAGCCTGACATGAATTTCCAGACTCCAAAGCAAGTTCCTTTCAGGAATGATTCTGCTTTTTTAAGTGGCATACCACTGCAAAAGGATGACAACTGCTATGCTGGGGCTGCTGCCACACAGTGTGGTACAAAGCCCATCTAAGAACTCCAGTTGCCGGTATACTTGTGAGGAGGAGGAAGCAAATGGGACCTTATTCTTCCTTCTCATCCTGTAAGCTCTTGAATTCTTCCAGCTCCATCAGTTTTTCTCTTGCAAAAAAACTAACACAGGGGACTTTATTTTTAATCAGCTCACTTTTGCTACCTAGGGCTGACTATCCATGGAGCCATCTTCTCCCAGTTTGGCCCAGTTCAGCAGCCCCAGATAACTAGGCAGTAAAGTTCCTGACTCGGCATTGCTCAGGATGTTTTTATGGTTTTGAAACCTTAATGACTGGCCACCTTCCTAATGGGAATGATGCTCTCATTGCAGAAAACACTTTCACAAAGGCAACTTTTCTGGTACACTCACTAGGGAAGTCAAGAAAGGAAAAGTCATGGAAAACGAACCATTCTATCCTACTGCTACTTTTTCTAAAGTGATGGTCATGAAAAGAACAGTAAAGAAATTTATGGGTGCTGCCTGTTATCCACAGGTATCTCTGTGGTTTGACAGGATTCTCTGGCAATGATGATATTTCTACTTATTCATATTAAAGGAACCTTTCATGGTGAAAAGTTTTCTTTTTAAAACAGTATATAAACATACAATATGCTAATTATACCTCATTCCAGCCAGGGGAGGCGAGAAAATATCTATCACCTCTTCTTTTCCTGAAGAGGTTAGTGTAGCAGAAAGATTAAAGGATTTGTTGAAGGTGGCACCGGAAATCAGCGTTGGAGGCAGTCTAAAGCCCCAAAGTAATCAGGTCCACCTTTTTACGTATTCTCATGGCAGTAACAGATAGCTGGTTACCTTTGCACAATGTAGCCGAGCTCTACACTGCGCCCTCAGGCCGCATGGGTATGCTGACCTTATCGCTCCTGTTCAGCTGAGGAACGACAGGCTAACCATGGAAAGTAATTGAAATTAATCTCTGAGATTGCATCTCTGGATTGCGCTATTAAAAAGTAATTTGTTGCTACAAGCAGTCACTTCCAAAGTAAACCAGCGAGGTCATATTTTGCAGCTCGTGTTTATTATGCAGCAGGTAGGTCGAGCGGTAGCTGCAGGGGCTGGTATGTTGGCACCTCGTAGACGGGGAGACAGCGCTTCTTCCATGAAGGTTGTGTTTGCAAGTTAAGGGTTTGATCCTGGCAGCCTCGGAGGTGCCAAAATGTTACTCATGTGCATAGAAATTGAAGCACAGAGCCCACAGACACACACAAGGAGGGAGGACAGCAGTGGAGGGGAAGAAAGTTGAAGAGCTCAGTGGCAGAAGGGGCTGGAGCCCAAGGAGCCAGTATTTGAAATTATTTCTGTTGTCATTCAAGAGATACATAGCTGGAGGGGCCAGTGAGGGGGACAGCTGGGGAAATTTAGCCAAATGCTGTGTGTTAAGGAAGGAGTTAAAAGATGACTGAGGAGATTGGGCAGACTGGGTGCTGCAGGAACTGGGGACAAGATGAAGGAAGATGTACAGGTGGCAGATCAGGGAACGGAGAAGCAGAAGAGGGATGACTGCAGGTGTGAAGCTCTGGATGTAGCAGGTCTTGACAAAATCAGATTTTTTTAAAAAAATTGAAATTCACCATTTTCTCATCTCTTTCTACTGTCCTCATCCCTTACTCCCTTTTTCTTGTGGGTAAGAGTGGACTGTAAAGCAGTAGCAAATCTGAGCTGTCATGGCTTGAAGATAGTGCCTAAGAACTTCATCATCCTTATTCACTCCTCCATACAACCTGTCTTATTTCCAGTGGGCTTTTAGCTCAGAATCTCCTCTGCTTTTAGCTATACATTTTTTCATAGAAACAGAGGAAGGATCCTCCAGGGGCATGAAGCAGCCCATCAAAGTAACCCATCACTGCAGCTGGAAGGTGACCTTGGCTATGGGTGGCATGGCTGGAGGATGTGTTTAGGAGCAAAAAGTTACCAGGATCAATAAGCACCACACAGGGAGTGCCACTCATGTTTTGAGTCCAGGTGCCCACCATAGCTGCATCCTGACTCCACATTGCAAGAAGATCTGGGCAAGTACCATCATCTCCATGTCCAGTGGAAGTATTGGAAGATGTGGATTAGAGCTGTGGCTAACCGCAGGGTGACCCGTGCACATCCTGCAGAGCTGTTGTTTAGCACTTAGAGTAGCATTCACCTGATCGCAGGTGGCCNCTGGAAGATGTGGATCAGAGCTGTGGCTAACCGTAGGGTGACCCGTGCATGTGCTAAGTGTCTCATGCAGTCTAGCATTCTGCAGAGCCGTTGTTTAGCACTTAGAGTAGCATTCACCTGATCGCAGGTGGCCATTTCACAGCTGAGCTTCTCACCCTTGACTTGCTTAATATTCAGTGGAGAGGAATAGGCACTTTTGGGGCTTGTTTTCATTTCATCCTACAGTTGATATTTAAAACTAAGTCAAACAGTCTTATCCTACAGGTATGTATCGGCTATGGACTGTATGAACTGATGCATTAAAAACACTTTGCACACTGTAGCGTGTTGGCCTCAGTTTTGTGTTGGCCACATCTTCTCTGTATTTAGCAATAGGGTCAGCCAATTCCTTTATGAGGCCCTCTCCTCATCCATGTGGAGACAAAGGGTATGCTTCATGGTTTGTTCATATGTTCATGAAAGTTCATATTCACTGTGACCCATGACTAACAACTTTTAGATGAATCATCTCCTAAAACTCTACGCATTTTAATGGCTGTGGCTACACCTGCCTCTTGTTCTGCTTTCCTTCTCCTCAGCTGCATTTCAGGATCATGTATCATAAAATCAGCTGCTAATCTCTGCCATTTAAAGCTCTGCTCTCCTTTGCCACAAAGAATAGCTAAATAGCGCAAAGCAAAGACCTCAACACAAGCACATGCACTTCAATTTTCAAATGAATAAAGACTGCAAACCCCCAAGCCCCATATCCCATTATCTTTCTAATGGAAATGCACGAAGAGTTTAACCTGCAGTGAAGAATAATACAATATTTCTATAGAGAAAACAGATTTTGATTAAATTTTTTTACCCTAGAGTCCAACTGCTGCATATAAGACCAAAGATATTCTATATTGGCTCCAAAAGGGTGGACGTGAAGAAATGTGGATATGATACCTGTATTAAAAACAAATGCACACAAAGTATTGAAATTGCATCAGACAATATATCATTAAAATAAGCAAAATAATTCTGAATAGTCTGTTCTTACAGGTTTTTCAGTATGAATTATGATTCCTATTTTTCTTACACAACCCAATAAACACAACAAAATGGCACATTTTTAATACAGTCATAATAACATGGTAAACACAATAGCTCATCTTCAGGAATGACAGCAGTTAGCAAGTAAGTGACCAAGATAATATACTGATGAATAAAGGAATTTCTAAACAAAGACTTGCTGGAAGCATTTCAACTACCAATTTTATGCTTGATTTACCAATATAAAATTGTGGATATTGTAATGGTAAAATTATTGCTTTTTTCCCCTTCACTGGATGCTCTGTTGTGAAAACGTTTCATATAATTGTGTCAGAAACCTCACTCCCTCAAATTTTTCTAGTAATTACGCTGATGCTGGTTATGAAAAGTGTTTAATCCATATTACCCCTAACTGCTGCTAAAGAAAACACAAATCCTGTGTGACATATTTACTTATTTACTTTCTCTTAAAAGAGAGCCAGTTCTGTCTGTCTTCATTGTTATTTACAGGATCATTGTAAAAGGTATGGGAATGAAAATGGCTTAGGAGAAGTCAGGATCTAAGTCTAGAGATTTTTTTCTGCAGTGAAAAATCATATGACAGTATAATAATGATGACCAGAGAAAACAAGATTTGGGGCATCGCAATTGCTATTAAAAATGCTATCAAATTTCTCCTCTGCTAAACAAACAGTGAAAATACAAAATGGCATGTGTGTTACTTACTGTTTGGGGAAAGCTGAACTGTGAGAATCAGGGCAAATATTTTCAACTCTGTTTGGATAGGTTTCTTAGCTGAACTACCCTAGGGGAAGTTCCTTATATTTAAAGCATAAACACCAGGATTAAAAATGCTTACAAATGACAAAAATGGGTCACTGTATCTTGTGTACTGCAGGCCATCCTGCTTTCTTGATGCTAAATGAATTAGGATAATCTTGGATTTCATTTTTCCCCAAATACTGGCCATGGTTGAAAATGATAAGTAAACTTTAACTCATTTTAGACTGTCTTTGCAAAGAACACCTTTTTTCATCCCTCGTTTTTTCCAATAGCATTTACAAACTTCTGATCCTGCAAAGGGAGGGGCATGTATTTAATTTTATACTATGGCGAGTCCTAGCAGTCGTTGCCTTTGTGCTGTGCGTGACCATAAGCACACACACAAGAGCTCCTGAACCAAAAGCCAAGACCATCAAACTAGGATGGGTTGATTAGAAATCCAATTTGTATTCAAATCACATTTTTACCATTGCGTTTGCTATGTGTCTTCTCAAGGCTTTTCAATTCAGGATGTTCAAAGCTAGCTCTTTCATATAATGTAAATAAAATGCAGTTACGGACTGGTGTTCCATGATAACTTTTTAGTACTTTTTTTTTTTTTTCTCTTTTCCTCTAAGACAGTATTGACTTTTGTAAAATATAGACAAACTTAGTGAATGTATGGGGGCAGGGCCTGTTCTTCCCTTGCCACACCTGAACGTGCCTCAGAGGAAAAGAAAACAAGAAATCCACCCGGAGCAGTCTTTTGCCCTTGAACTGTAACAATGAGCCAGTTGTGGGGGTTTTATGACCAGTAATATCTGGACTGAGATTGCACTGTTTATCTGAGTGTGCCACTGGGCAGCTAGTGGGTGGAACCCTCTTGGAGACACTACCACCACTTGTTACAGTCAAATAATGAGTGACCTAGGAAAAAAAGTTCTTTGTTCTGTTCTTTAAATCCCATCCTTGCTACCCTACTCACAGAAGTTATCTTTGAACAGATCAAATACTGTCCATCACAATTAAAAGTTCCAAAATTTATTATAACAAGCAAAATCAAATCATTTCTGTACATCCCACTGTTCCACCTCTCACCAGTCACAGGAAGATTGTGTACTAGGTCCTTTAAACATTTAAATTCATTCTTCACTTTTAAATGACCTTTTTGTTCTGAACTGTTTGCTTCTGTGCCCCAGCAAGAAACCAGCAACTTTCCTGGTGCTTAGCAGCTGCAAATAAGGTGCATTTAAACACATTAAGGTAGTTTTGGAACTACCACCTACCAGGATACCGCTGATTTTGTGAAAAGACCAAACCAAAGAAATTAAACCTGGCCTTTCAGGTCAGCGTTCTTGTTAATGGCAACCGTGCCGTAGGGAGCACTTCGGACCGTGGGCCTTTGAGCTCCATGAAAACCTGACCCACTGAAACCAAATGCAAAACGTACACGGATATAAATGGGGCATGTTCCCTCCAAGGGCAGTATGGGTACAGCCAGCATTCCTGTGTGGCTTAACGCTAGGTACCAGGCAGCAGGCCCACTGCCTATAAGCTTTAGCTTTCAGGCACTCTTAAAGAGTTTATTTTACAGATTTTATTCTAGGTAAAGGATATGACAGTCCTTGTGGTACTCTTTATAAATATTCATATTGTTAATTCCCTCACCTAATGTCAAAAGCATAAATCTGGCTTGCTTAATACATCCAGTATACACATTTTTTGCTTGGTATTTTGCTAATATTATTTCCACCTCCTTCTCCTTCACCATTTTGTGCAATAATCAGATAACAAGTTATACAGTTCTAGCCTGCTAAATCTTGATGTAAATAAAGTCTTCATACATTCATGCTGCAAGTCTAAATGCCGATCCTGCAATTTTGTTCATACCTGAAATCCTTTCATTAACCTCTGCAGAATTTTTTAAAAAGGAAAAGTTCACTTGTATTTTAGAATTTCTCTTACTAAAAGCCATTATGAATGCAGATGAAAAATAAAAACTATCTTTTTTTTTTCTTTTGTTAGCACAAAGATGCGTGTAAACACATATGCAAACCAAAAACTTTTTAAAAGGCATTTTGCTCTCAAAAATCTTCTTTGGGCTTATCTTACCTATTAATAGTGCCTCTTTCTCTGATTTTAAACCTGGGCTTCGTTTCTCAGAATTTTTTTCTCTGTCCTGGTTGACCAATGCTACTGTCAATACATTGATTTCCTATAAATGTAAAAAAAAAACAAAACAACAGGTGGTCATGTAGATTTCATTCACTTCAATTAAACCTGTCTGCTTCTTTCAACTCTATAAAAAAAGATCATTACTTTAATTCACATCTAAAGACAAGACAATTATAAATAATTGATTTGTTTGCAGAATATTAAGACACTTTTTGAAGTACCTTTATGCCAAGAGCTGCCAAGAGAGATTTTGCTTGTGGAGTAAGTAATAACTTTGTTGCTAGTGCTTCTTCATTATAACAGCTTGAAAGATGTGCCATAAAGTGTGGGGATGGTCAGAAAACTCACATTTTCTAGCTATTAAAGCTGTAAACAAAGGCCGCCTCTAGGGAACATGGATGGAAACGTTCAGCTACAGCTATAAGAGTAAATTCCACAGTCACTAGCAATGCTTCTAGCTACTACAGCACAATCATCTACCCTGTTACACTCTTTGACCAGTGCCTGGCATGGTGTTGGCCCCTGTCCCAAAACAATTCCCAGGGCATGTTCTTGGGGGGCAGCACATTTCAGGGACCATTCCTAACAGGTGGTTTGCATAAAGCTACCTTGCTTTGAGAACTGAAAGAGAGTCATCCTTAAGGGAAAAAAAAGTCAAGGCTCCTGCTTTGAGTTCCTTTTTCTGCAATCAGGTGGCCTGGACAATCCAAACCTCAGCCAAGCCATCACGTTAGATGCTCCATCAGAAGTACCCAGGCAGTTGTGTGACACAGATTGCTCTTCTCCTGGGTTTACATGAAGTAAACAAATTATCTCTATTTCAGAGGCACGTAAGTGGCCTCAAAGTGCATTGCACAATATTCAAGCATATACACGGGCTGTTTCCATGGAGCAACTGATATGCAGTAACTCGTTCCTTGGTGAGGCAGTGACTCACGCTGCTGCATCTGCTCCGTGAAATGCTCAGCAGTTCCATGCACAACCTCGGAGGTAGAGAGCATGGGGCTGGAGATATGGCAGTGAGAGGTGGGACTGTGCAGGAATGGTGCTCTTGTTCTGGTTGGGGGAGTCAAGGTAAGCAGCTGGAGGTTGCATGGGACCGGGCAGCCTTAAATGCAAGCAAATTTTCACTATTTGGTGTAATGATGTGGCCCATCTAGAACATGCACTTAGGGTGATGCCTTGCTCCAAAATTCTTGGCAAGCACTTTTGGCAATGAAAGAGAGACACTGGGCTTGGGTCGCTGTATGGCATTTCTGGAGGTGTGAATAACCCATGCTAAAAAAGGGCAAACACTACAAAATATGTCAAATGTGCCTCTTTATAGATGAGCAAAGGCTTCGCAATCTGTGAGATTGTTAAAAAGAGTAAGGCATTTCCTCATTCTCAATTTAAAACGAAACAAAACAAAACACACAAAAAAAAACCCCAGTGATGTGCTCTTTATAGGCTGGCTCCAAGGAGCAGTTGCCCCATACACGGTGCCTGATGGCTCAGATGCATCATGGGTTCAGATGTTCCTTTGCGCTGTGAAGAGGAACAAGTTGCCATGTGTCAGCTAAGGAACTGTATGCGCATTGGAGTGATATACATGCATAAGTGTATCCTTGGGCCCCAGCAACAAGGGGCTCTGACAGACCTTAGCCCACAGTGAAGGAGGAGTCACCTGCTTTGAGTCACCTGTGATTTGCTGCAGTTTGCAGTGGCCAACTGAGGCACGTCTCCTGGCCAGAGATCTATGTGTAGTTGTGTACGTGTAAGCTAGTCACCCTTTGCTGCCCTTTTAGTAGAAATGAAATAACTTTTTAGTCAGGTATTTTAGTTTTTTACTTTAGGTTGCAATCAACTGGACCTTAGAGGTATCTATTTTATATTCCTCATTGGCTGCAAAGGGAAACTTCTAGCACAGATGTAGACACCTACAGGTAGGAGGGAGTCTGCAGTTCAAGAGTTGCAGTGATCCCCTCTTAAAATAATGGTCTGCCTGAGCGCTCTGGCAACAACATCACCTTGACACTAACACTCCTGTAGTGTTGTAATGCACAGGGCACATTATAGCAGCAGGAGTATGCTCTAAGTTGTCCAGTACTCTTGATTCCCCTCCTGATAGAGCCAAAGGCTAATGCAAATACTCACCTACTGCTGGCCGTGACATCCAAGAACAGTGAAAGAAAACCCCGGCAAGGAACAGAAATAAGAGAAGTGTTTGCATGAATTTCTCCATAAAGGCAGTAATGACAAGAGGGTTACAGATCAGAAGAATGGAGCTGGATGACAGATTTCATGATACTGCAGCAGAAGAGCAGAGCAGCATATGCCATCAGAGCTTGTATAGGTTAAGATGTAACTTTTGACTCCATCAGAGATAGAAAAGCAGTCTAAAAATAACAATTCCTGAGAGGGGAAGGAGAGAGCAGAGAGATGTGTATTTGATATAACAGGCCCCAAACACAACACACCAGCAGTTTCAGATGGGATTAGAAGTTTTGTCAAGCAGTGATGCAGAGAAAGAAACTATATTCCCATTGGGAGCAACGAACAGATGGATTCTCATTTAATGCCTAGATTTGAGCCTGTGCAGAACATTTTGTATGATTTATAGGACAGTGTAAATGGATGCTAAAGGAAGTCACATCAAGTCTTCCTTAACTGTGTGTTGGTACGGAGGATAAAAGAGTAGAAAATTGGTTATGGGGGAGCCTGAGGAAACTAAGAGTGGCAAAGATAGCTACTCAGTGAACGACGTGATTCCGTGAAAATTCCGTGATTCCGTGACTGGCTTTAGAAGAAGGTTGCAAGTTCCTGAAGGTGTGAAAAGGGGAGGTTTCTGCCATCCCAAACTGCCTGCCTCANAGGGGAGGTTTCTGCCATCCCAAACTGCCTGCCTCACAGAAGATGATAAATTAGACAACTCTGATTCAGCTGCCAAAATAAGCTTGCACAGGCCAGGAAAATCCAGGGTGTGCATGGTCACATAAAGGGTTCAGCAGCGATGCTGGTAAGAATTAATAGTGATTCAAGAGAAATAGGCATAATTTTGTCTAAAAAATGAGTTTGAAATTCACCTAGAAACCAGGCTAATTATAGTGTAAGTTAAAACCTTAAGTATCTGACTACACACTGCAGATACAAATCTGGTACCTGTGAAGCCTCTACAACAAATCCTCACACAGCCGATTTGCACATTTTCAGAGGCACTACTTTGCCAACCCACACCAACAAGACTTTTAAGAGTACAAAGGTGAATGAAGCAATAACTAATTGGAAACAAACAGTTGGATCAGCTTTCTGACATGAGAAAAAGCTACTGATCACCATATGCCCGAGGAAATTTATTTACTATATACTACATTACAGTATTTCCTTTCTTTCCTGGAGGCCATCCTTTATTTGGCAAATTATATTTTCTGAGGCCCTAAGCAGTCTCCTTCGGCAGGTTTCATTATAAAAGGAATATTCTGCTACCATCTGTCAGTTACTGCATTAAAGGACAAGAACACAGCTGAGCATGTGCAAAACCAGTACTTATTAGAAGTGAAATGACCTTGTAAGAACTAAATGCAGTATGTGGAAGGCTTAATCCAGGTTAAATCACCCCTGGAGATCATTAGGGACCTGGCCCTATTCATTATTCACAAATTATGTCTGGTATCGGAGAACATGGAGGCCCGACTTGATGATGACAGCTCCAGAGCTGCTCAGCATGAATGCAACCGTTCCGTGTGATGCTCTCACCATTGCCAGCTTGGAGCTTTTCCCTGCAAATGACACTTTCACCCTTCGGCAGATGATGAAAAGACATGAATTTCCCTCATGGACTTCACAAACTCTGTGATTCTGCAGACACCCCTCCAGACCAGCATTTTGATTCGGGACTCCCTGCGTTTGAACCAGAGAGGAAAAGACAGAAAGAGCCTTTCTAGAAAACTTTCAGGAAAACTTGCTGGATAAAACAGAGGGTGGCATAATAAAAATTTTCTCACGTGGACTATTCATTTCCACAGGCAGACTTGTGACACCACCACTGACA
>RSEF01000001.1:192001904-192013281 GCA_003993805.1 Himantopus leucocephalus | reverse complement strand
TGGGTCATGTTGAACTTCTCATCCAACAACACCCCCAAGTCCTCCTCAGGGCTGCTCTCAATCCATTCTTCACCCTGTATTTGTGCTTGGGATTGCCCCTACCCACATGCAGGACCTTGTACTTCGCCATTTTGAACTTCATGATGTTTGCATGGGTCCACCTCTCAAGCCTGCCCAGGTCTGTCTGGGTGGCATCCCTTCCCTTCAGGGTGTTGACCGCACCACACAGCTTGGTGTCGTCAGCAAACAAAGATCATTAGTGATTAACTGTACTATGCGAAAAGAGAAGACTAGGGTGTAGTCAGGAATAACATCACTTTCAGTATAGCATAAAGCGAGCAATTGAGTGAAATGGTTGAAATACTTCATCCTGGGTATACTCCTCAGAGTCAGAGATCATCTGGTAACTGCTTGAAAAGCAGATATAGACAGGAAAAATTAAAGGAAGAATCAACATCAAATGTAAGATGCTTGGTTGAACTTGAGAAATGCTCTGATAACAGCTTCAAGCATTCAAATGGAAAAATGCATCCCCACTTAATATTATTGATTTCATGTCTGGAGAAAAACCCACAGAATACTGTGTCCAAGCTACTGGAGAATGAGGTCAAAGTCATTACTTTGTTCAGATAATGAAACTCAAACAGAGCAAAAACCTGCTAGACAACTTGTGGTGAAATCAGTTTCACTCTCTGAAATATATTCATTTTATTATGCCTTCGTGATAATGAAGTAACCCTAAAAGTCTTTTGGTGAAATCCTGGCTCTTTAACGTGATGGGATTTAATTATTGACTTCAACAGAGTCAGCACTTCACCAAGCAATTGCAAGCTGGGTATGCAAAATGCTTCTGCAGCCATGACCCATCTCTGGCTTTGGTCTGAACTTGGAGGACCGATACTCTTGACTACCACTTTATAGCACTTCTACAAAGGGTAGGAGTTATTCACAGGAGCAATCTAAGGAAGGCAGGTAGCTGTCAAGGGAGAGTGCCAAAGTCCTGGAAGAAGATCACTGATTACTTCTAAAATGAGGCTTGTGTAAAAAAAATCTCCCTTTCTCCATTAACAATAGAGGGATACCATGGATATTAACCTTCCCACCCGCAAAACAGTGATATATTCACTAAGGCTATATAACTGTATTTGCATGCAGTGCCCTATGTACACTGAACTCAGCAGTTAGAAAAAGGAGATCTTTGAACAAAACACAGAATTAACCTATATACAAGAGACTCCACAGAAAGCNAGTGATATATTCACTAAGGCTATATAACTGTATTTGCATGCAGTGCCCTATGTACACTGAACTCAGCAGTGAGAAAAAGGAGATCTTTGATCAAAACACAGAATTAACCTATATACAAGAGACTCCAGCCACTGAACTTACAGAAACAGTGGAAGAATAAATTGCGTGTATAGACTGAGCGACAAAACATGTGATTAGCATTTTCAGTTTGCAAAATGTTCTCTACATGAACACACCTTGTGAGCAAGATTTTTTTTCACGCTGGGACTAATCAGGTCCCAAGAGTCTGGGAACATCCTGGAAGAGGATTATATCTGAAATTATAATTGTCTATTGACCATTATTTTCTCTTCGGTTAAGACAGAGATGTGAATTAAATATCATATATGCAGCAATGAAGAGGAAATTAAAAGGGGGGCAGATGAGAAGCAAGAAGCAATCTTTTCCTAACTGCAGGGCTGAAGGAAATGAATGCTCAGTGACAGCACCTCTGGCAGTCCTGGGTGTTGAAGTCTCTGTTAACACCAGACCAGGATCTTGGGTTCTATATAGTGCTTGAGCCTGACATTTGGCCTTTCCTGTCAGAGTATAGCTGGGAAATGTCAACAGCCATAACAAATATTACTGCATGTACCTGGCAATTCACTCATGAAACACCCTTATGACTGTTTACAGAGCCTTGTAAGATGGTTTTGCTTTCTGGAAATAACAGACGTACTGGGAATACACTAAAATTTCTGTTTTTTCCCCCCAGATTTGTGTGTGAACAGCCATGGCAGGGAGGGTAACACTGCAATTGCTCCAGCCTCCTAGTTAATTGTGCTCAATTCCCCTGCAAAAAACAAGAGCAAAAAAAAATGAAGATTGGTCCATTTATAGGTGGGACACATTTCAAGAGGGATGCTTTTCTTTTTCCAAAGGTGTCCAGATCCTTGTTTCCCTTTCAGGATAGTCTCACATAATGGAAACATAGAAGACACACCAGGATAGGTCTAAGTATATATTTTCATCTGCATCTGCTTTTGCTAAGAAAAATATTTCCAGGTTTTATTTTAAGAAACAATATTTTCTAATGTAAAATATGATGCAGACCAGTGCCATCAGCAGAAAGCCTGAGGACTGCAGAAAATAATATTTTTAAGATTGCAGTATGGGCTTTCTTGATGTGTATGCAGTGTGCCTAAAGTTTCTACTGTCCTTTCTAGGAGCCTGATTTTCTGGAGTAAGTTATCTAAATATGCCGTAGTGTGACGATTAGATTGTGTGCTCAGTGCATAGACATACGTTGCCATTTTTCCTTACCAACACCTCCCACTATTGCTCTGCACGTAAAGGTATTTCATTTGCTGAATTCAACCTGTCAACTGTAACAAATATGTCCTAATCCCATTATATGCATCACAGTTCACTAATAACCACGTAGGAGCCACCAAGCCTTTTTCTCTTTGATCATCCCAGATTTGCACACTGGCCAAGGGCAAGAACTATGAAGTCTGCTGAGAATAGATGTGGAGAGACAATCTGCAAGGCACAACACCTGAGCACTACCTATTTGATACAAATGACAATTGTTTAAAAGGTGCCTCAACTTCCATTTTACTAGGTTCATTACTGTAGCAAATGCTGTAACATCCATTCTTTCCCTCTATTTCTCTATTTTCCTTTGTGCTGCTATGCCTTCTCTGATTTCATGGTGGCATGAAATTGTTGAACACATGGCTGCAACTGTGACTCAATAATTGTAGCTGTCTGGTTTCCCTCTTCACTATTAATTTAGGTATTGACTTCTTTTCTTAGGAGTCTCATATAGCTATGAGATCATCATGGGAAGAGCTCATGGCAAAGAGGGGCAGAAAATAGAGTCTCTATCCTATGGAAAATTCAGGCATTTAAACAATTCCTCCAACTACAAACTGGAACAAGACATTACCTTTTGAAAAAATTATCATTAACCAAAGATTCCGAAATATTTTGGTTTAGATACGTGGGAATGACATACTGAAACACTCTTTTTAGACAACTGAAATGGTTCATTTTAATGCTATTTCAACCTTTATATTATATCAAAATAAAAATTTCAGGCTCTTCAGTATTATCCAGTTACACATGAGCCAGAACGATAAAAGTTGAAGCATTTAGGTACTTTTCCTTTAAAACATTTCGATCTTGCAAAACATTGTTTCATCCACATTTCTGGAGAGGAAGCAAGTTCCTGCAATCACCTATTGTACAAAGGCAAGTTTTTTAAGTAGCAAATGTGAGCATTTCAAGATTATGAGTGGATTAATGTCTTTATTTTGGTTTGCAAACAGAATCTTTCAAAGGGGCAATGAGACGCTGTGCAGACAGACTGCAATTGCAGATTTGTTGGAGCTATCAGACAATATTGAATGTCTCCTGTCCAAACGCTGAGAGCTATGAGGCTCTATCGACTTCACTGCGGAAACAGACCACAATGAATGAGATTCAGGAAAGGTTTAAAAAAGAGAGGACAACATTTCCTTATCACAAAGCAGTTCATAAAATTTGAGCCTTCCATTCAGGTTTAAAATAAAACTGCTTTCCTGGCTGTGCCATTAGACTAAAATAGATGTTAAAAATATATTAGTGTTCAGACTGTTGCTAGTTCTCTTGGCTAGGAGGAAGATACTGTATATAATCAGTTTTAATTTTCATATGTTTATGACAAAGCAGAAAGCTGCATGGTTTGGATGACAAACATAGCCGGAAAGTTCTCCTTTTTTCTCTCTCCCCTTATCCAAATTGCTGTTTTGACTGCAATCATTAAGGGAATAACAGAAGCATTTTTTTTTGGCAGCAGGTTTTAAAAAACATGACCTTAACAAGTCCTTTAATGATTTGGGACAAAATAATGACTCAATGAATTAATTTAGTCCTCTTGTGCAACTTGACTGTTTCCAAATTATACATGTATAGAAATCTCTTCACTCAGAACTGAAATATGGCCAGACTTGATCAGCTGCAAGGTGGCAGCCACTGAGACAAACGGTGGGACTTTGTAGCTTGAGTAATCCTGGACAGGACACTAAGGCAAAGTATTTCTCTTGCAGTCGTTTCCATGGTATCTTTAACACCCACATACAGCAAGTAGGACACTGGTTGTTAAAGTCTCTTCCAAATAAATCCTACAAAGTAAATTGCATGGAACCCAATTTATCTACCTCGAAATGAAGTTTGCTGGGATTTGAACCTGTGGCTTCAAGAAAAAAAACAGGCACTTCAAACCTGATGTGCAAATCATTCAGCCATTCTATCAGCTTTAAGACATAAATAGTAAATTGGAGACCATATGCATGCATATATATATCTCTAAATCTATACATAGATAGCTGTACCTACATTTGCCTGAGATTCATCATGCCCATTGATTTCTGCTAATTCCTTGGCGCTTTTTAACTGCAAAGAGTAAACAAAAAACAAAACAGAACAAAACAAGCACATTACTTGAGTATTTCACGCAGTTATCTTTGATTTATTTGAAGGAGCATTTTATAAAGCTTCCAATGAGAAAAACAGATGGAGCATATAATTCTAATGAGTTTTTGCTCAAACCATTTTGAAACCAACATACTTAAGGCTTGATAGGTTGGCAAAAAAAAAAAAGACAATAATAAGACTGGGTCATTATTTTTTAAATAATAAGATTAGAAAGCAGTTTCAAGACATAAAAAGTGTACAGAATTGGCTCTCAAGAATAATAAATGATTTCATTTCCCATTCTTGTTGCTATTAATTTAAACTTTACAATATTTGCAAGTTGCCACTAGCTAAATAGTGTTTTGCTAATGATTACCTTTGAATGATATATTTTGAGCTGTTTAAGATGCCAAAGTGTTACTGTACATTTCCTTCCTGAGGAAGCATCTAAATAACTGACATGGCTCCTGGGTATGAAGGAAAAGGAGGTGAAGAGAAGAACAGTTCTTTCATTTAACCAGTGGCAGGAAGAACAGAGGAAGCACTGCCAATTCCAAATATATGATCTGAACCAAAACTTTTTTTTCCTCCTGAATTAGCTTTCTGGGAGAAAACCAGGCTTACACGGGGGACTGTAAAAATCATTTCCAAGACATTCAAGGAATGTCCTGGCTCGTGTCTCAAGGCACGGTGAAATATGCAGTCATTCATCCTGTGATTGAGCAAACACAGAAAGGAGGAGACACCACAGCTCTCCTGAGCCTATAAGCCATGGAGGTTTGTACACTTAAATGAAGTGCTCAGAACCATTTACTCTTTAGGTAAATCTCTGAAGAGTCATGCCTTTATTCTAACTTAATTTGGAATAGATATCTGGGGTGGGGAGAGATGGGGAAGAATAAACAGAACTTTCCGCTGCATTCCTTTGTTTTCGCCAAAGAAGCTGGGTTTGATGTACCTGTTGATGATACAGCTGTGCTCCTGAATGACAACAGTCCTAAAATCCAGGTGAAATGGAACACTATTATGTTTTGATTAGGTGTCTGACTCAGAAGCGTTGGCAGACTACCACCCTAGGGTGGCTAAGCTACCTCCGTCATCTTTTTGCCGTGTGGCAGCAACAGCTAAACAGCGCGTGATTCAGTTCCCAGCTTCTCAGAGTTTCCAAATTGACAATAAAGGTAAGCGGGCCATGGTCGCTGTGTACCTTATGACGCAGGGCTGTAAACTGTTCAGGAACTGCTGCTCAAGCCACTAAACTGGTCCTGACAGAGAGGGAAGGGGGTGGCAATCCCTGATAAAGCAGTACAAAGGATAGCTGGGGACTGCAAACTCATCAGGTGTCCTGGTTCCATTCACTGGTGCTCATTTTTCAATACCCTCGAAAAGTCCGCAATTTATACTGACAGCAGGGTGATACATTTCCAATGAATGCTACATGTTTTCCCTGCACTGAAAAAATGACCATCCTGTGAAACCACCTCACTGTGAGGATGGCTGGTAGGAATGATCCGAGAGGGCTGCTTCCAGTTAAGCACCAAAGTTAGGTATTTCTGCATTGCGGTGCAACCAAGAGAGACATTTACTGATTCTGCCAATTCTTTGTTACAGAAATTCAACTCACGTGAGCAGTCCTATTGAGTTCAGCTGAATTACTCATCTGAATATGAGGTCAGGAGAGCATGCTTGGGTATGTAAAACTGCTCCGCGCGCTAATGCCATGTCCTGAGCACTCGGGGAGTGCTGTTCATTACTTACCTTTCACCTTTCCTTTTCCAGGCTCATAAAGTGCCATCACCCCTTGGTGACTGCTGGCTTCTTGGGCAATGCTCTCTGCATGCGCTCTGCTGGTGACATACCACTCCATCATCAGCCACACACGATTGATGGGAGAGTGGGCTCAGCCTCTAGACTACATTGATCTGGCAGGTTTTCACCCCACCGTGGTTTCCCAACATCACTACCCTGGCACTGCTCCACCGGTTAATATAACTCTAATGCAGACAGGATGCTTGAGCCTTTCCATCTCTTATTGCCAGCCATGCTCTGCAAAGGATGCCAGAGCTCAGGCAAGAAGGTGCTAGCATCCACATCTACACCAGGACCACTGCAGTAGGAGGTGGGAGTGAACCAGTGGAGAAAATGGTAGAAAACTTGTAGGTAGAGAATGTGCAGCTGCATTCCCACAGGCTAAAGGGGTAAAGTCCCTTTTTTTCCAATATTGTTCTTTTCCAAATTAAAATTTAAAATATATTGTTCTCTCACATCCTAAATAGTGAAGTGTTGGAATAAGAACCTCAAAAAAACATACAATATTGGAAAAACGGGACTTGCCGTACCCCCTAGGCAAGGGGCTCCATTGACGGTCAGTGGTGAACGTGATGTTATCAGCAGAGAGCATGCTGAGGCAACACACTGAACTAGGGCCAGTAACAACCAAGAGCCTACCTGAAAGGAAAGGAGAAGGGCTGAGGAGTTAGAAGTCTCTGATGCATCTAATGTCGTGATTGGGGTAGGTCTGACACAAACCAGTGAATTCCTCTGACAACCAGAGCTGGTGGCCACGGGCAAGATCTGATCCAGACACCTCTTGGCTACAGTAATGCAATACGGTGCACAAGAAAATGGGACCTCTCCCAGCAGGACATCCCATCCTGGACGCGGCTGGGTTGGTGCAACTGGGTCAGCATGAGATGTGCTGAGTCAGCAGATGTGCTCAAACACAGCTGCACCTCTCCAGGCAAACATGCCCGTGGTGAGGCAGGGTGAGATCCCTCTGCCAGCTTGAGATGAAAAGGCAGATTTTAGCAAATGTAACGCACAACCAAGCTGTACAACTGAGGCGGGAGCCCGGTGCTATTTATTTTTGAAAGAAATGTTCATATTTACTTGACTCCGCTGGATGATTTTCAATACCCATTGTGGATAAAACACACAGATGAGCTGTGGTGCTTGTAAAGAAAAGCTGTGAGCCTTGGCAAGTGGGGGTCATTACTGCTAGGGCTTCTGCTGTTCTGGAAAGTTTTGGAACTGGTTCAGGGTTGTTGGAGAAGCACACTAGCTGCGTAGTGCTCCTTAGGAATTCTGGCTACTTACAGTCTTGGCCTTAGGCATGTTTCAGAGCGAATTCTCAAGAGAAATGCAGATCCATCCTGCCTTTCTTCCAGCTACTGTTTCATCTGTCTGCCTAGCATGAGCGCACATTTGATTCGCAATTAGTAGGAGTCTGCAGAGATTCAAAAGTCTGCCCTGGTGGTCTCTACTGGGGCCTAGCATTGTAAGATCTTCCTAGACATTTTTGCAGCATTTAGTTGCTACCAAGATGCAAAATAACTTCATGCAATTTCATTTTTTTCTTTTTTAAGTATTTTATAATGCTATACCTTGAATGCCACGTAAAAATGGAAATAAGATGCAATTAACTCAATAGATCTGGTGGATTCTGTGCTTATAAAGATTCTGTCACTACCAAATCCATTCTTCTTCACTGCATTTTGTGTAATACAGTCTTGCATTAGCTCTCGTTTAGAAGGTTATCTCTGTAACCATAAGTGCTAAGAGCATGTATCTGAACGTAAAAGCTTTATTTTTTCCAGAATCTAAATTATTAGTTTCTAGAACATATTTGTCACCAGATATGTTCAGACAAACGTTAAATGTGGAACTATGTCAGAGCTTTTGTAATGAGCATTAAAAAATATCTGAAATAAGCATAACTTACTTTTCCCAATATGTACGTTAGATGTATAAATCTGTCACAGACATATTCAGACATACATGCTGAAAAATCTTGAACATAAGAATCATCAGCATTTTGAACCACTGCCATCTAAGCAATTCAGATCCCACAGCCTTTAAACCGCAAATACTTCTCCAAGTCACTAAATATTTTAGCTCAAAGTTTATCTAGAAATGATTAAAACATGGTCTCAAAGGAGAGACTGTGCCTGTGCAGCACAGGTGGGGGACATGTGATTTCAGCGTGTCCAAGCCACGTGGTCTATACAGACAACATGCATTTGTGCACACTGTGCTTGCACACAATGCACTGATTCATCTCCAGATGTACAGATTTAGCACCAGATTTTCTTTTTGCTGTGTAACTCTCCATCTTACCATGCTTATAAGACAATGCTATCAAATACACTTCTCAGTGTCACAGAAGACCTCAGTATCAAAGAAGGTATGATAATCAGATTTAGAGGTTTGCTTCTCACTGTTTAAATAATTTCATTGATGGTTACTTCTTTAGCACCATTATCATAAAGTTTTTTGTATACTCATATCTGCATAAGTAATACTGGAGATGCCAAGCTCTTTTTCTTCAATACTAGTCTTAAAAGAAAGAGCTGTTCTGCTTCAAATATATTTGCTTTTCACGGATATTTAACTCTCCCAGCATCATTTTTTTTTTTAATTCAGAGTGAAAACACATTTCACTGATCTCTATGTAGAATAACATAAGCGGAAATGTTACTCAACACATGAAATTCAATATTGGATAGTATAAAGTAAGTGTCCATTTTAACTCTTTTCTCAAACTCTGGGTTAGCCCCAGCTGTGTTCACAAATGCTAATCAGAGCAGACACACAGGCCACAAAAGGTTATGTCTTGCTCACAGCACAGTCTGTGGTCAGACTCCTATGGATTTTGGAGGTGAAGCCATGAGTCCTCCATCCCCTCAGCATGCCTAAGCCAGCATTTTTCTCCCACCAGAAACACTCACCTGTTCCTGAAGGACTTTAAGCATCGCTTGTGTATGTGTTTGCTCTTCCTTGGCTTGCTCCAGTTCGGATTTTTTGTTATTTAATTCTTCCTGTATGCTCAGCAATTGCTGCACAAACAAAAGAAGTTTTTGGTTAGCGTCGTCTGGATCCAAAGCGATTTTAAATCCTCAGTTTGATAAATCCTCATTTCAAACAATGCTTTGCAGTCTGCTCCTACATTTATTATTGTTGTGTAATCTGCTGTGTCTAAATGGACCAGAGGTAAATTATTTTCATCTGCATCTCCTTCTGCAGCAGTGCTCCACAAGTAATGCATCTGTTAATGTGTGTTAAGCTATTTGTTACATTAAAGTAGAAACTCCTGGAACAGTATATCACCCACAGAGCGACTGTCACATTCATCTGAACCAAAATCTTATTTGTAGAAGTATATGCGGTGGTTTTAATAATACTAGGGTAAACACTACGGTACATAAATAATTTAAAAGCACAGCCCTTTAATATAATTAGTCATTGGCCCACAGCCATTTTCGTTCTATGCAAAGCAATATTCTGGAAAGCTTTCGCACTGAGTTGCCAAGAAGACAAAAGCTTTTCTTTTTTTCCCTTGTGCTGTAATATTTTACTAGATCAGGAAGACTGACGCCCTACAATCAATATGTCAGCCAGGAAGACTGCTGATCTGAACTGTCAAAACAAAAAGCTATGACCAGAACCTGTTTTTATGAAGAGAATTCTGGGAGCCCATGTCCCCTGCTCTTGGCTAGCTTTAGGTTCTGCATAGATTTATTTATTGTCACTACCAAGCGCAGGTCAGTAGATTTAGTTAATTCTGCTGAAGAGCAAGAGGAGGCAAACGAGATTAAAAGGGAGTTTATGGTGCTTTCCCTCAGTGATCAAGAAAGGAAACTATGATTTGCTGGGGCAACATATTGTTTGTAAGCACATTCCTTTTTAAGGCCTACTTGAACGAGGAATTCCTTCACTAACTTGCGTTACTGATCTAAACATGTATCTAAGCGTCTAAAGCTTAGTTTATGCTTGTGCTTAGGACTCGTAACTCTGACTGAAACCAATGTTGCATGTGTTCAGCATCTTGGTAAGTTACAGATAGCAAGCCTAGAAATAGACCCTGGCCTTGTTCCACCGCACGAGAAGTCCTGGGCATCAAAGGACTTGGCGCCAGTATTGTTTTCAGAGCTGCTTGGAAACAGGTGACATTTCAGGGACTGATGGAGTCATTGGTAGTATATTTCTGTTGCAAGTGAACACCAGTATGATGGATTAATTCAGCCACTGAAGTAAAAATACATGTGGGTATATGTCTGATTATATCTCACACACTCTACAGTCCAGCTGGGTTAGCTTTTTGATGGATTTTGCCACCTGGACTGCTCCCTGGGAGCCTTCAAGAGACATTTAGGTATGTGTATTCACTCTACCACAGCACAAGAGCGTTTCAAATCTCAAGATTTTACAGGAAATGACAAGGTCTGTTCCACTGAGGCTCCTGCCCAACCACCTTTTTTGTGGGAAGCTCTACTTCAGCATTTCCTGACTGGGGATGGATTGACACCTCAGGGCTGTGTTCATCTTACTTGTTGAGTACTGCTCCCTACATTTTCAGAATATACACTGAATTGGTGTATACTGTCATATGTCACACACCGATACCCATGCAGGTCCTCAGCATATTTGTAGCTTTCCAGACATTTCATAACTTTTCATCTCAGAAGGGACCATTTGGTCACCTCATGTAATCTCCTACAGACCAGTAAGCTTCATCCAGGACAGCTCTAGCTGGTTTCTGCAATTTAGAGAGAAGGGACTCCAATCCTTGGAAGAGCAGCAGAGCATACAAGACACATACTTCAGAAAGATAGCATAAGCCCTTTCAAGGGTCACTAGCTGAGACAACTGAGGTTTGGTAAGCAGATGTGTCACCTAATAGGGGCTGGTGAAA
>RSEF01000001.1:191989547-192001804 GCA_003993805.1 Himantopus leucocephalus | reverse complement strand
TTTCACTACTGAATGACTGTTACAAATGGGAAACCAAGTTTCATTTATGGGTTGAACCTCTTGCACTTCTGCAGAACTGAAATTTCCTCCCCCGTCCCACCCGCCCCCTCCACGTGGTCCTTCCATGGCCAATTTCTACATACCTCAGATCAGCTCACAAACTTCCACTGTTTTATTTTCACATCTCCCACTGCAATCTCCCACTGTGATTTAGTCTAATTATATCCCTCTTCCTTTGATCCTGACTTTTTCTGTTTTGTGTTTGAGGCAATTTTTCCAAAACTATCCGAGCATGGAAGGAAGTGGTGTGGAAGATGCTCTCTGAGAGCATGAGAGAAATGCTCCTCAGTCTTCATCTTTGTAGTTGGCTCTGGACCGACCAGGAACAGGAATCCCAGGAAAATATCCAACATGCCCTGTTTTCCAGGGGTAAGATAGTATGCATTCTGGTTGCAGTATGAGCTGCAAAGCACTTGTTTTGAGACAAAACCTTCCAGCAGTCTTAATGGTTCAACAGACAACTACTGCAGGCTTACTGTGTGTGCATAGGCTCCTATTTTCAAAGACAGCAAACGGGTCTTATTTCCACAGGGGTGGAAAACAGAGTATCCGTAACTAAGGTGCCATATTCCCACTCACACATAAGGTTTTTCATTCACGGAACTGGGACCTTAGCATACAACCCTCAAAGATGTCAGAATTGTTTAAACCTTGTAGCCATCCCCTGGGGGTTTACCTTCTTTCCTTTTCTCTCCCTCATATTTATTTATCTGTAAAAGCTGCAGAACCTGCTTATTTTGCATGGGTCAGGTTCTGAGATTTCTTTTTCCTGAGTGGTTGATGCCGCCACCAGGAAGTTGTAACAGGGAGTTGCACCTGCCAAACAGCATATTTTTCCCTTCTAGTCTCATTTTGGAAAATGAAGAAATAGCTTTGACTGAAAAAAATATCAGCCTAAGACAGACGAACAGCCTGAAAGATTTCAGCACAAACACGTGATGCTTGGCAAAATTAGAAGCAAATGGGAAGAGGATCTTATACTGGCAGGAATGAGGCAAGTTTCATAACAGGAACTGCTGTCATGCCTGCTTATTAACAGACAGCGTCTCTGTAAAGATTGTAATGAATGATGCCAAAAGGATGGTATTTAATTATTCAAAATTATTTTGTTTTTCACATAAATGTGCTTATTAAAAATTGATCCTATAGATATTTCTTCTGCCCTTCAGATTGCTTGAAAGTATACACCACAATCCATCAAAATAAAAAATTGTTCTTCTTGGTTTTAATGTTTGTGCTGTCTGATACTGTTCCACCTACTTTGCCTTCTCATCCAGCGTTTCTGCCAGAGCTTGCTTTCCCCCGTGCCCACCCACCCACACAGCATTTGCTACCCCGCTTCCCACCTGTTATATCCTGCTGACTTTTCTCAGAGCTGCTGCCAGCACAGCTATCAAAGTGTCCCTTCCTCCAGTCTTGTCTCACCTCTCTGGCCATTTCCTTTAAGCCCTGATGTCCCCAACTTTGTGGCACAGCCATGGCATTCAGACAGCAGTTCTCCAGTTTCCCCAGGCAAAGGAGTGACTTCTTGGTTACACATCCAGGAAACACCTGGCTCATTCTTCTGTTGTCTTCCAGTGGTCCTCAGTGTACAATTCTTTGGGTCCCTGCACATTGTGGAAGGGTCTTTTCCCTGAGCCAAAATCCTAGTGTCAGGAAGCAGAAAAGCATCTCATGGTGCTCATCACAGCTCTGAGGATCCTGGAGAAAGACACCTGCACAGCCTAGAGCTCCACCAGCACCAGTCTGGAAGCTCAGCTGGTCTACGTGCAAGCAAAACCATTTGTCACCACGGCTGCCAGGTTGCCCCTGAGAGATGAAGCCGTGTAGTAGGTCCAGATCAGGCTGGTAGACGTCACTGATATCCTCTTACTGGCATTTCCAGAGAGGAGACAGGAAAGGAGAAATAATTAACCCACAGGTTGTCTCTCCACAGATTAATCAATGCATTTTAGACAAAAAAATGCAAGACATGCTTGTTTCCAGTGGCAGCTGTGGAGCTGCTCTGTGTAGAAATGGCAAATATCACTCTCCAGTGTTAAGCTTCCTTCATTCATGAGGACCACATCCTCCCTGTTCAGAAGTGGGTAGCTAATTTCTCTATACCAGGGGGAAGGGTGCGTGTGTTTTATTTTGTTTTTTTTTCACACATTCCCACCTCCAGTGCTGAATCTCTGTCAGAGACAGTTCAGGACCGCCCATATTGCGTAGATCTCCAAAGTGCAGACAGAAAATTACCATCTTAAACCAATCTTCGCAGCTTCCGAAACAGTAAATATAGATGGCATTATTGAAGCCAGCTGAATTACTCAGACTGTGTACAATGCAGTGCCAGTGTGGCCAAGAATGCTAACAACCAGACAACACACAGTGCCTCAAAATATATGAGAAGCCCTAAAGGGAAAGTAATAGCTTGCTGTTGTGTACCACTGTGCAGCCATGAAATATTCCTTCTCTTTCCTCTCCTCCTCCCTGCCCACAGCTCTTCATTGCTCCCCAAAAGGCAGTGTTTCATGCGTACATTTAAATATAAATTATGGACATATCTAGAAGTGTGGTCACACACCGAGCCTAGCAGGACAGAGAAAGGTCTCAGAAGGAAAGCATGGTTTCCAGCATGAAACCATCAACTTAGCGTGCTAAGAAAAGGGAGGCAGATCAGAAGAGACCACAGGACCTGAGGCTGTACTTAAGATACTGTAAGGCTGACAGAATAATGAAAAAGGAAAACCAGCATTTGCCACAAGTTTAGCAGTTATACTGCTGAATGGCCCTGCCCCTGCTATTTTGGTTATGGTTTTCTCTAAAGCTGCTTGAAATGAAGTATGAAAAGGTTACAAAGACCTTAAAGAAAGGGAAATAAAGAAGAGCAGACAAAAGAACACCTCTGAGGTGGGAGCGCTGACTTTGATCGCAGGTTGTGCAGGCAGTTTCAGCAAACCCAGCCTGTTCAGCCACGGGAAGGAGACACAGACTCTCTCTCCCATTTCTGGAGTAGCTGCAGAGCGTCCAGAAAAGATCTGTGGCAAACTCTTCTGAAATTAGTATATCAGTCAAAGAGGGATGGTCTTACCCAGCCTAACTGAGCCAATGCAGTTGAACGGCCACCTGAGACACCTACTGAACTCAGGGAAACTGAATTCTCCTATCCGTATAACGTTTGGGGGCAGCATATTACTCTCCACTTACTACCTATAGGGAATATAGAGGTAGTATATTTCCCTATACAGGAAATATTTCCCTATACAGGAAAAATGGGGAGAACTAATTCCCTAGGTAGCTAAAATGAAGGCAAAACGTATGTGCCTCAAATAGGTAGGCTGTACCCCTTTTTCAGACCCAATGAAACCAAGGTTTGCGCATGAAACAGTAACCCCGGGAAGCAGTTCTCACTTGTGCAAAAGTGCTGCCCCTTCCCCTAAACTACACTAGAATCAGAGATCTATAAAGTACGAAACCACAGGCATTGAAATGACTGGAGAGTTCACATAAAATTAAAACACTCACTTATGGTAGCAATTTCTGAGGTTTTATGTGCTCCCCCCCCTCCGCCCCCCGTAAGCAAAACCTTGCTGTGTCTTTTCTAACTTTATTTTAGAAAGAAAAAGTTAGTTTGCCAAATGGAAAAGGACAAAAATCAGCAAGGAAAAGAAGTGTCTGAAAATCCTTAGAAGCTGTTCACAAATACAGAGGGGAAGGACAGTAAATATTTTTTTTCAGAATCCTCCTTAGGCAGAAGGAAAAAAAAAAGAATGAATCAAAATGAAATCTCAGGTACACAACCAATTGCAAAATAAAAATACAAATCCCTCTCCCAGTACTTCCACGGGCCTTCTGGAAGAGTGTTTTTCTGTTTTTTTGTGAGACAGACAAGATTTCATATCACAAATGGCCAGCACATGGCAGGCTTGAATAATGAGAAAGTGACTTCCCAGCTGAGCAAATATGCATTAGTAACAAGATGCTGATGAGGCCAGACAAATCACCAAGGAAACAGGAGAATGTGAAAGACAAGTCAAAGAAGCTTTAGAAATGAGCCCTCAAGGAAGTTAGCCATGTTGCAGCAGTAAGGGCAACATACATACCATCCTAATGTACGACAGGACATTATTAAATGAAAAGTATGATTGTGGATTTTTTTAAGGGAGTAAAAAGAAACATAACGTAACGTTTCTCATCTCTCCCACCTCTCAGGGACTGCCTGTGTCATAGGAACTGTGCAGGTGGCATTATTTGGATGGATCATGGGCTTTGCAATCACTGAAGACTTCAAGCCCTGACCCCACTGCCCTGGGCTGGTGAGGAGCTGCACGTGGATCAACAGCCCAGCTCCTGCTTGTTGGGCATCCTCCTGCAAAGTGAGTTTTCCTGGCTCTCTGGCCAGAGGCAAAGAGCATGCTGAACATGTTAGCTCCACAAGTTAACCACCTCAGAGGGGGCCAAGGAGCTGGGTACACACCCGATGGGTGTCTTTACAGCATTCAGAGCAGCAGCAGGTAGGACTGAACCTGAGAAATATTCCAAATGAGAAAACAGACAGATGGACACACTGAAACTACCTAAAGGGAAGTTAGAGAAGATGGGAGTCAGGCTCTTCTTGGGTAAGGGCTGAGGGCGAACAAACACATATTCAACAAGAAACATTTCTATTACATGTAAGGAAAATATTCCATAGTAAGGGCAGCCAATCACTTGAACAAGGGCTCAGATAAGCTATGGATTCTCCATCCTTGTAAGTATTGAGAACACAGCTAGACAAGGCCTTGAGCAAAACTGAGACAACTCCAGAGCTGACCCTGCTTTGAGCAGAGGGATGGTGTACATGACCTCCAGATGTCCCTACTGGCTTAATTATTCTATGAATCTAAAAAATACCTAATAGATATCAGATAATTAGATCACAAATTATTTTGTTTCTATGAGGCATAGTAATTCAGCCACACCAACTACAAGAGGCAGTGTTTGGGGTTGGACAGCAGATGAAAAAACAACATGGATAGTGCAATGAATAGTTTAAGAGCCAGCTCTACAACTTTCCTTTGTTAAGTAATTTTTAAGCATATCTCTTACTGCAGTCAAGAAAGACAAATTCCTTCAGGTCAGCTATGAACTGTTGCAGCAAATAAAGAAAAGACCCAAGTCCTCAGGGACCCTGCAGAATCAATGCCTGCTCTCAAAAGTGAAATCCTCTGAATTTACTAATAGATACTTAGTGATAGCATCAAGGATCCCTCTCTGGGATCTGACTTTCAGAGCAGATTACACAAGGTCTTTAATTTTGATTGTGCTCTGCGGAGGGGAGAAGGCTGACTGAAGCCCATTACACCTCATGAATAAAGCTCCCTCCTGCCTTTGCTAAATGAGATGACTGGCATGCTACATAGACTTTGACTTTACTGGCAATAGGTGAGTAGGCAGGTGGGCTTACACTTTGCTCTGATCATGATCAAAGAAAGGAAGAGGGCAGATGCCAAATGATCATCATGTTCCCTCTGCCCTCATATCTGGCCTGCAAGGCAACCAGTTGGCACCTGATACAATGCACAGTCAAAAGAAAATATGATCATCCATTCATAGCAACCTCCTCTTCTCCAGCCTTTCACCTGTACCTGTCCATTGTGGCTATCTCCTCACCAGGCAATGGCACTTCAACTGTATGATCCCATCTCTTCTTTCATGGAACTGCAAATGAGCATGATACAGCATGCTCTTTCTCAACAAGCCAAAATAATTTTTTTTAATGTTGATTTTCCTATTCACGAAGAAATCTTTTATTAATTTTAAAGGAGAATAAAAAGACCTGACACATTTTAATTAGGAGAAGAATGACATTAGGGAAGAGAATCAATTTGGCCGGTGGTATTCCCATTGAAACACGATTCCTAGCTGTGGAAGGAGCAATGAAAGCATCAAATGCATTTGGAAACTGTGTAATCAGCAAGCCAATGCTAGTATTTAGGACTCACATAGCATCTCTAGATCATAAAACTTATGAGATCTATCTTTTACCACCACTAGACTACACACGCATGTTAATGAAGATACTAATTGATTTCTTTCATATTTTAAAAAAAATATGTGCACCCGGTTATTTCTCTCCGAAGTGTTTATTCTTGCTGCCAATCTCAGTTTAGCTTTACCAGTGTAGCAGGCAAAAAGCTTCTACCCTCCACCATCTTACCACTAAAACAGCTATCAAGAATTTGGCACTTAAAGCATCTGTAGGCCCTTATTTACAATTCCCCTAATATTGTTGAAGTGGTGGTGGCAGAAGTGGGAAATTAAACACTACTTTCAATAAGGAAAGGTTGTTAAACACAGAGGAGAACCCATTTGGCTTGTCTGAGATTTGGTAAATAATTAGCACTTAATTGCCAGCTGCTCTTTTTTTAATATAATCAGAAAGAGTAAGTATTTTCTGGAAGTTTGAACGTGGACAGTACTATACAGAGCCCTGAAAAGCACATGGGAACAAAGGTGATACTTATGGGAATATTTCTCTCTTTCCTGGGAGGAGATGTATTTCTTAAACCATTTCCAAATATCAACTATAGGGTGAAAGCAGAAGAGACAGGCCTGGAAGTGAACATCTGGACATTGGGTCCCCTCCCTTGCCCTTATCTTATATCCATTCCCTGTAAAATTACCAGCGTTGATTAATATTGCCATTACTACTCCAGTGCCACTTTTATAGGAAAACAGAAAGATCTAACTGGAATTCATACTACAAGAGTAGTAATAAAAAACATTTCCAACTTAATTATTCTGGCCTGTTTATTCAGCAGGTAAAATGCAAATACAAGGGATAATGTTTTTTATCTCTTTTATTTACTCTTCTCTTTAATAGTACATTCGGAGAAGAATCAGTTTACGGTTGTGCATACGTATATTGGGTGGGTTATACACTGAATAGGTTTGGTGAGCAAAAGGTAGGTGGATAAAAAAAGGCTACAAATCTCCTCTACATTTAGGCTACATTAATACATATAGCCATAACATGCTCCATCTGTTCAACAATGATGTTAATTTCAATGCTAAACTGCTACTAGAACCTGCGTATTTAAAGGTAAATGGTTGTTATAATGGTCATGGCACTCACATGGCACCAGATTTGCCAATTTTCAGCCAACAGCATATGCATCTGTGACTTCTGACATTTCGGAAAGTTAACATTTCGTGACAGTTAACAGCATCTGTGAAGGATCTGAGAGCTGTAGACCTAAATGCCAGCTGAGGCTTATTGGAATTTAATAGGTGGTAGATTGGTTAGAAGAGTGATATAAAAAAAATGATCTCACGATGCCCTGTCCTACTAGCTGTTGAAACCTCCTGAACAGAAATGTGTTTCTCCTCCCTGCTCCCACTGAAAGACAGCAGACCATGGGAACAGTCGGTTCTTCTCTTACTTGTATGAGAAAACCCTACTTTTCGTAATAGGATAGGAGAGGGAAGATCTGAGCAACGCCATCTTTGCTTGTAGAAAAATAAATTCTGCTAGCTCAGTGAGGACATCTGAAAATAAACTAACTCTGCTCCAGTGGCTGGGAATGGTAGAAATCCAATTAATTTCAAAGGCAGCACAGTGAGGCCAACACTAGCTACCTCTGGCTTTTCTACTCAAAATGGTTATTATACATTAGAGGTATATGGTCTTGCTTAAAAACCTGAGGGATGACCCTTGCGCTATCTCACTTAGACAAAAGAGTCCTAATCCGCCTCCCAGAGACTGTACTGTGGAAGCTGTGTGCGCCCCACAGTCCTCGTCACCAAATATGTACCCTGGCCATCCTCCTTCGAGGGAGCAGCGAGTGTAAGGAGGGAGCTGCGATGCACTTCCAGCAGCTCTTCTCACCCTCCCAACCACACTGGTGAGGCATATCACCGACCACACTGCCCTTCCCTGAATGAGCACTGAAAGCCCGAAATGATTGCTGGTCATCTGGCATTTATCAGAGCCCTTTAAAAATAGGTGCACAAGTCTTAGGTGCACATGCTATTTATTTTACACGCTAAACGATTAGTAAACTGCGAATGCTAGTTCTCAGTAGGTAGGAAATATCAGGAGCAATGTGGCCTTTGCAGTAAGACCNGGTAGGAAATGTCAGGAGCAATGTGGCCTTTGCAGTAAGACCTCGAGCTGCATATTGAACAGAAAGGACAGGGAGGTATTGAGTAGGTGATGATAAACTCTGCAGCACAGAACGGGGAAGGGTCTCTGAGGTATACAAAGCAAAATACACAAGCGGTAGTTCTGGCAGTTCCTGGCTTCTGAGTGCTCAGGTTCGCAATCTGCATTGCTATTCGAGTGAAATTGATACTGTTTGGGGGAAAAAAAAAGAAGACAAGACAAAAGAAGACTTTGATCATGCTGCATCAGAGTGACACCCATGCGGGCTATCAACAGGGCCAGAATATGTTCAGTCTCCTGCTGAGACATCCCGAGCTACCAGAGTCGGTGGCACCCGCAGCAGTGTGTCAGCCTTTCTGCCAGCCCTACGCCTACCACCCACGACTGTTCCTATTGTTCTTGCTTTCTACCTCGAGCACTAATTTTAGGAGAGGCACCCCCGCACATCCCCTGCTCATGCAGTCACCCCCTGGCTAGGCTTTAATGCACCACTGCCAACGAAGGGGAGCTTCTGCTGTCGCTGCGCGTTAGGAGTATGAACCCGAGCTCAGCTAATGAATCGGTTCCTTCAGGGGACCGGGGCAATGAGGTGCCTCTTCAATGTCCCAGATACACTCTGGCATTTGCAATAGCAGAACTGTAGGCACTTGTGTACATTTCCTGGAGAAAACATATGTGGAAGTATGGTTTAAATGGAAATTTCTGGATGACACCTTCGCCTGCAGGAACTTAAATTCAGCCCATCGTGCTCAGGGAGTTGTGAGAGGAAAGAACATTATCATACATTTACATGATGCAATGAAGCACAGTGCAGAATTACCAGCCTATTGGCAAATGAACCAGTTCAGGAATCAGTACAGCTAAGCAATCACGGTCCCATATCTTGGCCAATTAAGCCTGACGAAAAGGTGGAACTAACTTGTTCAATTAGAGAGCCATGCTAAAGGAGGTGTGCTCTGTAGACTTAGGACTGACTTGAGGAGTAAAACATCGCACTGATGCCTGTGCTATAGAGGTTGCTCATGAACAACCCCGGATGACCAGTAAAAATCTAAAAACTACTTGGATATGTGCTAATGACTGCTATCTCCTATGTGTCAAACCGACAGTTTTCAAAGGCTGGTAACATTATCAATTTCAGGCAGATTTTACAAAGGATATGGAAACCACATCATTAATTCAATAGCGACTCACTGTCAAATTCTGAGTCCTTGTTTCAAAGCATGAAGGTGGCAAGTGTACTTCCTCAGGAATTTTCTTTGGTGGGCAACAAACAAGAAAAGCGTAGTTTTCATGCTTTGTTCTTGGAAGGGNGCAACAAACAAGAAAAGCATAGTTTTCATGCTTTGTTCTTGGAACGGCTGAAACATTTTGATGAGTGTTTTTTAAAAGAATTCTGCTTCCTACTCCACATGGAATATGCTAGCCCAAATGGTTAAAATTTGGAGAAATTATATACCCACTGAAAACTGATTCTTATAAGGCAAGCATTAAGCAACACTACTAGGTCATATTTTCTGCATTACCTATAGTCACGTATCTGGTAAAACATTTCAGACAGAGAGACAAGATCTAGGAAATTCTTACAACTGTTCTGTGAAGTATTGTAAAAATAGTTACAACTAAAACATCCTTCCTTGTGATCACAGACTTTTGTTAGAGAATACCAAACACTGCTGGAAAAACAGAGCCATTCGAAAAGTGATCTGCTTGGTATGTGTGTTCTCATATAGAAATAAATTGAAGGCAATACCACCTATGCAGCAGTGACAAGTTAATTCAATTTCCATCTCAAAATCAGGTAAAGTGTATCTCATTTGTTACCATGGATACAAGACATTATTTCAATTTGTTTGAGATCTCACAGTGGGTATGAAATTAAACTGTGACACAGTTTTATGGAGGAAGTTGACTGAAAGCCCCGTAAGTTCAATGTCATTAGTCCAAAGGATTTTCTTTTTTAGACACAATAAATAAGTGAGTTGCTACTACTGCCCATAAGGTATAGTTTATAAGGAAATATCTGTGTGATTTTGCTGATGCTACTTGCTATCAGTAGGAGTGATGAAAGAGAAAATAAACATTCATTTCATCCGTCCCGCAAATGTGGGAAAGAATCCTGAAAAATATCCAGACGGCAGAAGTCCATTAAAAATACATTGATGTTGTGTTATTTGCTATTGTTTGGCACCAAATACGTTTACAAAAAAAATTCTTGATTCTGAAAATGCATCCACTTTTTCTCAGATAAACCTGCTTTTCACGCTGCAGCTTAAATCACTTATTTTCTAGTTTTCAAAGTTAGAAGAAGAAGAGGTATATGAAAAAACAGGGGAGAATGAAGAGGAAAGGAGGAGGAGGAATACATTTTTTAATGCTGACATATACGTAGGGTTCAGGAATTCAATGGCATTCAGTTTACCTTGTCTGAAATTAATTTTAATATATACAAAAGGATAAAAGGGAATACAGGTCTTCTTGTTAAATTATTACTACTCAAGTCCTGGCTATATGTTTAATATTTCATAGAGAGACTGATTTCCATAGATGCTGAGCACCTGCTATACTGATGGATTTCAGCTCAGGTTGTCATCTCTCAACATTTACAAAACCAAGCTGAGATAAAACAGAGTCTACCTAAATCAAAGGTTTATTTCTAAATATTCATGCATGAACTGCATGAAACGCACAAAGGTTATGGGATGTCATGACTATGGCTAATCATTGAAATCCAAAGCCATCATCCAGCTGCTTAATTGACTGATAATTTCCCACCAAATATTCTGAACTCCACCTCCCGTGCTTCTGTGTTGCTGCCCTCCTCAGCATATTGTCAGACTGGATTATCTGCAATGTCTTCTCCAGCTCCTTGGGCCATCTCTAATTATATCCCATTGGGAGTTAGTAGGTCTGACCCCAAGATGGCAAACTAGAAAAATTCAGTACCTCACAGCAAAATTGTCACGAACATAGAAACTCTCAGAGAAACAGAGACTACAGTGTCCATTGCTAGCTGAACGGAGAGATAAGCAAGTCGCGCTGTTATTGACTTGCGTTATTACCATTTGCTTGAAGTTACAATAGAAATCTATTTATATTCTACAGACTTGATTATCCTTCATCCAGACCCCAGGTAGGAAATTATAATAAAGCAAAATGAGCGTTAGGGCTCTAGGATTTTGATTTAGTAGTATTTTGTGCCCACTTTTCACTGATTTTAATGGAGAATTAGCACCAGGCTGAAATTTAGCACAATATTTATATGCAGTTAAATTTAATGAAGCCAGTGATATTTAAGTATCCATTTATATAAGGATAAGATCAGGAATAGACCTCAAGCATATCTAAAGTATACTGAGACCTCAAGTATTTCTGATTAATGACTTTATTCCTAAGTTCAGGAAAAATTTTATTCCTGAACGGTCAATGACTTCTTTTCTATTTTTTAAGTATTTTGTTCAGAATTACTCCATTATACCATAAATCATCCTAATTTGGTGAAACTCTGCAGGTTTTGAAAGGGTTTATGTTCACATAAATACACATGTAGGCTTGTCTTGTGCACTGTTATTTGGTGTTAGGTGGGATTTGCAGACTTGTTGGACTTAACGGGTACCATGACGGCAGTGCAATTCCTAATCCAAACCAGGCAGCTCATATGTAAATGAATGTCTCCTCATTTTTGTCTAAAACAGCAGCTTAGTACAATCTGGAAGTGGGTACAACTTGTCACCTTCTGGAATGTAATAACCAAGAGTGACAGAGGAGCACACATGATGTTTCAGGGCACAGATGAAGGAGGCAAAATTCACCTCTGCAGTGACATCTTGAGAAGCTCCATGGGAGCCCAAGTCCAGTGTGGAGCACTGATGGCAGTGTGGAGCAATGTGGAGCATGGATGGGAGCCCAGTCCAGTGTGGTGGTGAGCCACTGCCCTTGCGCTCTGCCATGCAGCAGCTGAATACAAGTGCCTGGGCAGGAAAGAGGTTATACACATGCATGTTGAATGAGGGGTGCTTAGGTGTTAGGGTCCAGCAAAGGGCTACAAAGACGATTAGGGGACTGGAGC
>RSEF01000001.1:191956499-191989447 GCA_003993805.1 Himantopus leucocephalus | reverse complement strand
AGCATGGATGGTCTTAGGAGACATGTTCGTGAGATATCTTGAGAAAGGGCTCAAGTGAGGGCCAAAGAAAAGGAACTCCTGGAAGTCAAACATGAGGTCACAAGGTCTGGGTATGAATTTTGACAAAATGAAGGCAGAGGTCAGATTCTAGGAAGAGCTAGTTGGAACAAAATTTTGGACCAGAGTTCAATATGTGAAGGAAGAGAAAAGGAAGTATGGTAGGACTTCTGGTAGTGGCACAAGAAAGGTGGTGGCATTTTTAACAGTTACTGGATGTAAGGAGGAAGAGTTCAAAAGTGAGTAATGGGCCCAGTTTCATGTTGAACATGAAACTGTGAGAGGATACATTGGTGTGTGCATGCTGGCATGTATCAGGAAAGGGTGACGCTGAGATTGGGGCTGTCTTGAAGGAAAAAACTTCCAGTTTCATAGACTAGATGGGACCGCTGGACCCTCATTCATTTTTAGCCTACAAGGCTCTACTTAGTGCTCCAGCCTGCAGGAAATTAAAATTTGTGCTACAGTCTGAGGACCCCATCATGGTCACTCACTGGCAGGGGATGTGTGAGGTGATGTCAGTGAGTGACCCACACTTTGAGCTGGGTGGGAAGGTCAGGTTTGCAGGAGGTCTGCGTGGTGGTGGGAAGGAAGGCACAGCACTCATTGCAGATGGAAAGCTGGATGGCCTCTGAGGTGGGGGGAGACAGTGAGCCACTAGAGAAGCGTGAACCTATGTTTCCACCTCGAACTGTCAAAGCTGACCCTCTCTCTGTATTCTTCCCTAGTTGTCAGCTTCTGGCAGAATGAAAGGTGAGGCCCTTATTAACTATAACTGCCCAGGTATAGATCCACTTGTCTCATATCTGACTTTCATCACCCCTACCAGAAAAACTGAGCTCTGAGAACAAGTTTCAGTTACACATGCTCTGTGCCTAGTTCAAAGGCATTTGGGAAAGCAACTCTTTAGTGGTAGCTTCGAGAAGCTTTCTGGAACAGTAAGACTAAGCTACACTTTCATCACTTTGAGGCATTTTCTCAGCGCACTTTACAACAATTTCAGGCTCCTGAGACCTCTGATACCTAAAATGGCTTTGATCAGTTGCCTTGAGTTCCTAGAGGACACTATTTTCTTTGTGGACAGTTACTAAATACCTGATCACCAGCGTAAATAGTGCTTGGATGTCTATGACGGGTGCATACAAATACATCTAATATTAGCAGACAAAATCAATGTTATTCCTATACTTCATTCTTTAATAAATGACTCTTCCATTGTTCTCCCATGTTTCCACAAAAAGACACTATGTCACTTGGCTTTTTTTTAAAAAAAAAAAAATCCTTTGGTTAAAGCTTGAAAGCAGCTCACTAACTAGGCTAAATAAACTTCGAAAACAGAATTAGAATGGTATAAAAATAAATAATTTGGGGCAATTACAAGCTAACCTAGCCAAGAACAGTTTTTTCTTTCCCACTTCAGACAAAATGTAACCAAACAATGAAGCAATTGCCACATTTTTTTTTTCTAATGTTAGGCACACTTCATTTGAATGTCTCAGTACCTGCAAATTTAAACTCTAAGGGCACTAATTATCCCATATGTGGAGGGGTTATTGTCATTAATGTTTGTGGGAGTTAAGGCCCACACTCTGGGAGGGAGATTTACTCTTTTACAAAATCTGCTTTATTCAGGTGCAGTTGCTTCAAAGTCCTTCCCTCACCATGCAGCCTATGTTCAATGCAGAGAAGCTCATTATACCAGATACATTCATGATGATACCAGATGTTCAAATTGAATACTCATGAGAATTATTTTCAGGCTTCCTATTCACATAAAACTTGCTGGCGAACAATTAGTAAATGGAAGGATGCTGCCAAAAAAAAAAAAAAAAAAAAAAAAAAAAAAAAAGAAAAAAAAAANAAAAAAGAAGAAAAAAAAAGAAAGCAAGAAAAAAGAAAAGATGCACCATCATTTAACTGCAATCTTATCCGTCTTATCCAGTACAGACAGATGTAACATTTGAGAAACCAAAGCATTTCTCCGAAGAGAGATTTTCTCAGTTTACAAAACTTCTTCCTGCTTAGCAGACTTCAGCAATAGCACTGTTCTTTCCTACGTTTACTACACATGTGGCTCACCAGTAATTTATGAAGGCTTATTATTTCTTGTGTAATGAAGCATATCTCTTTGCAAATAGCAAAGAAGGTCTAGGGAAAGGGAAGGCAGATTACAGTCCAGCTGGGCCTAATAACAAAAAGTAGCACGCAAATACTGGCTCTGCAGTGGACTAGGAATGCCCCAGAGAGCAGCGCTGCCGACTCCTGTGGTGTTATGATGAGTCTCACGATATCTGACATTTTATTTAAAGCCCTAGAGAGATCATTAACTGAAAACCTCCGCTTTAAGTTTCTGGACTAGTGGCTTCCAGACTTTCTAGACTGTGGATCAGTACTGGCTCTCCGTATTTCACCACACTCTCACTAACTCTGACTTTTAATTAAAACCACTAACAAGGCAATTTAAGCTCACTGTTTTAGCCAGCCCTAGGAATAAGATGCAGACTACTTACTACAGTCTTACAAGTGAACATTGGCTCAGGAGCTCAGTTTGGGATCATTGATCTAGACCTCATGGCTGCAGAAAACCCACTTGCACAGTGAAGCAGCTTTCTCTGAAGGGCTTATAGGACAGAAGGCTACTCTCTCACTTTAAGCCAGTCTTTCTACCACTCTCTTCATACCTTCCTCTCTTTTTCCTCTCTACTTGTTCTGTTTGGGTCGTTTCCTCCTTCAGCTCCCAATGCATGAGTCCATCTCTTTCTTCATTTGTAATTCCCACTTGCCTGACATTTCCAGATGTTTCTTTCTTCCCTCACTCACACTTATCTTGCAGTACGTTCTCCAGTCCTCTCTTACCCAGTTCTGCCCCAGGTAAACTGCGGCATTAAGTGTTTTGGACTTTTCCTACAAAGATGTCACTTCACATTACTGAAATGCATATTTAGAATTTGGAAGAGACCACCTTGTTACAATGATATCAAAGCCTGTCACATTTTAGGTCTATTTTACTTGACAGCATCTCTTTGGAGAACAGGAATTTATATAGCTCGTAGATGATATTTTGACAGTTGCTAGTTAATCTGCTCCGTTGAGGCTAGTTTCTCCAGGTCATCTCTTTAAAGCAAAGGGCCCTTGTTTCCTCTCCTTTTTGGGTTGCATTTCTTCTACCGCCACCCATGATACGTACCAAGCCCGACTGACTTGGCTTATGCATAAGGGGAGTCAGGAAAGGGAAGAGTTGTCTCTGCACAGACAACTGTGATGGGTGGACTGTTAGTTGGGTCGGTTGTTGTGCCGCTTTTCCTGCTTGGTTCTCCCCTTGAACTAAGGGCGTAGGAAGCAAGCCGCCATAAGAAAACAGAGGGGTATAACTTCGATCAAAAATAGTTGCAGTTCTCAGATATTTTCAAAATTCGGTAAAAATCACTCCTTCTCACTGCTTATTAGAGTATTTGGTTTGTGATGAGATGATTTTTTCAGATACTTATGCTTCATGTTTACTAATAACTGCTGCCTTAGTTAAATATAATTAATCAAGTACTGAATCTCTTTTAGAGGTTCTGCTTTCTTTCCTTAATTAAGAAATAAAACTGTTGCAACACTTTACAGAGACTGTGGTTTAAAGAAGCCAGCAAAGTCCTGACTTTTTCCTCTAATCAATATTAAAAATTATATTAAAAAAATGACCGTATTCCTGTAACGCTGCAAATGAACAGGGGAGATTTTAGTTTCAAGGGGGAAGGAGGATTTTTACTCATGTAAGAAAAGTGCTGGTTTCTGGGGAGACGCCAAGTGGCATTGAAGACCCTCTCCCCCATCTGTAATGGAAAAACACTGCTTGTATTAATGGTGCTTTGCAACTGAGGGTATAGACGTTCAAACTCTGCATGGCACAAGAGATGCTGATGAATGCTCAGCGTTTCATATATGTTATGTTAATCTTAGGCATATTGCATAAATAGATTGTGCGTATGTGTGTACGTGTGAGACATAAACCACTTTGTATATTCAAACATTATTGTATATAAGCAAACCTCTGTACAGGTGGGTTACTGATGGTTACTTCTTAGGAGTCGAAGTAATTGCTCTATTTTTATTCAGGCTTAAACAATAAACACTGGCATTTACAAGACGCGCGGTTGCATTGCTACTGTTGGCATTCGAACTAGGAATGGCATTCAGGCCCAGCACCACCGCAACAACTTGAAAAAAATAATCTGAAGGACTTATAAATATGAAGAAACTGTCATTGCTCCTTGGGAACAAACTTGACAGTGTGCACGTGAATGCTTCAATTTGTCACATTCATTAGGGAAGAAAGGGCTGATCTGAGTGTTTGAATTGACTGTGGTGTTTTGAATTGTTCTGATTTGTAATAGGCAAATTTCATTTGCAAACGTAAAGTGCTTTCTGTAAATGTGAGGATAAACCACCTTTGTACAAAATTCTATTGCACCTTAAATTGCAGGAGAGCGTTTATCTAGCTATCTCTCTGACCTTGCGCTGGATTGGAGGGCTGAGCTAATTTTTCTTCTAAAATTGTGCATAATATTGAAATATTTGCTCAGTTATTTTGACCTTAGATAAAAATGGATCTTAAATATGGGAATATGTTTTTACCCCTTTAGAAGGCATACGCAAATGATCGTATGAAGCTTGTAATTTCTGGACTCTCACATTCAGAGACAGCATTTCTTGAGCCCTTTATCCCTTATGTGAGTGGAAGGGTGTCCAGAAGAGCTGTATCTGCAAGCCAAAACCTCCTTTTCTCCCTTCCATCCTGCCTTCAGCATACTCAGTATCTGCAAATAGAAGCCACTGTGCTTCTCCACAATTTAACATGTTTAGTAGGTATTTTTTCGGCTACTGAAGAATAAAATGTGTTGCAAACCTGCAGATGACAGGGTTCTACAGGGCTTAGTGGTACTTCCAGTCCTTTCAGAAACAGACAATTTGTTTAAATTTGCAAAAAGCATGTAACTTTGAAGACATAACTGTGAAATACTCCTTGTACCAGACTTTCTGGGTAAGCCACTGCTTAGGACTTTGTATCTGTGGGTGTTGAGCAGAAGGTGAGTGCAAACACTCTGAGCAGCAGGCAGTAGCTTGTGGGATCAAGGTCTAACAGCACAGGCATCTCAAAACCTATCAACAAAACATGATGAGACAGATGACTATCTGATAACAGAACAACACGGAGAGAGCTACTGCTTTTTATCATGTTCTTCCTCGACTGTTAAAAGTGCTCACTTGTCTCCAGAGCCCAGACAAATTTAAGAGGGAAGACAGTTTCTATCTGACACATGATAAAGAAGCAATGAAGAAAGTGGTGTTGTGGACTAGCAACCACCCAAATCTCTTCAGAGAGATCCCTGGTTGACATGTGTGGTGGGCACTTGGCAGTTGCAGAAGCAGCTCAGCAATCACTGGATACAAGTGCTGTACAAACATGCTCGGCACAGCTCTTGCGTTTGATGCGACTTGCTGTGCATGAAACACAGGGAGGGCTGAATAAATAAACAAAAGGATTGCAAACTATTTGCCCATTGAAAGGCAATTAAAAATTGAAAAAAAAAAAAAAGAAAATTTAAAAAGCCCAACAAAACAAACCACTTCTAACGCAGAAGAAACGAATCTTCCTCCTTTAGATTTCTACATGCTGGTGTTCAAGGAGTCACATGCTGGAATTAGTGGAGAAGTGGAATAAAATTGTATAGTTTAGGTATGGTATCTAGTTCTTCAGTCAGTCTTTTCACATTCAAGATCTCTTCTCTTTGTTTTCTCTTCCCTCTGCCATGAATCTAACCCCAAATAAGACCAAAAGAAGATCACTCGCCTCCAAGTAGAATTGAGTGCACTTGGCTTTCAACTTTATAAATCAAATCCTTCAATATATTGGTCACAAAAATGCTGTACTATGGATATGAGTCATCAGTAAGAAAAAAGCTTATTTTCTTGAGATGGTCTTTAAGCCAAAACCAAAGAGCAGGACACCACGAAATGTCTCTGAATCTAAGATCCATTCGCCAAAGTAAACCAGCATCATCAACTAGTAGTAGTTTGGGGAATTTCTGTCACCATCCAGCTTCAAGCATGAGCTCTGCTGGGTGGGTTTTTAACTCCTGGCATGCAACCACATCACAGACTGCCAGTCAGCTGGGCACACAAGGAACAAGAAGCTGCATGCTTTGAAAAGGAAGCTTTTAATGCTGTGGAAACTTCAACCAGCCTTGCATCTCTCATGACATAAGGATGCTCCTCAAACCTGTAATGATGAGTTTAGAAGCTTGTACTGACATTGGAAAAGACTCTGCTTTCTCATCATTATCTCCTCTGACACCTTAGCAATGGCTGATGTTTCCTGGATTTAAGGGTGGATAAGAAGGTACCTAAATCTCCACCTCAAGCGATATCTGCAAGCTTCTCTAATGTGCTGGGGTGAAAAAGTTTTCTAAAAGCAGCAGGGCACGAAGAGCAGCATAATTAAGAAAATCTAAACCCAAGAGCTTAGTTTGAACAATAATAGAAATGATCTTTCATAGGAGGTCAGAAATAGGGTTTATGCTGAAGTCACTCTTGAAGGAATCTCCTTTATGCTCTGTTCAGAATCAACCATCTTTATTGTTATAAATCGGGCTCATTCTCTTGAAGGCTAAATATGAGAGTAAGAGCACAAAAGCTTTATGTTGGAGAGGGCACTATAAGGAAGGTCACTTTATAGAAAGCATGAAGTGTAATTTGGAGAAGAATGCTAATACCAGCTATATCAGATTGTGAGGAAGCTGAAAACAGCATATGTTCTAATATTGTCTTTTATTGATTTTGCTGCCAACATCCCACTTCAACAATGTTACAGCCGCACTTCAGGATTCTTAATGGAGGGGGATGGAGAAAATCAATATACAGAGCTTGCTTCTGCTCTCATTGAATTCAATGCAAGTTTCATTATTAACTGCAATGAGCACAGGACAGAGTTCAGACTGTTTTGTCGCTTTGTGTTTGTTTTTCCTTTCCCTTTTTATTTAACCTCCTAAGGGCGATGTGTAGTGTTATTCTATGTTTTAGAAAAGTCCCATTTAAATAGGGCAATTCCCTATCAAACTGCAAGTCTACACATTCAGAAATGATGCCCTGCTTTCTGAAACCTAATGAAAAATTATAGCCTGTATCCTGAACTGGGAAAGTTATAATAAAAGATACCGGATTTGAAATAAATTCTAATAACAAAATCATTCCTTTCTTAAAAATATTTTCATTCAGATATAAAGCAAATAAAACCAGTTTAGCTTTCACTGACTTGTAAAATATTACTTTCAATGTGCATTGTTTGCTCTATTACAAATAGAGGCAATGCACGCAAACTTCTTTTCACTATTATTTTAATGCTATTTACACAAAATGAAATATGCTAAAATTATCTCCAAAAATTATAAGCATCATCTTCATTCCAACAACATGCTGTTAATTTTGTTCTAGCATGAACGCAAAACATATTTTAACATGCTGTCAAAATGAGATACTAAGAATGTCAATAAAATGACACTAAAATAAATGTAAATTTAGATTGCTGTCACAAGTGGCTGCTTGGTTTTGTGAAGATGTTAGGTTGCTATAGCATTTTCCATAGCAACTTTGCATCTTATTACATAAATAATCCCTCAGTGTCCTTAAAGCTTACTAAAAACAGGATTAAATCTATTCTCATATGTAATGATCCTGCATAAAACCTTATCAGTATGAAATACCCAGAAAACATGATAAAATGTAATCTAGATAATAGTATTTCTGGCAGTTGAAAAGCATCAAAGCGCAACAGACTTGTTTTGTAGTAAACGGGACATCCTCCTAAACCCCATATTAGGAAAATGCCTTTGAAGTGTCTGTTGCCTCTAAAAATTGAAAGTTAGGTTAACCCCTTCACTGATGTGTCCACAGGACCAGCACAGGCCTTCATCCCAAAGCCGATGTGTTGTGCATGATCCAGAGGAACTGGCCCAATACCTGGGACAGGACAAGGCTGTCTTTATTCCCCAGGGACGACAGGCTTGGCAGCTACCTTCAGCCCTGATTCATAAAAGGCATTGCTGCTAAATTCGGCTGCACAACAAGCATTATTAGAGCCAAATGGACTTAAAACCAGGGGTATAAAATTAGGCCCCTGCCTACATGCTTCCTGAATTTCAGCCTATTTTTGCAAAAGCTGTGGGAAAAATGGAATGCGTTTTACAGCACAAAATTGGAGTCTGCCTGATGATAACAGCTCTGAACTGGCATGCTGTGAAAGACACTAGAGCAGACTTTTCTCAGCGTAGAGGGAGTAACCATCTTGTGCTGCTTTCTAGTGATCATCCCTGATGGTCCCAGGGAGGGAAAGCTGATGGTCTGCTGTGTCCAGAGCATTTCCATTCAAAGGGAAGTTACTCCACTTGGAGAGCTCAAAAGGGTTGTTCAGCTGTCTTCTCCGGCCAGAGAGGGAACCGTGTCAGTACAGTGACAATTCATAGCTTCAGATTTCAAAAAAGTTCTTTTCTTTGAGGCTGCTTATAAAACCTGGTTAGTAGCTTCTGTTAACAGGGTTTATTTTCCTCTTCATATGCCTTTATATGTTTATTACCGCAGAGCTGATTATGACACCAGATGCTGATGACTTTGAAATGGTATTGATTTATTTGAGGAAAAAAGGAATGCTAGCCCATTCATTTCTAAAGTAAATACATTTTTTTTTATTTTACATTACCTTTATCAACAAGTGTTTAAAAGGGGAAATTATGGGCTTTTTAAATATCAGTATCATTTTCACAAAATCTGATGCTGTAAAGCTAGAGGATGGAGAGGTCATGACAGAAAAATAAATCACACTTTTTTTTTAAACAAAATCCCCCATAAACCCCCAAAGATTAGACTTGCAAGAAAGGAAGGGAGAAACATCTGATCCCTGGGATCAGGAGGAAGAGGAAGATCTGACCCGAGATCTGCCGTGACACTGGGCCAGTTGGAAGAAAAGGAAAAGCAAAGCTCGGTTCCACACAGCTGGAGCTCAGCAATTTCTATTCAAAGTTGTAACAAGCTATATAAAGCTTTCCTACCAGTTTAATCCAGCTATAAAACACAGTTTCCATTCCACGTGTGCATCTCTGCATTCACACAAGCCTTAGAGAAAGCAAAAAGAGGATTGAATTGCAGAGAAAAGATGAATAAGCACCACACAGATCACTTTGGTGTTGTTTCAGGCTTTCCTTGAAGACTTGCCAGGCTTGCAACTTTCAAGATAGACTTATGAACAACATCACAAAGCCTGTTTTATGCTGTGTGCACCAGGGTGCGATACCGACTTTCCCAAGGACTTGCACTCTTCTGTGAGATGGACTGCCCGCTATTCAGCCTGTCTCCTATGGCAAGTGACTTAGCTGATGCTGCAAACAGGACAGATCAGTTCAGGAGAGCATTAAAGATCCAGGCTACTGTTCAAGATGGAAAGAGCTTCAGTGTTTAAATTTGGCACCTACTTTAGGTACGTTTGAAAATCATGCCACAGAGGATGTCTGTCCTGACTTGGAAGGCAGCACCAATCTTACGTGTTCAAACTGGGCTTACACTACATAAGTTGCAATTTATTATTTGCGTGCAGTGCCCAAGATGTTATTAAGTTACTTCATCACAGGCAATGCAAAGCTGGTGAAATGCTCCAGGGGCCAAATGAGTGGGCTACTGCAAGTCTGCTGAACTGGAGAGGGACCCATACCGAGGTGATTACCATCCACGCACACAGAACAGGCCGTGGATGAATGAGAGGAAGCATCGTTGCCTCCGTTTGATAGTAAGGAACTGAGATAACACAAATTCACTGATTAGTCCAGGTGGAGGGTATGTAACAGAGCTGGGATTTGGCCCAGAGCTCTGGGATCCCAGCTAAAAGCCTTAAACATGCACCCATCCTTCCCGTGTCCCTCTGCAAGCACTGTGCATCTTTCTTTTCCACGGTGCCAGCTGCAGTCTCTCACTGAAGTTGGAGTTGCTAGAATTAATGGTATGTCTCTGAGAACTGCAAAAGGAAGAGATTAACCCACCTCCCCTTAAAATAAAATTACAGGTGCCTTCTAGGCATAAACCAAACTTCAGCTCTTTTCTACAACATGCAGCTTCACTTCACTAATTCTTAAAATTACTTTGGAGGCTTTTACATGTGGATCCTTACTCCTGGTGCCAGCAGGTGGGAGATGAAGCATCCATAAATCCTGATCGTTCTGAAGATTTTCGTATATCCTCTAGACTCCAGCGCTGAATCTTTTTTTTTTTCCCCTGAGCTAATGCTTCAGTAGCTGCACCTTGACTTTCAAATGTATTAACTGAGTTGCCAATCATCATTATGATTTTTTTCTTAGCAATCTCCCAGCTTTACTTCAGCAATCCTCTTGTCCCCTTCAAACTCCAAAATCCCCATTGCAGAAAATTCACTGTTTAAAGGCTGAATTTTGGGAAAAAAAAATTATTCTAAAGGAACAGCTGATCCTACAGTTGAGATTCACTCAGTCTCAGGTCAGCCTTTTGCCAGCTTTCCCCGTAATGCAAATAACCTTTAGACTGTGAAACCAGGAGGATTTCCTATAAACTAGGCATGTATGCTAGTTTAACCAACTTATTGGTTTCCCTGAGGGGGGACGCTCAGGGGGACCTGGCAGCGGTTTGAGATGCTCTCCAAAAGAACAAGCAGGTAGTGATACCTTCCTTTTCTTTGAAGATTCAGCTGGCACGCGATAGAGTAGGGTACTAACTAAGCCTGGGGAGAATGACCTGTAAAACACCTGGAGGAGCAGAAGGTCTTTGCACAGGAGGCAGTGCCCAGCACTGCAACATGGACTACAGGGTGAAAGACAGGTCCAGGAGATGAACGGTCCCCATTCTCATTGCAGCTCTGCCACTGAGTCACTGATATCAGTAAACTGAGTACAAAAACAACTCAGAGGAGAGCAATTGGCAGATGAAAGAAGAGGATCTGAGTCAAGAACGGAGTGACACACTTTGCAACAAGTCCCCCTGGAGCTGTTCTGCATTGTCACAAGCAGCAAGCCTAAATCTTCCCAAACAAACAGCTATTAGTAGATCTCTAATACACACCACGACTTGATCTCTTGCATGACTTAGTATCTAGTACAACTTGATGAAAATTTGCAAACCATTCTTACTAACAGCTTTTACATCATCTACCCTAAATCTCCAGAACTTATTGCATACAAGGGCCTCAGCAAAACGTAACGTTCCTCTGAAACCTGACAGCCAGGAAGTCTGGATAAGCATTCAGACACTGAAGTCCTTTTGCACAGTCTCAGGGCTTAAATATGTTGCACAGTTTTCAAATGTTGGGGCTAGAATCAACCCTCTTTTTTTCAGAGTGATGAATAGTTTTCTCTTCAGATATCCTAGAGGAGAGTTTTTGTTCTAACCAGTATATCTGTGAGGAAACGTGACACACTCAGCACCATACTACCTAGATGCTCACAGAAGTGGAGTTATTTCTGAATGAAAAAGGCTTGAGTGAACAGAAGAAATTACATTGGGAGACTGCTGAAACTACACTTTACCACGACAGAATGAGGTCTTACGACCCATTTTAAATTGTTGAATTAATTGAGCCTTCTTGTACTAAGGGTGATTTAACTAGGTGGAACCTGGGGGACTCTCTGTCACTTGTAGCTTTGGGGAATGGAACTTCCCAGGATTGTTGTTCCCACTGTCGAGTAGGGCAGGCTGAAAAACAATATTCTCAAGAAAATTATTGGCATGGCACGACAGATGGTCCAGAACTCTGGAACTATCCAAACCAATTCATCACATCTTGTTGCTTCAGCCGCTTTCAGATTTAGACTTCTAAGCCTTTATGCGTGCATGCTATCCTTGAATTGAAGAAGCATAATATCTTCTTTGTGTTGTTTAAGCCTTGCCCTTCCCATGGTTAAACATTTAGACAAACATTTTAAGAAAAGGGGTTAAAAATAAAGAAAGTGCCAATGTTTTCTTACTGTGCAGAATTGTTTCTTTGTGATAAAAGACTCTTTAAAAGACATTCTTTGTAGAACAGAGGTTACTGTGAATACAAATAGACACTCCAGTGAGATAAAGAGGTGGTTCTGGAATGACATACTCAAAAAGAAAGAAAAAAGAAAAAGAAAATGCGGCTAACACAAATAGTAATTTTAAAAAATGCTAAAAGAAGGAAGAATCACTTCTCTGTACATAAAAATGAAAAAATAAATCTCCTTCTCTCACTTTCTTTTCATTTACCAAGTTCCCTCTATTGTCAATGACAGAAGAATCATAGAATCATAGAATGATTAGAGTTGGACGGGACCTTAAAGATCATCTGGTTCCAACCCCCCTTCCATGGGCAGGGACACCTTCTGCTAGACCAGGTTGCTTACGGCCCCATCCAACCTGGCCTTGCACGCTTCCAGAGTTGGGGCATCCACAACTTGCTGGGCAACCTGTTCCAGTGTCTCACCACTCTCACAGTAAAGAATTTCTTCTTAATATCTAATCTAAATCTAAATCTACATATTTCTTCCTGATATCTAATCTAAATCTACCCTCTTTCAGTTTAAAACCGTTACCCCTCGTCCTATTGCTACACTCCCTGACAAAAAGTCCCTCCCCATCTTTCCTTGAGGCCCCCTTTAAGTACTGGAAGGCTGCAATAAGGTGTCCCTGGAGCCTTCTCTTCTCCAGGCTGAACAATCCCAACTCTCTCAGCCTGTCCTCATAGGAAGAGGTGCTCCAGCCCTCTGATCATCTTCGTGGCCTTCCTCTGGACTTGCTCCAACAGGTCCATGTCCTTCTTATGTTGAATTAAATCCACTTGCTTTAGATGAGAGTGTAATGTTGCAAGAAGAAAGCTATAAAATTAATTTTAGAACTGGATGACTTTATGTATGCAGTAGGCTCAATTAAGTCCACTAAGATCAAGAGGATGATGGTACAACGGACAATAATGGACAAGTACTTGAGTGGATTCATATCACTAAATTTCGATTTAGTACTGGTTTGCTACTGTTATCAGTACTGTCAGGACTCAAGTCCCCACATTATAACAACACAAATAAACTGAAGTTGTTTGGGATGGAATGCTGTAGAAATCTCAGATATCAAAAAATTTGATGGAAATGTCCCTTTTCATGGAAGAAAGCCAAACACGCTTTCCTGTTACAAAAAGAATGACTGGCACAGCTCTGCCCTAAGCACACGTATGCAAACCTAGCTGAACTGATAAATATGACAGTTCAAAATATCATTACTCCTTTTCTGGAGTGCAGACTGTGGGTATTTCTGGCTCTACCTGCCTGTTGTTAATTCTAATGACTTCCCTCCATAAAAGTGGACAAAGTTGAGGTAAAATGATTAGACATTCATAAAAATCTCTGATTGCTAGCGGTGCTTTGTCTGCAGAGACCCACTGTCTCAGCTCCAAACATTTGCTAATGGTATCTAGAAAACTCAAACCCACACAATTAGCCAAGCAAAAATTAAGGTTGCCCTTTACGGCTTTTATTCTTTCATTTTTTTTTCCTAGAAAAAACCATTAAATGTCCCCTCAAGAGAGATGCTGTGGTAAATATTTCTTTGCTAGAATGACACTCCTTCCTTCAGTCTTTACTTCTGGAGTCATTCGACCTCACACAGCATCTTGTCACAGGAGGAGCCAAAGAGCTCTTCTCCATGTAAGCTTGAATCCACACTTTTGTGCAGGCATACAAGGACTTGAAACCATTGAATGGATGAAATTCTTAATATAGCGCCTGTATGAAAGGCCTAGATCAAAGTTATCCTTATCATCAGACTCTCAGTTTCTTTCCATATTACTCCCTCCTCCTTTACCTTCCTTAAAGCTCACTGCTGGCTGGCAGTTCCCCGTCATGCTTTGGTTTCAGCTTCTGTAAATTTTCTTTCTGGAGTGTCTAAACAGGCGAACCCTTGTTAGCTACTCACAAATTTATTAGCCAATGTCAAGAAATCAAGCAAACCATCCATCCAGATCGTGTTACCAGTCAGTAATTCAGGCAGCTTCTGAGCCACCTCTTGGAGTGGGTATTTGTAGAAGGCTGAAAAAGTTGCTTTTCTTTCCACATATTACAATTGTTCTTTCTTTCATGATAGTCATCTAATAAGAGTCAAATTAATGCAGTGTGCAGTATTATATTGTGAAATACATACCTTTAAAAGTTAATTCTACAAAACACACAGTTAAAATGCTATAGTGTATTTGTTAGAGAGCTTGTACATTATTTACGTATTTGTTGAAAAGAAAGCTAACTCTTAGAAGACGAAAGCATAACTCCTCCTGGTCTCATAATACGACATTGTTGCAACCATGGAATGAAATACTGCTATGCAAGGCTGCAGAGCGCGCTAAAGAAACGCAATGCTTCCAGCCAAGGGCAGAACTGGAGAGTTTTCATTGTTATAGATCACAGCAGGTGACAGACATCTCCTAGAGACAGCTTGCATCATTCAAATAACTAGTTTATGAGGCTCGAAAATAAGATACTGTTTCATATTATCAGCTATTAATATGTCACTTTGCATATGTAACTTTTTGATTGCTTTTAAAAAAACAACGGCTGTGTTCATTTAACATTATAGAGAGATTTGGCTTTACCTGAATCATCTACTCTCAGCTTTTTACTGGGATTGTCACCACTGTCATCATCGGACATTTCCATCTCCTCTTCCCGGCGGATTCCCATGAGCTGTTCGCTGTGAGCATTTCGGAGCTCCTAAAACCCAAAATGACCTTTCATCAGTATTAACTTCCATAAAGTCATTATGTATTATTTAGTATCTGTTTTTAATACTGCTCTGATTTTAATTATACATCATTTATCATTGTAATCATATTTATTTGTATATGAATATTTATAAGAACAGTAGCACAGGGAATTGTTCCTGTGAAAGAATGGAGTTTATAAAAGGTAACACTTGGAAAAACAGAGAGAAAGCGAGTCTCCACGTTGAGTGATCTTTAGTTCTACTAAAAATAGCAGAATGCTTTAACAGCAGGAACAATGCTTAAAATTGTGTATAAAGCAGACCGATAAAGAGATTGTCAGCCTGCCTAAGGTATAGATAATTCTTGCTTCTCTCCGCCACTTGGGGTAGGATTCATCCGGCCAAGTGTAGGTGTCTCCATTAAACAAAGTCATATTAACTACACCCTAANAGATTGTCAGCCTGCCTAAGGTATAGATAATTTTTGCTTCTCTCCGCCACTTGGGGTAGGATTCATCCGGCCAACTGTAGGTGTCTCCATTAAACAAAGTCATATTAACTACACCCTAAAAGTGCCTAGTTCTCTCTGCTGATGGTAAAGGGACCCGAGCGTAGCCAGTGCTGATGGAGCGCTTTGTGTTTTAGGTGCCAAATGCTGGGCAAATTAATCTCACCCTCTGTCCCTATGCCCAGATCGCCTGGGATTTAAAGCACCCAGCCCAACAATGCTGCCCTGAAAATCTCTGCATCTTGATCCAAAATGAGTGCCAGCGTGGACAGCCCGGTCTCTGGGCGACCGCCGCAAGGGCGGGCAGGCAGGGAGCCCCTGGCCATGTCGCTCGGTAAACGATGAGCAGGCCGGCGGGCTCTGTGGGAGTCTAGACGGTCTTTGTTCTGGGTAGAAAAGCCGGCGCGGGTGTAGCGGCTGGCTTTTTAATGGCAGCGCTGAGAAGATTGAGAGGACTCTATTTTGTCCTAATAATCCTGTCAGGTGTAACACGGGGATGCTGCACCGTGATTAGTGTAGGCCTTTTCAGTCCGCAGACAGCTAATTTTTCTGCCAACAAAGAGCCTAATTCCCACAGAGGTGGTTTGAAACCTTTGAAACAAGGAAGAGTCGCGTGGAAGGAGGAGACAGCATTGAGGAGTCCGAGCACTGCTCCGTGCAATTAACAATAAGCTCTCAGAGAGGGACTGGGTGAAAAAAAGGGAAGGCGTTTCCCTTGAGCTGTACCCTTGGTTCATCGGCAGATCTCAAATATTCTAATAAATATATATATGTCCATTAATCCCAGCAAAGGCAAGGAGGCTAATTAGTGGGCGTTTTACATGAGAGTAATTTCAAATAAAAAAAAAAGTGATTAAAAAAGTAAATTGTCAACCAGTGTCTCATGCAATTAGAGGCACCTCTGGAAGAAATTAGCAATCCATTTCTTAATTCCTTATTGGAAAAGGCCACCTGCACTTTTTCCTGAGGAAGTATACTGCATACACGAGCAGACATCCGCCTAAATTTACTCCCTTTTTAGGGAATAAATGTCCTTGATGCATCAAAGTCTACATTATCAGCAAAGCCAATCATCTTCCACAGAGAATGTCTATGTGTATGAAAGTTTATTTTGGGTTTGGGTTTCTAGCAAAGCTTCCTTAAATTCAGAAATAAAGGGAAAGTGATAAGGTAGCTAAATAAATTAGCACATAATGTCATGGTTAAAAAATATGATTTAAATCAAAGATGCCATTTGGTACATTTCCATCATATTTCACATCTGAAAAACTGGCATTTCTAAAATATATTGGTTCAGTGAGAGCCTTTGCATGTTTTTGAATTGTTCTTGTTGTCCTCTTCTTAGAAAAACAAAAGGCGAGTATTTGAAAAAGCAAGCAGTGAATTAACATTTCTGGAAAGCCCAACTCTTACACATTTCAGTTTATTAAAGATTTAGAAGCCAGCATATGAATAACATACTACATCCCTTTACAAAAAGTTAGCTTAAGAAGGGATGGTCTTAATATAATTGAAATGAGCTACTAGCAAATTATATTTTCATACTTCTCTAAAAGATAAGACAAACATCAATCCCCAACTTCCCAACTTTCAATTGAACAAAGGCTTTATTCACTACTTATATGAAATATTTGTGAACAAAATGCAAAATACAGTTCGTACCAATAAATTATGCCAACATTTTATTTTAAGTGTCCCATTATTGTGAAGTCATTTGGTATTCACCATAATAGCACTGATAATAAAGAATTCATTTGGTATTCATGTGGATGTTACATTTAGTGCCATTGGTATTCAACTGTAATTTAGCGTTAGTTAATGGGCACTTAAAATGTTATCCAAATGATTTATATCACAGCACTTTAGTGTTTCTCAAACTAAGTGTACAACACTTATTTTACAAGTGTACTACAAAATAATTAAATAAGTGCACCTTACCTTCTAAAGTTTTTATTCTGAGACAGAGAAAAATCATTTAGAGGACTGTGATACTAACAATCAACATACTGTACTACATAAAGGAAAACCAAGGGTATGTAAGTTGCTCATATTAAAAAAAAAAAAAGGAAGAAGAAAGAAAGAAAACAAAGACAGCGGTACTTACTTTTTAAAATACAGGCTCATAGCGTATATACTGAATTAAAAACGAAAGCTGGATGGCCAAAACACAGGATGAGGTCTATTGCTTCCTTTGCTGCCACTCGCAGCAAGGGGAGTTAGAATCCCGTTTCCTCTGCTCATGCTTATGACAGTCACACATGCATGGTCCCACATTGCTAACTCTGTGTGGTAGTATGATTACATTTATACTGGTTTCTGTGCAAGCATAATACTTAGAATCAATACAAGTGATGTATCTACTTTTTTAAAGGTAAACATAAAACAAATGGGAAGGAATATGTCATAATTCTGGACTTAATATACTTAAGTCATTACTTAGGAAAGAAATTCTCTATTTTCTTTTCAGGCAAAGTCATCTTATAATGACCATATGATGGCACAACGAGAAAAAAAACCCTGTGCTACAGAATACTTCTTTTAAAAACAGATCACGATTACTCTTAAAAAGATATTTTTCAGAAATAATTCTTAATTTTGTCCTTAGTTGAAAATATTGTTCCTAATTTCACTACTTCAGTTCATTATTTTAGGTAGTAAACATAATCCTCCAATGATTTCCCAAATTTTGCATGAAAAATAAAAACACATTGCTCTCTGTCTTAGTGTTATTTAATGACTATTATCATAATGAGAGCAATGGGAGCAATTCATACTGTAGATGAGACTGTATAATGGCCAGTTGATTAACAGCTAAAACGATAGCCGTAAATATTGCTGAATACACTATGTCCAGCTACAATCACACTCGTTCTGTGTCAATCCAGCTGTGAGATGATGGATAGAAAGTAATAATAAAATCACCAACCTCAGAATGCTTTCGCCAAATGTCTATGTTCTTTCGCTGGGCTTTCGAGAAATGGTCCCAAGCTTTTTGTCTGGTAGAAGCGTTGAAAACGGCGACAATCTGCTCAACTTTGGTGAACAAGGAAGTCAAACAAGACAAGCAATTTATGTTGTGATCACTATAGAGAAGCAAAGCAAAGACACTAGGAGTCTATGGATGATGTCATTACTGAAACAACATCATCAATATCCATCCAATGATGTGTCTTTTGTACTTACATTTTATCATTGTTGGAGATGTCTCCCTTCAAGTCTGTCTCCATAACTTTAGTCTACACAACTTATAACTATGTACCAAAAAACCACGCATGCAGCTGCTTCCCCATGATGTCTGCTATAGCCCTCTGCGCAGCCACGTGCCTTTGCATGTGTGGCTATAGGTGTGTGACTACAGAAATGACACTCAAGGCATAAACCTGACGCATGTTCCCCTGCGGCAGCTGCCTACAGATGAGCAGGCTGTGCAAATGAAAGCGTGAAAGACGAGCAGGCTCTGCTTTGAAGGGTGACCGTCTGATAGTGGGAATTTTGTCAGCAGACGGGAGGGGCTGAACCATACATTAATGCTGCATTCTGTAGCTGCTGCTTCTCTTTTATTTAATATAAAAGGGCTCACCTGTGGTAGATCACTCTGTCCATGTCCACGGCCTATGTATGTTTACGTACATGAACAGTCGCATTTTTGCTCATATAGGATGAAGAAGAGATGTGAAATGGGCTTCCCTCGTTCAACTCTAATGAATTTGTTCTGAAGCTAGACATCAATATTTAGGTCAATTATCGAGGACAATTAAGATCCTTAAGTTTTTAGCTACTTGTTCATCCTAAATCAGAAACTCTTCTCCCAACACTCTTTTCTTTCTCTTCGCATCAGTTATAAGCAACATTGTCCTTCCACAACAGTGATGTCCCTAGAAACGATTTGACCAAGATGTGAATTGCTTTAATCCCAGTCAACTGAAAGACCACCAAGAAATCCAGATTTTCTACAAATGACCTGGGCTGTGCTCCAGAGAGAGCAGCTGTGCTGACTTACGAATTCAAACTGAAGAACACTTCAACTCTTTACAAGGTTCTTGGCTATTTATCTCTTTAGATTCCTGGGCTGAAATGATGTCCACTGTTCTGTAAAACTGCAGCTTGCAGCACCTCCCTCCCACCCCTTTCATTGAGAAATGGTGGCAGGAGTGCTGTAATGCCCTCTGATCTGGTGTCTCATCGAGTTGATCGATTGCTGCTCTCCTCCTCCACTCAAGCAACAGATGTGGAGGATCTTATTATACATAACAAACTATCTTTCCTAAAATGGTGAGCCCACCCACTAAGTCAGTTATGTATCTTTCACCTCTGGATCTGAAAGTTAACACCACTCACTTGAATAGGAGCACTTTTCTTCTAGTCTTTTTCTTTTCTTTTTACCACTGTTGGAGGCTGCTTTCAGATTCAGGAAGACTACAACATTTTGAATCACATATGGAAGTTTTTCTTTGCAATCATCAGGGCTGGTTAATTAACTTCTAAAGCCACAGAAAATAAATGTAGTCTTTTAAAATTAATACTTATATATAGTTTAATCCAGAAGGTACCTCAAAACTACTGGGATGATCCAATCCATTTGTGATCCATTCCAGTTTTAATAGCACATGTGATATTTTCAGCCTGTTAGAACTTGCTTGGAGTGAAGGGTAGATGTGTCAAGGAAGTTATGCTGTGTATATTTATTCAATTAATTTGAAAAGAATGAAAATGCTAAAGCACTCTATTATTATGTGTATAGAAACTGAGGCTAGAATTTAATTACTAACGTTGTGTTGGTGACCCAGGTGCTCAGAAAATCTTGCTTAATTAACAATCTGTTTTTAGTTTGCAAGTGGAAATTCAAGTAGAAAAGATTCACAAAGATATGAGGAAGAGCTGGTTTGCCATTTTCCACTAATAGGTATTAATAAGATCATCTGAATTTTGAAAAACATTTGAACTTTAAAGTGTTTAATTTCCATTCTGTGAACAGGTGCTAGGATTTATCAAAAGTCATTATCTGATCATTTCAGAAACCCTCCTCAATGGAAACACAAGCTAGGAAGATGTCAAAGAGTTTTTCTTGCATAACTGCAGTAGACAAAGTAAGCAAAAAAAGGATCTCTTTCACTTACCTAACTTTCAGGCATTAAAAAAAACTGAAGGAGGTAGGATACTATAAATACTAGATGCTAAAAATCAAGGCATTTAAAGAAACTTTATGCAATAGGCAGCTAGGGATAATAAAAAAGGGAAATGTAGAGGAGAATATGAAATTAGTACATATCAAGACCAACATCCCCCTGATCTGTATTCAAAGAATGCACGTACAGCAATTTCAATATACATAGCAATCTAGGCTTATGAAGTGTTACAAACATCCACAGGTAACACCCAACATAAAAGGTCTCCAAGCATTACGTTAGAGCTGGAGACAGAAAGAGCAGCCAAGGCCACGGTTTGGCAGTACAGGAAAGTGGCTTGACATCTCTTTGTACTTCATCCAAATCTTGTGTTCATGTGTTATGAGATGGGAATCCAATACAAACCCGTTCTGCCAGTTCATATTTGTTTGTAGGTTAATTCATGTTGTATCAATATTAATTTATTCTCCCACAGACACCCCAGAAGCCTAAAGCTGGCATAACTCCTGTGCTCTGGGTAACTGGAAGACAAGACATAATGTACCCACGCCTGACCAGGATCAAATTTGTATGGATAAGTGATCCAGCAGCACACAGTCCATACGGACGGTAGATTCATCCCTAAGGTGAAGCCAGGGGAGTTTATATTAGCTGAGAAACTCTCCAGTTAACTCAGTTTTCCTCCATGTCTGGGCAAGATTTAGCCAAAGAGAGGCCTCAGATTTTGGGCTGATATCTGCAGAATCTGAGTGAAACAGTTGTTCCCACTCTCGCTGCTGACCGTGGTTTTCAGATTATTTCCTGATCCCCAGAAAGATAGTTCCAAAATGAAATAACAGATCATGCCTATGTCTCCAAAGCACCTTGAACTCCAGGATGCACTCTACTGTCAACTGTGACTGGTAAGTAGAATTATTAAGTAATATGAAATATTCATTGTGAAACATCTGTTGGTAAGTTCTATGCTATATCAAATTTTCATTGACCATATGCAAAGCTGTTTCCTTACTAAATTAGGGTTTAAAAAAACGCGTTGTTCTGGAAGGGTCCATACCACATTATTGTTTTCCCTATCAGTATAACTTGCAGGATGTAAATAATTGCACCTTTCCTAACAACTTATTCTGCGGCTGGTAATTTATGTGGCATGTTTCAGACAAAGGATTATTATCTAATTGTTTTTCTGCTAAGTTATAAATAACTAAAAAGACCCAAACAACTAAGCCGAGAGTGATATGCAAGTGTCAGTGTTTCACAAATGCAGTGTAACTACAATACACTTTATTAGAGGTGCCAGCTCATAGTAAGCACATTAAATGAAAGTTTAAACCTCAGTTTCTGTTGCCATAAAACATGCTACCAGAATAGGGTATTGTTATCAAGTATAAATGTAAAAACAACCAGAAAAACTAGGAAAAACAACAACAAAAATCCCTTAAACGATGCCTGCAGAAGTTGCATACAAGATTGGATTAACGGGAAAACTAGAATTATCTCCAGGGCAAGAGAATATTTGACACAGGATATTTGAAAATGACACTAACAGAGAACAGAAATAAATGAGAACCAAAGTATAGTCTCATCTTTAGATTAAGGGGTAGAGATAACACTTTTACCCTCCATTACATTTATCAAGAAGGCTATTTTAAATACTTGATTGAGTGAAGGCTGAAATTTCTCCTTGGGTTCAGGAGACAAGAAGTACTCCTTTTTCCTTTGCTTATTACATTATCAGCTGCCATGCATACGTGATTATTTTTCTTTTCTTGTATGCAATAATAAAGAACATCAGCAACCAAATGTCTTATAACGCCTTACAATACAAAAAAGAAACAAAACAGAAACTGAAACACAATGTGTTAAAATAAAAACATAAGTCTTTGCTGGCAGATAAAATAATCAGATTTCACATAGAATTTCACTCCAAAATTCCACCAATTAGGGGTACAGGATGAAAACGGCTTTGCACTAAATTACTGTAAGTGCAAGAGTAGAATATATGGCAATTTAGCTCAGAAAAAATTCTGTAAGAGTGCGACAGTTGACATGCAGGGTAAAAGAAAAATTCCACCCATAAAATTACAGTGTAAAGGAAACTGTTACAGTAAATGTATAACATGCTTTTCAAATATAGATTCATAGCACAGGGAGGATACAGAGTTGGCGTGGTTTGGGTCAGAAGCCTTGTTGCTGAATTCTGACTAAGCTGGAGTCTGGCAATTGATTTGGCTCTAAGCCCAGCAAACCAAGGAATTACAGTAGTCAAGGCTAGATGTTGTAAGTGAATGAATTAGAGTCTCCAGGTCGGTTTTGGATAGGCAAAAGAATATTTTTGGCAACAGTCCTGAAAGGCATTTGGTGCCGTACTGAATAGATCTTAGCATTAAGTCTGAGGCTAAAATTGCACGTAGGCAAATGACACATGACATCAGTAAGAGAAATGGTAGACAGATTGCAGAGTAATGAAAGAAATATAGTTTTTTTTAATTAATCTCGGCCAAACCCTTAGTCTTTTGGTTATGATACTGTTTACTTTCAGAAAAGAATTTGCCTTTCACACATTTACAGCTGAAAACCTGCAGCCCCTCCCTGTTACCCAATCCACCTGCCACAGAGGGAGAAACAGATGCGATTGCCATTGACTGGTAGAGGAGGAGAACATAAAAGTTGGAAATATCACCTTGGAGAAGACTGCAGGTAATGCAAGGGATGGGTCCTAACATAAAGCATACTGCTGGTCATCAGCTGGATATGTAAGAAAATGCCATTATAGATTTCCATAATGAAGACATAGATTTTGACAGCTGTGTAAATGCCACAAGTAAATGGCAAGCTTGTTTTGTTTTGTTTTTTTTTGGGGGGATGTGTTTCTTTGTTTGTTTTTTTTTTTCCTAATAAAAAAAAAAAAACATCACAAAACCAGAAAAAAATCCATGGATATCAAATAGGTGAATTGTGGCTGCAGTCCATCAGAGAAGAGGAGGCTACTGTTTGGTCTCCTTGCTGTCTGGATGGCTGTAGGTTCCTTAAGATATAGTCATAAGACATGGCATGATAAAGGAGAAAAACACAGGACTTCTCTGTTACATCCCCAAATTCCACCTTTTTGGACAGAATCACCAAGAGAACGGTGCCTCCAGTGATTTATCTCCCAAATCGTTTTGCTGTGTGGAAAGTCAGCTCGCAAGGCTGCCATTCCTCAACTTGCCCTNTATCCCCAAATTCCACCTTTTTGGACAGACCAAGAGAACGGTGCCTCCAGTGATTTAACTCCCAAATCGTTTTGCTGTGTGGAAAGTCAGCTCGCAAGGCTGCCATTCCTCAACTTGCCCTACCGCCAACAACTACATCTGTACTAGCGATCAAAACCAGCCAGGGACCATTCTCATTCCCTGAAACCAACTAGCCCAACGTGCTGAGAGTCCCTGCAGCGGCAACCCTTCTCTCTCCCCAGAAAGTTGCTTTTGGAGAAACTACTTGGCCTGCACCAAACCCTAAACTCTACCCACATTCCGTGGAAAAATGCTACCTGGCCCAGAGCAACAAATTTCTTACAGCTGAACAGTACAGACCAGCCTGCCCTAGCTCAGCTTAATTTACTCCTACAGTCAGAGGCAGTGGGTCACCTTTTACCAGCAGCCTTGTCTTTTCTGCTGTTGTCCTGATGCAGGGGTCTCAGTGCTGCCGAGAGCCATTACAAGGCTTACCAGAAGAAGGAGGATGTTTTCCTCTTCTGTCTACCCTGTGTCACCTACCTCAATACTAGAAAGAACATGAAAAAATCTAAGTGTCCTCTCCCTAAATGACACTGTATTATTTCTACATTCTAGGCCTCTTTGACTGGGCCTACAGTGTTTGAGACCAAGAGGAGGTTTGTCTGGGTTGATGGTTGATTCCTCATCCTCTTCCATCTGACTCAGACTGGTCCTAGTCAATGTGCTTGCGTGGGTTATTAAGAGGCTGAGTGACTGTCAGTGGTCTACACCTGAGTGACGCAGGAAGAAATATTTTTTCCCAATACAACAAGCAGATTCTTCCACATAGATGAAGAACAAAAAAAAAATACTTACACCACAGCACAAATTATAATCCCTGGACTCGTAAAAACATTGAACCTCAGTGCCAGCAGCTGTTGTCTTCCTTTCTTTGTTCAGCTAAGACACCCAGTAAGGAAGAGTGAAAGATGGAGCATTATGGGGACACTGAAAATGCCCCATTTTCAGGATTTATACTGAAACCTGCACAGTAACTTGCCTGGGGTACGTATAGCAACAATTCATAGTTCTAGAAATGGAAGAACACTCCTTTTTATAATTTGAAATAAAAAAAAATACACTCTGATTACAGAGAGCCCAGTTTGTCCTGCAAGGTATTGCTAGAAAATCTGTCTACAAAATAACCTTTGAAAATCTTTTAGGTTGTGAAACGTGGTTTAATTTACAACAAAGAAACTGACAGCTTGATGTAACAGCAAGTGCTGGCGCTGTGCCATGTGATAAATCACTTGAACTCAACAAGACCACTTCAACTCCATGTCATTTCTCAACAAACAGGAACCTGACATCAGGCCAGCACAACACACTAGGGCAGGTACAAATGTGCAGTACCTGCTCTTTTAATGCCACCATCTCATATTACAGAACAGACTTTATGGACCCTGTGTTGACATTCCGAAACAAACCTAAAAAAAACCCCACCATGCAACCCCCCCACCCCACTAACTCAAAGAAAGATTAAGCGAATGCCACTTTCTTCATCAGCTTGAGAAGATTATAAGCCATTCCCAACGTGCTGCATTTAATTAGCTGTTCTCATTGTTACTTATGGTTAGGTGGACCCTTTTTTCAGTTCTCAGATTTAAAAATAGCAAAAGTAGGAACAACTATTTTTGTAAGCCTGTCCAAAAAATGAACGCCAAGGGAACTCTGAGATGAAGGAACATCATAAATGTGACTGAACTCTGGTTCAGGTCCCATTAAGTGAAGGGACTCTTTCTCAGTAATAATTGTCCCGGGANGGTAATAATTGTCCAGGGATCTTGCAGATTAGAATGTTCCTAGGAGATCAAGAGGGATATATTTGTTTTGGGCATAATATGGTTTCTTTTGCTGAAGAAAAAGAATAGAGAGGTAGATGAAAAGGTTTCAACAGACATAGCCTTTTCTGGCAATCAAAAAATAAAATCGTCTCACACATCTTATGTGGGAACTTCTCCATTTGTTGCCATACCTTATGTTCCCCTGCCTGCTGTGACTTGTGCCCATCTCTGTTTACTGCCTCCAGCCTCATCTTACTTGTGTATTTTTGTTCCCTCTTTCTGTGTGTGTCCATCTTTCCCTCCCACATAGTCTATCCCTTTCCAAAACTCTTTTCCTGCCCCCATAACATCTCTGTGATCATCACAAACTACACCATTTGGGACAAATCCAGTGATTTGACATGAAGCAAGACTAGTGCCTGCTGAAGGGAGTAAGTATTTCAACCAGTCATAGTTGCATAGGGTTATTCATATTCATATTCATACACCTTTTTGGTGAAACCTCCATCTTTCCTCCCTTGCTCCAATGCCTTACTCTCATCCCTTATTGTTCATTTCCATACAACATTTACAGTTCAGCTCTGTGAAACATCAGGCCCTTACCTCCATCCCTATTCAGCAAGGCAGCTCAAAACCAAGCACAGTTTTCCATGTGATTCAAGGACGTGCTTCTTTGCTTTGAACCTTGCTCCATCATCTGGGAGATCCTGCAGGATCCAGGCAAGTGGCATGAGTTGTCAAAATGGGGCCTTAGACTAAAACGACTTGTGAGGCAGTGCTTTTATTTTGCTATAAAACACCATGCATATTTAATGGCCTACATTTTTTTTTAAAAAAAAAAGGTCTTAAAAATAACAGAGGAAGAACTCCTGTTGAAATTCTGGCCACGCTTCAATCGATACCAAGATTCCTATTGACTTGAGGTGGAGTGAAGGCTACAGACAATGGAAGGAATGAAGAAATTCAAAGAAAATGAAACACAAAGGAATAAGCTATCTGAAACACTACAGGCTGCAACCACAAAGGGTTATACTGCCAGAAAGTGGGGAGGAATTATAAGAATGCAAGGTAAAATCGAAATGGAGTCTTTCATCTCTATTCTCTGCCATTGCCGCAGCATCCTGGATAGAAATGCTTTTGAGAACATGTGTACATGAGATGGAAAATGGGAGGACAAGTAAAAAAAGAATAGAGATACCCAGCTGAGCTTCACTGGACAAATTATCAGTACAGAAGCAAGCAAAGAGCACACTGACTAAATGAGCTAATCAAAAGGGACTGGATGGATTGTGGAGGTTATTTTGTATTTAATTTTTTTTTTTTAGAAATACATCAAGGTAGAAAGTAATAGTGGCAACTAATGACATGAATGATTAATGTTTTTATTTGTATTATAGTGGCATTCTATGACACCAACTGGGACCTGGGCTGCACTGTAAAAACACATTATATGACTCAATCTCTTTCACAAAGAGCTTAATGATGACCTAAAAATTGCACATAAAGTAAGCTCATATTTTTGAATTAGTCACTGGCAAATGAAAGAAAGACTGTAAGACCGGACAATTAAAGAGCAGGAAAATCCTTTTAAAAGTTGTTATTAATGCAGAGCAATTGAAAGAATACTTGGAAAGCATGAATGTATATAAAAAGTCTGACTGCTATGAGAATTTTAACCAGCATGCTTTCAATATCTGTAATGAAACTGGCTTCATTTTTAGTACTAACAGAATATGCTAAAAAGTGGAAGGAATATTGGGAAAAAGGACTGCAATACAGAATTTAAAGCAAATCAGATAACATGGTGATTTTAGTATTCACCATCATATCAGCATGAATTTTACCTTTTCTAAAGCAAGAGAGCAACTTTTGAAGCGAACCTGTAATGAGAAAAACAAAACTGAACCCAATCCTTTTTTGAAGAAAGCTCAAAAAGGATTTTTAACAGTTTTTCTTCCTTTCTTTTTATTTTATTAAAAAATCAGATTCTATCTGTGAAGGCACTGATAATGTTAAAACAGATTAAATCATATCCAGAGAGATCAGAGAATGAAAATGAACAAACCAGAAGAGAGGAGAATTTTATTCAGTCTGCTGAGAATGCATTTCCCTTCAGAATTATTTAACTTCAATTTATATTGGGTGAGGGTGAGGGAGGAGGGAAATTTATATCAGATACCTACCAGCTATTTGATAAAAAGTCAGGGTACTCTAATACACCACTAAAGCCCTTCAGTAGGAAGGGAGAGAAAACTTGAGGTGACAATCCTGACCTTCCCAAGGAGGGGGACACAACACACAGTCTTCTCTCCAAACCTTTGATTCTTCTTAATAACAGCCCTACTGAATCAGCTCAAAGATGTATCTACCTTCATATCCTGTGTCACAAATAAAAGGGCTAAGGACGCTTAGCAACAAGCTAAGCAGGTAAACTGCATAACCTCATAATTCCAGGCTTCTTTGGCTTCAGGACTTCTTGAAAGACGAGTATCTCTTTGGTTTTTGCTTCCATGTACACCTTTATGTGCAATGCAAGAGCATAAGGAACCAAACAAGCTCACCAGCAGCAGAAAGAAGTGGCAAGCACCCTGTATGTTGAGCTGTGGAGTGAAAAGTAGTTTCTCTCGATAGCAAGATGGGAAGAATAACTACACAATGACTGAAACTGGACTATGGATCTTGATCATTTTCAAAAAATCAAAGCAGGCAATGGCAGGTAGAGTTGTCATAAAATTCAGGCTGATGATGCTGTGTACTTGCTTTAGATGGTCCCTAATACTCCAGTTGCTCCAGTTGCCTCCCTGCTTCCCTCCTCACCCATATCAGCTCAGTGCCATAGTGTGCCTACACAGGAGCTGTTAGATTCAGAGCATCATAGCACATCGCTCTGATCACAGTTCCTTGAAACGCTGGGATACCACTCACATACAGATGGCTTTTCCTCTGCCACCATCATGACTTCTGTGGCAAAGGCACACCAGTGACATAATTAAAATTGCAGTGCTTTTTCTGACCCTCTCAGAAGTCGGCTTATTGTCCAGGCAAACACTTTCTCACTGTGTCTTTTCTGCCAGTTTTATCCACAGATATGGATCCTTGTATTTTAAGACTTCATAAGTGGCCAAAATCTACAAGGTTTGGTCCCCGACCACAGTTAGAACTGTACCAAGAAAAAGACCCCAACATTTTCTTTTAAGTTACTGGAAAAAATTATTTTACAATTTACAAACACTCCAGCGGTACTACTGAAGATTGCATCCTGTCACTTATATTAACACATTAAACTTTCTGCTTTTACTGCTTATTATGCTGGAATGAAATTTAGTAGCTGAAATGGAAAAAAAACTGTGTCAGTATGTAGCTCGTCCATCAGATCCCCTGGAAATATCAGGTTTGCCTACTGGTGTATACTGGCCCTGAATAGTGAGTGCTGGGGATTCCTATACTGGATTGCCACTCGCTTGCTTAATGCCAACAGTAGGGTTGTCACTTAGCCATTGTGAAGGAAATTCAGGATGGCAACCTTTAAACATGTCTAAGTGATTTAGGGGGTCTGTGTTCCATGTCAAAAATTGCTTACTGAGAGTCAATTAGCTAATTACTGCTTACCAAGGTGGGGTGAGAACCTGCAGCACATCTCTTCTCCCTGATGCCAGCTAACGCACAAAGGGATCTCAAGGTTGCTGGGAAGTGCCTTCCCTTTCCAGCAACCTCACGTCCACCAGGAGGTAAGCACACATCCCTGATTAGTTACACCGGAATAAATGACTGCAGGTTTATACTCCGGCTTGCCGTGTAGGATGAACCATGTTTGTATCCACACCTTCAGACCCGCATTTTGACACTCGGGCCTTTTATACAAGTTCTAACCCCCTGGTCATTATCTGTAATCAACTGTTATGGGTTAAAGGTCAAGCATCCTACAAAGTACAGGAGAAGGGCTTCACACTTGGCAATGAATATAAGGCCACTGCCTCAAGTAGCTGATGGACTACGCATATGCATTCCCTGGGTGGGAACATGCCATAGATATGTGTAGCTGTCCTCTGTGTTCAGTGCCAAGTTACGGGAGGCAAGGAGACACCTCCCTCCAGCTGGCATCATTCTGGATCAGGTGCCTAAAAGTCACCCTAAGGAAGGTCAATATTGCCTTTCAGACCTCACCATTTAGAGCACTCTTGGAAGGAAGCAGGCTTAGGTTCAGTTCCTTCGCTGGCATTCAGCATATTTATACATATCTTTCCAAAAGATTGTCCTGACCACTAGGCACTGAAATTCCCTGAAGGCCAAGGAGACAGCAAAAGCGAAGGCCACCACGTGACAAGGAAGTAATCTGGTCGGGGGGCTCCATGATAAAAAGCATCCTCCCACTCTTCCCCCACAGGCAGGCGAGAGACTGATTCATAGACCCTGATGAGGACCTGGTGCCTAAGTTCCTTGAAGATTCATCCATTAGTAAAATTGACAAAAATGACCAAATAAGTGAGTGCCATTAGCTGTTCAGTACCCAGCTGTGGGGCATTTCTGTTAATTACACTGTGTATCTATCTACCTGCATACTGGAACGCTTCCACCCCTTGTGCGTCTGACTCTTGGGATATCAAATTAACTTTTGAATATGGGATTTTGGATCTTCACTCATCTATAGGCACTTTTGAAAATGCTGTCAAGGGACAGTGCACTAAATAGTCTGAAACCTCAATAAGAGGTAGATGACATTTACAGTGCATGCAGGAGAAAGTCAGAGGAGAGAATTGCAGCTTTGGTGTAGTCTGAAAAAAAACAGCCCAATGCCGATGTCTCCAGGGCTTCCATTTTTCTTAAACATGAGGATCAACATCTATAAGCCTTAGGGTGAAAAGGTAGTTTGGGAAGAAATTAAATGGAGATGCATGGANATCTATAAGCCTTAGGGTGAAAAGGTAGTTTGGGAAGAAATTAAATGGAGATGCATGGAAAGTCAGGGAGCAATGTCACACCTAACTGTGCTGTGGAAGCAAAGCGCAAGACTTTAGAAAGAAAACCACAAAGACAGAACTATTCAAAATCCTGAAAAACAATCCAGATTTTAAGCACAGACTCAAATCTAGAAAAACTAAGTAATTCAATAAAAAAGAAGGAAGTGGATATTTTTCTCTCTATATCCCTTAAATAACTGAAAAAGCACCACAACAAGGCTAAGATTCCCTATAGAACTTAAATCAGGGGCTGTAAATTAGTGGTGTGACAGCAGTAATACACTTTATTTCACTGATTATCCTGGCACAAGTATCTTGGTCAGGTAATTAATTCACATGCTGAACACTTGACCCAAATTTTTAGGGGTAATCCGCTTGGTAATCTTCTAAATACCTCCAGGCAGAAATTTGTAGTGGGGATTTCAATACCTGTACTTCTTTAGTAGTTGGGCCATAAGCTGAAATGTTCTGGCCACACTAATCCTCATTAATAAGAAAGCATTTTATACTGAGACCCACATAGACAGTGTGTGTGTTCCAGGTGAGTGCACTTGAAGCCCATTTTCTTAACGTATTTCTTCTTCGCTCCCCATAATATTCATTACTACAATGCTTGCATTTTTAGCTAAATCCAAGTTCTTCCCTTATGCTATGTCCTTCTGTATCAAGACTACACACAATATGTGGGATAAATCCACTCTGAACAAGGCATGTAAAAGTTGGACATCTGGTTCTGAGCTAGGACCCCTGTGAGTCCTCTACAGGCAGCAGAGAGAAAATCGCATCTCCAAGAGATGACTCATCTCATTGGAAGAGCACCATGAGGTCGGTCTGATGATTCATCCCCTAGAGATGCTTATTGTTCTCCGCTGACTGCAAAGGAAGCCCAGAATGGTCAGCTTGCAGTTGGACATCTGACCTAGTTCATGATAGAGGAACGCCATGTGGTATTTTAAAAATACTGTAATATTTATGTCAAATGGCCACACAGCTGCAGCATTACACTAGACTTTTGGATCCTTACTGCAGAACAGCAGAAGTGTTTTTTTGCCACTCTGCAGAATTTAATAAACCACAGACATGCCTATTTTGGACATCTAGTATTTTCAAATTCTTCTTCATAAAGCAAGCACCATATTGTAACTGATTATATAGGGCTGTGGGAAAACAATGGAAAAGGATGCATGAAAAACATTCCTCAGATCAACTCAAATACAGGAAAAATCTTGAAAAAGGGAAGCTCATTTCACAGTCTCCATGTTTAGCAATCTTAGGCATATACACGTTTAAAGCAAAAACATCATCCATCTGTTCATAGCAAGTTTGCAGAGAATTTTAATAAGACACATTAATGCTAATAATGGCCAATGTTTATGATGTTTATAAAATAACCAATGTGGAGCATCTGGAAAGCTCGTAAAATTTGTTCTTATAAAATCCACAGAGTGTAACACCTTTCCCTGAGCCTGTTTTTTTTGCTGACCTTGTCCTCCTATGCCAGACCTGTCAGAAACTCTCTTCTTCCAAGCATTGTTGTGCTGTGGCACTCTGAAACTCATGTTTTGAAGCTAGACCTATTTCTGCTTTCGTAAATTCAGCAGTCAGCACATTACAGGAACAAACCAGATAGCCAAAACTGCAAGTTTCCACCTGAAACTACGGGGATCTCTATTTCCAAGTGACAGATGTTCTACAACAGTTGGTGACAAACGGGCTAATTTAGACTGATTTAACTAAAGCTCAGCCTGCTGACAATGGGGGAATTTTTTAATGCAGCTGAAGAAGGCATTTCCGAATGCTAGGGCTGGCTGTTGCACACAAAACTACAGAGGCCCTGGTGTGAACTGAACAGCATGGCCACGCGTGGTGCCTGCATCTCTGCCCCTCACACTGCCTTTTTATTGCTGAGAAGGAAGATGACATTGCCTAGCAAATTACCAAGGGAATTAGCTGGTCTTTAAAATTTAATCACTGAACATACATCTTCAGAAATCAAGTGCCTTTGGCCTGGAGTCTTTCTTCCTAAGTTCAGGCATCTAAGCCCTTAAATTAGAAGGACATGTGCCCTGGGGTGAATTGGTCTTCCAAGATGCTGAGCTCTCCATCTTCCATATTCAGGAAGCTTCCAGTGGCTGCTCTCCTAACCCAGGCAAGTCCATCCAAGCTTCTGCCTTCAGCCCTAACTTTTGAAGGATGACCACTAAGGGACCAGAAAAGTATTGCAGAAATGCCTTTAGGGCTCATTTTTTTAATGTAAAGATTAGGGGTGTGATTCAGAAATTACAATGTAACAACTGCATTGTCCTCCATCTGGTAAATTGTCTTGGCTTTTGTTTTTAGCTTGCATATGAGACCGGGCTTCAGGCTCCACCCTCTGAATATCATAAAGCCTCGTGCCATGAGTAGACATGTTAAAACACAGCAACAATGAGATTAGTTTTCTTTCCCCTTTCTTCTTGTGTTTTCTTTTTTCTCTTCTCTTCTCTTCTCTTCTCTTCTCTTCT
>RSEF01000001.1:191928523-191950386 GCA_003993805.1 Himantopus leucocephalus | reverse complement strand
CCTTCCAACCTTAACAATTCTATGATTCTATGATTCTATATACATTCTGTTAGCTTCACTGAAGTCCACATTTAGATTGTGAATGTATGATGACATGAACTGCCCTTTGCTAGAGCTAAAGAAGCTTCTTTAGTGTTGCTTTACTTCTGTTTTTAGGATGTCACAAAGGGCTCATGTGGTGAATCCATGTTGCCCAAGGGAGGCCATAACGTTCTACCCCACTGGTTATAGATACTGGCTATGATTCCACAGGAAATGTAGAGCAGACCAGTATAATGACAGAACCCCACCTCTGCTTTCCAGAGTACGTAGTACAGGAGACAAGTCATGATCAGTGAGAAGAAAGGGGGCTTCTTTGCATTCTCCGTCCCCAAAAATCTATACAGATCCAGGGCTGGTGCCATTAATCTCACTAGAAGGCAATTGCTAATTAGCAAAGTTTTAAAAATTGCAATATGTTCTTTTGCTGGATTTTAATGACTTTTTATCCAATAAAAAACAAACTTATCATTTTGGTTTCTTAATTTATTATATTTAATTCAGTATGTTTCTGAAAGTTTATCTTTATTTCCAGAGAAACAGACATGCACATGGTGTTGGTACATATCGTGCTCAAAATATTTCTATATTAAATTTGTGCGTGTATGCCAAGCTCTGGCCAAAAGTCCCTCAGGAGAACCAAAGATCTAAATGCTTGGAATAAGTTTTAATTAAGTATGGAAACTTCCCAGAATGAAAAGAAAAACCCTTCTAAATATAGACATCTTAAACATCTTGCAAAAACCCACATTCGGTTGCCTCAAGCAATGGCTAGCCATACGGAAGAAATTGTCCAGGCTTCTTGCGTTTTCTGGCTTAGTTCAGGAAACCTCTAGGCCTTACTACATAATGAAAAACTTCCCTATGAAAGAGTAACTCCTAAAATATTCAACTGAAAACAGATTCTGGGAATAGCTTCATCTAAATCTTTGTATTGTATAACCCTCTAGAGGAGCTGGACTGGAAGCTAGGTAAGAATTAAAAATTCTTATATTTGGGCCTCTTTCCTCCTTTTCTCCTGGTCTATCAATCCATCTGGGTTATTTTACCAATCTCCCAGTTACTTAATGAATTGTTTAATAGAGGAGTGTACGTGGTGAGAATATCAGTCAGCCAAACTAACAACAGACCGAGGCAACAGTGACAACAGCGACCAATGCAGTACTCAAAGAGACAGTAGGGTGCATCTCTGCTCCATGCTCCAAGGATGCAACACTTTGCACTGTCCTTCTTCGGCTTCCCAAACATGTTTCACAGTTCGAACAGAGGCCAGTGTGTTGACAGCTAGATAGTCTAAGTCTAATCTGGGTAATTCCGAAACAGTGGCAACACTCGCAGTTTCTTGTGACCTGGCACAGAGTAAAGTAACGTGCTTGGCCACCACGTGGGGAAAGAATGCCAAATACAATTGCTAAACACTCAATGAAAACAAATACAGCTCTAAGGGGTGTGAGGAGTTGTTTGCTTGATCTTTTTTTAAAACTTCTTTATTATGAATAATTTCATTTCTTTTCTTTTTACTTTCTATGTTAACTATTAAAGACAGGAATCCTCGACCCGCACCCTTGAGAAATATTAACTGAGAAAGTGTACCTAGAAGAAAACAAACAAGCAAGCAAGCAAACACATACCAAAACAAGACGCTATCTTGCACAAGTAATTCTAACCCTAAAGAGGGAATGAAAGAATGGATGGCGTATGTCAGAGATAAGTTGTACCACTGCATCTGAGGGGCACATTAAAATGCAGCTCATGAGGGCAATTTAAATGGCAGGAGTTGGGACAGTCGCATGCATGCAATATAGTAACATATCAGTCAAGGAATAAAGACATTTTAAGAATCAGGCCTTCAACAGAAAGGATGTTTGTAACAGGTTGTCTTATCATGAGAGCATTTCCAAGGTAGATGATGACAGCAACTGAACAGAAAAAAAACCCACTGTAGTGTTCTGAAGGTTGTGTTCTAGCTGTTAAAGCACAGGTAGATGGACAGATGTTATACATTTCTAGCAGGTGGGTGAGTATCATTACCATTGGCATAGAAGTGGCAGAGGAATGGGGGAAAGTTAACAGGGCACGTAATGAAATACATCAGAAAGAAATCAGCTCCCTTGCTCTGACTTCTGGATGGCTCCTGCTCTTAAGGAATAATACACTGAAAAGTATCAAATGCTGCTTACCTTTCAATTTTTCAGCCAGCAAAGCAGCTTCGTGTTCAGAATAATGCATTATTGCCGGAGGAGAAGGAGGGCGCAGTCTGTCTTCTTCCATTTTGCGTCTGTGGCGTTCTTCTCTGGCCAGCATTCTTTGTTTGCATTCCCATTCATAAAAGTCATCTCTTGCCTGAGCAAAATCAACATGAAGGCGACCTGAATCCTTTTTGTCTGTGCTAGATCCTAATCTCATGCGGTAACCTGAAATCAACAAGCAGAACTAACTGTTGCAGGACGACTTTGCTTTTTTTTTTTTCTTCTTTTTTTCTTTTTTTTTTCCCCTCAAGTGCAGCTACGTAAAAATGTACATTAAAAGATTCCCACATATCTACACAGGATCTATTGATCATTGTGTTTTCACAGGAAGGTAAACATTCATCCACTCATTTTTCGTTGCACTTTTCTGCATCACCTATCAACATAGTAGATGAGCTGAGAAGTCGACCCAAAGGTACAGAATCTACATTCCTGTTTAGAAGACTCTCAAAATATGTAGTTTTTCTACTTGATACTCCCAACCTTTACAAGTGCAAAGGCCAGCTAAACAAAAAACAACTACTAAAAAAGGATCTGGTTTGGTCTAAATGTAGAGTCCTTCTTCCCCTGATCCTGTTGAGATCACAACACAAAAAGCACAATTTAGTGCTTTTCTCCTGCCTGCAAAAGGAATTGGAAGTATGGGGAAAGGCTGAATTTTACAAAACACTACATGACTACAGATGAACGAGAAAATTGTGCTACATAAATTCCTGTGCCACAAAGAGGGTGGTGTCATAACTACACTGATGCTAGATCTCAAATTTTGAGGCTTTACAATTGCAAACATTACTTCCCAATTCCCTACTGGAAATAATCTGGCAGCAAATATAAACCACCTACGAATGAATTGAGTGCAGAATTCTTTAAAGTAATTTTAAAAGTGCGGATGGATTTATTAGACATTTGCAAGACCCCTCTCGGAACAAATAATGAAACCTGTTGTGCCTCACCTTTAGTGATGTTCGTCATAATTTGGTCAACATATCATAAGCTAAAGCTAGCAGACTGCAAAGGCTTTAAGTCCGGGGCTACACAGCAGTACAACAGGGCCCTGCTCTGAACTGAAACCCTTGACTGCTGTCAGAGGACGAACAAACCATGCCAAAGCTATAAAAGGAGCTTTTCGTGACCATACTGCGGAAGAACACATGCTGGGCACCTATGTTCTTTCAAGTTTTATTTCCAAGGCTGAAAGATACTCACAGAGAAGTTTCTCTAACTTTCAAAATGCCAATTCAGAGAAAGTATGAGAAAACGCTATGTAGAAAGCTGCAAACAGAGTCTTCAGATGCAGGTAAAATTAATCAGTCTGCACAGGACTAGCTCTAATTTCTCCATGCCAGCCCGCTGCAGTAGCCTCAGCAGCAGGGCAGGCCAGCAGAGACTTCTCAAACCACGGGATGCTGCGGAGATGAACTCTCTGCTGACCTGGAATGTAGGAGGCTTTTCAGAAACACACACTGCTACAACCACCATGTAACAACTCCAGGGACAGGAAACTCCTGTTCAAAATGGCAGGAAAAATGGTGTTTGCTGCTTTTCAACTGCAATCCAAGAGAACTTACTTGTCAGTCTTGTGGTTTGCCTGTGGTTTGGAGAGCTTCCGCACCTCACCACCACGGTTAAAAGTCAGTTTTGAACCTTCTCCAGGGACAGCAAAGCTAAGACTTGTGTAGCAGATTAGGAGCATCTTTGCAAAAATGTGTATCTAGGTATACTCTGTTTGTTTTACTGCTGGAAAAACATCCTGCTGTATGAATACAAGGGACTGTGTACTACAGCACATATGCGACAATAGCTTCAAAGACATTAAATATCCATATATGTAGTGATCCTTAAAAAAAACCAACCCAACAACCCGGGCGCCTTTTGATTTGACATTTTCCTTTCAAACGTCTTGTGGAGTTCAGCTAAGTAACCTGTCAGTGAGGGAGAGGTATGAATTTCATTTTTCAGCAAGGAACCCAAACGCAGGTGAAGAACTCGAGCGAAGTGCTTCAGAGGTTCTTCAAAGCCAGAAGGCATCAAAAACTTCCATGGAAGTTGCCAAATCTGGTCTCCAAGGTTCACAAGCTTGGGATGAAGTAGAACTGAATATTGCAAGAAAGGCAAATGAAGGGATAGTTTGCTATTTTAAAGCCCCCTTTATTTTTCTCCGCTTTCTCTTGCTCAGAGGAGTAAACACTACTTTTTTGCCCCCAGAAGGCTGTTTGTAGTCATATATGTAGCTCTAGTCACAAGGTGTTGAAGGGAAGAGTTACAGACACAGCATATTGAGTGAGACATAATAGAAGAAGAGCGTGGGCGACCTTTCAGAGCTGGGCCCTGAACTAATGAGGGGGTAATTATGCAGTTTTATCCACAGAGGTGTAGGCACGAAGGGGTCAGCCAAAAGGGGTCAGCGGTGCAGCTACCCTGATAACCCTGACAAATGTTACCCCCTCCCCCCCCAGTTTGACTGGCCAGCTGCATTCCTCACATAGTGATTGCTGTGTGCCAAAACAGCATTATCAGCAACGTGAAAGGACACTGCCAAGGTGCCAGGTCTCGTGAACCTAAAATTAGATCTCCCAGCTGGGCTGTACTTTCCAGGAAGACACAGACTTCTCTTCCTCTCCCCTGTCTTTCGCCTCCGTTGGCAGGAGCACGCTGGGCACGGACAGAACAAGAAACACGGCACTGCAGGATGCGAGACTCCGGCGGACCTCAAAGCCCCACTTAATCTGAATAAAGAACTAATGAAAAGGACTGCGCATCTACAAGTTGTGCGTGCACCGGCAAAGCTTTTATTAAAGTGGCCCTTGTTTTTGAAGTAAATGGGAATAATGGAAAAAAACCCCATTGAACAGTGTAAATTACAGTTCATAACGCAGTACCCTGTGTAGCACTGGACAAATGGTTTCCTTTAGGTAACCGGTTTAAGTGCTTCCAAATTAACAGATTTTTTAAATTGCCCATGAATCACACTGAAAAAATCTGACTGGTCATTTAACTCTTAAGACTGAAGGTGGTCAGTCAGCCAGGTGGTTTCCACCAGCACAGAAACTTAGAATAACCTGGGTCGGAAGGGATCTTGGATGCCACCTAGTCCAATCCCCCTCTCAGAGCAGGGTAAACTTCAAAGTCAGACTAGGTTGCTCAGGGCTTGGCATCTTTCCCTTAACAAAACCAGCAAGTGCCTTTGGCATGGCTTCTTACACCCTCCTAAATCAGGCTTTGCGGACACTACAGGACCATTGGCCTGGCCAACGAAGAACAGACTCCTTAAAGGGCTGATGGCCAGCAAGATGCTGTGTAGCAAGGGGTGCACAACTGGCAGGTCCTGTTTTGTCTATGGGATCCTCAGGCACCCATTTGGGATGGCAGATCTGAGCTGCGGGGCAGCTGGGAGGCTCGTTCTTTTCCAATACCATGTCTCCTTATTGATGTTTGAGGGTATTTGAATGTATGAAAGAACCACCTGCCATGGCCTCCCCTTCATGCATGGGCAACGAATTGCCCTCACAGACCCTTTTCTCCATCTCTTTGCTCAGGACTGCAGCTAGTGCTAACTGTGTGCCTGGCTTGTCATTTTTAATTTGAGTTTCACACACAATGGCAGAGGAAAAGATTTTGGGAACTTGCCAAGATCCTCACTTTAAAGGAGCAGCAACAGGAAAAATTAATGAGGGTGCTAAATAAAAATCAAACACCGTATTTCCATATCACAGGTCCAGTCAAAACTCTGCGGGTTGACTTACCTTTGAGTGTTGCTATACTGAGGACCAGCCAATAACTGGGGATCTAGATCAGAGTGTTGATGATGATCAGCAAGAACATAAAATAAAACCAGTACACAGTACTAAATGGAAACTATCAGCACAGGAAAAATGCATACACAGGCTTTAGGGGTATAAACAGGTCTGTCTCAAGCCACCTGTTTGTCCCATATTTTCAAGTCCAGGGCCATCAGTATTTGTAGGAGTTACTGAATTGTCAGCCACAAGAGTAAAGTACATACAGTTTGGAGAAAGAGCTTTCTCGTGGGCTGGTATGTTGATTTTAGAAAGTCTTTTCCTCAGGAAGTCAAAATGTAACTTTCAGGGCTAAATGAAAACCGCCCTTTCTCAAGTCAACTTTTTTATCCTAGTCTTCTACCCATCTCCCAGTCTCCTTTTCATACATGGTTACTTAGGAATAAAAAGGAAAAACATCAGTCATTAAACTACTTGATGGATTTTGTAATCACTTGCACTATTCTGATGATAAGCATGGGATAAATACAAAGTTTGATGAGATTAGATGGGGTAGACGATAAAACTGATTAGGTAGACAAAATTACCATTATATTACAGATATCAAAAGCATGACTTTCCCCTAATATAACACGCATACTATATTAACCACAAATTCCATTTGTACGTCTCTTTTGTCTCTTACAGAGAAAAGAAAATGCTTTATCCCCACCGTTTCAGAATACATTATGTTTGAGAACGGACTAAAGACTGGTTAAAAAGCCCCAATATTTCAGTACAAATAAAACACGCCCTTGCCCATTGCCAGACCTCCCTGCTCAGCGGTGGTGGGGGTCAGTCAGTGCTCCTTGTTTCGTCTGCAGAGTTCAGTGCTGGTGGCAAAAAGAAGTGAAACTTGGCTGCAGCGTGCCCCTGCTTTTCTTACTCCTCCCCACCAGCTCCACTGGTGCTTTCCCTGATCTGGTCAGAGACACTAAGTACAGTGCTTTAGAAGAAAGAAAAGGTGTGGAAGAAAAGACGGATGGGGAAGAAGGCTGCGGAGCAGACGGTAAGAGGAAGCATAGACAGCAGTGCGACTGTGAAGAAAGGAAATGGAAGGAGGAAGGAACAGGAACTTGGATATAAACTGGCAGAAAATTCAGGGTGAGGAAGGATGAGGATGGGAATCTGCCACCTCCATCTCTGATCGTTTCCCTTATTCTGCATGCACACCCTCGTGCAGTGTGAACGAGTGCACATGGCAGCAGAGGGAATTTCCTACGTCTAATCATCAAATCTATTCCTCCAGGATTTAAGTCATATAAAATTAAAATAAAACTTGACTTGGAGTGAAGCAAAGGGTGCAGCCAACTGCCAAGAAGCAGGAAACTGAGCTAGAGGGACACTGGCTCTGGCTCAGGGTGGCAGCCTGTACGTTTCTGAGCTTTTCTTTGCTCTCTTTCTTGCCACTGTTTTGTTTATCATATACAGTAACCCCAGCTCCTATCGAATTCCTCCTCTGCTCCGTTACATGTGGAGATGGGGCCCCCCTAGAGAGAAGTTGGAAGCTGGGAAATGTGCTACTGCTGCTTACTGCTGCGACGCCTGTGATCTGTCCCAATGAACTACAGCGTTATGGAATTAAAGTGAATAAACAAATCAACAGAAAGGGTGGAAACTGGGAAGAGACAATGAGGAGGGAGGAAGAAATGAAATGAAATTAAAAAAAAAAAAAAGGAAGAAAAACCAGGGTGGAATGAAGGTCTGGAAGAAACATGAAAATATAGCAATATTTCAAAGAAATCTCATAAAACTCACAAATTTCTGTAGCTCTTCAAACAGATACTTAAAGCAAGCAGCCAAGTTAGGAAAAAAAAGCCCACAAACCCAAACACAAAAACCTTTGTGAAATAAAGGAGCTAAGTTTTTCCTGACCACTGATTTCAAAAGTTCAGATGATTTCTTTTCTCTCTTTCTTTCTTTCTGTCTTTCATTTGAAGATGTAGTTGATGGTGATTTGCTGTGCGAGCTTCCTATGGACATCTACAGGACACTGAGGTTATGTCCTTACTGCTAAATAGAAGATGGTCAGGGTGGGAGCTCAAACAAGTTATCCCTAACCATTAGCTGCCTCCCAGGCTCCATTTTGGATGGTCCCAGTGGGTCCCTTTGTGGTCAGCCTACACAGGGTGGGTGGTTGTAAGTCAGTTTGTATCAGCTCACCTTGGCCAAGAAGCAGTCCCTGGCCCTTGTTTATTTAAGAATACCTTGCAAGTGGGGTGAAAGTACTACACTACATTTGTGGGGCAAAACAACGCTTGTGAGTCTCCCCAGGACCCAGAAAGAGAGATGAACCAGCCTGTGGAGATACAGAGATACAGGGGATGGGATCCAGCTCAGAAAGGTGTGGAAGGGCTCAGTTAGGAAGCCAATCCACATACGAAGGAGCCTCTAACCTTAAGAGGACACAGACAGTCACTGAAGCCTGATATGTGAAAGCAGAATTATTTTTTTTTTGTCTTTTTCTTCTTTTTTTTTTTTTTTTTTTCTTTTTTTTTTTTTGGTTTTTTTTTTTTTTTTTTTTTTTTTTTTTTTTTTTTTTTTTNCATAGGAGGCAACAGACGTAGCCTACAGATGGGGCTCAGAATCTAACCCATGCGGTAGCTGAATACATGCATGCATAAAGGCAGACTTTATTCAGACTGCACTGCAAATCTATAAAAATATGCCAATGAAATTGCCAGCCTATCAGAGAAATTGGCACTGGAAAACAGCGGCGTTCCTGGCCTAGCGCCCTCCTCTTTCCACAACCTGTGAGCAAAACTATATAAACCTGTGTAAATCGAAAATAAGATTGTTCTGTAGTGAATTTCAGGATCTGTTGCATTGTTGTGGGATGGCAGGAAATTGCTCCCGGGTAAGCAACATACAAAACCGCGCACAAGTCTTGGCAGACACAGAGAAATACAGAATTGCCCCTTGCCACTCCAAGCTACCGCCACTGAGCTCAAGAAAGACTTGCTGAGATAAAAGCTAAGAAAATAAGCAAACATTAGCATCACAAAATACAAATGAGAAGCAAGGAAAATCCATTAAAGAATGTGAAGTACCAGAAAGGTAAATGGCTTTATCAACCATGAACTCCTCTGCAAAACGAATGTGACAAAAATTCTTCTTGCTTTTCCGAATTGCTGTTATATCTCCACACTGTTCAAAGACTTCCTGAATAATTTCCTCCGTTGCGTTTTCTGGTAATCCTCCAACAAACACTGTTTTACACCCAGGAGGTCTCTCTCTTGTTGAAGGTGGTGGAAGATCTAAGTCAAAACAGAAATCACATTGGAATACAAAATTTGTCTTTTGATCCATTGGCTCTATTCATTCCCCTAATCAGTTCTGGGCAGCAACAGTTATTTGACATAGCATGGAGGCGGGAGAGAGGGAGAAGCAAAATAATTGAATATTGCAGAGATTGTCCAAAATTGATTACTTGAATCTAAACCTTTTCAAGTTTTAGGTGGCGTTTCAGAGATTAATTCCTGCCACTGTGGGTTGTTCTCCAGGATAGACGGTAAGGTCTAAAAGGACCTTCCATTTCCTTGCACAGTCACGCAAAAAATAGAAAACATTTTATTTCAAAGCAGGGGAGCTTCTGCAACTGACTTGACCCCGAGCAGAGATCTCAAGCACTCCTGCAGTACTGAGTTCTGAACTCAGAAGCCTGAACTTCCCCGTCTCTGGCTCGTACCCATCACTCGCCACACTCGCCAAGCGTGTGAGCCCTCTGCAAGCCCGCCCATGCTGCGTACACCCCGGGCACTCGGGCTGGACGGACATCTTTCCCTGGTCTCAGCATAATTTCATTTCTGTCTCAGAGTACAAGAGCACAAAAAAACCCAGAAAAACAAAGTGGGAAACACAAGGAAGTGACAGCATGATGAAAACGCTCTGCCGGTTATCTGTTTTGTCTTGTTGCCAGATAATGGAGCGGACACCAGCACACGGGAAGGATAACCTCGCTGTTTACAAGTGCTCATGAGGTGGAGTGGCTAGAAATGTTATTTTTATATATGTGTACATATATAGAATATACATACACTTAAATCAGAAAACTATTAAATTTTTGAAGGCTGTATAAAAAATACACTCTGCCATAACACTTCACCTTGTTTATATGTAGATTACTTGAGCATTCCTCTAAAAGTAATTCTCTAAGAAGGAATCTGATTGATATGACTTAGTTTTTTGGCACTTTAACACAGTAAATGGGGTTACAAGCTTAAAATATACATCTATATATACATACTCACAGACACAGCCAGTTTGATTAAACCATGATCTGGGTACAGGGCAAATCCAGAGCACCAGACTATTTGCTTAATTTTCTCTTTTGTCTTCGCAGTGATAGCGAAAGCCTCTGTTCTGATGGCTCTGAAACTAAACTCCTGGGGCTAACATACACAAAATCAGGCTTTGTGCCCGAGCTGGTGGCTCAGTGGGAAGAGTGTTACATTTGCACAAAGTCCCGGGAGAGGCAGAAGGAAGGCTGGTCCCGGCTCTCAAAGAGGAGAAACAGGTCATCCTGCTGCTCCCCCAAAAAATGGCAAGAGAGGAGCCGTACTCTCCCTTTCCCTTCATCTCCCCCAGGCAGGGACCAGATCTGGTCAGCGTTTGGGTGCTAGGTGCTGTCTTCAGGGACGCAAGCCCAGATTGCTCCCGTATAACTGTGGGCACCTGAAGGGGAGCGTAGAGATGATCCAGGACCGTATAACGGTTGTATTTTGTGACATTCCATTCTAAAGGTAAGATGGATTTTTACTATGAGAAGTGTAGATCTTCAGGCTTTGTTAGCTTTGTTTAAGTAATTGCTCTCATTTTTTGTACCAACTGTGTAGGTTTTTTTACGTGACCTCACAGAGATGAATAAGCATGCTTTGATACCACACCACACTTTACACACAGAGTAGATCTTAGAAGGAAACACCACACTTGCCTGCACTCCACTTAAAAACCATAATTTTTATTAGATAAAAAAATATTTCATGCAATGTATTTAGTAAACTAACATTCTTTCATCAGATCCACTTACTTGGGTTTGGAGGGAAGAGCGTGCAGCTTTTGCAGTGAATTATTTCTTTGACTACAGGCACATCTGTTGGTGGTGGTGGCGGCACTAACCCCATGCCTGGTATCATCGGGTTAATCGGAGTGATTCCAGTCATCATGCTAAGGCTTGGATCAAAGCCTGGTACACAGATTGAATCTGAAAATATATAACATAAAATTCTGGCTTATAAATCTTGAAACCACTTGTTACTATTTTCTTGCACAGACAGTTTCGCTTTAGGCTTTTTTTTTTTTTTTTCAAGCNCATCACTGTTAAAAAAAGAAGGGAAAAGGAAAAATGGAAAAGGGAAAAGGCAGAGCAATAGGGAGGAGAGAGGGAGAGGGAGGTGCATTTTCAGTGAAAAAATAAACTATGCATAAAGAAGGGAATGTTACATAATTTAAAGTATTAATATGACTGAGTATAACACAGCACATTAAAGTGTAAAACCACGCACCATGAATATCTGTTATTATCTGGAATGCAATTTTCTGTTTCATAATGCTACTGTGGTGTTTACGTTGCCTTCTGACCAGAGTGTACAAAGAATATAATTTAACATCGATATGCCCTCTCCATCTAATTGTCAGACAGATTTATCACAACATAGCCTTCTCACATAAGTGACCTTGATTTACGAACACTCCAGAGAAAGATCCATTTCTGGCTGTTTTATAGAAGTGTAGTTAGCCAAGAATTCTAACCATTTTACCCTGGAATATAAAGTTTGAGCTGCGTAGAATGGGCTATTTTTGAACCTTGGAATTAATTCCTTCATGCCCTGTTATTTAATCCGATTAGTACATTCTCTTCAACACATGTATTATTAAAATATACCACTACAACCCCATAAAGCAAAATGCATATTTGGCAAACGTAACTCTTTCTCCTTCCTGATCTCTTTGCCAAGACTTCCATACGTATTATTTAAAGCTGAAAGATTTACTGGGGAGCACCAGTGCTGTAACACCAAGAATTGTAATAAGCAGATGTTTCAGATGAACTGAGAGCCAACTTCAGAAATTTGCTTTCATTAAAAACAAGGCTTTGGGTTTCTTGAGGCATAATGAATAAAATATTTTGAGAGACCGATCTCTTTGTTGGCATAACACTGCTGCTATTTGGCATCATCAATTATTTAAAAGAAGAGAGTTACGTTGGTGTTCCACAGGTTTTCTGCAGAATTTTCTGACTAGCAACTGGAAAGTATTTAATGATACATGTAAATGCAGGGTTTGGTAGCTCGGGAGCTTGTTTATTTTGAAGAAGCAAAGAGGGAAACAACTCCTTCTCTAGGATTTTTTTTTTTTTAATATATATATATATTTAGGAAATTTGAGCTATATTTGCTATGAGGCAGCAAGATCAATGGAATGGGACCAGAGAGGCCTCTTTCTTCATCCTAAATCTGCTGCTGAGAAGCTATGCGATCCTGGGTCAGCTCGCTGACCTTTCTGTATCTTAATTTCTGCATCTGCAAAACAGGTACAATAATACTCACTTACTGGAGAGGATTAGCTCACATTTTTATAGCACTTTGCGGGTGTAAAGCACTCTGTGGGGGCTGAAAATTAGCATTATGGTTCCTGTGAAACAGCCATAATCATCTTCTCTGGGAAAGACAACTGGGGATTGAGAACTTCTACTCCAATACAGCTTGTATCTGTCTCGGCCGCACGCTCCCTGCTCTCCACGCACTGACTGTGAGCCTTCATCACTTTCAGGCAGTTCTGTACAACAAGCGTAGCAAGCGCACAGCAAGCAAGGATTTGCTTTAGGCTTATTGAAGACTAGTATTAATGAAAACTCATGATATTACATTACTTTTTTTTTCAATAAGTGGGCTTATGAAAAAGGATTTGCTCTGGGTGTGATGCTTTTTTTTTCAATATCGATGTATATGCATCACTTTTCAGATTAAGCTTTGAAACTTGGAGGCTGTCATTTATTCTATAGGATGCAGCGGTGGCCGTCTTAAATATTCATGGTTAGTGACTGCTGGGAGATAAAGTCAGAGGTGAAAGTGCAACATACAATTCAAAGAAGTCCTTAGGCTATGCTAATTTGCTTGATCTCATTTTTAAAAGTCAGACTTCTGACAGTCACAGCAGGCCATCCTGTGCGGCACGCTCCTGCTGCGGGTGGAAGTCCGTCATTACTACTCGCTGCTAAAGCGGCCCGCAGAGCTCCGCAGCACGCAAAGGGGAGCAGCGCAACAGCACTCGACGCACGGTGGCATCCCGGTCCTCTCCTAGGATCAGGGAAAACTGGCACTGGAAAGATGCTGAGGAAGGCATCTCGTCCATCCCTCGGGACAAATGCAGGATCAGCTACAGTGCTAGCCAGATGTGAAATTTCATATTAAATCCGATATCCATAGTAGACCCATAGCATTCTGAGGCAAAGATGGAGCAGGTGGAAATGTAAAAGAAGATGGAGAGAAGGCCAGGTTCTCCCTGTCTTGCATGCATCTTTAAGGTCCTGTGTGATAGCCAAGGAAAAACATCATCATCTGGTGACTGCTATCACAAGTTGCATTTAACCGTTGCTGTTCTCCCTTCAAGACAACTACTAGATATGTTTCAGCTTCTCTACAAGAGTAGCGAACTGAAACAACAGCAAACCCTGACCAAAACACAGACACGTGCTCTCACCCGAAGCAAAGATGGCAGGTTTCAATAAGGTACAGTTTTCTGAATATTCCTTTGGCAGTATGCAGATACAGAGAAAAACAAATCTAAGGGAGATAGCAACAAGGAAGCTCATGTCCACAAACACTGTCAACATGGCCTTGAGAGGGAGCTGGGAGGGAGAGCTTTTAGCTTGCATGCCAATCAAAGCAGATTTGTGATTTAAGTGGACGAAAATTATTTGCCACTAATTCCTGCCACGTCCAAGGAAACGTGACTTTGTAAGTAACTTTGCCCATGTTAAGTAAGTACATGGCTTTGTCATCAGTTTCTTTTACAACTGGAATCAATCTACAAGAGCATGAGCAGAGTGCTGGGGCCAACACTCCTGAAATGTCCTTCTAGGTGCACTGGGACTCCATGCCTCCAGAAGGTGACTGTGCTGAGGTATATTGAAGAGGACACAGTCAATAATTCTTGAAATCTAATTCCATATCTTGCAGGCACTAATCCAAACCCTGCTAAGGTCAACAGCAAGACTACTGAAGGCATGAACAGCTTTTAATCCAGACCAGGTTTACTTTCTCTGTGCTCTGGAATAAGTTGCTTCTTTTTCCCAATGTGTTAAGTGCAGAATGAAATGCTTTCATTCACCACATGAGCACTGAGAGGATGCACAGGTACCATTTGTAGAGCATCCTGGAAATGAAAATCATTCTCTGAATACTAAAAACTATTATGATGGATTGCAGTGATGGAAAATTTTGCTGGATTTCTGAACAGTGAAAATTTTGTTCAGCCCCCAGAAGAGATTGGTGGTGCGTGCATCTACAGAGAAGCTGATGCATGCCACCTGCATTTTGCTGACAAACCATGAAGAGAGCCTACAGATGGGATGTCCAAAGAAAATACTGATCTGGACTCTGAGGTGCAGAGAAAAAGGAACTGATAAAGTCACTGGAAAGTAAAGTCAATAAATTCACCACATCCAGAAAAATCCCAAGTTTAACTATATTAATGCTACCGAGTGGTGCAATAATAGAAGTTGGATATATAGCTCTTGTCTAGGGACAGGGGACAATCATCCATCAGCACCACCACTGCAGTCTGCTCGACGTCCTGGCATAATGCCTATTTGGAGCAGGACCAGGACACCAGAGTTCGAGCTGGAGACAACTCGTGTTGAACTTACCAGTAAGTTTGTTGGTCTTCAGAATCGAAGATACTGATAGAGTTATACAGGATTACAAAAAATGGGAAACAACCCTGCCCATGTATGTTTTTTAACAGATCCATTTGGATATATGATTATTAAGATATTGTAGAAATGAATATGCTACACTTAACACAGAGATACATTAAATTTATAAACTACACATCTGAAGAGTTAATCAAGTAATATTTTACACTTTCAATGATCATAGCATTATTTTAAAAGGGATCTATATGTATATTTATGCAGCTAGGTAAGGGTTTATGATCTCTTGGAATGATAAAAAGCAGCTTGGCAGAACAGAGAAAGTTAACATTTGAAAAATGTTAATAAATAATTACTAAATGAAATCATTAAAATGGAAAATAATCAGAGATGATAAAGAACTTTAAGAATCGAAAAGCACATGTTGTCCAAGTTAGAGTCCCTGTGGATACTGTACAAAAGGCTTGAATATTCACACATTTGTACAAGAAAGTAAAAGCCCTGAACATCAATATTTTCAAGTCCACGTTCTGCCTAAATTTGGCAAAACGAGTTAAATCGTGTTTCATCTAATAAGAAATTGGCATGGTGGAGAACAATGAAAAGAAGAACAAATATCTGGAATTGGCAGAAGAAAAATCCTCTTCAACACTTGGAGTAGTTTTTAAAGCTCTTTAAGTAGAATATAGGAAGAACAAAAAGTTTCACATGAAATATTTGGGTCTGGAAAAAACAGAAGAACTATAAAATCCCTTTTAGGATAACTATCTAACACAGTACATAGTGCAAAACAATTGCTTTTATTAATCTCCATTTTGGGAGTGCAGAAGCAACTTTGTCATCCATAAAAATAGCCACACAATCTTGGAGAAGCATCTTCCTTTCCTTCTTTGGCAACAGTTGCTGTCTGAATCACCTTCTGTTTTTGCCACATTATTGCTCTTCCCAAGTAACACGGATGCATACTCCTGCCAGCTGTGCTTTTGGGGATCGCACTCCATCACCAATACTAAGTTAACACCACATTTCCACCAGCCCTTAATACAAGTTATATATCTGCTCAATATTACTTTTTAAGGGTATAATCCCCTATATGATTCTCAGTATTAGCCCTTGGATGTGTCATTTGTTTTGCCTGCAACTGCCAATTGTTTCTGTGGTGTTTGATGACAGCTGCCAAGTTGTATTTCTGTTGGATGCGTAAGAACACCCATGTGTGTAAACATGGATTTGTTTGTGTGCCCCTACTTGAACACATGGAAGGTTTCCATCATGGACATCATCAGCCACGTGGCTCAGACCTGCTGGTCGAACACACGGAGAGAATGGTGAGTGATGACAACAGTGATCTGAATGCAAAATAGCTAACCAAAATAAAAAACATTGAAAGGGTCCCTATGGCCTGGGAGTGATAATTTTACACCTAAGAAAAACAAGTGTATTTTGTGCTATGCTTGAAAGATCTGGTTCCAGGAATGAAGTTGCCTGCCAACATGCACTGCAAGGATTAGGACAGTCCAGGCAGCAGCTGGTAATAAATGTAAGATGCTCGTTAAACTTTGGTTGCTGTGGAGAAAAAAAGAAAAGCTTCCGGAGACCAGAGATTTGACTGTGTACTTCAGAAACACCATTGCTGAGTATTTCGAGACTGAACATAGAGCTGATTTCTAAGAGCTGAGATTTAAGTTTTCCTGGAAAAGTCTGCCTCCCTTAAAACAAATATATTTTTTATATATACACACATATATATAGGGGAGTACATATTACTAGTCAGTAGCAAAGAAAGAGTAGTGCTTTTTTCCCTCAAATGAAGGAAGAACCTTATTAGAATAAGAAAAAAGTTGTTATTCTAAAAACTTCTTGTGTTTTTATCTAAAATTCTCCCTCAAGACTCTACAATCTGCCAGTGTCTTTTATCCTCATGTCAGTCTCCTTTTTTCTGTATCATCAGTTAAGAATAAATATTCAGCTGCAAGCTAGAGGTCAAGGTTGGATCACTGGTTTCCCTGGTCATTCAAATCTTACCATCTTATGGGCTCCAGGAAACTTTTGGTGGAAGTGATTCATCTGGTCAGTATTACAGGGCTTTTCTCAATGTAACAAGCCTTCCTCACAGGAAAAAAAAGAAGACAAAAGTGGGAGTGACAGTAGGGCACTAGATAATTGATGTCCCAAGGAGATGTGCCTTGGTGTCAATCCAGATGGAGAAGGCCAGTTGTGGAGCACTGCTATCAGCCCCGAAGAGCCAGACCTTGGGATGCAGCAGTGTTGCAGCCACCGGCGTCTTCCAGTACATCTTCTTGTCCAGTTTAGGCATCATTAAAGTTCTAGACTTCTCTGTTTCTAAAATAGATGCTGCATTGTTTGGGAAACTTCCAGAGACATTGCAATAAACGAAGGTGGGGGCAAAAATAGTCTGACAGCTCTTGCATTTGACCAGCATAACCACTATCATCCTGCCTCAGAGCAAGGACCATCTGACCGTGGCCAGTAGCAGATGTTCAGGGAATCAGAATAAGAAATAGGCGGGTAAAGAGCAAACTCTTTTTAACTTGTATACATTGAGTGCTTACATATTGCCAGTGGTAGAGATCACAACTGAACAATCCTTCCTAGCAGGCACCTATTCCACATGACTTGATTTATACCTTTTCGCTAAATCTTACTGTGCACTTATTTATATTTTGAATCCGTTGGAACCCGTTTATATCTCTGCCTTTCACAGTGTGGTGCTATTAGGGTAGTAACTGAGTGGGGAAACATGCTTCCTTTGCTTTGCTAAAACAAGATATTTGGCAGTTCCAGGCACATCTTCTACTTCTTTCATCTTGAGAAATCATGACTAGTGGTTCCTTATTCACCTTATCCACAAGATTATAGACTTTATTTCTGTTTTTATATTTTGCCATCTGTTTGACACGCGATCTTTGTCTCTGCAGAGCTGCTACAAAGGAATATGGATATGGAACCTCTGACTGCGGCCCCTTTTAAAATCCTGAGAAGGTAACTGCAAGGGCAGAGATGTCTTTGTAGATGCTCAACTAGCCCTGAATTTTTGAAGAACTAAATATTAAAAACATGGGCAGATGCCCTTAAATAAGCACTACACGAACCCCGTTGATGAAGCACCATGTGGGCATAGGACTCCTGCAGGAACAGGAGTAAGGCATGTATCGGCAATGTGTGTGCGTGCGCGCGCGTGTGTATGTGCACGTGTATATTCGGAGGAGTGGAAAGGAGTGAATGAAGGAGGGGCAGGTAATCGCCTCCTTGACCTCCAGCTTTCTCAGTTGGCGAGGAAATCCATCTTAACACAATTCAGCAAGAGCTATATTCTATGAAACAGAGCCTGGACTGTAGCAAAAAACAAGTCTCTAAGGGAATTTTTGGCAAAACCAGGGGGTGAGGGGGAATCCAGATGAATGTTTCTCATTAATAATCAACCAAGTAATAATTTATATGAAGTCTACAGTGTCTGCCAGACCTACTCCATAAACAAAGCCCTCGTAACATCATCAAAACACTTGCCACTTGAAAATTACTTCTATGAGACATATACCACTGACAAAGCTTTAGGGCTGTATTATTGTACTTTTGCTTTTTTGAAGAAAGAGCTACGTCTGCACAGAGGAATAATTTACAGCAGACAACCCCGAAACTTCAGATGCTGTTCCTCAGAGCTGGCTATGCTGTAAAAAAAAAAAACCCACAACCACCTAAAAGCAAATCTGTCCTACTCTTGATCCCTGCCCACAAAATCACACGACAAATACTATATTTAGAGCAATATACATGACAAAGACTAAATGAAAGAAAACCACCTTCTCTTTTTACAAGCAAATCATGGGGTGAATCACTCCTGGTTCATCCCTTATTGCTTCAGTGCTTGGCACAACAGGAGCCCAATCTTTTTTAGAGCTTTTAATGCAATGCACGTGATAGGAGAGAATAGCAAATAATAATAATACAACAAAGTGTTACCGCAATAGATGCCACTCTCCTCCTAAGATGCAACTTCAATCCTGTTGTGTAAAGAAATCTACAGTGTCACTGCAATGCTACTTCTATTACTCTTTCTGCTCATGGATAGCCATCAGTGCCATTTTGACCTCAAAGTGGTCCCAGACAGTACCTGCCCATGGTGAATCTATTCAGTTTCCCCTTAGATGAGCTCTGCAAAGAAGTGCCTGACAGGCAAGCCTGAGAATGAACTGGAAAACTCAGGACTTGATGCTGAGGGAGTCTGATGACGGTTTGTCAGTTTTTCATGGCTGACAGCTGCACGTGTAAGAAGGTAGAGTCAGAAAAAATTGACTAATCTTAGTCTCAATCCACAATCAGTTGCTCTTCTATGTGTGAAACTTCATTGCCATTGCAGTGCAAACTTGTGGAGGTGAAAACAGAAGGGGGAAAAAAGAGAAGCAGAAAAATAGGAATAAAAGGAAAAAGGTAAAGAGAAAAATAAAAAGAAATGCAGGGAAGGAGGTGAAGGAGAGGGAAAGATGAACAGACAACAGTATCGTCTGGATCCTCTGTGGCACGGGTCCATGCTCTACCCACAGGCTGTTTTGACCAGTGCCAGTATTTTAAAGGATTCATGAGTTTGTAGCACCTCACGATGTCCAAAGTCCTGACCTTCACAAAGTCCCTGCTGCTTAAGAACCGCTCCACGCAGCAGGACCAACAGGTTCCTTCCATCTCCTCATCAATAAATCACTTCCTTGTATGGGGTCAGTCACAAGTTCATTGTGGAGAAAATAACAAAACTGCAAATGCTGCACACTGCCACCTGATCCCCAGTTAATAGCTCCAAAGCCAGTTTGTAAAAATATGGGACTGGCCACTATGCAAGATGCAATGTAATACATTGCCTATACGACGTAAAATGTGCACAGCTGTTATTTCCTGATTTTGAAAAGTCTCTGTGCACTTATGATACGCTTCTTGAGATAACCCTCTCCAGTTTTGCACCTCTTTCTGTTTCTCCAGTTTTGGCTTCATCATGGTGGGCTATTCAGTAAGGCTCGCCTTAGCCAAATGAAGTAGCCTCTACGCTCCCTTCATTGGAATCTGTTTGCCCAATGTACCTCTTCCTAAAGTAAAACTTTGCTATGTTCCTTGAAAACAGCATCACCTTTCACCTCAAAGCTCTAGAAGATGAGAAAAGAAATAAATAAAACATGATTGTACAGCCTAGGAACTGTTAATGGATTTTCTTTGCTTGCTGTCTAGGAAAGTGCTGTATTCCAGAAATTTGAGAGGCACTTCTATGGCACAGAAAGGAAAAAAGGTTATTGGAGGATATGAGGACCTAAGTAGATGTAAATGAATATGGAAAAGAAGTTGAAGAAATAGGAAAAATTTCAATTCCCAAGCTAGGCTAATACTGAAATATAACCCTTGTAATAGATGAAACATAAAAAGCCTCCAACATGTAAAAGACGGTAAAATACCATCTTCTGGATATTAATGTGACCTCAGAGAAAATGGGGGAAAAAATGAAATTCAGACATTCCATTGGACATTTCCTAAATGAAAACAAAAGGGACTCATTTTTCTCATGAATCACGAAAGAAGTGCTGGCTATTAAACTGGATTTACCGTGTGGATCCTTGAATCTGTGGAATGCATACAAACACTCTCCTTGCCTTTCCAGGGTCACAGGAGTAATAACAGCCTTGCTGAAACTGGAAAGAAGCTGTACAGTCCAGAAAGGTGTATCACCTGCATGAGCAAGTTCTCACAGAAACACAAGAAAAACTGGGCTCTGTCAGACTGAAGGATCCTTCTACCCCTCTAGCCCAGAAACCTGCCCCTAACAGCAAATCCCTAATTGTGCTTAGTACCAAAACAGGACAACCCTGAAGTGAAACCTCCATATAACGATCTCCTAATCTCCAACACTCTGCAGCTCAGGGGCTTCCTATGCCAGAGGAAGTTCTGTCTCTCCTTCAGGTTTATTTTTGGATGAAAATACCAATGAGCTTTATTGCATGAGATGTATTTCTCTTGGTGTCATCACTAGAGATGACAGAAAGTTGTCCTGTGAAATCAGCTGGAAAATCTTTAGTGACGATATTTCAAACTTTTAACCGAATTATTCTATGTGCATGCTTCTCCCTTAAAAGCCTGAGCAAACAGGCATAAGAGAGAGTTAAACTATCCTGTTAAATGATTGTTCCAGGTACTATCTTCCTTATTTCTTTCATGATAAATCATTTAAATAGCAGGGTCCAAATTCCTAAAACCATTGTATCTTTAACCCACAGAGTACCGGAAGGAGGGTAAGTATACTAGACGTAGTAAAGATTTGCTGTCTATAAATGAATGCAGCAAGAAATCTTGATATTTTGTGTTATCCTCTATTAGAACTGTTTGATCTCCATACTGTTTATGGCAGTAACTTGTAGGACAATATTTGAATACTCTGTGCATGGGCAGAATACCTGTCGGATTTGAATTTGATTAACTAACTGTTGAGTAAGTAATAAAGTGATACTTGGTGAATTAATAAACTGTTTATTGGTTAAGAATTAACCAAGAATCCTATCTTGAGAAATACTATGCTACATAAAACATGATCTGAAAAGAAGCCAGAGTTGATAGCAGCAAGTAATGCTCCTGAGTGTCTATAAAAAGAGCTGTCTTAATTAAACTCCAATGCACTATGACAAAGCTATTTTGTTAGATTTTGGCTTTAAAAGCCATCTAGCACCTCAGCAAACTGAAAACATTCTCATGTGCTTAGATTTTGGCTTTAAAAGCCATCTAGCACCTCAGCAAACTGAAAACATTCCTGTGTGCTTAGCTCTCACTGCAAATACAGAGTGTTACTACAGCTCTTCAGGACCATGAGAAACCATTAAGCTGCTTTAGAGAAGAAGTTGGGGTTGTTCAGCCTGGAGAAGAGAAGGCTCCAGGGAG
>RSEF01000001.1:191874277-191922831 GCA_003993805.1 Himantopus leucocephalus | reverse complement strand
TTTTTCACACCAGCTGAACTGTTTAGCTCTGTGGGTCATGTTCTCAGCTGTACTACAGCTGTATTCAGGGGAGCTTAGAGAGGAGGCTTTTAGCACCTGGGACTGCCAGCGGCTGCTTTGTCCTTCGATATGCGCTGAAGTGGCCTCAGGACAGTTTTGAGTGTTGCGGGGCTGCGGTACTTAATGAAGGCTGCTAATAGGCCATGTGGCCTGCCACCCTGGTCTGCTTAATGCCGGCTCTTAACCACCTTTGCCATGGTGGTGACTTTCAGCCTTTTACATTTTAGGCAGCTTTATAGCTTCTTTGCACTGCTGAAATGGGACATAAGGACCAGGTTAGGAAAGGTCCTTTCTAAGTCTAGTGTACGTACTTTAAACTCAAAACGACAAATTTACTGTTCGAAGAGGTTTCTGACTGGCTCCTTTGCTCCCTGGGTTCCAGCACTGAGAGGATTTATGTTTCACACCGTGTACTGTAGTTCCAGATATTTAAATCAAGAATGTACTCGTCCAAGCTTCACAGGAAAGTATACTACTTCAGATAGAATTACGGCCAACATCTTTATGTTTTGTTGTCACTTAAGCATTAAACAGCTCCATGCTGCCTTGTATAATTCTCAAAACACTCAGGTTTCTCAGATTAAATGCCAGTCTCACATTATGAAGCAGGTTGTGTTCCTGAGAACTAAATCACAAAATAACTATGGTCCTAGGCCAGGAATTCATGTGTATTATTTTTGTAGTCACCTTTTCCAGCATTTCCAGATTATAGGTTTTATGTTATCACGAACAGCCACGGTCATGGTACCCCTCAAAACATGAATCGACGTCATTCTGAATCACGGATGAGATATAGCCCATCCATCAAAAAAACAACCAACGTGGCAGAAGTAATGCAAAACCTTTCCCACTTTATCTGCCACTTTATAAATCTGACTGCACTTGTCTGAATCTTTTTCCCTAGGGCTTGTTAAATTTCAGCAAAATTCTCCTTCATGTTGTGAACTGAATATGAAAAAGCAAAGCAACCAAACTGATACTCAGCAAAGCTAAAATGCATAGTAACACTGAATCGAAAGGTGAGCAAACCACAGCTTATTAGCATGATTTTCTAAGCAAAAGAGTAGGGGGAAAAAGGAAAAAAAAAAGCCTCTTCAGGATAGAAAGAAAAAAATCTCATCTATCTTGAAAAGGAAAAAGAGGGATAAAAGAGAGATCACTGATACAAGCAAAGATTAAAATGTAAAACACCCAGCAACTCCTTCTTTGACGTTCCCCTTTGAGCGCAGTCTACTGCAGAGCAGAATATTCTAAAATAAATATTTTGGACTGAGCTTTGCATCCAGTTCCACCAGTGTGACTCCACTGCTTCTAGCAGGACTGTGCCAGGGTCCCAGGTGGCAAGGATGAAAACAGAACTCATTATGGAATGAGAAATATAAGAATGCTTTGGTGAGAGCACATTCCCTGCAGAGCGCCGCGCAAGTAAAAAGAACATCTAAATAATAGTGGCCCTTGATCCTCTCAAAAGCTGAGAGCACATTTATTCAGCTCGACTTCCAAAAATCCAGCCACAGTTTATAAAATGCACTTGATCCTTGTGTAAGACCCCTTGGCATTTTCTTTCAGCGAAAAGATCTCCAGATGTTATTTTTACAGTTCATCTTAAGTAAACGTATGTGTTTAGCTAAACAGGCTTAAATGCAAGAGCCACCTAAGAGAACAATGATGAAATGCTTGACTTGATTTATGGACCAACTGTCAAACCCTTGTTTATGAACATCTGGCTGGGAAGGTGATTTGAAAAGTTTTTCTGTCAGAAAATATCAGCATAGTAAGCTCTTCTACTTACAGACAGCTCTAAATTGTAAATGTAATTAGTGGAGAAATAGCATCAGGGTGTATGCCTAAAGTCACGTTCAGCTTATCCATGCACACAAAACATTTGTTTTACAGCACTGCTAACGCATAATGTGCAATAATTCACAACTTCTTAATCAACAAAATAAATAAAATACCAGGTTTGGAACCCGAAAGTTGCTTTCTCTACAAGCTGCACGAGCAAGTGCAAGGCTGTCTCTCACGGCAGCCCTTCAAAGTAAGCTCGTGCACCTCCCTGACAGCTTCTCAGCAACCATCATGGCCTGGATTCGGTAGCCCAGCTTTCTCCCACGCCCCCGTACCTGTTCCCTCTAGCTTTGTCACACAGGTCCAACAGGAGCTCCTGGGAGAGAGGAACCTCACCCATCCTCTGCCCACCTCCATCTGTTTCTTTGCACAGTTTCTGCAGTTTCCCCTGAACAAAACAGCTTGCAAAGGCCCAAATGCCACAGCAACATTCCTAATTCAAAGGCTGATATCATCTAAAATCTACAAAGTAAGGCTGAGCCCAGGAAAATCGAATTTTTCTCTCCTCCTTCCCGTGTTTTGCAACAACATGACAACTCTGAGATGACACAGCCCAGGAACCCTTTCTGTAATTCAATTCTAGTTCTGAAGCAAAAGTCTACTTTCATCCCAGGTCTAATCTAATATCGGGGAATGATGAGGGGTTTTGTGAGGAATTTCTTTGTTCACTGAGAAACAAAGCAGCAGCTTTACTGTAGAAATTCTCTTTCAGCTGAAACGAAGAGAATGCCAGTCCAGGACCTCACTATAGATTCAGAGATTCATTTCACCCACACCAAAACATCTCACCACGGCACTCCAGACAGGAGCCTTTTCATCTCCTCATATGGCCCGTGGAAAAGGTGGAAGATTGCGTAGAGTGATTCAGCCCACCCACAGCAATCTCTGCATCCCCTGAAGGAGATTCCTATCTCTTTCCAGAACCTACGATAGAAACCTACTGTCATCACACTCCCTTCTTTGGCAGTCCTGTTGCACATCCAGTAACAGGGAGGCAGAACCTTGCACATACTTCCTTGCTATAAAGAAACTATTGGGAAATTACTGGAGTACCTCAGTAAGTCAACAGCAACAAAAAAGAATTAAATTTTGAATGCAGCCTTGGTGGAAAAGATACTGCGAACCAGAGAAGCGACTTAGAACAGTCTCGTTTTGGTTAAGTCACATTAGAAAAAACCTGTTATATTTTTGGAGTGGCTCTGCATACAAGCAACAGCCAAGACATTTACTGACAAGGATGGGCTGTTCAGATATGCCTAAAACACTGAAGAGTTTCATCACAGGAAAACTTCACAAAAGCCATTGACCAGAAAACTGTTGCAAAAGGGACACGATGAAAAATGTGTCAGACTAAAATGGAATGGCAGTCCGTTTTGAACAAAGCAAAAGGGATTTAGGAGATAGGGAGCACAGGAAAAGAAGCTGAAGCTTTTTTTAAAGACATTGTGGTTATAAATGATAAGAAAAATAAGTATGGATGCAGCATATTTGTTTCAATTTCCAAAAGTATTTGACAAGTTTCCATAGGAGAGATTAATGACCAAGAGGCACAGAACAAGAATAAAGAAATAAAAAAAAAAAGTCTTCTGTGCATAAAAATATTGTTTTGCCCTTAGAAGTCTACCCCTCTTACACAAGAGATCTTTTTCTCACAGCCATAAACTGGCCGTTATCCTGTGGGTCTGGATTTGGAGGGCTACTTAAAGAATAATGTCACAAATTTACTATAGCATTGCTGTAGCTGTAATGGTCTAAAGTCATAAGCAAGACAAAGTTTACGGAGCAGTATAGTCAGGAAAAACAAAGAGAAGCCCCTGTTCAGGTCTGAGATACAAGCAGTGAACTTCTAAGCTAAATACAAGCAGGCAGCACATCCTTTGAGTTTAATTAGATATGTTAAGTCAGGTAGACAAAACAGCTGGTTGGCACCTGAAAAAGAGAAGGGAATATTAAAAAGGAAGTGGTGACACGGTGGTTATTCTGTAAAGGAATAGATAGGCAAGCCTGTGGCAGATGAAAAGATTAATAGAGGGAGGAAAATTATAACGTGCTGCAAAACTACTCCTTCCTTTGAATTCACCTTTTTTACTGTCTGCTATAATTAAAGTTTCAGTCCCCTGGTTGCCTCAGACCATTGGAGGAGGGCTGGTGCATTTTTTTCCAGCTACACGAGTTGGTTCAAGAAGCAATATGACTTTTACCCACGAACCCTGCCTCACGCAGGAGGCGTGCAGGTGTACAGCCTGCTCCGAGAAACACGTAGCACTCGCTCCCTTGCTCTGGGAGCAAATGTACATTGGAGGAGCCGGCTGTGACCCTGCCTCTTCTCCTGCCCTTTGCACTGGTCGAGCCTGATTTGTTATCGGCACACAGTCCCTGAGGTCAGGGCAGCACAGGCTGCGAGTGGTCCTGGGCCTTAAGTGAGAGGGTTAATTATATGTGATGGAAAAGACTTTTTTTGTTTGGTTGCTTTCTGGGTTTTCTAATCTAAAAGACAGACGAAGCCCAGTCTTTTACAGTCAGATTCATTTTTCTTTATTTTACTAACACAAGGAGAAAAAAATTTACAACCTCTTATTCCTGCTGGCTCTGCAGACTTGTACAAGTGGCAGAGGGAAACTGGGTCCTATTCTGGTCTGTGTTATTGATGGAGGGGCTCTTTCTGCGTAACCCCGGGATCACCCTCTCCTCTTATGTTCATCTCCGGAACTCCAGGGGGGACAATCAAGGCTCCAACCACAATATTTGGCCAGCAGCATTTTACTACTGGATTTTACTGATGCCAGAGCGAAAACAGGTTTGTTACCCTTTAAATCCCCAAATGAGTTTGCAGAGCGGGCAGTACTTGCAAACCTGTAAACTCTATTTATATGCAGCCGTCAAGTAACATGGACTTTCCTGATATTTTCAATCTGTAACACAACCATAAAAGAAAACTATGACAGGTTGTCATCTTTAGATCGTAAAAGCATGGTGAGCAATAAAAAAAGTCCTCTGGAGGACTTCTTTAGTTCATGCTTACTATATACATATGTGGATAAGGCATTAAGTACAGTATCTCAAGGCTACAGATGAAACAAATCTTGGAAGCAAAACAAATAACAGGTCATGTAATCAAGTCTAGTGAGATGTGGCTCTCATGCAATGTGGCCCACAGAGGCCAGATGCCACTCTGCATCAGAAAATGTGAAATAATTGAGCTAGGGTAAGGCAAACAATCTAGGAAATGTGTGAAAACCCAGACTGGCTTTGAATTCTAACAAGGAAAGACTGAGAAAATATCCCTAGATCCACAACCTGATGCTTGTTAGCAATAAGAAGGGAGAATTACGGTATACAGTAACAGTGGCTAGAATATGCAGACGTGTGATAATGTTTCTGTTACACAATCCTTAGAATAATGGGATTCCTCTGTTACTACTTGAGGTAGTTAAAAGACCTAATGCCCATCAGTAGATATTCGTGGCATTACAGAGACTGCACTCAAATCTACACCAAAGCTTTGTTGATGGAAAACTAGAGATCAGGGGAAAGAAGAGCCAGGGAGGTAGGAACACAACTGTCTGTTAAAGGAGCTGCAGTGAAAAAGGCCTCCACTGAGAGGCCTCAAATCGGGGCCTCAAATCCCTGGATGAATAGCTGGAAGGATGGTTAGCTCTCATGTCCCCAATGAGCTCAACTGCTGAGGTAAAACACTGGAAGAGAGGTAGTCCCTAAGGGACACCAAATGGTGTATATGAGTCATTAGCGATCATCATTTTGTTTTCTTAGCACTGCACCTTTACATTTCTAAGGCGTGCACACATGGAGAGGCACATGCCACTCCATCAGGCGGTGCTGAAACAGCTTTTTACAGGGGAATACATGCTGGGATCCTGCGTGGAGATATATGATCTCTGTTGAGGCCCACTACTAGAAACTTCCATTCATATATAATAGCCCCCTCGCCTTCTAGAGGACAATCATCTTTGTCATAGTGATTACACGCAAGACTGTTTCTGCAGAAATGGATGGTTTGGGTTTGTTTTATCTTAATTCCGGCTTAAATTCCACTTGGACAACAACAACAAAAACCGGCAGAAATGCGGGCTGTTTGCTCTTTTTGAAGGGAAAACGTAGGACACATGTTCCAAACCACATTTAGATTTTAAAGCTCAGAATTAACACCTTGAATTTCAGCCAGAAATGATCTTAGTCTTGAGGCTGAAAGTCCTTCGTCTTGGGAGTCGATAAATCAGTCATGACAAGCCTGAACTGGCTATGGTTTATTATAAAATCAAGCTTGATTATCTACTTGAGGTAATTAGACAGACCAGAACAAAAGGACAGAAAGTTAAAAGGCAACATATGTAGGAAGAACTGGAAGAGATGTTTACTTTACACAGGCTGGTGAATAGCAAGAATGAACTTGTACTTGTACTTGAGATTTTTTCATATACTGAATTCTGGCTAATAACATAAAGGGACCCCACAATATTTATAATAAGCGATTTATTAAATCAGCCACTCTTGGAGCTGCTCAGCTACAGATTCCCACTCCCTGCAGCCTGCACACAGCCCTGAAATCCAGGTGCAGCATCCCAGCCCTCTCCTCTCACAACCCATGATCCTTCTCTAAGTCCCTAGAGGGTTACAAAAGTATTAAAAGCACAGTAAAGAAAAAAAAAAGGATGCTACACCATTTATTACATTAAAGGACAGCAGCACTGTCTTTGGGTATAAACACACTAAATATCAGGGAACTAAAAGAAAACAAAATCCGGTCACTTTTCTCTTTCCTCTCCTCTTGATTTTGAATAGTTTATTGTTATTTTTAAGGAATATTTAGTTTATTTACGGTACCGGCTACTCCAGCAGATAAAGCTGTAGGACATTCTGCGATGTCTTAAAAATACCTCTACAAAGCATGCTTGAAGTGCCAAAACTGTAATCAAAAGACCCCAGAAAAGAAGATTTCAATGATTATTCCTGGAAAGGGCTCAGTCACGCAAGTCCAAGTATAGATCAAGTCCCAAAACAGTGTTTCCAACAGAAGGGTTAAATATATTTGACAGATGCAGCTCAAAATAGGGTAAAACCTCAACATTGCAGTTGATTATGATATTCCACATTCATTTGTAGTGAAATGAACCATTTGAAATACAATTGTCTCAGAGAAAACAAAAAGACTTGGAGAAGCTTATTACTTGCCCTTTCCATCCACTGCAGTCTGGACCTCTGTCTTATGAACCACAGCTCATGCTGCAAGTTCTGTATATAAAAGGTGACAATAATCACATCTGCACCTTCTCCCACAGCACTGTCTCCTCTAAATGCTAGCAAAGCTCTTTCAGTTCCCTTCTCCCCATCCTTCTCGAAAAAACCACAGCAGCATAGTCAAAGAGGCAGAGCAGGTAAGAATTGTCTCCTTGTTTCTAACGGGCACAATAGAGTTTGCCTGTTTCTCAGTGCCTGACTCAGAATATCAGATAAAAAGAGTTAAACCGCTTTTTCACTTACCACCATATTACTGCTGTGCCAAGATACCTATAAAAAAAGCTACATAATAGGCAGGCAGCTCCGTAATCACTGCTGCTTTTCATGCCAATCAGTATTATCCCATTGTTTCCATGCAGTCCCTTACCTACCTGGTTTATCTAAGTGAAAGAAAACAGACCATGTGCAATTTGGGCAGGGATTGACTCTTCAGTGTTCAGACAGTGTTTAACTTACTGGAGCTCTCTACCGCTAAGCCTTTGCTGAACACAAATAACAAATAATTACTAAAAAATGTAGGCATTGTGGTCAGGAGGAGGAGATTATTTATAAAGAAAAATCAGCTAGGGTCAAGAGAACCGTTTTTTAAGAAAAAAAAATCTGAGTAAGAAATGTACACATACAGGAAGGGCAGATAAAGTTGTCCTTGTTACATGAACAGACCTATTAAATTTCTGAAGCCACAGTAACAGAACATCGTCAATATTTGGGCAGAATACAATCTAAATACAGTCTGCAGAGTATTAAAGCATATTGTAGGTATTAAATTTAATTATCTTTCACCTCCACATCCACTATAAGAACTACTTCAGTGACCGGCTGCTTCCCATTACAGAGACATTACTCAGAGCTGGTGATGTCACGCACATCATTTGTCACCACCGGACCATGGGAAGGTGCAGTAAATCCACTATTTATCCAAATGAAGTCAACATTAGCAAAGTATTATGTTACAAGCTCCCTCGCATGCCCAGGGATTAGGCTCGCTGAAGCCCAACTTTATTCTTCAATGGGGACCATCAAAAGACGTATTTCCACACCGTTTGCCTCTGGTGATATTTCACAGACATACTCCTGCAGCGAATTGGATGTGCATCCTTGTGCACTTTGTGAGACTTAATTCTCATGCAAGAAGCAAAGGGCATTTGAAGGACAGGTGGCAGAAAGGAAAGAAAACCACGCTTATGCTCTTCATCCAAGGTAAAATGTAGAAAGCAAGCTTCTCTTGCTTGCTTTCCCCGGGCCGAGATCTAAGCACCAACCTAGGCCACGCAGGCAAAGAGAGAGAACCTGACTAGGGAAGAACAAAAGATTTTATAGCCCTTGATTTGGGGTGGCTGCCTGGGCATTCGTTCCTATTCAAGTCTTCCCCTCCAAGGAAGACTTGCTTGGCGACTCCTGCAGGCAGTGCCATCTGTGCCACCCTGATCACCGTGCTCTCCTGAGNGAGTCCTCTTGGGACTGTTGTGCCCATCTCCTGCAGACCATCCACACAACCTGGTAACAGCTTTGGCCTTAGGGCTTCAGGTAGCATCACCTTCACCTTGCCACCCAGACCCCATGACTGTGCTCAGCAGGTCACTTTCAAACACTCTGCCATTAATAAACCTTTTTTTTTTCCCACGTAAATACATAACCTGGTATTCATACCTGGTCTTTGATCAGTTAAAATGGTCAATTTGCTCTTTCTGTTGATTTCTATCCAGAATAAGTCAATTTTCCTGTGAGCAAACTGTACATCACACAGGGGTTACACTGGATTCGCCATGTCAGCCAAGGAACCTGGGATCCTTGGATGGGGAGTGATGTTTGAAGGGAAAGTGCTGCAAATAAGCTGTGCTCCAGCAGAAGTGAGCAGTCGGTAGCAAATGGTTCCCAATAGCGTTTTGGCTTACTTTATACAGTGGGATGCTTGTAATTACTCACGCGATTTCTTGTCTAGAATAAATAAACACATGGAAAATAGTGGGAATGGAGGCTTTCCAAAGTGAGATAAAAGATAGGGAAAAGTTTTGCAAAAATAAAATATTTCCTTATGTTACTTTACTGTAACTTCAGATAAAAACATGCCAAACAGATTTTTGGTGGTATAATTACCAACAGTCAGGATTTAAAAAAAAAAAACAAACCCATCTAAACAATAATTTTATTCCAGTATTTTGAGACAATTAAGAAGAGTTATGCCAAATAGTAATCAGTCTGTTTTCCTAAACTGTTAACTGGCCTGGACAAATGTATAACAACAGAGAGAGAGATGCCGTATTCCAGAAAAACCCTCACCTCACATACAACACAAGTTTTGCACTTAGTAATTCCCATTATGTGCCTCTGCTCACCTCTGAGTCTTGTTTATTTGGGACATTCAGCCCCACATTCCACGTTAAAAAGTACTATTTCTCTTTAAGCACTGAGCAGATTTTAATCATTATCTTCATCCTTGGCCTCAATTAAGGTCTAATATAGAGGAGGCACTTGAATGACCTAAGAGGTACACTTAACCCCGAATAGTGTGTCAAAGGCACTTAGAGTTTCTGCCACATTTCCTCTGGCCTTCGAATCTCTCTCTCCTTTCTCTGTTGTAACCTGACTGTGTTTGTTCCTAGCACTTTAATGTCCCCTGGTGTGAAGTCTCCTTGAGTAACACTCACATGATAGAAAGTGTGATTAACTCTGCAGGCGCTTTTCAGGTCAATGAAAAAAACCCTACTTGTTACACTAATATATAATACTTCTTTAGAGATGTTCCCAGTGGCTCTACATATTGGGATTCCCACAGTACGTATTCTTTTTCACTCTCGCTGCTCTCCTGTGTCTTGGTAATAAAAATACATAGTTTTATCTGGGTACAAGCTTGACTCTAATCCTTTAGAGTATGATTCACACCTCTTTAATTATTCTGATTGGTCATTCCCATAATTTAAATGGTAAATCTTTTCCTCTTGACTAAAATGCAACGTTTCTGTGGTAAAGACTATAAAAATAAAGTAGGAAGGAACTAGAATAAAATTAGGAAAATGATATGATTTTCTTCAGTGCATGCCTTACTACATTTCTCTCGCTCCATAGGCTGGCTTGTTAACGAAGCACAATGCACAAAACAGCTTGGGAAGCCACAATAGCTGAAAAGATGCCTTCCGAAGATACCTTGTAACCTCGAGAGGTTTTCAAAAGCTACGGAAAACTCTGCAGATTTTACTGAGACTTTTTATATCTTTTTTTACTGCCAGATGTCAAGCCAGTGCAGCGGTCAGAACAAGGGTAAACGCACCGTACTACGCTACCGTGCCACCGGCTTCTACTTCCAGCAGCTACTTGTGGTCTGCAGCTTACAGGGGCAAGGACACCTGGGTGCGTGGAGCACCTTCGCCAGCTGCCTGTGCACTTTAAAGCTCACATCAGGAGCGTGCTAAACTTTAGTCACAAATTATAGATGCTCAGGCATTTTTTCCTAAAGAAGAGTGACTATCTTCAGGTCCTAATACAAGTGGCTCACTTTAAACCTTTCGTGGATAGACCCTGTATCAATTAACAGGAGCTCGGTATTAATTACAGAAAAGGAAGCTGTGTTTCGTTAGGCATGTCTTGGACGATTCAAGTTATGTTCTCATTGGCACATTGGTTCAGTGGCTAAGCAATGAAGTGTAGAAAAAGGAAGCTTTAACAGGTAACGGGGTAGTGTGGGTAAAACGAAATGAGACTGCCAGATGGCTACCAGTGGCTCCAAGCCTCCAGTAACGGAGAGGCCACAGAAGAAGTACACACACAAGAGCTGGCAGAATCTGCTGGCCAGCCGACTTCTTAAAGTCTCCAGCACTGCTTAATGTACAGTCTTTCTTTGGGGAACTGCTGAATATAATCAAATATACCTTGATTTCCTACTTTATTTGATTTTCCTTCATTAACGTTACAAAAATAGTACACAACCAGAACAATGAGGGATATGTTTACAATTTAGTCAGCATACGATGATCTGCAGTCGACAATAATTCATAAAGCATGCTTCGTCTATTTTATGGTAGAAAGACACTGAAGCTTACAGGACTTTTCCATAGTCAAGGCAGACTGGTGAGGGAATTCTTAAGTCTCAGCCCACCCTTGATTTTTCTCAAATAATCCCTAGGTCTTCTCTGGATAGGAATCAGTGACCTCTTGACATACTGCAGGAGAAGGAAAAGCCATCATGCTAGTCCTCCCCCTGATATGCCCATCACATGGAAAAATGCTTGAGATTAATTGGAATCTGAATATAGTGATTGCCTTTAGTTACAATCTTCATTCTAAAGAAAGACAGTCTGAATATTACTTCTCCAAAGACTTGGAGGTCTTGAGCTAACAAAATTCAGGGAGGGATATTTAACCTCGTGTCTTTGGATTTAGGAGTCTCTAGATCAAAATTTTCCAAATCTTTCTGTTATCAAAAAGTAAACCTGGGGTTGCAGTTTCAGGATTGCAATCAGTTATTGTCACAGGTGCTGCTTGCAAAAGTGAAGTTTTTCTGAGTTATGACTTGATTTGAAAATATAACTTCTAGTTTGGGAAACCCTGTTCTATATAGTAATGATCAAGAGGAGAGCCCATCAGAGGGAGAAACACTTCAGCGCTGATTTGCCTTGTACATCTCTCCCTGTGAAGTATCTGATACTCAACACTGTCAAAAGCACAATCCTGAGCGAGGTGACCTGATTGGAACTGACAGCTCCTATGTTCCACTGAAATCAGGTCAAAAGACAAGTGTGTGGGGAAAGCAAAGACAAATGGAAAAACAGAAAGGTTGATGTAAGTGTCTAATATTTCATAACCTCCAGTGTCTAAAAAATACACGCCTGAGGCCACAAAAATGGTGTATGTTTTTTCTTTACCTTTTGGTAAGCAAGACGTTAGGCTTCAAAGCTTCCTAGTCTCTGATTTCACTAGGATTTTGTACAGGTGGTCAAAGCCTAACTTCAGAAAAACAAGACTGGAGGCCACTGAAAATTTTAATATCTTGAGGCTGAGGCATGTTGGCCGGACTCATACGGAAAAGTGTGCTTTAATAATTATCCTGTAAATAAGTAGAAGGCATTAGTTTTCAGGCATACGCTTGACTTCTAGGCAGATCTATAACTTTCATCTTGGATGTCTGCCCTTGTGGTTTGTTATTTTTCTCTGTAAGAGCCCAAATACGTGGCACAGGGCATGATCTTAACTAAGTCTAAAAGAATTACCACTTACGTACCACTCTTCATGTTCATTTGTACTGGCGAAGTTTTTGACATGTACCACTTTTGACTAACAAATGTTTAGGTCATATAAGTCATTCGGGAGGAAAGCATCTCAAAATTGCTTCATGTTTTTCAGGGCAACGGTTCATTAGTGAAAGGAGAACTAAACTGAACCAGAGAAGTAAATAATTTTCCTGGCAGGATGTCTTCCTTTAGAAAACAGGTGACCTGATGCCATTTGCTGAAACAAATGAAAGCATAAGAACACTAAATTCAGCAATGCCAAAGCAAAAGCAAAATAAAACATACTCAGTTGGCCTAAGGTCACTGAGTTTTTCTGCTAGTCCTAAAATGTAACAAAACAGCAGGCTTGAATGTACTTGAAAGATGTGCTTCAATCACAGTTGCTGAGTGCACAAAGAAGATTCAGATCTCAAAAAGGTGGAGTACAAAATATCCTTCCCCTCTCACCTGTCCATTTTCCTCAAAGCCTCAAAGTGTAGAATACAGCAATTTTAAGGCCTGGATAACTCAAAAGCAGTTTAGCAGATTTTCTCCAACCTTTCCAGATTTTTTTTTCCTCTGGGCTGAGACCAACCGTGAGAAATTTCAGACCAAAAGGCAATTTTTTGGAAAAAATTATAACCTGCTGAAAGGGGAGGTTTAGAATGAAAGTGCTTTTCAGCCACAACTATTCCACATCAATCTTTAACACTTGAACTAATGCATTATTAAACTACGGTTTATTGTATGAATTATGTATGTATAATGTACAAATGCATATATTAGTGTACATGTAATGCAGTAGCCAAACATTATGGAGAAAGGTAATCTTTCTGAATACCAGTAAGTGTAAGCAAAATATATGTAGAAACAGAAGAGATATTATACAACTATTAACAAGAATCCATCCTTACAAATGAAAAGCTCTGACATTTGCCCAGATCAAAAATCCAATTTTATAGCGCTGGGAGATAAGGAATTAAATAGAGTGCAGATATCATCTAAACTGGTATTAAAAGGTTAGCAGTGCTTAAAATTGATTAGTTACCAAGACCAGAGAGCCTCCATCCCAGGCTGTGAGAATAGTACTGGCCAGATGTTGCGGAAGCTTTAGCTGTGATTTTAACAAACTCTCGGGCTAGGCAAGAGCTTCACAGATTGCAAAGTAGGAAGCATAACTCTGGTACAAGACAGGCATCCCAGCATGTCACACAGCAGCAAAGTTAACAACAGTTGGGAAAAACCCCCATCAAAACCCTTTAAAGAGGCTTAGTAGATCGTATGGGAACAAAAACACCTTGCAATTTAGGAATTAGGAACTAGTTGGTTTGGGGTAGGAAAGGCTGTGAATGGCTAAGTCCTTTGGAAACTGAAAGATCAGAGAACTAAGAGGTATGTCAGGATATAGATGAGTACTACACACCAAACTTCAGACTACTGCAGGTTACGTAAAGACATCCAGTAAAGATCACTCTCTCTCCAAGATTAATCTGAACTACTTACTGCTTTCCTAGCTGTCATCAAGGCAGGAAAAAAAGAATAAGATAAATTTTTAAAGACAGACAAAAAGTTAGCACTGGGACATGAGTGTGTCATTTTCATCTCCAAGAAATATCACAGATGACAGTAGCAAGAGCAGAATGTGACTGCTGACAAAGATAAGTTCATTACTAGGATTAATAGCAAAAAAATGAAAAAAGTCAGAAAGGGCTAAGGACTAGTTAGATATTTGGTCTAACATGGTGATGCAAACTCTCACTGAATGCAGATATAGTAAATATATTATAGCAAATAAGTCTATAAGAATTTTCGTGGTAAATTGTGGTTTTGCCTTTATGGATTTGTCATGAAGAAAATGTGCCAAAAACTTATGAATCATAAGGAAATATAACGAAGTGTCAAAGCACCTGTTTACCTTGAAAATACAAGAGAGTCTCAAACAAAGGAAAGCAAAAGGAAAGCAAAGAAGTTATTCTGCACCCGTAGAGAAATCAGGCAGCACTTCAGTAATTAATATTTATTACTTATGGCACCTTTCGTACATTGAAAATGCTGAACAAATACCAACTGACCTGTACAACACTCCTACAATACGTGATACACATAATTATGGAAATTATAGTAGGGAGCTGGCAATGAAATAAAGTCCTGGAGATCCTCCCTTGTGGGGAAAAGCATTGCACATGAGATGAGGCTGCCATGTAGGGATTGCATAGCACACCCGAGGACATAATTTACACTGAAACTGGAGAGACAGAGGAAGAAGGGAAGACAAGAAGGTGGGCAAACCTCCATGGGATATGCAACCGAAATGCTTACACATGAAAGCAGCAGAGGCTGATTTTGACATGTGGCTATTTTCAGGTTTGGAGGTAATCACATTCAAGTTGAGCGTGGCACCTGCAGGTAAAGCCCCACCAGAAAATGGAAAAAGCTGTTTCCCCACCAGCACCAGAATCATAAAATCTCCTGAGTTGGAACGGACCCACGACAATCATCAAGTCCAAGTCCTGACTCCACACAGGGCAAGTTAAACCATATATTGAAGAGTGTTGTCCAAACACTTCTTGAACACCAACAGGCTTTGGGCCATGACCACTTCCCTGAGGAGCTTGTTCCAGTGCTTAACCACCCTCACAGTGAAGAACTTTTTTGTAATAACCAATCTGAACATCCCCTGATGAAGCTTTAAGCCATTCCCTTGTGTCCTATCACTGGACACCAGAGAAGAGATCGGCACTGCCCTCTTCACTCACCCTTATGAGGAAATTGAAGACAGCAATGAGGACTCCCCTCAGCCTCCTCTTTTCTAAGCTGAAGAAACCTAGTAACCTCAGCTGCTCCTCTTAAGTCTTGCTTTCTAGTCCTTTCACCACCTTTGTTGTGTCCCCTTGGACACGCTCTAATCTTTTTATATCCTTCTTACCACACACGGCACTCAAGGTGATGCTGCACCAATACTGAGTAAAGTAGGACAATCACTTCTTTTGCCCGGTTAACTACACTGTGCTTAACACAACCCAGGTCGGACGTTCTGGCCACCAGGGCACGTTGTTGACTCATGCTGAGCTTCCCATCAATCAAAAACCCCAGATCCCTTGCTGCAGGGCTGCAGTCCAGCATCTTGTCCCCCATTCCACACGTACATCCAGGATTACAGTGTCCCAGGTGCAGAATCTGGCTTTTCTCCTGGCTAAACATCACACAGTTGACGATTGCCCAGCGCTCTGATCTATCCCAATCTCTATATTAAGCCCCTCTAACCTCAAGGGAATCAATGGCTCCTCCTAATTTAGTATCATCAGCAAACTTAGTGTGGACTCAACTCCTGTGTCCAGGTCATTGATAAAAACATTGAAGAGAACTGACTCCCCAGGAGTGGATGGCTTTGCTTGTTTCTTTTAATTGGGAGCATGGGGTTAAAGCCAGAGACCGAGAATCAGTTCACGGCCTCCACCAGCTAAACTCTCTGCTTGAGACTGATTCATTATAAATCAGCTTTCTTGCAGCTTAGTTTACCCGCCTGTAAAACAGGTAATTCAGAGCCAGATCATCAGCTGTGAACTGGCACAGCTCCACTTGGTTCCCAGTCTCAGAAGGGGACATATTTGGCCAAAATTAAGTGTCGCGCATCCCTGGTGAGGCGGGCAGAATGATTTACATCATGACCTGGCTCATCGCATCCATGTCTACATGGATGGGCGCAGACATCACAGGATGCTGCTCTGATCCAGATGTTGCACAGCTCTTCTTAAGCTGAAGTGGCAATGCAGCTTCCAGAGGGGATCTGTCATATGCCTGGCATGTGGCTTGTGTCTAGAGGGCACCCACCCATATAAAAATAATTTTTCTTTACCTCACAGGAGCAATGAAGTTTTATTAATCCCAACTAATCAGGCTTCTACTGTTGATAATGAAGTCTGATACATTCAGGCTTGTCTGAGAAACATTGCTAGTTTCAAAATATTATTTTTATTATTATTAGAATAGGTGATCCCCTGCAATGCTCTCCCAAACTATGTTTGGGAAGTGAAATAACAAAATCAAACAAGAACAACCTCTTGAAATTCAATATATGGAGTCAGGCAGAAAGTAAATCAGCACACACCTGATAGGAAAGCTTCACTTCACTAATATCAACTGAGCATATGAATTGAACGGGCTTCATGATTTTCTGCCCAATTAAACATAACTTCAAAATCTTTCTCCGGTCAAGAGTTCCCAGCCCAGGGTATTCCTTGGCAGAACCTCAAGACATCCTGCTTGAACAGAGAAACAGAAACAAACGTTTCTCTTATGTGACCTGCCTCCTGGTCTTGACCCAGCATAAGGATCGACTGTTTAGTTGTTTAATTTCCCCAAAGAGTTTTGGCTTTTCCACAAGGTTAAAATATAATATGGATTATATTCCTACTACAAGAAGAGACCAATACAAGTATGCAATATTAATCATAGGTGATGTTTTCAGAATATAAAAATATCATATCCTTGGAAATCATTCCAGATATTTTTAAAAGAACCCAAAGAATTCATAGACTGGTACAAGAGTTCTCATTAAAACAGAAAAATCTTACCTGTCACAAGCTGTTGTCCAGCTAATCCTACTGGAACCATCCCAAGGTTATTCATAGCTGTGGCCCAAGCCGTCGGATCAGTGACTGACATGTTCAGTTGTGTGGTATCTATAGCTATACTTCCCAAACCATCAGCTGCTGCAAGAAAAGAAACACACTGTAAGTAAAAAAGAAGTAGAAAATGCGTCTGGATTTTTAACCCAAACCTGCAGTGAAAATGAGATGTCACGACCACTGCTTATTTTGGGTTTGTTTTGTTTCTTAATTACAATTCACCTTTTAGACCATTGATAATAGTGCTTAGTTTTGCATAGCAATACATAAAGGCATTGGAAACATTCAACAGACATAAAATGAGACAAGAGTGGTTCAGGCTGGTTATATATAAAATGTTTTCACCATGAGGACAGTGAAGCAGTGGAACAGGCTGTGCAGTTGCCACCCTTGGCAGCTTTCAAGACTCAACTTGATAAAGAACTGAGCAACTGCTCTGACCCTATGGCTGGCCTTGCTTTTAGCAGGGGGTTGGATTGGAGACCTCCTGAGGCCCCTCCCAACCTGACTGAATCGTCCTGCAATCCTCTGATATAACTTAATTATATACAATCTCTGGCAACTTGTCAGAAAGCTGTGAGAACCGAACACCCTCCAATGAAAGACCTGTTTTCCATGAGGTGCCATTTTTTTTTTGGTGAAAGGTTTAAGAATACATCGGCCCCTAACTAAAAAGATGTCAAACCACACCAATTCACTGCGGGAAATACAAAGTTTTGTTCTAAAACCAAAAGAGAACTATCATCAATATGGTCAAAATAAGCTGCGCCCAGGTGTGGGTTTTCCTTGGTTGGGGAAGGAAGAGCGGGTTGGATAGCTAAGAGATGGTAACTTTCTGATACTGAACCTCCAAACACAAGGTGTGATCACGCATTTGTACTTCCCCCCTCCCCGGTCATAGCTGAAATCAGCTCTTTCCAGCTATTTTCTTATGACCTTTGCAGACCTGAGATATTTACCGGCAGCCATTGCTTTTCCCCAGTTCCTTTTGCTCCTGTTAGACTTCTTCAGCCGGGAATAATTAACTACTGTATTAGCAGCATCTTGAGATGGGATATCACTGAACGCAGGGCCCACACACAGCTCATTAGGCTCTGAAAGAGAAAAGACAAAATCAGTTATCAAGTGCCGCAGTCAAGAACGTAGTCGCAAAACAACAGACTGCTTTGGGAATCCACTCGACGCTCCTGCCCGCTCCCTCTGGATCACCAGCCCCAGCCTCCTTGCTCGCATTTAGTGGCCGCTGTAGAGGCGTTTCAGTGAACGCTCGTCCTTGCCTGCTGAACAAACAGTGCCACTCATGAACCTGTCAGACCGCTGAAAAGCCCTTCACAAATTAGGTCTTATCAGTAGCTACACAGCCTCCTCGGCACGAAGGCATCAGCTGAAAGAACATATTAAGGGATGAATATGATTTTTTTTTTTTTAACTGTTAACAATTAACTGATGTTGCAAGTTTCAAGCAAATAGTCTCCTGTTTTGAGATGAAAGGAGAAAAATAAAAAGTTACCCCGCAATGACTTACAGAATGGAGCCTGCTGAGACGTGGAAAAGTAATAAAACCTAACAAAGCTGAGGGTGATGCCTGCTCCTTAACTAACACCATATCTTTGGCTCACAAAGGTTAGTTAGCTGGAAGCAAAGGTGGAGCGTCTGCATCTAGCTAAACCACATTGCTTTCATCAGGTATCTATCAGACCGGGATTTTTACATAAGGGTAACACCTTGCTGTTGTTATTGTTGCTTGTGAAGCTCACCCATGTCAGCTCATCGCTGGTCAGAAAGGAGGCTGAATGAGCGAACCGGTAAGAGGTGAGACCAAAGGTCGTGATCTCCCAGCATTCGCAACAGAGGGAGAAAACGCTGGGGTGAGGATGAGCGCAGATATATGCCCATGTTAGTCTTTGCACATTAGTTACATGTGACTGTGGGCGAAGGAGGGCTGCATTATTCTTTTGGCTGGCCAGCATTGTAAGGGGTCTGACCTATAGTCTTTGGTACTGGTGGCCAACAACTGATCAAGTCCTCCCAAGTGTTCGAGGAGGTCATTAATGCGGTGCAGGCGTGTGCTGGTGACTTGTTCAGCCCTAAGATATTTGTGCTGTCTTTAAAAAAGTACTTGAAAGGCCTTAATTAAGAGGTTTCCAACGTGTAATCCCTAACAATTCATCTTTAGAAAAGACACAATTAATGTGATTACACTATATTTTAGCTTAGTACCTCCCATATTTTTCTTTTTTCATGCGGTGTGCATGAAGTACAAGCGAGAAAGTTTTATATTATATTTCCCTAACACTGTACAGATCACTTCATAGGAACATGACCACATCAATAGCTGTGAAAATGAAGAAAGAGTCAGGATCAGACAATGCTGTACATTTTTTAGTATGTTATAATTTTCAAATAACAAGTATACTAGGCTAAAAAGCATTTTGTTCAAATCTACAGTGGGTCTATTTAAAAGTCAATATTTATCAACTCTTAATATTTGAATTTGCAATTCCAATTCTTATTTGATCTCCACTATTCATTATACATAACGTAAAATAATTTTATGATAAAATCAGCTTTTAAATAACATCTATAAACACCAAACAAACATTGAACGAAAGTCCTCTGCAGGGAATGTGACTAACATAAGGCAAGCATCCTGAGATTTATGTCGAGTTTTTAAAAATTGGGTGTCTCCTGTTCAGCTCCTTAAACTTGTACTTAGCTCTTTCCACTCAGGCTCTAAACTTCTGGCCACAAATAGCTATTTCAAGGTTAGAGCCGGCTGAATTATTCCTTGTCAGTAAGTTATTTCTCACACAGTACAGCCCCCTCTCTCTATGTATGAATCATTCCCAAATCAACCCTGATTTACAAATATATGCTGAATAGCCCAGATGAGAGTGGTTCACTTCTTCCCGTGACCGGCAGCCTTGTTGCCTTGATGGAGGAAGGCGCGTCTGAAAACCAATAGCAATGAAATGCCTCTTCACCCCTTGCTGTGTGCTAGTTTCGTGTCCCCATAATGCATCACCCTGACTAATGGGGAGGAAGGAGGTGCTGCCCCACGGTTTGGGAAGACGACCTGCAAAGGTATGGATTATTGGCATAAGGGGCAGAAAACGGGTGTCGGACTCTCCCTGCCACCCCCTCTCCCCCTGTTTTACTGCCTTGTGAATTGTGAGCCGGGTGACATAAGGAGGTCTGCTGCTGAACTTTACACTCTCCTCCCCGCAAACCCACATTGCAGATGCACCAGCTCTGCCAGAAATGGAAACCAGTTCATAAAGAATCAAACACTGGGCTAGACAAATGTACCTCAGCCTACTGGGGATTGAGGTGACTTTTTTGGTGTTTGCCTTCTACCAGGTTGTCCACATATTTCAAATTTTGGAATAGTTTCATGAATTAGCCACAAGTATTTCCTAAAGTCCTTGCAGAGGAGGAAGAACATAACATCACAAATATGAAACAAAGCAGAATCAGTGCTTTGGTGAAACTCCTGTTGTACTACGCCACCAGCTCTGCCCAGTGTGCCACGAAAGCCTTTTCTTGAAACATACTCTCATATAGTCCACGCTGGCTCTGGGCAGCTTTGATTTCTCTCTGGCCATCAAGTCTACTTCAGGGGAAAAACCACAAAAGAGCACGTGAGGAGCCTAAACTGGAATTAGTCCTATCTAACCAAGAACTGCTGCAGGCTATTTTGTCAGTGGAAGAGAGCTGAATAACAAGCATAAATGCACCTATGAACACTGAATAATTTGCAGCAAGCTGTAGGCAGAACTAATGCCACATCCTGAAGGGCACAGCCTGTAGAAACCAGCTCTCTTAAAAAGAAAAATACTAATTGCGAACATGCCTTGTACCGACAACTCACCAGTCACGTTAACACAGAGCAACATAACACGGCTAAAATAATCCCACAGGCATTTCACACCTGATTTAGACTCAACCATTAGCTTTTGTTTAAAAAGTTTTTGAAAATTCGGATGGGGGAAGGTTTCATTAATGCTTAAAGTGAAATCAGCTTTGGGCAAATTTCAGTGTTTCTTTGTATAGCGCAGACACTGCGTTATTGTACCCTTCATGACACTGGAAACGAAACAAGCCAGCGAAACAAATAGACTCACTCACTAGGCCATATAAAAAGCAAAGTGCTGTGTATGATGAGAAATACAACTACTAGTAAAGATCCTTGCTTTCTTAAAAATAAAAGGAATCGCTCTGATACTGGTTAAACAGGCAAGAAAGCATAAGCTTATGCAGGGACCCTGCATATCCTGAGCAGACATTAATCAACACCGTTTCACTGACATCACACCTTTAGAAAGCAGTCCTGGTTTATAACTCATTAGTACTCCTCTGGGCGTTAATGACCTGAAGATATACGTAAAAGAAATCTGTGTTTATAGACACTTGTGCATGGGAGTAGCTTTACTCCAGGGGAGTAACTTCAGAAGCAAAAAACCCCATAATCCTGATATAGAGAAGAAAATGTGTAAAGTCTTCTGGGCATTGCTGTTCCTTGAGGTTTGGGAGGGGCAGGGATGTTAATACAAACTTTCTTATTTGAGAGCTTCTGATTAACAAAATTTTAATGCTAAGCACTTTGTAAACCGATTTCATGTTACACGTTCTGTGATCTCTCTTTTTGCAGACACAATGCAAGTAGCAGTCCTTGGATGGTGGATTGTGGGAGACATTTAGACTTTCCTCAGACAGGTTGTCAGGAAGATAAAGCACCCTCAAGTCCATACCAATGAGCACTTCTCAGTCACAGCAGTCACAGCAGATTGTACTTAGTACGCATATTTTATACCAAGCAATTAAATGCAGTTACCCAAATGAATACAGAAGTTGGTTATATATTGTGCATCAATTATCACAGGCAATGAATGCCATGAGACAAAGAAATTAACACAACATAAAACTAATTCAATAACACAGCAGATTGCTAAGTTAAAATCCTACCCTTTAGATATCCATAACACCACAGACAATGAATTACGACATGGAGCGAAGCTGATTAAATGCACCACAGTAACGAGGCTCTGTGGAGTGCCCGGGTCAGCAGCCAGCCCCGGGATGCAAGGAGGAGGTTCTCTGCCCAGTTCTGACACCGACCTGCTGGGTGACCTTCAGTCATTTCACCTCTTTGTCTAATTTTAGTGACCACTAAATCCTTTAAGGAAAAGACTGATGCTATCAACTTTTTGAAACCCGGGACTACAAGTCGCAAAGACATTAAATGTTATCGGTGCCGGTTCTCGAGACAAAGCAGATGGGAAGGAGCGATGTGGTACCTTGTGAACTGTTACATCTATGAAAGTTTTCCAGTTCTTAAAAGAACGGCATNCAAGTTTTCCAGTTCTTAAAAGAACGGCAAGTGCGAAGTGTTTGTTACTCTTCACAGTGATTCATAGGACAGCGGTCATTAGGTTGGTCACACTCCACCTGATCTGCCAAAGTACAGGTCATTTACCAGGCTAGCTCCAGCTGCCTTCTAAAATATATCAAGCATTTTTTACTGGTTCTTCCCAGTGTTTTTATTTCTCCAGGTGCAGACAGGCCTCCCAGTAAAGAGGGAAGAAAAAGAAAGAGAAGATAGAGAAGGATTTGCTGCCAGTTCCATTCCATTTCTTCCTGACCACCTTAGGATGAAGAAGAAAGCTGGGATCAGCAACGATGAGCATGATACTATTGTGCTGCTGCCATCCTACCTGGAGCACATGAAAAAAAAGAACATCTCCAGCGTGACTCTAAAGATGGCTTCAGGAAGAGGCATGGTTTCATATTTTTGCATGGTTAGTGGTATGTTAACACCTTGAAAACCTCACCGAAATTTTGAAATTCAAAAAGAACTGAAGAAAAACACACATTTCACAATGACAGAATGGTAGGGTTGGAAGGGACCTCTAGAGATCATCTAGTCCAGCTCTCCTGCCAAAGAAGGTTCACCCAGAGCAGGTTGGACCAGAACGCATGCAGGCGGGTTTTGAGTCTCTCCAGAGAAGGAAGCTCCGTAACCTCTCTGGGCAGCCTGTTCCAGTGCTCCATCACCCTCAAAGTAAAGAAATTTTTCCTTATATTCAGATGGAATTTCCTGTGTTCCTGTTTGTGCCTGTTGCCCCTTCCACTGTCGCGGGGCACCACTGAAAGGAGTCTGGCCCCATCCTCTTGACACCTGCCCTTTAGATATTCTAAGCATTGATGAGATCACCTCTCAGTCTTCTCTTCTCCAAGCTAAGCAGACCCAGGTCGCTCAGCCTTTCCTCATAGGTGTTGCATTCCCATTCTCCATTTCTTGCAACAATTTGCAAAAAGACATTTACTAATTCAGTTAAAAAATACATTAGGTACCAGAGCTTTTTTGAAAAAGTGTTTTATTTTCTGGGATGGGACCCTAACTTAGGCATATAATGTATGCTTCAGCCCCTCACAGCTCTACTCAAGACAGGCCAGTTGCTTTCCAGGGTCTCCAGAGAGTCACTCTGTTTACCCAGTTTTATCTGTTATGTCTCCCTCTTACAGGAGGCCTTTGCAAGGAAAGATGGATTCTGCAGGAACTGGAACTTTCCTTAAGAAAAAAGCTTCATTAGGCACAAGCCAGTGAAGATAAGCAGTGTCCGACCCTTAGAGCCTAAATGGGAGCTCTGGTTATGTGTTCACTTACATAATTATTCTGATTTTTTGTCTTATACATGAATTATAAGACCTTTGCTCGTTCTAGATTATGCCATTAGAAAACTACATTGTCATCTTGTAAACTCATAAAACATATGCTGCAGCATTAGATTTCACTTTTCACTACATACACTGAATATGTAGGTTTTTGCATAGTTACAAAGGATTCTTTCCACCAATTTTCGCTGAAAAACAGTTAACGAGTAAATCACAGCCATACTGATAGGACTATGACAACTTAGAGAAAAATCACAATATATTTACAGTTTCTTCTAAATTTAACAAAACCAATTTGCACAAAACACATTTTCTGGAAGAACTGCTCATTTGAGATGCTGCATTACTTAAATCCTCTGCCCCAGCACTTCTTGAAGATAACACATGGTACACACAAAGGCCAGATTTCCCTTGGAAAGCAGAACACTGGAAGATTTCAACAGTGAAAAAAAAAAAAATAAAACAAAGGTCTTCAAGATAAACAGGTGTTCTCTTGTGATGCTCCTTGAAAGGTCACCCGGTAGTATTTCATGCTAAATCCCAAACTTCACTGGCATCTCAGAGCAAAGTCTTAACAGGTTACAAATGCGCTTTTTCTTTTGTGTGTGTTTTAGCAGCTGCAGTCTGAATATGCTGAAGTCTATAAATAACAGAATCTGGAGGCACATTAAGCAAAGCATTATGGAAGTCCAGCTTAGTGATTGAAAAAGCATATGCAGTTCCAAAATCATCTGGAAGGGGAAAAAAACCCCTCAACTTTGCAGGCTAGCAATGCAGCGCAGCCTTGATAAAACCAGGTCTGATTATTCCTTGAACAGAAAACGTTGTTGTGAATTGACGATTGCATCTCGTTTTTCACTCTGTTGAGACGACTTGCGATTGTGAATCACGTGCTTCCCATTGAAGAGGGCAGTGGCTTACTGACTAAATTAGACCAACCTTTCCTTTAAATTTCTGAATTTTAAGGATTTATATTTAACAACAAAAAAGAAGTATTCTGAAATCTTTTAATTACTTACCGCTGTATTTTAATAGTAGGACTTGTATCACGCTGTTTTTGACTAAAGGCAAACCGACCGCTTTAGAAATATGACATCCCACACCACTGTGTTTCAGACAGCAGAGAAAGCACCCAAAGCAGGTCTTGAGTGAACGCACTTCAGCAACTTCACTGGAAGGCTGAATAATTAAATGAGAGGTGCTGGAATGCCTCCTTGATGCCATAAGGGACCTGGGCCAGTCATTATAAGTGGGCTACACATGCTATTTCTTTTCTATCTGGGCTTGAGGGAACACCTATATAAATGCACCACACCTATCAAATACCTTTTCCCACTCTACCGTACAACGTCCTTACCTCATATTTACTAGAGCTACTTCAAGCAGCTGCAATACACAGGGTTGTTTGGTTGGGGTTTTTTAAAGAAAAACAGATGAAGAAAAACAAAAAAAGGACCAAAGCAAGCCGGGACAGGCTTCCAGAAAGAGCATTTTAGTTTCCTGGCTAACCTAAAGTGAAATCACTCCCATGCCGCCTCCTGAAAAAATGAACAGCTTGATGGGTAAAGCCCTGTCTGTGGCAGAGCCCCGGGGACGGTATCATACAGTCTATCAGAAGCAGGGGAGCCTCGTTATTGAATTTCCAAATGAACACAGACTGCTCTCTCCTAGCCCCAGAAGACCAGGAGACAGCTGAGTTTCACATGGCAACATTATGTATGGAAAATCTATTTTAAGTAACTTTTTAGAAGTTTCTAAAATGCATTCATTATCATTTTTCTTCTCCTTCGAAGCCTGTATAATTGAACTCCTGGAGTTAAAGCAGCCTGTCTTTTCAGGCAGAGATTCATGGGGAAAAAAAAATCCTTGTCAATCACACTGTTTTCATATTTTTAAAATACACTTTTATCATTGGACCAAATTGTGACAAGAGGTGACACCTAAGTGTCCTTGGTTAAGTGCCTGGGTGATCTGCAGAGCACTTTTTTGCAGAGAACTGAAGCGATCTAAAGTCATATTGATCAAAATTTTATGCAAGACCATCAAATATTCTCTCAGTGACAGCTGCTAAGTGAAACTCTGGAAAAGGGGTTTAGGCTTGTTTTGTTTGTCTTAATTCAAGGTTTCTGGTGATAAATTCTGCTTAAGAGAAAAACTCAATATCTCTTCTATCAACTTACATCTGTCCTCACTCTGAAAGCTGCCATCCCCTCTTAGCACATCATACTCAGGATCTTTTCTCCAGCTACAAGCTCTAAATTGGTAGTGTGCTCCCTCGTCTCATTTATCTTGTATTCCTTCCATTCCTGTTCTTCTCCATTTACCTCACAGTAATCTTTCTTGCTTTTCTTTGTATTTTTTTGTTTCCACCCATTGACTCCACAGTTCCCCTTACTACAGAGGTACATTTCTTGCCTTAGTCTGACTTGGGCCGTTCCCTCATCCAAATGTATCTTCACAGCCAAGACAGTATTGTCTGTTATACTGCGCTGTTTTATTAGGGAAGGGAGGGATTGTTGTGGTTTAACCCCAGTCAGAAGCTAGAACCATGCATGCAAGCAAAATAAAACAAGATATTAATTCAGTGCTTCCCATCGGCAGGCAGGTGTTCAGCCATCTCCAGAAAAATAGGGTTCCATCATGTGTAACAGTTACTTGGGAAGAGAAACGCCACCACTCTGAATGTCCCTCCCTTCCTTTTTCTTCCCTTGGCTTTATATACTGAGCATGACTTCACATGGTACGGAATATCCCTTTGGCCAGTTGGGGCCAGCTAACCTGGCTGTGTCTCCTCCCAACTTCTTGTGCCCTCCCAGCCTGCTCACTGGCAGGGCAGTGTGAGGAGCAGAAAAGGCCTCGAGAGCTTAGCAACAACCAAAACCACCGGTGCACTATCAAAAGTATTTCTCATCCCAAATTCAAAACATAGCACTATACCAGCCGCTAATAAAAAAGTTAACTCTGTCCCAACGGAAACCACGACAGGGATTCATCTCACCTAACTTCAGCTAACGCAGACGTCTATGCCTGAGCTTTTCTGCTGCCCTTGTCGCCAATGGGGAGAACCAGATACTTCTGACAGCCCGTTTCAGACACCTATCTTGCCAGGCAATGAAACACACCTTGGAAGTACACATCTCACTTCTCTAGCTAGAAGTCTACAACGCAATTTTGGATATGGACATCTGCTTTGTCAGACACCCATGGGATGAGATGAGCTGGGTTGAGCGAATTGTGCCTTGGGAGCCCAACCACCGCTCAGCTACCTGCATGCCGTATGAATCCCAACAAGACACTCAGTCCCGAGGGACTCGGCTCCCACTCCTGTCCTTTGCCTGCCTGATTACTCCAGCACAGCGAACCTCAGGAGAACAGAAATCATGAGTCAGTTTGCAGTAACTCATGAGAATGTCCCCAAATATAGATACATATGGATATTTAGAGAGAGATGGCTTGCTTTCTGATTTTTTTTTTCCTGCCCATCCCCAGTGAATATGCCAACATATGACTATTAGTGTTTGACAACGGGAGCTGCCCACTCAAACACATTTCCTACAACTGTGATGCCCTACATCTGCCTGTTCTCTGGAGAGAGAATTTATGCTGGACTTTTTCTTCCTTCTTCCAGATGAATCCCATCTCCTCAGCCCCATTTCTTTACCAGACGCTTACCTCCCCGGCTCCTTGCAGCTCCCATTTTAAAGAGCAGTGTAGACCACACACCCCTCTCAGCTATCGCAGTCCCCTATTTCTGCCCATCAGCCTTGCCCGGGCTGCTACTGGCTTTCTTTATCCTTCATGCCATGCTTGGGGGCAGCATCTTATTTTGATTAGGAAGTGAGGGCAACTACAGGGAGGTTCCCTCCATCCTTTCCCTTTTCCCAGGTTGTTTGCTGTAAGTAAATGAGGGGAACAAAGATTTCCCACCTCCCACAAGACTAAGCAGAGCTTCCAGGCTCTTTGTGCTCCCTCGTACCCATTAGCTTTCAGCAGAAGTTGAATTAGGTTGCTAAGCAGACCCTGGAATTTTTTGTCTGTTTTCTAAACAGTTGTGTATGGGATCACTAACAAGTTACTGTAGGGCTGCAGAGAGGAATATCACATACTCTGTGGGTGTGGTCGTCTTCACCGGACACTTGGACACCTCCTTTCTCTTCCATTGAGGGAGAAGCAATCCCATATTTAACACAAGGTCAGATCAGCACATTAGCAGTTACTGTGCATCAGCTATGATCAGGCAACAAAAATTACTTTGAGGCTTCTCCCTTGTAACTAGCTGTCGGGGGGTCAGGGTAGAGGAGGCTTGAGCTGCAGATCATGGAGAATATAATGATGCTAAACGCCCGCCCTGCCTCCCTCCCTCCCAGTGGTCCTGCTGTACCTTTACCCAGCCAACAACCCTTCCACTCCCCTTTCCCTGAAACGCTTTCTTGCACGTGCATTTGCTTTTTCCAATTTCAATTATAACTTGTCAGGGCAGGAAATCATGCGGATTTTCCCTCAGGCAGGGCTAAAACCTACTAGAGACCCGGCGCTCCTTCTGCTGTAATTGGACTGATGCTGGCTTTAGCCAGGAGACCCCCGGGGCAAGGGATGCCAGCGAGCCAGCGATGCTCTGAGCTACAGGGGCAAGGCCACGCTCCTGCCAGGCTTCTGCATAGCACCTCGTGCAGCCAGGCTTTCGTCCCTTTTGAGACTTCTGAGATGCTACTGTGATGTAAAATTGGGAACTGGTGACGATAGCATCCCCCTCTCCCCTCATGCAGGCCCTCCATCCCTTTCATGTGGTTAATAATCCTTTCACCCACCCTTTTCTGAAGTGTTGTAAGTTTGTTTGTCTTGTCTTATTTGAATTACAAGCTCTTCAGGGCGGAGAATTTGCCTTTATCTATGTTGGTAAAGTACAATGTAAATTTACTGCACTATATAAATATTTTCAAATAACAAGGGCAATAACAAGAATAATGTATTTACTCTACTGTAATACGTTATTTCCATGCTTCAAGATACAATCAGAAACAACCCAAAGTCAACAATAAGACCAAAAGATTTGCAGAACCTTTAACTGGGAAGCGGAAGCCGTGAAGTCACTGTGTGAAACTTCAATAAATTAGTTACTTATATTCATAAATGGCGGTTGTTACTGCAGTAAATTCCTGGCAAATTGGCCCTCTGGAAAATAGAAAGCAGAACGTAACCAGTGTAAACCAGCAGAGCACTGTTTCACATGTGTATTATAAGGGCCACAAATGGCTTACTAGTTACTTTTTAAACAAATGCACTGTTAATACTTTCACTGCAACATTATGAATAAAGCATTTGGCCTGTAGCTATGGATATGGTAACCGATGGCTTTTGACTTGTTTGTTTATATTGTCATCCATCGAACTTCTGTACCGTGCTCTCCCGGGACTAAATCTTGACTTTACCCCTGGAACGTGCAGAGGACGTGGCTCGTGTAGAGGGCACTGGGGTGCAGCAGTTTCCCTCGGCTTCCCCCGATGCAGCTCGATGGCCACCGCTCCATACCCTCATACAGCAGCACAGAGCTCTTCTGGCACGCAGGAGGGAGAACGGGGTGCCAGGGTCAGTGCCTATGCCTCTTTGGCACCATCTCTGCTCATGTTGTTAATGGTTTCTTTCCTCTTTTAAGCTCCAAGGTATCAAATTAATCAAAATAATTGTGATGATGCAAGGGATTAAACAGACAGGAGTACAAACTGCCCTTGTTTATGCAGGTGATACTACAGGAGGTGCAAAGCAGATACACGGAGAGACAAAGCCCTGTCCTTTGAATTTACAGTCTGAAGAGAAAATGTTTGGTAAGACCAGTGTATTTCTGTCTAAAATATATGGTTTAATTTAGGAGTGCCTGCGTGACACTAGTGGCCTGTGATATATAAGTGTGGTCAGGTTAAATGACCTCTGTGTACCTTCTCGCCTGAAGCTCACAGCAACAGCAAGTGGAGCAGTTTGAATGGATCCCATTTATTATTCTTTTAATTGCTTGCTAATATTTCTTTCAGTAGGAAAGACTAATAGACCCCTTCTATCTCTAAGTGTCTTCCAAACTACCCAAACCTGCTGTTCAGCCAAAACAAATAAGGGGTCATCAGTTCTCTAGAAATGGAAAAGCAACCAGACGGGGATCCAGGAGATTCCTGTTCCTCATATAGCTCTGCAATAGACCTTGGGAAAGTAATTTCAACTGTCTGTGCCTTGATTCTCCACCCATGAAATGGTGTGATAATACTTTCTTTATCCCATACTTTATTAATCTTGCCTAGTCAGGCTGTTCTCTGCTTATGGAGTATGTCCAGCATCACAGGACCATGACCTGGGCCTGCAGATAGCACAAGATTGCATTAGGTCAAAACATATTTTTCTTTTCCTAGTAAAAATCAAAAACAAAGAAGAGTAGGACAAACAAAAAAAAGGCAATGATCATAATTTCTTATGGAATTGCTGTCTATCTGAATGTGGAGAAAATAGCAAGTTTCCTTTGAAAGGACTCGCAATGAAATTCACACTCTGTCAGGTGTAAATTACAGCCTGGTATCTCATCTTGTTCTATCTACAGCTCCTTTCTTAGTCATGCATAGCAGCAGCATACAAAAATATTTCCTGCATGTGATCAAGTGAGTATGGGCACATAAGATGCAAACAAAATATGAGACTTTAAAAAAAAAATTGTTTACTGGTATCTTAAAAGAAAACTAAAAGATTGTAATCATGTCATTTCTCGATCAGATAACTTATTTACTGGGGGACACAATTGTGCTTGGCAACACAATTCAAATAAATCTGTGAAATATTTTCTTTAGGAAGTTACAGGGAACTGAGGTAGCTAAAAATAAATGACAAAAAAAAATAATCCGAGTAACATTGTATTGTGCAATCACAGATATAGCAGATAACTTAAATTAAGTCCTGATCGTAATAGAGCTGCTCAGTAGAATGGCATGGGAGATACACTTTTGATCTTTTTTTCCCAGCGTTTTACACAAGACCTTCTGATTGCATATGCTTTATGGCATCTAATAGATTACTTCGGGCAAATATCTATATACCATACTAAACGCTGCAGAAACCCAGTTTCATTTGTGCTCTTCTTTGAAACAGTGAACTCCTCCCCAAGCCCCAACAGTGAACTCCAACCCCAAGGTTGGTGACACTGCGATGTGTATCACTGGCACACAGCGAAGCATCACCAAGTCCAGGAGGAGTCGCCAGATGGAGTTTTAGCACATTGTTGTGTTAGTCCGTATTTCAGGATACAAAGATTTCAGCCCTGGTAGAAATGCAATGTTGTTAATCGTCTTTAGGACAACTGTAGCTAGAGGCAAGGGAGCAGCATATACAGTTTAATTAAAAGCCCAGAAATGCCTGAGCTAGGAAATTCTCTCTTTTAAGGTAGCAATTTCCTTTCATTCAGGAATAGTTTAAAAATTCTTAATTGTTAAGCTATCTATACAAAGACTATACCTACGCGTTACTACAAATCAGCTCTCCAAATGCTTGTTAGTTGGTGAAGACTTGATGTCTGCCGCAGCTCAGAGGAGAAGCAGTAATTTCCTAGATCATAATCACACTCCTTTGTTGGGCCACTCAAGTTAAAAATTTGCTTGTTCAAATAGTGCATGGATAAAACAGCTTCATATGGTTTATCAGTGCATGGAAAGAGATACCATATCTGCTACGAATGGTTACAGATCCTCTGAAGAACCTGCAGACAAGGTACCAGATTTTCCTGTAGTCTCTGAAACAGTTTTTGTGCTTTCCAGCACAAGGCAATCGAGATTTGACCCTTAGCTTCCTAGTAATCAACATCTGGGCCAGGAAATTCAGCTTAATTGAGGTCCATGCGTGTCTTTAAGGGGCTTTAATGGTGGAAAGATTCATGCTCCATCTCATCTCAGTGGTACTAAGATTCATGTATGCAGATCCATCACTGAGAATGGCCTGGCCTCTGTTATCATTAATTGAAGCATATTAAGAGACTTGGCAGAAAAAAAATAACCAAATTTGAAATGTCAGGAGACAGATCCATCTAGTTTCACATCCTGTTGTTATAATATACCTTAATTACAGTTAATTAGGAGATATTGTTCCTGGTGGAAGAGCATCTGACACAGCTTTTGTGGGTGATTAAACATAGCACAGAATCCGTTGCATTCGTTGAATGCGGGATCTGTTTATTATGACTGTACAAGTCCATCTAGAGTATCATTCCTATCACATAGCAAAACAAAAGAAAGTCACGGGCCAAAAATATTCCCCTTGCCTCATGATGCTTCAATATTCCCTGATGTCTTCATAAATTTTCTGCTGATGGCCCCTTAGGACTCTCGCTCATGATCCAGGCTTCTCAGTTGGCTTCACCTGAGCCACATCAGATCCCAAATGAACAGCAGATAGAGGGAAAGGGCTGAGGGAAAACAAGTGCCACAGGGATTGACCTCCGTGGAAAAACAATGCAGTTGGACACAATGTCAATGATGGCTTTGATACCATTTGTGAAAGAGTAATATTTAATTTATTGGAGGAGTGCTATTAGCTGGAATCCTTTCCTCGTGCAGTATAAAATCCAAAAAGTGGAAACCCTGACCGAAGCTATGAGCTCAGCTTCTGCTGGCGTCAATGAGGTTTGCTCACACTCATTGATCTCTGGCTGTATGTGACCCTGAGATACGTTTTGCTGGGCTGCCTGAGATCATTGGTCATGATTAGAATAGAAATGGCAGGATTGGGTTTATCACTGAAAAGTAAGCAGATTAACATTTGTGAAGTAATCTTTGCTTCTCAGTTAAAAAAAAAAAAAAAGTAGCATTATGGGCTAGATTACTTGTATTAGAAAAATTCTTGTTTTTCCCAAACTCTATGCACACTGGTTTCCCAAACGCTCGCTTACTCTGAACTGCAACGATTGTGATAAATCATTTGCTATTTGCTCTTTAGTGCAACTATATGCTTTGGGCAAAGATTTTTATTATTATTATTTATTTATTTTTAAAAGCAAAACCACTCTTTTAACACATTTTTCCATTCTCAGTGACGGATTTCATCTTTGATATGTGATCCAGCTATTTAACCACCTCTCGCCACTTCTCCCATGAATTGTTTATACAGCAACTTGGCAGCATAATTTGCATATCACAGGAAAGATCCCATTACATGTTCCCAGAGGTGCGGTTTCACCAGCTTTATCACTTTCTGCCACCTATGCACATCCCCGAAGCAGAGTGTCTGGTTAATCCAGAAAGGCACTTCTTGGCTGCCGACAGTAATTAAACATTAATGGTGGAGTTACAAAATTTTCAGTCACTCAAAACTTATCTCCCCATTGTCATCGATAACTGTAATACCTAAAAAAGATATTTATCTTTTCATACAAATATTCCTGCTGCAGGAAGATCACAGAGCGTTACCTTTGCCATATTCTGATCAGCTGTTTCAGACTTGACCTAAAATAATTAGACAAGGAACAAATGAGCGAAGAAAAGAAGGGAAACATGCTTAGAAGCAGAGTAACTCAGTGTACCACGGAAGAGCCAGAGAAGACTTGGGGCTGGACATGGTGTTTGCTCTCCAGACTCTTACCTGGTAACTGAAGGGGACAATGGTTCTAACTGCAGGTTTCTAGGTGATGAAAAGCCCATGTTTGGATATATTCCAGATTACCCTTCACCCATTGTATGAAACATAAAAAAATGAAAGCCGCATAACTTTCACTGAGAGGAACACGTACTCCAAGAGCACTTTAGCAACATCAGAGCATACAGCCACTGGGGATCAGGGGACAGAAATTAAAGGGAAGCCAGAATCCACACCACAGTCAAACACCAACAAATTTCCTTGCCTCCAGATATTTTCTCAATAAGCAGACAAACAGTCCTGTGCCTTCAAATAGAGTCGCCCAACATACATTTGGGTGGAACAAACATTACAGGTACCGAATACCTTTGATTGTCCTTGTGCAAATCCACCTCGCAGTGAAAGACTACGCACGTGAAACTTCAGAAATGCAAACTCAGTTTGGGTGAAATTTGGAGTCTGAGATCTAGACTAGACTTACTAACAAAAGCAGCCTCCTCACAAAGTACCCCAGGCAACCCGACTAACACCGTCCATCGGTTGCAGACAGTGCAGTAGCTGCCCCAGCACCTTTCTCTCCAGCGAAATGACAAACCCACAAAATCCCTAATGCCACAGAAGGCTGGAAGAGAGAGAAGGGGTTGATTCGCGGACAAAACTAAGAGGCTATTGAGTCAGTAGCCTTTGAGTCACAAAGTCAACCTCAGTGGACAGTGATTGAAACTTGTTATCCTCCCATAGCCCGAGAGCGCATTATACAGTGCAATAGCCAGCAGTCACAGTGACAGAGAAAAAGGCAGATTAAGCACAGCTGTCCCCTCAAGTCCAGGGATAGCCTGGTGGGCAGGAAGGAAAATCTGAGCTGTTCCTGCCTGTTTAAAGAGAGAGCATTTAGTTTTCGAGCCTGTCAGCATGATCCTTTTTGAACGCATTGTGTTTACTGACATGCCACCCTGACATTTTGGTTTAGTAGTACAAAAAAACCAAACAAGAGGTAAGGTTATAAAATCAAATATGATGTTTTCTGCATGTTAAAAGAAGTATTGCTCCCACAGAGACCTGGAAGCTCAAACCGCTGCAGCGCTGTGCCAGTACATGAAAACCAAAAAATGGAACTGACCTGGGTTTCACGGTTCAAGCGTGCCGTGGCAGGGATCCCGGCACTACTTCCAAATTCAACACTCCAATAAACACAGTTGTAGTTTCTTGAAGTGGATGCTTTTAATGCAATCTGAAAAGGGTGAGAGAAAGGGCACACTCCTGAAGCCTGTATTTCTTAGGTAGAAATAATTCTGCCCGGAGAAGCCCGGCTCGTGACTGTTTGCTATTAAGACTGTACGGGAGAGAGGGAGCGTCTTTGAGTTCACATACTTAACGCTCAGTGGTGTGTCTGCGGAGTGGCAGGAAATAAACAACAGCGAGGAGGGGTTAACCAGAGACGTGCTGGCTAAAATCTATACGCCTGGAAACAGAAAGGAGAGGGCTGCAAGGTCAGATATAGTTTAATTGTTTCTAATAGGGGGATCGGCCACAGAGCTACCAGGCACAAAGACGCCTGTCACAGACGGTACCCACATCCCATCTCCCCCTAAACACAAAACAGCAGTCGTGCATGTCTCATCAGTCTTTCTGAACTGATCTAGAATGTCCTCCTACTCCCCAAATAGTCCTCCTACTCCCCAAATAGAGCACCACTGCAAAGCACCTGTAGAGTAAGTAGAAAGAGAGGACAGAGAGATTAAATAAGCCACCTATGCATGGATCATCATCAGAATACCTAAGACCCATCAATTTCACCCCAAGGTGTATTCTCCATCCTATTTCCTAAAACAGCTATGTGTCTTCTGGAGAAATGCCACCATTCTGCCGTAGCTGCATTAAGGGAACATCCATGCAGAAGGTCAGATGCAAGTAAAAATGTCTCTGAGCCTGATATGAGATGGTAGAAAATCCCTTTACTTGGAGTCTGCCTTACAAAATTTCACCACTACTCCAACAGATTTCTCCTTTCATCACAACTGACGCAGCAGAGGGGAAAGAGAAGTACTTGTTGAAGTCATCAGCAGTGGATGCAGACGTTGGTCTACAGCGGGGTATGGAGCACAGCACGAGTCAGAAAGTCCGGACATGGGGAGGGCTTGAGAGGAGGAGGGAAGGCAACTGCTTGGAAATGTGCAGAGGAAGAACAAGCAAATCTATACTTTAGAAGGGCTTGTTCAGCTGCAAGATGTAAAGGATACAGCAGACATTTCCCAGAAGAAGATCTGTCAGGAGCACTGACATTGGCTGAAATCAGACATGGTTAAAGACATTTTGCTAACAATCTTCTGGGTAGCTTTTCTCAGAGGAAGACCTGGGGTATTGCCCCCCTCCAAAAAAACCCCCAACTCTATAACAGAATTGCTGGACAATAGTACTGGGGAAACACCCATCATAACAGAGAAACATTGTGTAAAGCATAATGTAGAACTGTGGTTGAATGCATTTTTTGCATACAGAGTATTTATATATGCTTACCCGCGCAATTTCATATCTCTAGGTATTTATTCTATGCCTGTAAAATGAAATGGCATTTTTCATCCCATCTTGACTGGAAGAGAGAATACATTTAGGTTATAAATTGTTCAGAATTACTTGTTAATGCTATCAGCTTTTCTGTATCTGCTTGTAGGAGGGATGGGAGGGAGATGGGTTATGCTTTACACATAAAATTGTAGAGGAGAAAACCAGAAAGCAAGCTTTGTTTTCAACATGTTTAAACTGTTCAAATGACAGGAATCGGTTGCCTTGGAAGCAGATCTGCAGCTGAATGAAACCTTTCACCTGTCCAACATATGAAATATTTATTATCTGAGGGTGACTAGAGATTCAATAAAGCCAGACGTACAATGCAGAAAGCAGACCCTGGCTCATCACCTCCATGAATTTCACAGGTCCTGTGGCAGCCAGATTAGATTTTGCCACAGAGAGAGGGAAGTGGGCTCAATTGCAGTATTGGGTGTAAGGAGATACAAAACAAGAGGAAAATAACATCTTAACTTTATATTCGATTTAACCAGGTTGGTGAAGCAAAATGCTGATGCTCCTCCTATACTGCGTCTAGCAGGCTGCAAAACGTTATCATTTCCAATTAGAGAGAAGAGCCCACTCTCTCTTTAGATAATTGCTTTTCCAATAAATTATTCTTGGCCACTTGTTTCCCCATAAAAATTGCCCAGTGTTTTCGTCTTGTAGAAGTTGTTGGGTTTTTTTTCCCCTTCTCTTTTGTGTGGGTTGGAATTAATTTATTATAGTGCTAAAACTTGGCAGATATCCAGACACAATGATCTGAAAAATGTTCATACTAAAATTCAACGATGGGATTCCTTGTTTATTTTATCTCAGAGCCTCCCTGAGAATTCAGTCCTGCAAAATGGAGTACAGCTGAAGCACAAGTGGGCATGTATACCAGTTCGCTTTATTTTTCAGGAAAAATACTTTAGACGTTTCTGTTGCTGCAGACACAACCCTGGGTATGAACAAAACCCAGAGCCATTATTTAAGAAAGTGATATTTTTGCATAGCTGCTTTCAGCAGAGAATCACACTTTGAAAGAACCTTGACATTTTTGCCCTTTATCACATTCCTTTTTTTCTCAGAAAATCTGGATTTCCAAGGCCTTTGGCATCCTTACTACTGCTAAACAGCTTTAACATCTGTATTGAAGAGGTGTTGAAATTGTCTAATTAAGCTAAGAGGTAAAAATAAAGATTAAAATCCAATGTCATCATATCCTAAACTGTACCACAATAAAGTAAAATATTTCTGCTAACTGTGTGTGTGTGTGCGAAGCGCCTGAAATTTATAGAGAGTTAACACACAACACCAAAATATGATTGCTCCTTTCAGTTCATGCCGCTTCCTTATCACACTCCACTTGGCATTCGCGTGAAGATTTCATCAGTAAATACTGGATCAGATAACATCTTTTCGAGTCAGGATTGCAGGCTCTTGGGTGCTGCACGGAACTGATCCTGCCCTAACAATTAAGATTCAAGCGAGGTATGAACAAGATGGGGAGGCGAGGAGGGGAGGAAGAAGAGCGCAAGAAAAGAGGCAATACGGTATCTGAACGATGTCACTGTACGAACTGCGTCACCACAGTTCGAAACTGATGCAAGCACTGCGGGAAAATGGGGATTCCTGGCTTCACAGTGGCAGGTAACATTTACCTCTGGCCTCTTTCACAACACAACAGACCTTAAAATATTAACCAGTCCTCTGTTCCAGTTATGATGTTCTGGCACTAGTCCTGTGCCTTAATGGAGTGCACGTCTCATCCCGGGCAGGAGGCCTTCCCCATCCCTAGCATGTAATACTTAGTTATACGCTCAGGAGAGCAGGCTTTTCTAGAGTCTGCCTTCATTTTTTACTGCTTCTGTGCAAATTACTTCCTCCACGTCTGTTACAGTCCCTTCGCCCTCTCACAGAGTGCCGTGCTTACGCTTTCCCAACAAGTTTGCCAGGGAGAGGTTGCTAGGCTCCAAGTGCACCAAAAAGCGCAGAACGTGCCTTCTTTCCTGCCTTTCCATATGCCTGGAATACCCCCCTCCTTTCCCACCGTGGTACATCAAGTACCTTCCCTTTCTTTCAGAAAGCTGAGAATCCATCTGTTCGGCAAAGCGCTCCATCTGCAACGGCAGCGAGTCCAGTGATGTGCTGCCAATATTTCAACAAAGGGCTCCTCTAAACCCATTCCCCTGAGTCGGTAACACAGCCCACGTCCCCAGGGTGGGGATGCTCGCAGACAGGAGGCGTGCGGGAGTGGCGGATTCTATTCATTTGGTTTTCCCATTTCAACAAAACGCTTTCCCATATCCAAGGAAAGAGGCAGCAGCATTTGGCAAACGCGTTTCTGTTATGTGTTTCCTACCAGCAACTTTCATGCTTGGGTCCTGGAAAGAAAAAAATAATCCCACTCTGTTGAGAGAGTTGCAGAGTGTTCACCTGGAAAAAATACAAGGGTTGAAGATGGCAAGGTGGGATTTGAATCCCTTTCAGGGACTGCTGAGGACCGTATCGGTGTCAAGCAAATTAGGGAAAGGGCCCCAATTACAAAGAAGGGAATCATGCCAAATTTTCCTTTCAGCACGATGCTAGCGAAGGGCTGGGCTTTGCAAACGTGACTGGTAAGTCTGAGGACAGGGCTGAGGGAAGAGGGCTCAACAGTTAAGGCAGGCAGTTTTTCAGAAGGCAAGCGTACAGCACTTTTGCCATTCACACTGGTGTATCAGGTCTGAATACATATCATACAGTGTACAAATACATATATGTATGTATGCATATACATATATGCACACGTATGTATACATATTATTAGACAGGAGCTGCTTTTACAAACTTTGGCTGCTGCATTTGCTTCATACACTGTTCTATCTCAGGCATTTTAAAAGCCCAGGCTTGATAGTTTTCCATGTGTGATTTATACAGGAGTTGACGCATGCAGGCTGGGATGCTTTGACTGCATGTACTTCGGATCTCCCACTGTTTCTGTTGCTGTTTATCAGCTGCACAGCATTAGGTTTACGGCAAGTTGCATTCACATATAAATAGCCGTCTGTTAAATTACATTAAACTCCCAAAGTTTTCAAAGGTGGTAGTGTAATACATTATTTGTTCTTTTTGAAATCAGCAATTTCTTAAATCACGTGAGGGTTTTCTTAAAAAACGGGAGAACTCTTTGCATTGGAACAAATAACCTATACCACTTCAACTCTCTTATCTTGATGTGCTTTTTAATTTGTACATAAGAAAAAAAACCTTGGACTCAACAATTCATTATATCCTTCATCAGATGAGTTTTGTTGGTTTTGAAGAATAAAGAACACAAGATTAGCATCAGTGGTTGCCATCACATAGTTTAGCTTTATAGCATTACTCTATAATACATGTGCAAATGATGACACTAAATAATCTGTATTTACATGCCAGGAAGCAATTTAAAAAATATTTTCTGGTTTTGTCTACTTTGGCTGCCACGTAGATAGCAAAGTGTCAAGTCTCTTACCTAAAAATGCAGGCAGCGCTAATGTGTCTGTCCTGTAATGAGTTCTTTCAGAGAGAAATACCGATCCTTATCTAGCAAAGCACAGCAGCACATTTTGGAGCTCACCCATCTATAGCAAAACACTTCGGAACATGTTTATGTTTAAAGCATTTGTTGAATAGGCAGAGATTAAGCACGTGCTCAGTCGGTCTGTTGAACTGGGGCCTGTCTTAGGCTTCCCCAAGGCAATCCGAAACGCGCAGAGCTGTCCTGCACGTGTAACAGGCCGACTCCAGTGCCCTGGGTCTTCTACAAAACAGGTCTAAGAAAGGTGCTATACGAAAGATAGCAAAAGGCAACCAGAGCCCAAATCCACACAACCCTGGGAACTTCCCCTCCAAGCCAGGCAAGACAAAAGCTTTTGAAATGGAGGGCTGATAAAGCCCAGGGGGGCTGGAGCACTGCTGACCCAAAGCACATATACAGCCCCAGAAATCCTACCGGCTAATATTGGTAAGGCAGGATGGCATGGGTGGAATGTAAGGATGATTATTTCCTTTTTGCAGACAATAAAATGAGGCGCAGACAAAAAAAAAAAAAAGTTACCTACTAAAGACCCGCTAAAGCAAAGCTATGACAGGAATTTGAAATGAATCCAGATTTGCTGAATTCTAGTCTGATCCTCCAACCATCAGACCAGCATCCCTCCTGGCTTTGAAATAAGCATTCAAAGCATAATTAAAGTAATTTATATGTCCATCATGTTGGCCAGGCAAGGAATTAAAAATGCTTAGCAAAGAATCGTCCAAGTTCCTTGTCACAACAGAAACGAGCTGAACCAGTGAAGGTGGTCCAGGGTGCTCGTCACTCACAAGAGCATTTTCCTTTTCCAACTAGGTGAAAGTTAATTGCCTTCTGATTTTTCTCTATTTTCTTCAAAATCACTTAAAATCCCAGTAATGTGTCCTGCCCAGTTTCACTTAGTTTTGATCTTGGCGAAGTATCTTATCAGTCTTCTCCCTACTCTGTGCTCCCAAAGTGACTGCAGGGCACGGAAAGCCAGTTCATTTTCCCAGGCTGAGTCCGTTGTAATCTGTACAGCTCTCCTCTGGTTAAAAGCATGTGAACAAGAATGCGACTTCCCATACAAAAAGTCAGCTCACCTCTCCTTTTGGAAAGAAAAGGTCCCGCCCTCACTGATGTATGAGTGAGCGGGAACACAAAGCCAGCAGCCCTGATGAAAACAGAGGGGTTATGTTGAGCTATAAGCGGTCCAATAAGTTTGCGAGTGGGATGGTTTACACCATGCCGTGACTGTGAAACATTCTCTATTTTCAGCCTTGTGAGGAGATATCCATCATATAAGCAAAGCTGGAAATCAGCTGAGTTCACCAGAATTCACACTTCAACTCTCCTCTTCTAGCTGTGTCTGCTGCTGTGCCACTTTTTGGCCTCAGTGCACCATGTCTCCACTAATGTCCCTGTGGTTCCTCTCTCCATGGATGCCCCAACTTTTTGCAGGAATGAAATCCGGTGATCTAGTCACGAGTTTCTGCTTGCCCCCCACTGCAACACCTCCCCTTGCTAACACTGCTTGGAAAGAGGAGGGAAGATGCCATCCAAATGCATGAGTGGAAGTATCTCGTACTGAAATTCTGTGGTGATCACACTAGTCTGATCCTTTAAGCTGACCACAAGCCTGCAAACTGAGAACATAAGTGCTGCTGATAGGAGCAAGTCAGTAACACAAGAAATATCCCAGTGTGAGCTCTGACAACTAAAGAGTGTCAAACATCTCCTCTCCTCCCTTCCTCTCTCTGAGAAAAGGCCTGTTTCCCAAAGGATGGATCCGTTTCCAAAAGCACACATTAGCACTGAAGCTGGACGCCAACGCTGTGTGCAATTAAAGTGCTGGCTGCAGCACAATTTTGTCTCCAACACACACCTGAAGGACCCATCCTCGTCAATTTTTTCTACAGTCCTTGAATATCCTGTCACTCCAGTGCAGTACCTTTCAGTCAAGCCTATATAAATTGTCTCCTAACAAATACAGGCATGTGTGTGCACACATGCACATAACTTACGGACCGACCAACCAACTAACGAGCAAGCTAACACCGTATATTTATACTTAGCCTATTTTAAATTATGTTTCTTCAAATATTTTCTTCACACTTCCTCAAACTTTCTTACTGCTTCAACTCTGTGTACAGCTGCTTCTTCACGAGGCAATTTTGTTGCTCAGTTAACTATCACATTAATCAGGTGAATGTGTCTCCCTAGTATATCTAACAATTGCTCATTAAATCAGGTCTCCAATACTGTTGAAAAATAATTAAAAACCTGTTTCCAATAAACAAGCTATAAAAGCATTAAGGACAAAATAGCGTGTAGGAAGTGTATTGGAAACATAGGGACAGAAAATTCTGACCAGGCATAGGCTGGGCAGAATTAGTTGAATATCAAATTAATTGCTAGTAATGTTAGGCAAATAGTAAAAAGAAAGTTATAAATATTCACTTTAAATTAACAATGAATTTATTGTGGCTGAACACAAGCTCCTTTTATGTTTGCTTCCTACAAATAGTCATGCAAAGCAAATTCGAAGCTTGTACACTCCATGATTTGCTTCCAGAATAGGAGGTATAATTGATATGGGATTTACACAGCTTGACAAAGCAAGGGAAGCCGGGCTCCCAAAATCCTTTGGAGCCAGCACACAAAGGTAATTAAACAAACCGGTGAAGGAACAGGCTCCCTGCACCTTCTCTAGCTAGCACCGTGCACAAGGATACCTAATTACAGTTTGTCAGCAACTGGAGTGATGAGAGAAATCTGCCATCAGGCAATTCAAACAAAAAATAAACTAGAGATAATAATACTTCCATTGGCAGAACAAGAGACTGAATTTGTCGAGTAAATGATTCACTTTGCTTTAATTGCTACACACAGAGTGAAATGACACAGTGATATCTCAGTGACCGGATAAAATATGTCATCTTCTCCCCACCCAGCGAACCATGCAGCACTGAACAGATGAGTCGCCTTCCCCTGCCTGCATTAAAGGAGAACAACTGGAAAAAATTTTAAATTCAGTTTGTAAACCAAGCAGTTTTGCATCAGTTCCAAGTCAATCACTCCATCTCCAAGTCAGTCACTGACAGCAGAGGCAACTTAGCAATAATGAGCATTTGTATTTTGCAATTCTTCTATATGTATTTAGTTAGGATAGCGGTGGTTAATCTACTGATCCGCTTAATTAAATACTGCTAGAATTATACTTTAAGCATCACCTCATATCTTGCTAGCACAATTACAATCTATAACTCTCCATCTTACATCAATCACTAATTTGCTGTCTGATAGCGTAATTTCTCATTACGAGTCATTCACCTTTAACAAGTCAAGGTGTGCAAAGTGCTCCTAACACTACAGCGGCTACTCATCCCGATGAAACCGTAGCCCCAGATTGAAGAAGCAGTAGCCATCTTCCTCTTGAAAACCCCAGAAGGAACCCCATGGCATGAGGCAGACGGCATATAAATTTATTATATACCTATAGCCTCGGAAGGGTATCCCTAAAGCACGAGCGTGCTGAGGAGGTGTGTGCTGAGGACACACTGTCATCCTGCGATGCAGCCGATGAACAAGCAGTGGAAACAATTTCACTATACAGAAAAGCAATGACTGGACAATAGAGAGATGATTATCAGATCCACAGAGTTAGAAAATAGAAAAAAAGGGGAAAAAACCCACACTCACTAGAGCTGAAACTCCCTCCTCCTCTAGAAAGATGTTTCCTGTAAAATAGTGGAAAGAAAAGGGAAAGGAGAATAGCCTGACAAGGAAGCCAGGGATAGAAGTGAGATATTTATCTTGGTGTTGTATCTGAGTGCTCTTCATACGTTACTGTAAGTCGTAGCTCTGCATTACCTTCTACTTACTCCACACTCCGGGCGCAGCAATTTCACAGCCACACAGTAAGCCTTCTACTGCTCCTGTGCTCTCTGTGCTGTGTGTTAAATTAGACTTTTTTTTTTTCTAGGTATTGTTTTGTGTCTGTACTTCACGTAAAGATTCTCCCCACTGACTTTTGGATAATCCTAGCCTCTTTGGAAGGCACACATATATATAAGCATTACTTAAACAAACATAGTGTATGCTTATACGTAAGCAAAATCATGCTTGACTGCATCCCTTCTGAAGTTTGCTATTCAATTATATGGTGCAAAAACCTTTCAAAGGGGACCTAAATCCACTGCTTTTGGAAATTCCTTATGTCCTAATGATGAATAAGTGCCAATCCTCATCTGTCATAACCTGCAAGATCTTAAGAGTATTGTAATATTGTGCAATGGTTACTTAGAGATCAAAGCATATTGACACTTAGTATATTAGACATTTCTAGACAAAATAATTAATGTCGCCTATTTTTTCTCAACAAGCAGGTAGACAAAAAACGATTGAAAATGAAATACAATTTAAAGCAGTCCTTGTCCAATAGTAAACTGTGTGTGTAAAACATCAACATTTTTGTCATGAAAATGCTTCAGAAATGCTTCACGGAAGAAGACAAATTGTTCCAGTCGCTCCAAAATTACAATCTTGGCTGCTTTCACTTAAACTATACAAAACATTTTGTCTTGTGAAGCCAAAGCTTTATTCCTCAAAAGCTTTATTCAGTAGCCAAGAAAGCCAATGTTCAGAAAAAAAGTAAGAGTGAAACTTAACCAGTTGGGTCACAATTATTTCATTCTCTTTTATAAGCTTAGAATGATCAGTATATGGTCCTGATAAACAGCCCTGCTGGCTAAGTAAATAATAATGATGAAATCCATTTGGCCTTTACTGTACACATTTCTTGCAAGAAAAAACAATTTTTACAGGATTTTTTTTTTCTTTCTCCCCAGGAAGGTGGAACTGTGCAAGACCTGTCCTGAATAAAAAAAAATATATAAATTACTAGCTATAAAAACAGATGTTCCAACAATAATCGCAGGACGATGTGGTAGGTAGAAATAACCACGTACAGTATTTATGTTAAACTATTCTGGTTCTGTGCTAGTTTCTACTCTGTTTTTTAGATAAGGACACAAAAATTTATTCAGATGCAACTAGCCTTAGAAAAAACGTAGACTTCCTTTGCAGTTTAATGTTTTTGACCATCATTCACTTCCCAGTTTGTTTTATATCTAAGAGAAGTATTACTGGGTGACTGGCAAGACTGGAGTGTCTCTCATGATTGCAATCCAGTTGAATCTACAGAATTAAGGAAGTTTCAGCTTTTCTTTTTTTCCTTGATCAGATGTGTTCATCCTATTTCCAGACTTTTACTATAGAATGTAACTATCGAAGTCCATTGTGCTGGTTTTGGCTGGGACAGAGTTGATTTTCTTCATAGTAGCTTGTATGGTGCTAAGTTTCGGATTTGTAACCGAAACGGTGTCGATAATACAGGGATGTTTTAACTATTGCTGAGCAGTTCTTACACAGCGTCAAGACTTTTTCTGCTTCTCACCCTGCCCCGCCAGCGAGCGGGCTGGGGGTGCGCAAGGAGTTGGGACGAGACATAGCCGGGACAGCTGACCTCAACTGACCAAAGGGATATTCCATACCATATGACATCATGCTCAACGATAAAAGCTGTGGGAAGAAAAAGGAAGAAGGGGATGTTTGGAGTGATGGTGTTTGTCTTCCCCAGTAACAGCTATGCATGATGGAGCCCGGCTTTACTGGAGATGACTAAATACCTGCCTGCCGATGGGAAGCACTGAATGAATTACTTATTTTGCTTTTCTTGCATGCGCAGCTTTTGCTTTAGCTATTAACCTGTCTTTATCTCAGCCCATGATTTTCTCACTTTACCCTTCTGATTCTCTCCCTCATCCTACCAGGGGGAGTGAGCGAGCAGCTGTGAAGGGCTTGGCTGCAGGCCGGGATTAAAACACAACATCCATATAAAACCTAGTGTTCATATTCCATATGTACCATACTCATATTCCACCTTTTGCTGTAGTATGCTATAAAACATATTGTGGGTTGGACAGGAGATCATTCTCCCATGCTATAAGAAATTCTGGTTTCTTTAACCACCCTAAGTCAGGCCAAATTTATTGACCATAATTTTAAACATTTTGTTGAACTGCAAAGAGAATTTCAGTTCATAAGATATTTCATGCTGAAGTTGTTTAAAAAATTTGTAAATTTTCTAGCTTCAAGTTTTAAAAAATATTTCAAATAGAAATGTGTAACTTCTTAATTTGCAAAAAGCAAATCTAGGATATTTCATTGGAAATTTGTTTAAAGCATTGTTATATTTCAAACAGCATCAGTTTTAATTGTCAGCTTTTGACAAAAGAGTTTTTAAAAGTCCTAACTTTAATAAATTGCCAAAGAAAATCTTCTGTGGCTAAGGTATTGCAAAAGCATGCTGTGCAAAAGACGTATTTCCACTAAGATACAGATTAATAGAACAAGCAAGAGGAGATGCTTATATTTATATGGAAAAGCAGATCTACCTGTGGCAATAATAACATTTATTAGACTTGAGCTTATTTTCATTGTGAATGCAGGCACGTTTTAATATTCCAAACAACCACAGAATGCTTTTATTTGCTTTCTTCATTATTAAAAAAAAAAAAGAAGACAATACTGCAAATATATATTATTCATGGACACTGATAGCTTATAAAAGCAGTGAGCTCTCGGCACATATTTTCTATCTAGTATTATAAACCAAATGTATAAAATGCACAGTTCCAGAGAAAAGTACATGATTTTGCAGTTCACTGGATCCTTTTTTCAACAACTCTTCCATTTCTCATTTGTGTAAGCAAATAAGGGCAAACCCAGCAGTTTCTGAAAACACACAGAACATCTCAACTTTATTTAAGAGTCAGATGAAAACAGCAAACTATATAAAAAGAAGAGAACTTATAGAAGTACAGAACCACAGAACAACACAGGCCGGAGGGCACCTTTGGCAGTCATTTGGTGCAATCCCTTGCTCTAAGAATGGACAACTTAAAGCTGGTTGCTCAAGACTATCAGATTTTAATACCTCCAAGAATGGAGAGTTCACAGCCTCTCTGTGCAACCTGCTCCAACGCTTGACCACGTTACTGTGATTTTTTTAATTTTCCTAATAACCAGCTGGGATCTCCCATGTTGCAACTTTTGTCCATTCCCTCTCCCATCATTCTCCCCTTACAAGAAACGTCTGGTTTCTTCTTCCTTATATCCCCATTAGACAGCTGAAGATAACATTTGGATCCTGAAGATAACATTTTGGGTTTTCCTCAAAATTATTTTCCCAAGGCCAGACAGACTCAGTTGTCTTAGTTTCGTCTTGTAGATCATGTGCTCCATCAACACTTATGAAATCTCTAAAGTGTTTATTATAGAGACAAAACATGCTGGTGATGCCCAAGCACTAGCCAAGCCAGCCAGATTATCATCTATTTCAAAGGACTTTTGATCAAGTCCATATTTTACATGTGCACTTGAATGAACAATAGGAAACGTAGAAAGACGGGAAAGATCAATTATATCACAGAGCTGTTCAGTTTGGGTATCCCTGTTTTCTGTTTAAAGATTTTTCATCAAAATTCATAACTGGAACTTAAGCATCTCAGTCCTTCACAGAACCACGGAACAGTCAGGGTTGGACGGGACCTCTGGAGATCATCTAGTCCAACCCCCCTGCCAGAGCAGGGTCACCTACAGCAAGTTATACACCGATGGCTTCAGAAATAAGTGTCTGAATGTCCTGATACATAACTTGCTTTAAAACAAAATGGTACCTTACACCTACCTGTTCTACAGCAGGAGTGGAAATCTTTAGATTTAATTTGCCAGGTCCTTTGTTCCTTCCTGGTTACTGCACCCAGCGACCAATGTACACCGTGTACAAATAGCTGGTAAGTGGGAGAGAGCACATTGCCACATTGCTGGCAAAACACCGATTATTGAATTGTTATTAAAGTTCTAATGTTTAGATATGTCTTAGCATTCAGCTTTCAGCACTGGAATTCATCTATACCTCTGTGTACCTTTATTCTTTGGACATTTCATGATTTCCCCTGAGACTATAAGGAAAAGGAAGCTGTTTATACACACATCGGATCCAGAAATTGATTCACTTTCCCAACAGAAACATGAACTAACAGGACAGAGAAATTGTGAAATCACATATTCTGTGGCTTTAAGGCAAGCTGATAAAGTCATAAAATGAAGCTCCCTGGAGACACCGAAACCCAGCAGAGCATATTTTCTGAATAATTTCTTATTTTTTCTCCAATGCAATGTATGCTTTGAGTCAAACTTAGAATAATGCGATCACTTCTGTCATCATCACGTAGTGATTTGACTGCTTTTTAAAAAGTCAGCCACCAGACAGGGAACTTTCAAGTATTTCTTCAACAGCAAAGTAAAGCCTTCCACCACCAAGCAAACTCCATGTTTCATTGTTCCCATTCCCCTGAAGCAAGAAGTGCACTCACTAGCTATTTAGCTATGAAGTGGCTCTAAGTCATTAGTATTTCACTATTTCAAGGATCTTTTTTTTTTCCCAGTGCTTCGAGGGCAGTCAGCCAGCAACATTTGCTGTGTGACAGACATCTGCAAGAAACGCGAACACACACAAAATTCCAGCTTTCAGACAACTCAAGCTAAATTACTAACTTCAAGTTTCAATATAAGCTTGCTGCTGTACGCAGCAAAGACACAGCACAAATAAAGGCAATCCTCTCAAGTCCCAGAGATCGTATTAGACACAACTAAAACAAGCTACTCTATAAGCAGGAAGTTGTCTTCTGCTGATTTCTCCATTTCTTTTATTAATTATTCCTTGCGCTTGCTGCAGCTTCCACAATCACAGAATCACAGAGAATGGTCAGGGTTGGAAGGGACCTCTGGTGGTCATCTAGTCCAACCCCCCTGACAGAGCAGGGTCACCTACAGCAGGTTGCACAGGATGGTGTCCAGGTGGCTTTTGAATGTCTCCAGAGTGGGAGACTCCATCACCTCTCTGGGCAGCCTGTNATGGAGTGAAGATTTGACTAATAAAAAGATTTGAAGGTCTTCTGTAAAAAGGAGGAGGTTCTTCTGTAATTTTGATACCTTTAGATACAAATGAGGGATAAAAAGTGGGTTTATTTGAATTTTGGGAAATTTATTTGAATTTGAGACATGGCAATTTCAGCAGAAAAGGTGCATTGTGTTCTCTAGCAGTCTTTCTGGATGATGTGGATGAGAAGATCTCAT
>RSEF01000001.1:191809380-191864134 GCA_003993805.1 Himantopus leucocephalus | reverse complement strand
CAACCCTGACCATTCTGTGATTCTGTGAAAAGGTGTTTGCAGCTCCAAGCAGATTCTCTGGTGGCTGGCAGTGGAATATTTAGTTGACGTCTTTAAGAGTAAGAACTGTTAAGCCTGCTGGAAAATGGGTCTCTCACTACAGAAACAGGGTACCTGAGGAGTATTTTGGAAGAGCTGGTGGTCATGCCCTTTGAAAAAGCCAAGGTTCTCAGAGGATGGCTGTGGCTGACTGCTTTTCAGTGTCACATGAAGGATTAATCTTTCTGGTGAGGTTGGACTGGATTAGGTGGTTTGTTCAGGGTTGGCAGGAGTGTTTTTGCAACCAGTGCCAACGCTGGAATAAATTGGAGCAGCTATACTGAAATGAATTAAAATGCCCAGATATTCAGGAGCTCCAACAGGCTTCTGGGGTTTGCGTTATCACAAAAATTACTTCAGTAACGATTTTTCCAAGCATTAGGAGAAACAGCTTTGAGAATAGATCTTTCCTAATGTATGTAAAATAACAGCATTTAAATGTTACATTTTATCTCTAGGCTGTATTGAGCTTTATTTAATACTTATATTGCAACAGAAAGGGCTCATTTAGGAATGTGTTTTTCCGTTATGACAAGTGGTANGTTACATTTTATCTCTAGGCTGTATTGAGCTTTATTTAATACTTGTATTGCAACAGAAAGGGCTCATTTAGGAATGTGTTTTTTCGTTATGACAAGTGGTACNCTCATTTAGGAATGTGTTTTTCCGTTATGACAAGTGGTAAAACATACGAGGAATCACATGCAGTGTGTGGAATTACAGAAGTCTACACCTGAACAGTCATACAGTGACTCTTTACAGTCTTCTGGGACTACAATTATTTCTAAAGTTATTCTTTTTAAAAAAAAAATTAATTCATGCTAACATAGTGCTTATCCCATTAATGTGTGATTTGGCGCAGCNGTCTACACCTGAACAGTCATACAGTGACTCTTTACAGTCTTCTGAGACTACAATTATTTCCACAGTTATTCTTTTTTTAAAAAAAATTAATTCATACTAACACAGTGCTTATCCCATTAATGTGTGATTCAGTGCAGGATATTCACAGATGCATTAATTAGTGGTAATAATTGATCTAAAATTTTAGAATAGTAAGTTAGTAGCATGATCTTCAAAGGTGTGCCCATTGCTTGCAACTCTCATAAACGTCAGTGTTGAGATGTGGAAGTTAAACACCTGCAGAAGGCAGGGAATAGCGCTTTGGGCAGTTAGTTTTGGTGTTCATATATCCGTATGAACCGCAAAATGAGAACAGACAACTAAAAATATCTTAATACGGCACAGTGCCAAAAACAATGAGACAGAAACATTTTTTCTGGGGGGATTACTTTACAGTCATTTAAAAGGAATAGTTTAAAAAGTAGAAAGAAATTAATGATTGCAGGCAAGTTATGTTGCAAATGTGCTTTTCCTTAGCAAGCTGTCACTGTGTACAGAGGTGAAATATACACCTGCAAGTAAAGAAAATACATGCCTATATTTTTAAATATTATGTTTATGTTTTATTATGTCCTATTTTTCAAATGCTGTTAAAAGTATCCAGCATAAAACTAATATTTATTCTTCTATTATGAGTACCAAGCTACACTGCAAAGCCAGGACTTACAGCTATACAAACACATCTTATTTCATGTACACAAAGAGAAATATGTCTTCTCGATACTTGTTGGGAATTCAGTCCAAGTGTGTGGTCATCGGGCTTTAAATCAGAGACTAACATGAGGATGTATGTAAAACACAATCTATTATTATTATTTCTTAAATTATTTGTCAGTAGCATTCTTTTTTTCACTTCTGATATTCTGCCACTTGTGGAGGTGCACTGGTTTGTGCTCAGTTATTTTTTAAAGTAAATAAATAAGCAAATAAATAAAAAGAAAACTCACTCCAGAAGTGGTGATTTGTTAGGGAGAGACAGAATATACCCAAGAGAACCAAACTGCAGAACATTCACCTTCTCCATAATGAATCTCCAGATCCTAGGCAATTGCAATTACAGTACCTTTCCACAGCAGGAACTCCTGTTGTTATTGATACCTTTTATAGTCCATGTCATGTAGAGAGACTCCCAGAAGGTTTGATATTGTAAGAGCAAAGCAGGCTGGATTGAAAATGGAAGCATGTTGAAAAGCCTCACATTTCTGCTTGCCCCCCCTTCGAAACAACTTCAAACACATCAAGATATGAAGAACACAGGGAAAGTAAGTTACGACAGCGGGCTGGTTAAACAGAAAAAAAACCAATCCCATTTGAAAATACGAATTGTATTCTTGCACCTTGAATTGCAGTGAAAGGAAACGATACATTAAATACTCTACGTAAACCACTCTAGTGACATGTGTATATAAGTTTGAATAATGCTGTAGGACCATAATTGTAGTTTGGAACTTCACCAGCCGTGAAGGGTGAAGTTTTCCATGTGAGGTGTCTGCCTCAGGCTGTTATCCCTCGCCTGTCCTCTCCCGTCACCCTGCTCCCAGCAGATCAAAAATTAAAATCAACTTGTCCTAGTTCATCTAAACAATTGAGTTGTTTCTGAGACAAAGTTGACAGAGATATTCTTTTCTGAATATTTTCTTTTGTTAAAACGTTCCACTGTCTCCAGAAAAACATGCATATTGAGCAGGGTGAAGCAAGGCTGGGTTTGCTATGTTTGTGAGAGTCTATTCAAATTTGTCTGCATAAAGCTGGGGTCTGAGAAATGCTCTTTGCCTGTACTTGGCAGAGAATTCATACATACTCATACATACAGGCTTTTGGTAGCACTGAATTCTCCATAGATGATGTCTGCACTTGAGTGTGCCTCAGTCTGTAAAGCTCCAGTCCTCCAACCCTATCTCCACGTATTAAACTGACCTTATTCCAGGACTGCTCCTACTGATCGTGGGCACTACCTCTAAGACCAGAAAGAATCTTTTACTTTGTGTCCACTCTTTTCCCTGCACTAATGTTCAGTTGTCATAGAAGAAAAGGAAGCTCTAGATAGGATTCATGTGCCCTAGCTTTTGCTTCCTAAAAAAAGGAGTCATTCAGATTTGGAACAGACCCTTTAAAGTCAATGGAAAAAACCCAGGTTCTTCTTGAGAGGTATCTGATCTTAGATGCGTATTTTAGATTTATTTGATCTCAGCTGTGTATTTTATGATAGTATGAGTTGTCCCTGGGAAGGCTTATTTCTCTTCAGAGAATACAGAGGAAGCCCTGAGAGGCCAGCTCAAATGCCAATGTCTACATTTCAGATGACTCAAATAGAATCATAGAATCGTTTTGGTTGGAAAAGACCTGTAAGCTCATCAAGTCCAACCATTAACCTAGCACTGCCAAGTCCATCGCTAAACCATGTCCCTACGGGTAGACTAAACCTACCCATCCTGACTGCGTGCAAAGCAGTAAATAGCAGGTGGAAGAGGGACTAAGGCGATTATAAGATGTNTCCAACCATTAACCTAGCACTGCCAAGTCCATCGCTAAACCATGACGGGTAGACTAAACGTACCCATCCTGACTGTGTGCAAAGCAGTAAATAGCAGGTGGAAGAGGGACTAAGGCGAATATAAGATGTAAGAAGAGGCCGGGTGTATAAAGGAAAAAAAAAAAAAAGAGGGGAGGGGGGGCAGGAAATGTTTGAGTGGCAGAATAACCATCAGCTTGGAAGGTATAAAAATCAAGCAAGTCTGTAAGTAATGGTTTCATGTCCCTCTTTGGAGCCTGGAATTGATCCTAGAGAGCTTGAGTTCTCACATTCCTCTGTTTTTACAAAACACTTCTGAAAATTCACATGGAAAATGACTGTCTCAGTCCTCCTTTAATGTCTGGTGCCCCCAGAGGGCAGACAGCTTATTATTACCATCGGTTGCTCCACTACCTCAAATGGGAGAGGTATGAACTGTGAATCCAAACATTTCAACCTATGGTTAGCTTGTGAGAGACAGTACGTAAAATACCTTTTCTTAGTTTGTATTTTAAAAGAAGATACACTAATGGAGTCTTAAGTCAAGCTCTCAGGAGGTAAGCAATACCCCAATGTAGGCATTTTTTATTAGATCCCCTATAATACAGATTGTACATGGGCTTGTATCTTAATGTCCTCTGCATTCAGCTGTTCCATATAGGTTATTTTTATCTACTAGGTTTAGGCTGCAAAGTGAAGATGACTTTATTTCCTGCAGGACTCGCAGCTGGTTAGCTGCAGAAGACCAAAGGTATTTTGTGAATAGAGGTGGAACTACAGCAAAAAGACTGTATATAAAGGCACTGGGATTTCAGCAGGGAGAGCCAGTTCCTGCATTTGGCAGTTATAAGTTATCTCTGGGGTGTTGGATGAGCTACGCAAATCAGATGACTTCATTTCGAGTTGGGGGCAACATGGCAGGAGCACAACCGTAGACTGAAATCATCGGCCATTGTGTTTGGAACATATAAACTGCTATGAAAGCGTCCTGTACTCTAAAATATTTAAAATACCCTGAAAAATCAATATCCCAGCCCGGACACCAAAAATAGGTCGATGTATTTGGTAAAGCTCAGCTGGGACAGACATGTGCTGGGAATTCAGTCTTTCAGCCCTCCCCTTAACCTCAGAGGTGGTTCATTTCCAGATGACTGAAACTGGTTTAACCTCTGTTAACCGTGCCTCTATTTCCCACCTGCAAAAGACAGATAAAATCTTGCCTTTGTTCCATTCTTTTTCTGCCTTGTCTGATCTGACAGTTATTTATTTTAAAGCAGGAACTTTGTATCTCAGCAACACTTAACACCTCTCCTATTCCTTAATACGCTTTGCTAATCAAAATCTGTGAGACAGTATGAGTGTGGTTCATCTTGCTGAACACTGGACATTTGCAAAGCAGATATTTACATTTGAGGTACTTGTCTAGGCTCTTTTTACAGACACAAGAGAGAAATAAGTGGATTTTGGCAGTCAATTCATTTGACCTATTTTAGACGTGCCCATTTGTCTATCTACGCAGAGCATCAGGCAAGTACCACCATCGTAGACGTCTGCACTGGAGAGGTCCAAATCCGGGCAAAATGGAATCCACCTGTCACTTACCCTTTCTAACAGTGAGACCAAATTTACTAAAATTAAATGGTTTTACACAGAGGTAAATTTGCCTCAGGATTTTTAACATTTTCATACACCTTACAATTTTCTACTCCTTTTTCCTTGTTGTCCTTATCTTAGACAGATTTAGGATATTGAACATGCACAGATAAGCCTCCATGACTACCTACTTTGACAGATACACAGATAAGAATGTACTGTTAAAGTGATTTAGCAAGGTTGAGGTATTTAGGAACAGTTTTAAAGGTGCTTCGAAAGTGGTTTAGTACCACAGAGGCATCATTAAGGCATTTATATTTTTTTGTGCTTCTTAAGGGGGGCCTGGGGTGGAGAAGAAAAAAAGGAAGCAAGGAAGAAAGAAAGGGGATATAAATATAAAACCTCAACATTAACTCAATGCCAAAAATAAGAAATGAAGCATGAGAGTATGCCCAGGAAATTTGCAGTGTAATTATTATTAACACACATCTGTAATTTTTATAATTATAAATTCTCTTTCTACTGTAACTTATTTTTTCTCATTTTTCTTCTTAAACATAATCCCTTGAACCTTCTGTTATTTTCTGTATACCACAAAGAGGTTTGTGTAACCTACAGAATGAAATGTTGAGAAATATTTTATTTTTTCTCCCCAGCTTCCTAACTGAGTGATCGGATCGTCACCGCAACTGTTATATTAGTAAAGATTGGGGATCTTGAGATGGTTTTGTGCAACATCTTTAAAGAAACAATGTATTTTCAGTATACAGGGTCAATTAAGGTGTCCACACACACACAAAAAAAAATCCCCCAGGACTGCATATTATTAAAAAAAAAAGCCCAAAAGTGAGACAGAGCTTTGCAGATAAATATTATTTTCTTTTTTTTTTAAGGACCAAGCTGTTCTGATTTTGCGCTATCTCAATTTTATTAAACTTTCAAGGACACACATCCTCTAAATGTTCTCAGTATTTCACTTTACCCTCTGAATGAAGAAGGTCTCTTGCTTCTTTCTTCCATCGCTGTTATCTGCTGAGATAGCTTACAGGTGGGCCACTTAAGGCCAGAGTTATGAAGCTGTTTTTCAGACACCTTTTAGCACATTGTACTTTTTACTGAGCCTTATCATTTCCAACAGAGAACACTGTACAATGCAAAACTGAAAAGAGACATTCCTTTGTTTCTGCGGAATAGCACCCTCGTGGCTTCTCCTGCTGCACAACCTCTGCAAACAGCGGCCATAAAGGATAGCCTGAAAAATGTGTACGGCTTACCCACAACACCAAATACGTTTACAGGGTGCTGGTATGACCGACGGACATTTTATTTCACTTATTTATTGTATTTGTTTAAGTTCCCTTTATGGCAGAAGTCCTTGCCCAAACGAGAACTGAAAGAAGTCCAGCAAACTGGAGCTACTCTAAATTTTCTGATATAATGTCTTTCATTTTTAGCCCACAGCAAATCTGCTGCTCAGCTGGAGAAGATGAATCAGGTACTAAACACAATTACATGCCGAGCAACTGCTTGTAAGTACTGAGGGTCTTCATTTTCTAAAGACACCCCCATCAGATTGTAGAAAATAGCTTTTTCCAATTTGATGTCATTTTTTAATTCTGATAGAAGTAATCAACTTGTATTCACTTAGAAACCTCTCTTACTTCTGTGCAAGACACGCAGCATTTGAAGAAGTAACTTCAAGTAATTGATATTCTATTACACGTATATAAATTATTGTTACAAATTTGCAGATGTCAAATTTCTAATCTAACCGCTGTCACTGTCTTAACTACAAAAGGCTCAACAAGAATATGTAAAATCTTTTGTAATAAAAGGTGAAATCCTTCAAAAACTTAAAAATGTTAGTCCCTGGGGTGGAAAATAAATCTCACTGAGTACCATAAGGCTTCAATTGTGATAATTTATGACTACGCAAACATGATGCACCTACATAAAAGATGCTCATAAAAGAAAAGGGGAGGATCTTCCGTTATCCCTAAACACATGTGACTATGGTCACTACCTGTGTGATGTGACTGTATGGTCAAGATTCAGTATTTTCTGTGAGACTAGTCTAACTAATCACAGCTGATGCAAAAGTCAACATCTATTTTCACTGGCTACCAGGAGTTGTACACTGATGCACATATAGGGAACATAAGAGATACACTTAGAATTTATGTCTTTCACAATGAAAGTAGGGCAAAATCCTATATTTTATTTGATGATGGAAGGGGATTATTAATTTTTTTTCTGTAACATTGAAGACACAGTCCACAGAAGATTTATGAATACTCTTATTTAGACTGTGCTTAAAAAGAAACAACATCTACGACTGCAGACTAAATTTATCTGGTCTACAGGTTCCTTCTGAAAAAACATCTGAGACATAAAATTCATCACAGCATTGTGCTCAGTATTCGCCCTTTTGCTAATAAATACCTGGTCCGGCTACAACAATTGAAGAGGACCACAGCTCTTCGGTATAGTAACGGAAAAGCATGGAGGCAAGTTTTAAAATGTGAGAAAATGAATTTCCATCACACAGCTGACAGTAAAAGCTATCTGCGCAGTGGCTGCAGTTCCTAAAGAAATATCGTATGAGTGACTCCTCCGTTGGTGTGCTGGAGGTCTCAGAACAAAGCCTGGGACGAACCCTGACCACCGCGGCGGTGTCCTTCACTTCACGCTCTTGTGTTTCTAAACTGGTCGTGCACAAGGCTAGACTAACCAAACTGTCCACACAAAATCCTAATGTCATCAGCGTACTGCAGGATTGGACTAAGAGGCCACAGAAGACACATGTGTCCAGCATGGGTCAAAGAACTGCTCCTGCTCTGCAAACAAGCCAGTCTTGTGTGTGTCTCTGCATGTATACACATGTATATACACATATATACCCTCGAGCTTGTAGCTTCCCAGCAGTAAATCCTTGCTAAAAACACTACATAAATGGTGTCGGCACTGCAACTGGGTCCCACTTCACTTCTCTCTTTGATGCAGTAATAGGTAAATGGAACAACTCCCCTGCTTCAATAAATTTGTTACCGAACGGCACATTTCTGGCAGGAGCTACTTAGGCTGCGTGAATCCTCATCAAACTTTCTCCTTGATGCTGGGATCTCACCAGCCAGCTCACAGCATACTCTGAATCATGAGGGAAGCCACTTCATGTTATGATTTTCAGTTGCAATCTTTACCCATGCGTTAAGAAAGGCTTGGGACATGTTGCAAAACATCCAGGTGCCTGGAAAGCCTAAGAACAAGAAGGTCCAATGCATGATGACAGATGTATTTTCATGAAAGACTTGACATACAGAGTAAAAGGGCAGCACAGGTTGGGAAAGGGGTAAATATAAAATGGCATAGCTCATCTTTGCATTTAGATGAGCCGTCAAATCTGATGCTTTGAAGCCACAGGGGACAGATGACAACAGGAGGTCTGCTGCCCTGTAAAAATGATGGCGAGGTTTTTGCCCTTGATGAGGTTCTGGTGTACATTGTCTCTGCAGGAGAGCAGGTATATATACACCCCCAAAACACTGAAGGCTGCACTGAGATGAGCGAGATGCATTTCAGTCACTCACTCGCTTACCACTGAACAATCTGGAAGGCCAAAAATTGCCAGTTGTACTTCTTTAGGGGTTTCAGAGGAGTAAAGCCAAGATGATCTGTGTGGTGCAATGGATGCCGCTCAGGCCTGGGGCTGTGCTGCTGCGTTCCAGGATGCCCGCGGGGATGTTCCAGCTACAAAGTGACCTTGGTGACAAGGGACATGAACTCGTGTCTCAGTACTCTGGCAATTTTTCAATGGGTTTTGACAGGGAGTCCCAATTAATAAAATTGTATTTCACCATTAAGGCTGGTTCAATATCTTTATTTGCAGATTCCAGTGCAATTGTTTTTTCCTGCCCATGGGCTTCAGTTCAGAAGTCTCTTTACTTTTCCTATTGATCTTTCTTCCCCTTGAAGAATGCTTTTATTTGCCCCCATTAATGCAGGCTGGGTTAAAAACCTTTTATGCTTTCTGGTACTAGTGGTAGCATATACCATATTTTTGTTAGGACAACATCCCAGGACAAACCAGGAATTTGTGTAGCTGCATCTTGAAAATGGACTCCTCTCTCTTTGCCTGCCCCTAGATGTCTTCTTGAGCTGCGTGGGATGGATGAGATTGAGTCTAGCCTTATCAGGAGAGGAAGAAGCAGCATGAATGTGTGCTGGTTACATTTGTTTTGTTTCCTTATCTGATAGCACAAAAACATTATTTAAACAGTATCAATATACCTTGTGTGGACTTCAAATGAACATGTCAATTCAGCAGCTTGAGAAATACCAAAAAACCTTCCTCGCTTCCCCGTTTCTCAGAGATAGGGTGCTTCATATTCACCATGCCAAGTTCTGCATCTTTGTTGTTCATCTCCCAAATAAGTCCAGGACAGTAGGACTAGTAAGATTTCTAGAACNTCCAGGACAGTAGAACTAGTAAGATTTCTAGAACAATGCTTGATTTACTGGATGATTTCCGTGCATTGATCTCAGACGTACTCATTGTATGGCTCTTCGTTAAACATATTCTTGATTTCAGATCACATGCATGTTCAAGGATGAGCTCAAAAGCTTTGGAACAAGCTGGGGTTTGCTTGGCCTCCACATCTCTGTAATGGACTCAGAAATCATGATATATTTTTGAGTTCCTTGATTCTCCACTTCTTGGCCAGGAAATGTGGAAATCCTCCCATGGAGGATTTCCTGCCCATGGCACCCTAAGCACAAATCAAGACTGAACTGATGTTCTCAGCTGGACTGAGGATCGTTGCTCCTAAACATGATCAAACCCTATGTGTTCCAGGTGAAGTATTTCCAGTTCATCAAACTGGCATTTTCCAGATTGGTTGAAAAACTTCTGCCTAGTTCTGATAGCAAACATTAATTCTGTGAGTCGGATTTGCCTGCTCGTGTCCTTTCCAGCTGTCCCTTCACCTGTGCCGCGGTTGTGCAACGGCCAGTGCATCAGCATACACTGCTGAGGATGATTTTGGCTTTGTAAACAGAACATGCAGAACTACTCTATTGACAAGTGAAAAGGAATAGAGAGCTCATGTTTAGCAATGTTGACTCTGCTCTGCTAACACAAATAAAATACAAGGGGAAAAAAACCCTTTATTTTTATTGTTAGCATTTGAAGATAGCATACTGAATACGCTCTGGGATTAGATCTCCTGAGTCAAATAGCGTTGTATTTACCAACACTTTTCAGAAAAGAACGGCCTTTTAAGTGATGCTTAGCAACACGCATCCTCCATTCTATTCTGTCCATTATTTTTAACACTTTTCACATTTACCTTTCGAGTGCAAAATACAGAGGAGAAGAATTTCGTTCATATTCTGAATGCCAGCATGTTCAGATGTATGGCACTACGCACAGGGAAGCCCTTCTGCAACTCCAACATTGCGTTCAAAGTCTGTCTTGATCTCCCCCTGACTAACAAAACTCAAAGCTTCCCAATGCCACAACTGATGTCAGTTGTCTTTATACCGATGTTCTTTTCAGTGTGATTAATTAGCTTACACTTTGTCCAGAAACAGATGGCTTTAGGACTGCAGGATGGACAACGAGCTTCCAAAGACCAGGATGAACCACAACCTATGAGATGTTATGCATCCACAGAATTCAGAAACCCAACAAAGAACATGGGGCTTAATCTTGCAAAAGATAAACACATTCAGCTAATGCACTTGACACCTAGAAATGGAGGGAGGTCTGTACCTCAAAAGGTAGGTTAGAATAAAGTAGATTTGGGCCATTAGTAAGTAACACAGCAAACAGTGAGCCATCGCTTCCTGTTCTGGATCTCTTCTGTGGAACACGAGTGGCCAAAATTCTAATCCCACCCTATTTTTACCTACAACTCTTCTGATTTAAATGTAGGTACTGAATATCCATGTTTGTATTGGATATTAGATGTATAGTGGAAAGGAATCAGAGAAATAGAAGAAAGGAAAGCCTTTTCCTGTGTTCAGAGGCTGCCCAACACACACAGTAGCAGGGACTACCATGGATCTGAACAGTAAAACCAAAATTCTTCCTCTGTTAGGTTTCAAATATTTTCATTTCTATTCCATACCATATAATTGGACCTGGTTTATTGCAAACCATGTTTGTTAGGACTGTCATGTGAGTCTTATGTGTGTTTTAATACAATTCTCTACCAGATAAACTAAAAAATCAACTACTTTGATCAGGATTAAACCATGAAATCAGAGTTCACACATAATACTTAACCTAAATAAAGAATTCATGGGAAACAGAATCTTGCTATCATAATATTTATTGGAAAGGCATACAGGAAGAAAAAATCCATACATGCTTCTCAGGAAAGCATAATTTCCCAATGGATACTGCTCTATTCGACTTGAATCTAAACTAACACTGTAGATTCTAATAGCACTTGGCAAGCTGCAGACACATCATTTTTTAACTTAGGCTTACGTTTGAATTACCTGGAACTCAAATTTCCAATGTGACCTTTTCAGGGTTTTGTTTAGGAACAAAAAGAATTCTCACTAGAGACAGAAAACACCTTTTAGAGAACAAGATATATTGTTGAGGGTGGGGGCTAAAATAGTACGGTGCTGCTGCTAGTCTACCATTAGAGAAAACAATGACTATGTATGTAAGCTTTGTTACCTTCAGCTGACAAAAGGGAATATCATTTTTTTACATTTAAAGCCAAATTTCTGATGTTTTGTCCTGTGCTTTCAAGTACACTTTTATTCCCCCTATGCCCGAAGCTTAGAAAATGCAGGAAGGTGGGGTTTTTTCTGCCTACAATAATGGACACACTAAGGATGTATGCGCAAAACAGCATGTTTTTTTTTGTGTGTTCAATTCTGCAAGGAGTTCTGCACCAAAGAACTTAATCAATGAGCCAAAGCATTTCTCACCTCTCAAAACCGATGCTGGAGTCTTTAATGACCATCTAAAATTCCAGCATACTAAGATCTCTGGTCACCAGATTATTTATTTTTTCTTCCCCCTAGGTTTGCTTATAGGAGAAGTGCAGAAAATCTGACTTGCAAAGTGCAATATCCTGTTCTGCTGTGTAACCACATCTATACTGGAGTTATAGACTGTTCTTGTTCCTCATTTCCTTTATCCTCTGGTAAGCTGCATAGACTAGCTTTTAAACTGCCTTTTCACTGCCAAGTTCAGAAATATACAACAGGAAATTTCAACTGCATATTTACCTAGAAAAACGTGGAAAGCATGGGAGAGCTGAACAACACAGCTTTGAGTCTTTTTGTAGTGTGCTCAAAGCCACAAGTGGAGAAAAAAGCCAAAACAGATACGGTATCTAATTGCTAAATATTTATTTAATGCAATCATCATTTATTGGGGAAGAAGAAGATGAAGAAGAAGAGTTCAAATATTTACTACAGATTATATTATTGTTTACATAAAGATCGGTTTACATTATTTGAACTGGTCATGCCCTTAATTTTCCACAAAGGCACATTTTAAAATACACCATAGAATTAAACAGCTCTTCCTCTGAGCTAGCCCTTTCCCTTTTGTTCTTCTTCTGCCTGTTTTATTTCTGGATGCGATGCAATACCTAAGTGAGTGGTCCACCATTCAACACGTGTCATTCTGACCCAAATGACAAAAGACAGGTTAATACAGTCTTTACTGTACCACAGAGGTACACCAAAAGGGCAGAAAAATCACTATATTCAGATTCATTTCCCCCTACTGCTTGTGAGCCTAAAAACTGCTCCGCATAGGATTGGAGCAAGTAGGAACTGCAACAGGAGATACCTCTCATCTCTGGGCACCTGATGGACTCCGGTTGGACATTCTTGCAGGCAATAAAATCACTGACCTCAGAAAGAAGCTGAATGATCCTTGAGGTTTTGAAAGTCCATTTTTCCAAACTATGGAGGCTTTGCCTGGGAAGGCAAAATTGGAGTAGGTGTGCTATTCGCAATGCAAAGTACACAATATGGAAAAATTTGGAAAATGAAGAAGAGCTACCAGCATGTGCTCAGAGTGGCTCAGGAATTAGTGAACATGCCAATTAGTAGTGGATGCCTACAAAACATCACTTTTGTCCCATTTAATGGATCTAATTTATATGAAGTGTATTCAAAACATCACTTAAGGTTATTACCACATCTCCGAAATCATTTCATTCAACTGAATAACTGAAACGCTTTATGTACCTTTTATTAATGCATAAACATGATTAACTTGCACTTTACCCATCTGAAATATTAAAACGTTAAAAGATGCATAAAACCAGAAAATTACTGGACATTTCCTGGTTGTTGCTGAGTGAGATAGGCAGGTAGAATGAACCATGACCAACCTGTGACCCTTCCCTTCAATACTAATGCCTCTAATGAAATCTGATGTCAATCAGAAATCCTCATCAAAATGGCCTGATCATTTGCCAGTCCCTTAGAACAACATAACAATCTGAAAATTCAATAGGAAAGAAGTGTTTTGTTAAAGATTGTCCCAGCAAAGTGCCTGCCTTTATTATTTATATCCCACTTACACAGCTAAAGCTGCATCTGCTTTTGGTTGACTATAGTCTGATTAAATTTAGATCTAACATGAGGTACATACTGCTATACATTCAACTCCAGCTGAGATTCCATGCAGCGTTGTTAGAAATATATTATTTTTCCAAAGATGCAGTGTGAAGACAATGTCATAATGCTCTAATACAACTGAAACTTCTCTTTCCCTTCCCAATAATACTTTCCAACACAGTGGTAACATGAATTACACTAAACCTCTCTGGGCCAGAACACAGTGCTTGAAGAATGAGCAATATGAACTCAAGAATTCTGCTTCAGATCATTACAAGAACGAAAAAATCTGTTGGGTTTTTTTTTCTGAATAGCTTACCCAGGTAAGGAAAGAGAAATGATGCAGGAGGAGAGAGTGAAAAATTTGGGGAAGGAAAAAAATTCTTTCAAACAATTTGAAAAAAAAAAAGATAGAATAAAGTAAATTTTATATCAGTATTGATGGGGCTGTAATATGGCTAAAAACAGGTCTGTGCTGTCCAATCTGGAGGGCCTGGGATTACATTGTCTCCATTTCTGCAGGCTATTAACTGTCCCCTTGTCTGATTGCATGTAAATACTCTTTGATATACTTGCCTCAATTCTTACATGCTTTTCAGAACATGATATACTCACAACTATAAGCAAACTGCTCATCAGCATATCACGTGGATTTGTTATTTGGCCAAGTAAGTTCTCTTTTAATAATAACATAAATATGTTTAAACGATGTGTGCTGCTCTATGGCAGTAGAACTGTTCAGATAGGACACACTGAGACCAAGTTGCGAAAAAGAGAAACTTTAAATTCAGTCTGATAACAGAAGACAACAACTGGTGTGCCGAGGGAATCCAGGGGCTGAAGATAAAGCTTCCTGGGAAAGGAAGGAAAGTTGCTAATGTCAAAAAAAGCATATGAACTCATTTAGAGACTTTTGTATCTCCAAAATCTTGATTTCACATCTGATGTTTTCCTGATTTGCTGGTTCTTAGCCTTTCTCTGCTCTAATGCTTTGGGCAGTGCCAGACCAAGAGTGTCTGTCATTCCAGGCTCGTTTCCGCAGAAAACCAGCAGCAGCTGCTTTCAGGTTGAATAACACTCCCACAGATTTGCCTTTTTAAAAGAATAGGAAAAACACGGATATTTAATCTCGGGAGAGTGTCTAGTGAGTAGTACTTGTGCTTTAACAACTGCTGGCTCAGAAGGCACTGTGGGCTCCTGAACGCTAACGGTAAGAAGTAACCACCAGTCTGCAAATGGATTTTGAAGTGCAGTTGTCTCTAGACTGCTCCTGGGCATCCCTGCCAGGAACCGCTAAAGCAATGGACAAATCCTGCCCCACACCAACAGGGGATGGGACGGGAGTGCCTCAAAGGCTACGCTTGAACACCCCGTGGTGAATTGAGAGGGGAGAACAGCAGACACAAAGGCTCAGTTTCCCCGCTCCATACTGAGCTAGAGCTACCCCTAATGCAAGCAGGGAGTAAGCAGACAAGGTCTCTCTCATTGACACCCTGAGCGCAGCAGCCCTGTCTCAACCACTCCATTAATATCTACGAGAAGAGCACAGAGAATAGCAGGTGCCTCACCCTGTTTGTACAGCGAGAGAGATGCTGGGAANAGAAAGATGCTGGGGAAGGGAGGGGGGGGGAACATGCCTCCTGCCCGCTGACAGCACGGCTGCGGTCCGTCCCCTTGCAGCGCACATCCTCTGAATTCTGGCCAAGCATTGCAGCATTGTCTTCGCAGCACAGACTTCGGTTTAAAAGTCATCTTCTGGCACTCCATTTGCAGACTATCTGGCTGTTTGGCACCCTCTGCACCAGATGTTATCTTGTAAACTAAATGCACAAATGGTTATTCCATTCCCACAATAAAAGAATAATCAGGGTTAGCGCTTAATTCTGTGATTTGAAGTTAATAATATTTAAGATTTATAAATATGTAACAGAAGTATGTTAATGCCGTAACTGTACTAAAAAAAAAGGCACGTAGCTCGGGAATGAAGCAAAATGTGTCATAAATAGGCCTAACAATAAGGAATTAATTTATTAGCAGTTTTGGCAGAACAACTGCAAAGAAGATTGCGGTTGTGAAGCACGTTTGTCATTTGACAAAGCAGAGGCTGTTACTCAATATAATAACAATACTAGGTTTATTTTCTTTTAAGTATTCAAAAAATATCTGCCTGGAAGATTCTCCAGATTAGATTGTCTCTAATCTCAAGGTGGATTTCACATCATTAGTTAAAAGAGTTTAACAGACCAGACACCGAGGAGCACTGCATCATAGATCCCGTTATATTTATGAGGCCAGTTACAGCTTCACAGTAATCAGAAGTTTCATGGAAGAGGGAGGAGTTCTCAAATGCCTATTTGATAGAAGGATGACTAGGGCACTTTATTTTCCTCTTTCCACTCCTTCGCTGTGGCTACTTCTATCCTAAGTGTGATAGATGGAAAAAACTAGACATCCAAACAGCAAAAAGTTAAATTAATCGTAAATCATCACACACCATCAATTTATGTATTTATCATACTTTGCATATCTAAAGTTGAATAAAGTGCCTGGAGGTTTTTGGTTGAGCAGACTGAAGTAATGAAAACAATTTCCTAAAATAAAATATAAGCATTGTCAAGAGTTCTTAAATAGAAGTCCAGCAAGATTAGTTTCCATCTCAAAAAGAGCAGAAAATTGGTTTCTTCAGATCCCCAATCAAATGCGCCAATAAGTGAAATTTTGCCTATTGAAACGGAAAAACAGAGTACTGAGAAATGTGATAACCCTGCAAGTTATAAAGGTTTTATATCATAATCACTGCTGTCACCCCAAGGTTAGTGAGACAATTTATATTAACTATACCAGCTTGTTCATCACTCCTCAACATTTCATTCATTCAAGACCAGTCCCTGTTTTTCTTTCCCACTAAATCAAATGTCGAAGATCAGTCATTGATCATGCCAATTTTCAAGGATATACCATTCCCTCAAACTCATGTACTTCCCTTCCTTTCTTTTGGCAACTTCTCTTTAATTGAAAAAAAAATAATAAAAAGCAGACACTGAAACATTCACTCTGAGTATACTTCTTCACATGTATTCAAATTCACAGAACAACTACAGGAAACAGAGAAGATTTTTTTATTATTATTTTATTACTTTTTAGGAAAGACTCAAAGTATCAGTCACAGTAACAGAAGAGGGCTGGTAAGAAATCGTACATAAATGAAGATCTACAAGGAAAATGCATCCCTACTTAGTGATGTTGGTCTAATATCTTGACCCCAAAACTACAAAATATGTGCCATTAAAAAGAAGTAGATTTTTTTTAACACCTTTTCTACTGTGAGTTATTAACATGTTTAGGGGAAGGGGGACACACATTTCCCTGTGTACCTTGTAGTCTCAGCTGCTTCAAAGGCTCATGGGCACCACTGATGTCTAGCACAAACCACAACAACCTTGATGCTGTTGTTGTGTGAGCCCGAAGACTGGTACCACGCAACAGAATATGGGGAACAGAAGTCACACTTTTCTACCAAATATTCTCTGCTGCACTGTGCTTCATGGCTGAAGCTGAGGATCACATCCAAGCTGCTGAAGATGCCTCCCAGAAATTAGCAACTGAAAGTGTTCGGCTTCAGAAGGGAGAGTCACCCTGCAGGAAGACCTGCATAGGCTAGAAGAGTGGGCTAACAAGAACATTATGAAGCTCAGCAAGGACAAGTGTAGGGTCTTGCACTTGGGAAAACATGATCCAGGAGTGCAGCACAGGCTGGGATCTACCCAGCTGGGGAGCAGCTCTGTGGAAAGGGACCTGGGAGTCCTCTTGGACAACAAGCTCAATAAGAGTGAACAGTGTGCCGCTGTGGCAAAGAAAGCCAACAGGATGCTGGGTTACATCAACCCGGGCATCACCAGCAGAGACAAAGAAGTCATTATTCTGTTCTACTCTGCACTTGCCAGGCCACACCTGCAATACTGTGTTCAGTTTTGGTCCCCACTATGCCAAAAAGATGTGAACAGGCTGGAGAGGGTCCAGAGAAGGGCCTCAAAGACGATCAGAGGACTGGGAAGCCTGCCATAGGAGGAAAGGCTGAGAGAATTGGGTTTGTTCAGCCTTGAGAAAAGGAGGCTTAGGGGAGATCTTATCACCATGTTCCAGTATTTAAAGAGCGGGTTCAAAGTTGATGGAGGCTCCCTTTTTACAAGGAGTCACATGGATAAGAAGAGGGGTAATGGGTACAAGTTAATCCTGGGGAGATTCCAACTGGACAAAAGAGGAAAATTTTTCACAATAAGAACAATAAGCAATTGGAATAATCTCCCCAGGGAAGTGGTGGATTTCCCAACACTGGGCACTTTTAAGATTCGGCTGGACAGGGTGCTGGGCCATCTTGTCTAGACTGTGCCTTTGCCAAGAAAGGTTGGACCAGATGATCCTGGAGGTCCCTTCCAACCTCGGATTCTATGGTTCTATGATTCTATGATTCTATGATTTGCTTTGGTAACTGAACTGAACTGTGGTTGAATTGCCACAAAACTGGAAACGTGAAAATAAAATAATTCCCAGATGACAGGCCAAAAGACAAATAGGGTGTCAGAAGAACATTTAGAAGAGCTGAAAAACTAATATACATTTTATTCATCTACACTCACTGTGGAGGAATTTCAGGAAGCTCTCAGGGTGGATATTTTCAAATGCTGCACTCAAAGGATCTGTCCCCAAATGACATGCCAGTGAAAAGCATTATGGAGCAAATAGACAGAAAAATCAGTAACTGGAAGGTGGTATTCAACCATGAGTTCAAAACGCAACGGAAGATAAAGTGGTGAAACTATTAATTGCAGCACATAAGTCTTTGCTAAAGACCACTCTGGTACCAGAGGATTGAACTGTGCAAAATGTAAGGGCAATTTTTTAAAAGAATTTGACAAGGGATCTTGGGAACTGTGAACCAGGGAGCCTAATGTCCAAAAGAGAAAAATTGGTAAGGACTGTAAAAGAGAATTGACTTAGTGGGCACATGGATAAAAATTAATAGAGTCAACACAGTTTCTGTAAAGATGAAGTCTTACCTTAGCATCACATTGGCAGTCCTTGAAGGAACTATTGTACAAATGGATAAGGCAAATTTGGCTAATAGACTCAGGAATTCAGCAAAATCTCTCATGCAAAGGGTCTCAAAAAATCCAAACACCTATAGGATAAGAATTAAGTCCTCAAAAGGATGCAAGTTTGATTTATAGGAAGGAAACACAAGGTACATATTAATTTTCACAATGAAAACAGGTCACCAATGATGTTTGGAGGGGAGTGGTGTGGTGACCCCAGATATCAAATGTATTTATTAGTGAAGTTGAAAGGCAGTAGCCAGTATGGTAACAAAGCTTGTAGATTACACTAATTTGCTCTGAATAATAAAGATGTGGGCAACTGCAGAAGTACTGCAACAGGACTTGAAACCATGTCAAAACTGGGAAGAAATGAGGATCAACAGGAGCAGATCTGTGCAGTGAAACAGTTGCTGCTGAAGACCACACACGATACCCATTTCAGGACTGTTTTGTTGCCGGGGGGGGGGTTTATTATTATTTATTTAATTTGGACTAAGTTCCAGTCTGCTCCTATCGATTGAATGTCTGCAGATGGGCAACTCAAGTTGCACTTCTGGAGCTTATCTCTTGTTTTAATTACATCTGAAAGGAGTCCAGTCCACGGGCTCTCAGATCATCTTCGACATGCACGAATGCACAGTAAGCGGAGATGACCAGGAGGTTTGCTTCAAAAGCGCTCTCCTGCTCCTACACCACCGATACAGATGCACTCTATGAGGCTCAGGGACCAAGCAATAAAATAGCAGGTAAAAATGAAGACAGATAAATTTAGAGTGCTGGACATGTGGAAAAAGCCAACAATCATGACTTTGCACACAGGGTAATGAAGGCTGGGTAGACTATTATCAGGCACACATGAGATGTCAGAGTCACAACAGTCAGTCCTAAGAACAGCTCAGCTCAGTGCTCATGAAAGTAAATCAAATTACTGGGAAAGAAAAAGAAAATAAACAGAAATATCATTCTCTCATTGTAAAAATTTTAACCTTATCTCCTGGTTTCTCCACCCTAAAAAGACACGGTAAAATTGAATAGATCGATAGGAGGGTGGCAAGTACACTCATGAAGCAGCTTCCAGGTGAAAATAACTACACAGAGAGGGGCTTTTCAGCCTGGGAAAGAGATGGCTGAGGATGGGATGTGGCAGGCATTCACAGAATCACTAGGGGAACGGAGAGCGTGGAAAGGAACAACTAACCGTTTGGTCTGTCTGAAGATACAGAGAAGAATTGGGGCATACCCCATTAAACTAGCACGTGGCGGGTTCAGAACTAGCAAAGAGATACGATTCTTCATACAGCGCATCGTTAAATTGTGTGCAAGTCCTTGCCATGGGAAGTTGCAAGAGCTAGAAGTTTACGTGCGCTGAAAAGCTGACTGGGCCAGTTCATAGGAATGATAACCTGTCAAGGGCTATCACATCTGGCTCAGCTGGTCTTTGAGCAACGAAGTGCTGCAAGACAAAGCATTTTTTGGAAATAACCATACCTGCCTGCCCTCTTATTGTACTCTTTCCTAGGCATTAATTTCAGAGCTGAAGACCGAGTATTGGGTTAGACCGACTTTTGATCTGACCTAGTGCAGTTGTTCCTGCACTTGTATTGGCCTTTCAGTCACTAGTCAATGGGACTAGTCCACTAAATAAAAAATCAGAAGTTGACTCTGAACAAAAAAAAAGAGGTTGACTCAACAGAAATTTAATTTCTTTTTATTTACTCCGGAACATGATATTGGAGACTCAGATTTATAACTCAAATTTGTGCTGGGAAAAGAGTTTACACGTCACAGTCCTACATGAAGATGATGGAAAACAGTAAATGTCACAGAAAATACATTTCTGGAAGTCTAAAGTTGTCTTTCAGCATTCAGAATTGTAATTTTGCAATGTATTTATTCCTTCCCAATGAAATTTCCTAGCAAATGATCATGCTTTTAGTATGCTAAGATCAATTTGATTAAAATTTCATATACATGATGGAAAAAGAAATATGTCAGTAAAGCGTGTCAGTTATTAATGACACTCTAAATTATGGTAGGCTGAACATTCTCAGCAGGCTGGAGGATTTGATTGCAGTGTTTTGAGTCTGTCTTACACACTTGCACATTTTGCCTTTTGGACAATATTTATTATACCTCAGAGAGCAAAGCCAAATACTTTTACAAAAACAACCATTTAATAGTAGTTACTCTTTTTTTTTTCTTTTTTTCTTTTTTTCTTTTGACAAATGCTTCCTTGTTTTGTGTCGTCCCCTATTCCTTTCTCCTATCAAAGATTAATTTGGGAACAGTTTGCAAAGGTCCTGTTTTTCCCCCACCCCTTGAAACCCACATGGTAATTCCCCTAATCTGAAACTATCCTGTTTTGTAATGCACCCATTTACATCTTCAAATAAATATTGATATTTGGTGCCAGGGATGAGTTATTACAAAAAACATTTGGTCCCTGTATTTTGCGAACTGTGATTTTTTCACATTTGTAATGGAGTCCAAAAGACTGCATATGTTGGCTGGGTGTCACTAATGATAATAACTATTGCTCCCAGCTGTTTTTTCTTTAAATAAAGGACACAGCTGAAATAAGATCTGCATCTGCTGTCCCTGCTTTTAAGGGGGAATCACATACATCCTGATTAACTGTGAACATGATTACTTTATTCAACAAGTCCCATCAACAAACCAGAAAAACATAATTAAAAAACGATGACCACATCTTCATGAAAGTGGTTGTTTCAAGTAAACTGGGGCGTCCTGGGGTTTTTTTTCCCACCTTCTTTAACCATTACCACTAACTAAAATTCTAGTTTCGTAGAGTTGCTATGAATAACCAGTTTATAAGGCAGCTGTCTCTGGCTTCAGCAGCTCTATATAAACTAAGCTATTATTTTGGAAGTGATGACATAACTCACAAGGAAAATACGATTAATCCATCATATAAACTAGGACACTTCAGACTATGAGTATAAATGTGCATTATTCATTTCATCTAATTATCGTTCCAGGTATTGCTACAGCAGAGACTTTCATTTTTTTTTCCAACCTGGAATGCAAAGCTTTACACGAAAAAAAAAAATAGAAGAGGAAGAGATGGAAAAAAAGCAAATCAGAGGTGCAGTTACATTATAGAAGGTAACTCTAAAGTAGCATTATGGGTTCCACACAACACCATGTCTCAGCGGCTTTGCCAGCTGCAGAAGATATATGCAGCATCAAACAAGTGACACTAAGAGCAACTAGAGCTTAGATCTTGCTCAACCGCGAGCATAGACAAGACCAAGTCATGCCCTGCATTAGACTCAGCCTTGCCAGCTCCTAAGGACAGGTTTTATATCTTCTGCTGGGATACCCCAGTCCCTCACTCAGTCGATACCCTGTCCTGACTTGGGTCTTGGACTACTACTGGGTTATAAATGCTACTGTGGCAACAGTTTGGGGCCCAAAGAATGTCTCCGGCCACATTGAAGTCCCTTCCTTACTCCCTGAGGCATTCCTTGGGGACAGCCTGTGCAGGGGAAGGCACCTGCCCTGCTTGTTGTATCCTGCATAAGAAAATTGCCATTATTTTACCTTCAGCATCCCTCCTACCATTGAGTAGGTGAAAAGAAATGGTTTGGGTCCAAACAAATTCTTGCAGTGATACTGTGTCAGTGATCTAATGGCTTTGCACCCCAAAGCAAGAGCTGAGGGGTAGTAACACTCCTATACTCAGCCTATAGGTGCAAGTACCTCTCTGCTCGCTGGCCCAGAAGCAGCCGGCTGTTCATAACCATGAGGGCAGTCAACACGGCGTAAAAGGTTCAAATGGTGGTAAATTAAACACAGGGTATTTTAGAAGCTGTCATCACATGCAAGCCGGTTGCAAGCGAGAGTTTGGAAACCTGGGCTGACAAAGCCTCAGAAATGTGCAGTGCTGTACATACAGCACGTATATAGATGCAAATATAATGACAGCTGCGTGTTAAGCACTTAGAGATTTGCTGCAGCCTTCATGTTATAGGATGGGTGCGCCTTACACAGAAGTGTTACTCTCTNGTATATAGATGCAAATATAATGACAGCTGCGTGTTAAGCACTTAAGAGATTTGCTGCAGCCTTCATATTATAGGATGGGTGCGCCTTATACAGAAGTGTTACTCTCTGTTGCCATGACTTGATGTACTCTTCAGCGAGACAGACTTACATCCTAAACTTTGGCACAGCCCAACATACTCCAGCAAACTGGAAATCCTGTGTCATCCAGGCTCCTTTACCAGGGTTACACTTTTCTATGAGACGTTAAAAAGAGCCTCCTGAAGAAAGTAAACTAGAAGTCTGAATTCATCACTTTACCACTTTGGAACAGCAAATCCTGTACTTGTTTTGAGGCTGGAAACGATATCTCAAGCACAATCAAAAGTAAAGTATGAAAAATGAAAGAAGTCTTTAAACACAGACGTTGCCCTGGCTTTTACTAAGCATCCAGTTGCAGAGAATTCATTGTTAAACACATACGAGTTCTTAAATACACTTGCTATTTAAATTTCACAAAAACTGGATTTGGAGTTCTGTTCACATCAAAAGAATTGCAACAAAGGAACAGGAGACTGAATTTATGATTTAAGAAAAACACACACATTCATTTTCTTTTCCAAAGCAAAGCACCATAAGAAAACCACACTACGGCTGCTGAAGTTATTCAGTGATGAAGAGTTTAGATTAGCATGCAAACAAGAAAATGTTTGACTACATAAAAGATAACCTGAGTACCAGGACTATATTTTATGCAGAAACTAGTTATAAAACTGCTGCATAAATGATCCCCATAGGGATAATTTAAGGAAAATAATCTGTGATATTTACGTACCTGACAAACACTCAAGACTCTGGGAGATTTTTCTGCTGTTTATATGCCCGTCGTCTAAGCCTACAACACTCGGCCGTGATACCCGAGGCCAGGCTGACCATAGCAGCCAGCCTTGGCACTGGGAGCAGCTGGGCTATGTGAGAAGGGCTGATCAGCCCAGGTGGAATATCACGCTAAAACAGCCTCCCAGCGCCACGGCTAGTGTGTTCACACAGCTCAGGTGTTACTGCAGTCTGCCGTACAGACACATCCTAGGGTACTACCGCTAGCAGGACAGCTGGCCTCCAGGCTATGTGTATTAACATTTCATCTGAGCAACGGTCTATAAGCCCATTGAAAAATGTTCACAGCCCAAAGGATGCGTCCCCCTCACCATCACATTTTGTGCCCTACACCCCTTTCAAAATATCGCTTCGACCTTATCAGCCTCCCTCCTTCCCTCCTATTGCACATCTCCCCGCTGAAATACCATCTCCTACCTTGCTCCTGCACCCTCAGTCCGGAGCTCCTGCGGGCACAGGGGAATGCACAGCAGAGCTGGAAGTTGCTGCTTCGTACTAGAAGCATCACACATATCAGAGCATTGTACATTGATCCTGTGCCTATTTATTCTATTTTCCTACCTTGTAGTGCTGGCAAGACACTCCTCTTGCATTTTGGGCAGCAGCACTAGGACGGGATAATCAGCCAGAGAGGCACATTGCAAGAGCTTATGAGCCACACGCATTTTGCAAGCTGGAGTTTGGCCATCGTCATCATAAAATGAAAATGGACCAGGTGTAGAAAAAGGCTGCAAAAATCAGTTTGGAGAGAGCCTTTTTTTTTTTTTTGAAGGGGAGATTAGAGGAGCTCAGATTGTTTAGTCTAGCAAAATGAAGAGGAACAGCTAAGGGGAAAGGTAAGGGAGGATATGTTTGCTCTCTATTAAATATTAATTAATACTCTATTAATTATTAATAAAGAACTATTCAAGATAAAAGGTAATGGTGTCACAAAACAAATGGATAAAGATTGTTCATGAATATATTTAGGCTAGGAATGCAAATAAAGTTCCTAACCATTAATTTGGTTTGGAATCAGTCTTCCAACGGGAAAAGTGGGAGGAAAAGGCCTCAACACTTCTAAAATGAAGTCTGTGTGAAGATACTGTATGTCCCTGAACACCATGATGGTTCAAGCTTTATATCCCAAATCTGTTCTTCTCTCATCTCCCTGCTAAGGGAAGATGTTATTAATGTCCTTTCCTAACTCTTGGGCAAAGACAAAGTCAGAGCATTTCCTTTTCTAAATACAGGAAGAAAAAAACACAGTCTCAGATGATTTTGGTAACTGCTATTTGTGTTTTACATGGTGAACTCCACTTCCAGTATGAGCTGGATTGAGACCTCTAAGTTGTCATCCGACCTGCTGTCAGGTGGCTATGGCTATGCACAGTTACCATCCTGGCCTGGCTTTGAACTTGCAGACTCTGAAGCTTATTTGCAATCTCTGCAACTGCACTGTTCTCCTAAGATCCACCTCAAATGCATGGATCCATCACCAGAAGCATAAGAAGAGATATGTGATTACAACGGCAGTGGGGGATGCTCCAAATGACGTTTTCAAGAAGAAATGTTTAAATCTCAGCTGTAGTACTACACTGACAACCCTGCCTATTGAATGATATCGTGGTCCGTGCTCTGTCATAAACACACCACTGATATCTCTAATACAGAGGTAACATTTCATATTTACACAAAAACATATTCATTGCAAAAAGTTGCTTTCTGAGATGAGTCATCCAGCATGAAGTAAGGATTTATTTTGAATGTTGGGTCAAATGTACTGGGATATATCAACATGTCAAAATACACAGTTTTTACCTCTGCTGTGCTCTGCTGGAATAGTCTTCCTATGTACTTAATTTCTGTGTGAGAAGTAGGAGTGAGTAGAGAAGTCAAAGGCATTTGGAATAGAAGAGGGAAGTACACCAGAAAGATCAAAAAAGAGATAAAAAAGAAAAGTCAAGTTCTCACCAATAATTTTGAAGAAGAGTGTTAAGAAAATAAATGTGTGTATAGACACACGCAAAATGGACTGTGATAGTTTAAGGAACGTAGGGAATCTTTAAAGACTGAATCTTGGACTTAATCCCATTTAGCAAAAAATATTTCTGTCTAATAGCAGTTTCATAAACCTCTTAGAAGTTTTAGTACAGTTCCCAGTGAGAAAAGAATCCACAGAATGAGCCAATACATGGCATTTATGTGACAGCATTATCGAAAGGCTCATATAGTCTTTGAGAGCCTCGCAATCGCAGCTACCCCATCCCCAGACAGTGGTTCTTGCAGAACAGGGTGGAGGTGAACCGTTTTGCAGTCAAGAATAATTTGCCCACGTCCTGCCTCCCCTCCAGGTGCATTTGCTTTCTGGTTGGGCAAGTGACTACAAATCATACATAAATGTTAAATGTACTACAGAAATTCCGCAAACAAATCCCAGCTTCCCAGGTTAGCCACACTGATCCCTTGCCCTTCAGCTGTTATGCCTTCAATTCAGTTCAGTCACTTGCAAGTCAGTACAGTAGACAAAAGAATTTCCACATTTTTTCGCACTAAAAGAGGCTCTTCCATATTTTCTTCAGTCTGCAGGCACGTAAAAGTAATCATACAGGATCACCAGCTCTGATTAGCATGATACTGGTCTTGTCTGTAAAAACAGAACTGGCAGTCTCTCCATCTCCTCCTTCTGTGCCCGGTGCCCAGCAACTTCAACAGCTGTAACTGGAAGTTTTATGGGGCAACCAATGAACATTAGGTAAGAAAAACAAATTGAAAAAAAAAAGAAAACCAAAACCCCACAATGCCAGAAAATGCGCAAACTATTCTAGTTTCATTATTTTCGAGGTTTTCGGGGTTTTTTTGATTTACATTTATTCTATGTCCAGATCCTATAGGAGTATTACCAACTATAAATAAGGAAAAACTAACCTCTGCTTCTAAACCAGCATTTCTGTACTGGGATTTCATACTCTCGTTCAAACCATCTATTGATTTAACTTGTTTGTTTGTTTTAATTATCCTCCTTCAGATAGCTGATTGTGAATTAATGTCAAGGTACTCAGAAATTAATGCGATGGTCACGTCCTACCCTCACTTATATAGTTATCAGCACTGGGGATGAATTGAGAAAAGAAAGAGGAAAAGGGAAAAGAAAGAGCAGCTGCAATGAGATAAACAGAGCCAGTCCTCATCCTCCAAGGCGCTGAGCACCTCCCAATGCCCCCCATGATAAACTGGGAGCAGAGGCAGCTCACCGGATCAGCTTCTACCCCAAACCAAAAAGGACAATTTATCCACCTGCCGGATATTTCCGACAGCCTATAGAAGGAACATTGCTCTCCCTTATTTACAAACCGTAAGTTAAACTAAAATACTGTATCCAGAAGAGTTTCCTGTCAGGAGCGAATGTAATTGCAAACTGGCTACTGTTTGTTTTTACATGACTAAAATACCAAAGTAATCTCAGGAAGTCCTCTGCAAAATGGGATTTATAATGAAAAATATTTGCTGACCCATAGAAAAATGAGAGTACAGTTTGCGTTCCCATTTGTCTTTTATGGTGCTTGACAAATTGACACACAATTGTTAATTATGGGCACTGAGCACCACATGATTATGCATAAAATATTCCAGCTGATTGAAGCATAAGTCCAATAGCATTTGCAGGAAATTAAGTAGCATTCTTACTTCTTACTGAAGCCTATGAATTCTGAATCATGACATAATTAAATTTCTGAAGCAGATATTCAAAATATTCTTAATTTTCAGTCAGCATTTAACCATACCGCAACCTGAGAGGATTCTCTGGAGAAACGTTTTGAACGCAGACTTTAAAAGCCGCTGCGTGACACAAATCTGCAGATAACCGAAAATGATTCAAAAGAGTCTAATCATTGACATTTATTTGGGTAAGGTATTTTCTGAATTATTCTCTAAAACAGAGAAAAAAGAAAGGTCAGTTTTCACTTTGGAGGTGTCAAAAAAATGGAAGAACACCAATACATTTGGGATGAAACTGCCGCAACACCACAGTAGCCAGAAGTGAAGACCACACAAAACCATCATTTTTTCTCCTTGTTAAAAACTGCGGGAATGTGTCCCTGACCTCCTTCCCCTCACCAGAACTGTGCTGGACTTATGTCCTTTCCCTGGCCAGGTCCAGTTCCTGTGCTGTCACCATCTGCTCCCAGGCAGGATAAGGACAGAGAGGGTCACCTACAGGCCTGATGCTTAGTGGGGAGGGAACTCATTGGCACTGCGTCTTCCTTCTCCACCTCCACTTCTACGTGTCAGGAGCAGCACAGTTTAAAAAAGAGATATTTTGAAATTCGTTATATACACAAAGACATAAAAAAAAAAAATTCATGTGTTGGGGACAAGCTTCAGAAGACAAATACCCTGGTATCGCTGAGAGAGGGCAACAGGCAAAGTGTGTTAAAAAGGAAAACAGTGATTGAACCCAAAGATACATCAAAAAATAAAATTTGTATTGTAACCTTAAAGGAAAAGTGTCTTCTGAAATGAAAATCCAAAATTTAAAAAAAAGTGTAAATTTGTCAGAGATTTATTTCCTCCGCATGACATCTCATTTGCTTCAAGTAATAGGAATATACAGTGTGTTTTCATGTGTTAATTGTAAACTAAATATATTATGAATCTACATCATTTTTTCAGCTTTGGAAGGTCCCAGTTGTTCCTTCAGCTTTGGCATGACACTCCAAACACCTCACTTCAAAGGGTGAGCCAGGCATTAGAGAGCAGACAAAACAGTGCTCTGGAAAGTCTATGCCTTGGAAAGTCACTTGAAATTCACAATTTTTCTAGTTCCTTACTCAAAAAACAGGGATAACCTCACCTGACCATTCCAGAAGGCTGTCGCAAAAATTTGTCAGTGGCCACCAAACCCTTTAGGTCTAAGAAGTACAAATGAGGATCGCTGTTCCTCCAAAAATGTGCACTACGGCTTGTTTGTCTGGTACTGCTCAGCTCTGAGAAATAAGTGACTCTGCTAATAAAACATTTTTAAAGAGAATAAACACAGAGAAGCTGCTCAACACAGTCAAAGGCCTTATATTCAGCGCAGCAGATGTTTCTAGTCCAGGCTGAAGGTGTAATTCAACAGTGTTAAGAGAAACCCTCGCACGGACACAATTAGTTTAATAGTCAACTGTAGTAATGGTCCTTGTGGGTCCTGAACTCATTCTGCCTTAAGCCAGTCGCAAAGGATCCTCGCCAGGTTCCCTTTGCACTGAGCGTTGCCTACACTATTGATCACCTACGGCCCCAATGGCTTGGTCCTGCTGAAGCACGGAGATTGCCAGTGCACACCAAGAGATGCCAGGAGACGGTCAGGTTGTTAGAATGCCTGGAAATCCTCTGAAATAAACCATAAGGGCACAAACGTACCTCCACTGTATACTTACTCCCTTCCATGGAGGCGTCACCCCCGACACAATATTGATAAAGCATTTCACTGCCCAGCATCATGTTCTCAGGTGCTCGGCACCCACAGACATGGGTTTTCAAAAGAGCTCAGTTCCTTCCCCGTTGCATTTTCCAAATTAAAGCAGCATCTTTCAACACAGTGGAGCTCCCCACAGCTCCCTCATCAATATTTATGCAGAGGATTTCTGGATAGCTTAACCTTCCCTGCCGCATCCTTCTGAAACCCCCGAGTGCGCGCGCAGGGCTCGGGCTGGAATCCGAATCTTTCTGAAAAATGGTTCCTGCTGTGACCTCCGGGCATATTTGAAAACAGGCAGGTAATCAGATATCTCCCCATCGAAGCTAGTGAAAGCACTGCCATCTATTTCAGTGAAGGTAAGATATGGAAAGTAACGAGTGTTTGGGACAGAAAAGAAATAATTCTGTTTTCCGAAGAGTTTGGTTTTAGCGATAACTGTAGGATTTTAACAGCTACCTGCAACCCTTTTCACATACAGTGTAAAGCACTACATATATTATAGTCTGTATTGCTTAGTATCTCTAGCGTCCTAGGAACATATACAGAACTTAAGCAGTTAATTAATGGTTAGGAGAAGAACATCGGAAGGAGAACATGCAAAATGGACACAAGCTGGGAGAAGAAGGGGGAAGGGAGAAGACCCTCCATGCTTGTGGGTGGCTTGGCAGGGGAAGGGGAGAAGAACAGAGGAAAGAGAGAGGATGCATGAAAAGTGGGTGAAGACACATGATTGAAGATCAGAACATGGGTTTTGGTCAATAGTTCAGAAAAATTATATGGTGCTAATGCCCCTTTTTTTTTTTACCCTGTTATGTTTGAGAACCTTGAATTACTAAAATAAATAGGCTTATAAAAACACTTGTTCAGACTGCAGCCAGCTTAGATCACTGTATGGCTCGCCCATCCAGGGCCACAAAGGCAAGTGTTAATGAGTGGTTTGCAAAATGCAGTGTCAACTTGTAAGCACAGGTTCAGAGGGAATTGGGCTCAAGAACGACACGGACACCGTGGGTGAATAGCTGCCCAGCGGGCACTTCCACTCTGTCCTGCCTCAAGAAGAATTAAATTCTGCTAACATTTAATCTATCGAATTTACTGCGTCGGAGTCAGATTTTCTAATCTTCCGATATTTTTAAATGCATGTACACAGCTGAAGGAATTCTCAGCATGAGATACAAATATTTATAAACAAGAGTCACGCTGTCTCCACGTCTCAGTTCATTTTTTACTGCAATTTTTAGAAACTGTGAAAAACATTTAATTTATTTGTAGCAAACTCAGAGGCTTTTTTTCTGTAGCCAGTTCAACGCAGCTCTCATCCTACAGGGCTGGATTAAAACAAAATCCATCATTCCTCCACCTGCTGCAAGAGTAAAGGAAAAAAAAAAACCTCCAAAAATCCATCAATCCTCAGCCCATTTCCAACGATAGAGTTCTGTGATTCCTCTTCAATATGAGTGATCTCTTGATTTGGAGCTTGCAGACCTCTTCTTCCTCCAGCTAACAAACAGAGCTTTTCGGTGCTAGCCTGCACAGCAGACCCTCAGACCTTGGTCTGAAGCCAAGGAGAAGACTCCTTTTTAGCTAAGCTCCCCCTGGTCAGTCATGTAGACGTGAGAGAAATAATTGCTCTGTGTGCAGAGGAAATCTCAGCAAATTGAAAGTGAAATAGATGAAGCGCAGGGAAAAAAAAAGGACCTTTACAGAAGAGAATTTAACTTTTCTCTCCAACCTACCGGGTAAAATATCTCTTAATAAGTTTGTTTTTATATTTTAGCCTTTTTCCCCCTAAGGTTAACTACGTCCTTCCCACATGATGCAATACCTCGGCCTCTCACATATTCATTTCCTCCTGTTGCTGCCCAGACTGTCTCAAATGAACATCTATCACGGTGGGATCCGCACGCTCTTTGGTCCATCATGGGAAACAGCATTTATGAAAGACACTGTGGCTTTCTACCGTGAAAATGTCTACAGCACTACATACAGTAGAATTACGACCTCTATAAAGAAAGGAGAAAAAAAAATAATAACCCAGACAGGATATGAGGAACATCTGTTTATATGAACACCCTTAGGATCCGCAGTCTGAGCATGAGAACCCACAATATATAGCAGACAAAATGGTAGGCACGCGGAGCGCAGAAGAAGAAATGAGACCTGAAAGGAAACGTTTTTAAATAAATTGTTTCTTCTTACGTCTGAATTAAACTCAGATGATCACTTCAAGTTAATATAGCAACATCGTGGAAAAACGATTCATCTTTTATTTCCCATAATATTATCATTTACAAAAACTACAAATGATTGGTAAATCAGATTTTGTGTACGTTCTAAACAAGCCAATTAGTACAGAGACTATCTCCTGCAATCGCTCTCTAGCCAATTGCTTCCCATTATTTTTTTCATAAAAATCGTCCGTACTCATGCTTCCTAATGAAGCAGGTAACTAGTTTTGCATTTCAGTAATTTGGTTTCTTCAGCTAGAAAAGTTTACACATTTCAGCTCATCCAATCTTCTGCTGATTTACTTCCACGCACATCAAAATATAAATTTTACTAAACCATGTTTATTGCTAGGAGAATAGGCACTTAATATGCACATGGCATTCAGACATGAGTGAAAAGTATAACACTGTTTACAGACTGTATCAATAAAACCCTCTCGCTTTTAACTTTAAAACTGCTGTAAAGCACAATCATTACACTTGCGATCATATCTGCTGAATTAGATGGCTCAATCCCTAATAGAAATTGTCAGAATAACCAACTTTCTCCACACATTTGTCTGAAAGCGGAGAAATAAATTTGACTGTTTTGCTAATGCCCTTCCAGTCTGCTTCCCATTCCCCAAATCTTTAAAAAATAATTCTGTGGCTGGAATTCTAAAATGATTCTGCAGAAGTCTTATAGAAAATACATTTTTGATTTTTGCACATTAATTTATCCCAGAGGTCACTAAATTCTGTTCAGTTAGGAGACTGAAACCAGTACCACATATCCAATTGAAAGAGCAAACCCAATATGCTTTGAATACCTGGTTGTATAAGGGATTAAAGTTCATGAGAAATTCAGCAGTCAAATTTGTTTATTTACATTTTTGCGTGTCAAATTCTGAAAAACAAACAGCACTGCCGAAATTGTGATCTGTTCACAGATAAACAACAGAGAAGAAATGGGGCCAACCTAATAAATTATTTGTTCACTGCATATAATTCACCCTCTTCTGCCGTGTCCTGAAGCAAATATCCCATTGCTTGCAGTCCACGGAACAGCTGTTGAACTGCCTCCTGGCTGTTTGCAGGAAGTTTGCTTGAATGAGGAGCAAGAATTAAGGACAAATTTCAAAACAAGAGGGGAAAAAAAAAGTAAGTACTCTACTTTTTAAAGAATCCTGGACTCATTTTAATAAACTACAATAAATCAATTTCTCTTTGCATGGTGAATCTTCAATTTATGAAGTGCCCCATTTAGCATTATTATTAAAATAGACTTCATGGCTTTTAATTGGTTTCCTTATCAGCCCCAGAAAAACAGTTTTTAATAAACTGGGAATGGACTAACTCATTCTGCTAATTTCAAATCCATGCTTTGCAGAGTAGAACTCAGATATAATGTGGCTTCTTTCAGCTTAGGCAGGAATGAGGAAAGAGAGAAAAATAAATGCAAAAAAATAAAAAGAAGCTAAAAGAAAAGGATTCTTACCAAAAATACAAAATGCCTGCAAAGGGGACAAAACTCTACCAGCTTCTCCATCCACGTCTCAGGGACATTTGGGATTGTGGTTGGATTCCTAGAAGATGCAAGATCACAAGCAGAGCTGGGGGTTTGTGGGCAGCTCCTCAGCTCTGCTGGGGCGCGAGGGGAAACACGGATTAAACCCATCTGAGGAGGAAGAGCAGAGGCAGGAGAGATGTTAGGATTAGCTCAATCCCTGCCATCATCTGCCTTGTACGGGCAGCGGTGACGCCTCTGCCCTGGGATGTGCTGGAGACGGAACGGCAACTGTTCCCGCAGACTGGGGCGCTTTCGGGCCGGGATGTTGCTCAGCTCCTTGGAATTGTGTCGCAGTCACCTCCTCTCCTGTCCATGCTCTGCCGCGTCAGCAAGGAGGCAAACACAGCTTTTTGCTGTTTTTCTCCCCGGCTGCAAGTCATTTCTGGAGACCAGAACTTCTGTACTCACTACACTAAATCGTGTACCTTCAATCACACACCTGCTCTCAGCATTTTGGGGAAAAGCGGTCAGTAACACCACAAGGATCCAGGCTTTGCTAAGTCTCACCTCCTGTTATTCGAGCCTGTCAGCAGGATCCGTGTCTGCATTCACGTTCAGACTCTATGCAATCAGCTGTATAATGGCCAATTCCTGCTTTGAAAGTCTCACTGATTGATATATTATCTGGGCCCAAGCCGACAGGATTTTGTCGGGAGAGGAGACGGCAGTGGGGAGCAGAGCTTGCTGAATGTTGTTTTTAAAAGCCACTACAAGAAGCAGAGCACAGCAGCGTGGTCCTGGCTGCCAGCCCGCAGCGAGCAGACCCTGGACGGGTCCGGCGTGTAGGAGCTGCAATTCTGCAAATCCGGATGCTTAGGGCACCCCACTGTATTGCCCAGGCATGACAGTAAATGGCTTTTTCCGCAGCAATTATCCTTGATGTCTTCATTCATTCAAAAAAATAGCATCCAAATATAACAGATTTCTAAATACACAGGAAGGGTCCCCCTCTGCCAGCCCTATTCCCTTGCACCGCAGGGTTTTAATGTGCCTACGTGGGACTAGATGGCCCTTGTTAACACAGTTTAGGGCCTCTGTTAACACAGTTACAGTTTTTCCCCATTAATTTCAACTCTGTTTTGAAAGTATGGAGTACAGGCTCCAGCCTCTGCTTCCCAAGGCATTAAACCAGTTGAAGACCAGAGACCCCAGAATTCCCTGCATATTTAGGAAAGCTGTGATGCTTCTACCTATTCCACTAGATTTTAAATAAATACATAAAAGCCCAGGGTTATTATTAATGAGAAGTTTCTGGGCGCTATACTCTTCAGTATAATTTATGACATTTTGCTGGGTCATGTGCATGGACTCAAAAGATAAGGACTCTGGAATCTGGCAGTCGTCTGGGGTTTGCAGGTGTTTTTTGTTTTGTTTTGCTTTAAGTCAGGCTTGTCTTTAAATGTTTATACTTCTTTCGTTCAGCTTGGAAAACGGCCCTCAGCTAGGGACATACTATCACTGTTATAAAGAGTATCTGCACTGGGCTAACTTTTTTTAAGAGAAAAAAAAACCTTTTCCTCCGAGAAGTCAGCTTTCTATCCTTATGGTGGATCCCAAAAGAGAAGTGGACAGAGGGGGAAGAGGTGTGAAAAACTACTTGTTTTTCTCAGAAGAGACCTACATCAGATTCCTACTCCATTTCTGGCTTCTTTAACTAAAGGCACGAGGGTGACGCAACAGGGATCAGATGCCTTTAGGAGGGACTGCCCTGCAGCGAGGCATTGGGGAGGATGCCCACAGTGCTGGTGTTTGAGGTACAGCGGGATGGACCCACCATGCCAAGTCCTGCTGGGACTCCAGCTAGCAGAGAACAGGCAATGCACTGGTGTAATTTAAAAGACACTTTCGGACTCGGTTCCCACAGGCACCAATTAATTCCCCCAGAGCAACTCAAAACTGAGACAGCACATCAGTTCCCAAACAGACAGAGGAAGCTGTGCTTTACCTAAGAGCTTTACCCACTCTTTCTGTTCTTTCCTGTTAACAAAATGTCAAACCCAACCAAAATATCAAAAGCAGTACAACAAATACACGTTACCAAGAGCAGCATAGCAAACAAATGGCATAATCCAGTCATCAAAATGCGTGCCTGTGTACACCAACCACATACACTTGTTTTTGCTGGCTTGCTAAATGAAATGGCATAGGACAAGTCTAGCAGAATGAACTTTAATTTATCCCTGACAGGTAAAGCTGCCAGAGTTTAAGACAAATAATCCCACTTGATGACATCTGACTCTTATATTTGGAATGATACATTGCAAAGAATTTATCAGACTTCATCCTATATTTGGGTTGGGTTTCCTTTTTTTCTTTAAGACTCGGGGCAAAACCAACTGCTGCTGAGTCTTAGCTTTGAAAAATGAAAATGTCAAGGTTGGGAGTAAAGTCCACATCTACCGCCAAAGTTTCAGAACTGCAGGGCAAGAAAGAAATGTAGAAAAGAAATGTAGAAACAATATCCTGAAGCAGATACATCGAACACCTTCCCCCTAAAACTCTACCCCCAAAAATAGCTGGGCTCTCTGCTTTTAAAGCCGAAAGGCCTGCACTGGCTACACGAGAATTTCATTACAATACATTTATGTTATCAGCTGAAATTGCATCACCCCCATGGAATGCGTAACTCAGGGATTAGAAATGACTTTAATTGTGTGCTTCTTATAGGACAGACATTCTGGTAAGTATTAATGAGAAAAATTATTTGGTGGCCTCTATCTAGTTTTCACTGACGTGTAAGTGTACCACAGAAACAGATCACGGCTTAAGAACTGAACAGTCAAGCGATCTGGTTATCGTGTCATATTAGAGGAAATTTCCCCACACAAGATTTTAACACGTTGCTGAGCAGTAATGCATAATATGAACCGCATCACCCACACCGGACTGAAGCATACAGCCTCACAAACTACCCATTACCAGGATTTCTCTGCTTCAGTAAAAAGCTCCCTGTCAGCATCATGACAACAGGGAAACTGGTTCATCCAAGGCCTTAAAACCAGATGACATCTGTGCTCCCACCCACTACTGCAAACATCCTCTCCCTAAGTCACCAACAAATGTTACTAGTGTCACAGCAGATTAATTTGAGTTTAAATGTCACAGGCGACATTTCTCATGCTGCTGCATCCCTCTGCTCCCGCTGATTTTTTTCTACTTGCTCACTCTGAAAGGTATTAGAGCACAAGCTTTATTATGGCTCCCTAGAAACTGTACTGAAAGCACCAAGGTTAATTCAAAGTTTTCAGGCTTCTTTGAAAAATAATCTATGGCAGATGTAACAAAGAATTTCTAAATGGTGATTTTTCCCTATGAGCAATCCACTGTCTTACTCACATTTCTGAAGTTTCCACCCTTGTTTACATATGTGTGTCACATATGTGCAGAAGAATCTAGAACAGACTCATTCCTATGCCACTGTAAATAAAAACAAATATTAACCCCAGGGCCGTATTTATGACCTGTTGTAAGGTAGCACTTGTTCCTTAACAGATGCAGCTTTTCCCTGTTAGAGGAGGATCATGATTTCAGCTGGCGTGGTGGGAAAAGCTCAGCCCTGCGCACCTGGAAGCCAAATGGTTTAAAGTCATTTGCAGAATTCCCGCTTCCAATGAGAGTAGGCTTGTGCCTCCCCCCAAAGCACGGTGCCGCTCATACGAAAACGCAACGAACAGGCCTCGGGAAAGAGCATGCGACACGTTTTAATGAGATAAGTGACTTGGAAAGACGATCTGGAGCTAAATTACAGCGAGCATCTACTGGGAAATAGTGACTATGTTGCACTGTACTGCTTCCCCCCACCTCCCAGTCTAACGTCCTACAGGACTGTGATCAGTTTTTCCACCTTTGGCAGAATTTTTGGTTGATTTTATTGTTTGCCTTGGGGTGATGAGGTTGTTTGGGTTTTGCTTTTTAATATCCTGCACACAGTTCCTCAACTGGCCAAATTCTGTCTTCTTCCAGAATTTGAAAACATCCCTAATTTTTCTGTTTTCTTCAGTATTTACCAGTGGCACGCTAGTGACTTCAGTATCAGGAGAAAGAAAGGGAATCTGCAGGTAACAATGAGATCTGAGAAGCTGCCAAACCCTAAAAGCTGGAAACTCCAACTATACATGTGCACAAAGGCCAAAGAGGCCAAAGGGGAAAAAAAATCCAGACATCAACAATTTCTTAGAGCTTTAGAAACGTGGGGCTTTTCCCCCCCAAAGAGATGTGGAGCACACAAGCAAAAGAGTAGTGAAATCCAGTGGCGGCAGCGTCTGAACTCATAATAGCCCATTTGAGTGCAGCTATCCCACATCAAAGCCCACGTCACCGCACCTTCACTGCTTCTGGCTGCTGGGTTGTCCAGAGGGAACCTTCTGCAGGCTGATCCCCGCGAGCTGCAGTCAGAGCCCTGCCTGTTCTGTGTGTGTACCCAGGATTTTGCAGCTTCCTTCCAATTAACGTCTCTCAGAGGCACCACTCACTCCCAGCCATGCTGTTAAATTCTTATCTAGGCTCTCATCACCTCATGTCTCAATTACTGCAACATCCTTTTCCTGGTCACTGACAAACTCACTTGTGCCCTGACGGTGTATTGATCCACAACGCCACTGCAGAGATCGTTCCCTAGCTTCTCACTTGGCTTTCTTTTTGCTCATCTTCCTAGCTCCTTTTCCCTGTCATAGCAAACAATCAACTGGCCTTCACTTTCAAGCACTCTTCCACCTTATTGCTCATTTTATTCAGCATCAAAAGGTCAACTTGCACACCCGAACTGTCTGTAGTCCCTGCTTCCACTCATCATTTCCCAACTTCGCAATTAGGTGTCTTTGTAGTGTCTCTTGAGAGTCTTTGCCACATTTGTGAGAAAGTCTCCGTAAAACTGTAATACTACTTTGTTGCAGCCCCTCAAGCTCTCTTCAGAAGCACCTTCTGGCCAAAAAAAGTCTTGCCAACAGTTATGCAGCAGGTGGGCTCAAGTGGCTGTCTGTGGCATCCTTTTAAGGCTAATTTTACAAGAAAGGAGATCCCGTAACGTCAGAAACTTCCAGAAACACCACATGAAGTCTCTTCCCAAAGCAACCAGGACATTCAGTCTCAAAATGGAGCTCTTCGTGAGGTCTTTCAGGTGGTTACCAGCTTTTCATTCTTGGTTTGTGCCCCATCCACCAGCATCTATTCCTTGTCTATGCTTGAGATCCTACAATAAGGCAGCAGACAACCTCCAACAGGTCTCTGATGAGTTGTCATACAAGAAGCTAATAGAGAAACTAATCAGCCATGGATGAGTGAAGCATAACGTCATAGATGAAAAACAGGCAGGAGAGAGAAGGAAAGAATGATGTTTAATGGCTAGCTTCCATCTTAGGAAAAAAAAGTTAATAGTTTTTTGAGATTTCGTCCTGTTTTATGACATTCCATAAATATATGACAGAACAGGTAAGCATGTGTATGGTGAAGACTGCAAGATAATGAAAGTTGTGGATAACTTATATTTATCATCTGAGAGGTTTGTGAGAAACTTTAGAGAGACCTAAACTAAGGTAACATAATAAAAAAAGAAATGTTGATGCTATTAAATTCCAAGCAGTACACACTGCAGGATATAGTGGAAGTGTCAGCACACATTATGTGGCTCAGCATTAAGTAGGTCAGCTCTCAGACCAAGGAAAGTTGTTGTTCCCCTCTACTCAGCCCTCATGGGGCCACGTCTGGGATGATTTGTCCAGCTTTGCGCCTCCCAGTATAAGAAAGATATTGGCAAACTGGAATGAGTGGAAAGCAACTATGACAGTAGGAGGTGAAGCACATGGCACATGAGGAGCAGCTGAAGGAGCTGGATTAGAGCAAGGGTGAAGCCAGACCCTTCTTGGGGTCCACAGTGAAAGGACAAAAGCCAGCAATCACAAGTTGCACCAAGGGAAATTCCAGCTGGACACACGGAAAATTTTCTCTTTGATGAGAGTGATGCAGCACTGGCACAAGGGCCCAGAAGGGCTGTGGCTTCACCATCCTTGGAGAATTTCATTGCCCTGAGGCACCTGAACTAACTTAGAGGCTGGCCCTGCTTTGATTGAGGCATTGGACTAGATCCTCAAGAGGTCCCTTCCCACATCAATTATTATGAGTCTTTGAGCTCTCCATACCAGTCCACACAGGTCCATGTAAACCTCCACCATACAGAATTAAGATGAAAAGATTAAAAAATGCTTTAGATAGATAGGTCTGAAGTGTCCAACTGTTATGCTTCCAGTGTATCTGACCCTGTCCAATTCTGAGCTCCCCAGTACAAAAGAGACATGGACTTACTGGAGTGAGTCCAGAGAAGGGCCACGAAGATGATGAAGGGACTGGAGCATCTAGGTTGTGAGAAGAGGCTGAGAGAGCCTTTTCAGCCTGGAGAAGAGAAGGGTCAGGGGGATCTTATCCATGTGGATAAATATCTGAGGCAGGGAAAGAAAACGGAACCAGACTCTTCTCGGTGGCACCCAGGAACGGGACAAGAGGCAATGAGCACAGACTGAAATACGGGAAATTCCACCTGAACAAAAGAACCCTTTCTTACTGCAGGGGGTCGTCAAACACTGGCATAGGTTGCCCACAGAGGTTATGGAGTCTCCATCCTTGGAGATATTAAAAACCTGACTGGATGCAGCCCTGCTTTGTGTAGGGAGGTTGGATTAGATGATCTCCAGAGGTGCTTCCAGCCTCCACCCTTCTGTGATTCTGTGATTTTGTGATTTTGTATATATTAGAGAATAAGACTGTGAAGATTATATGATTGCAACAAATTTTGAAACAGGAATATAAAAAACTTCATGTTTCCAGGGTTTATGACAAAATCTAATCAAAAATTTATTTCCTTTCTGACTTGCTTCACCCTTTTTCTTGGCCACTTTTACAGTCATGACAGAACTCAAGGACACCCAAATTACGTGTCAGTTCCTGTGATTTTACAAAAATCCCTTCCTTTTCTCCTCTCCAGACAGCTGTGTGAGGTTCAGCCTGGGCAGGCAGACATCTGGGATCCAGAGAGATTTCCCACCAGCAGAATTCCTAAAGATGTAGACAACATAATAACAGAGAACCTTTCATTGTCTATTCACAGTCATGCAGCTTTCTGCCTCTCCCATCCTTATCACAGCAACCGCTCACATGGAAAACCAGCATTCAGAGAAGAACGTACGTTCAAACAAATATATAGCTGCGGATTCAAGGTCAGGACAGTGTTCTCAGCCATCTCTCCATCCTCTCCCACAAAGTGCTTCATGCACTTGGAAAAAACACAGCAAGATTGCACATGCCTGAGTTAGTAGATTATGATAGGAAATGCCGTCTTATCTTCTGCTTTACAGCAACACACATTACAAATTGTCTGGCAGCTATTCACTCATTCACTCTCTCTGTAAATAACTATTCACTAAAATCTGATGGAACTGTGCAAGTCACCAAAGCCTCAGCTGGGATTTTCTGCACACGAATGCCAGGCTGGAAAATTGGAGAGCCTCAAGGGCAAACTGCGTGCAGCTGGCGAGAGGCTGGTGTGTCCTCCTAAAGGTCTGCTGAGTTTTGGTCAAGTCAAATTTGTCTGCTTGCTTGGTGCACGTGCTTCTTTATTATTATTACGTCCCCTTAGGTGACTGCTGCATCTACACTGCTGACATAGAAACCAGCTCGGCGTCTCCTGCACCGCTGTGCACTAGAAGAACAGGTCAGGACTGCACAGAGGGAGGGATGTGTGGCTCCGCTCGTAAAACCTTGGCTCCGCTCCAGACCTGCAAGAGCTCCTCGCCCAGTTGCTGGGAATGCTGTCGCCCCTGAGACTGCAAGAGAAACCTCTGCCTTTTTTGCTGGCTTTCATACAGAGATGTCATTTGTCCCAAAGCCCAGAACCTGGGGCAATCTCTGGTGTATTGGGTTGTATTAGAGAATGTGTTAATTACGGTAATAACACGACTAATATGGCTTAGAGAAGCGAGTCTCAAACGGTGCTTATGATTTCCTGCTTTTCCTTTGTATGCTGCCTAAAGAGGTGGTTGATTAGAAATCAGCAGAAATTTAGGTATTTATCTATTTAATTTTTGTTAAGTGGCCATTCACATTTCATGTGTCTGCAATTTTTTCTCTTTTGCACGGATCCGCTTTCTCTACCTAGAAAAGGGGATAAGGTAATCTGACACCTGCAATTTTCTGTGTTTACTGAAGCTTTTCAGATTGTGTCATAATTACACATATTTTCTAATTACGAAATCAAAATCTGGGAAAAGACCTGTTATGATAGGGTAGAAAACCAACCGGATGTCCGAAGTCGTCTGTCACTTTTTAAAACAACAACAGAGTTGTTCCCTCTTTCTTAAATCACTGTTCTGTGCTGGTGACCCGAAGGTGACACCTACTGCCTTTTCTGCCCGCAAATCTCACCTTCAAGAAACATTTTTTTTGTCAAGTTTTTTCTCACTTTTCTACTCTCATCTGCTTTTCTGTGTAGCCAGAGGAAGAGGCAGAAGACAGTTATTACAGTTATAGCAGTGAGAAAGCAATTGTGCCTGTAGTCACCGCCAGCAAACACAAAGCCCCACCACTGTAGACAAAACACGACTAAGAATAGACCTCATCCTGGAAAATTAAGCATTGCCATCGTGATCTCTTATGCTTCCCTGTCTGAGGCAGGGACTTGGAAAGCGTGCACTTGACACAATGTTTCTTGGTGGTTGAAAGGGTAAGAACTGACAAGAAACTACAGGAGTTTAGAATTAATGTCCATGCAGTGCAAGGGTGTGAAGAGATGCTAAGAATGAGAAAAAGAGCAATTCAGACTCTCCGGGAAGGATAACTCCCCCAGCAGAACAATATATTTCTTAACCACTGACATCCATTGACCTCCTTCTTTTTAGCCTATAAATCTTGCCAACTACCCTGACCCACTGAGACCTTTGATGGAAATACAGTAATTTCATTCAGACGTAATCCATTCTTTAATGATAGAGCATGCAGGAAAAGCTTACATGGGCTTGCCTGTACATGTAATTAGCAGATCAGAAGAATAAAACAATTAATTTCTCTCTGACCAGTTCGAGGAGATAAATGTTTATTTAATCCAAATTAAAATGTTCCTTTTTTTTTTTAATTTTAATTTTGTTCCTTCTTCTAGCCCAAACACTGGGATATGATTACAGCTGGGTGAGAAGCAGTTTTCTTATCCCACAAAAGTCTGGTAATTAGAAGGGAACCAAAGGAATCTGCAGTGGAGTGAAATTACTGATTTCAGTTGTTGAAGATTTTTGTGAAGACGCTTTTGTTGAAGTCTGCAACCTGCCACTTGCCATCACACATCTCAAATGAGTGGTGAGCACCTACAGACAAATTAGCCAGAGTTCCCAGGACAGGAATTTACCCGCAGGTTGTGACCAGAAATTCCACCCTGGATTATACAGATCTTCCCACAATGGAAATTCCATGGCAGCAGCTCTGTTTTTCCATCCCCTTTTCCTTTCCTCTGACGAAAACAGCTGTTTCTAACAAATCGAGAGGTGAGTGCAGCTCCCATCTGGCCAAGAGAACTGGGCAGCTGTGATTATGTCAGGCAGTACAAGACCATCCCCCTCACTGGACAGTGCTGAATGGGGATGCAGGAGGAGACAAAGTCCTTCAAGAACCTGGTAAATACATGTCAAAACAGATGGCAACGAGAATTTTCTCTGACAAGAAACTCATTCCTCACACTGACCAGCTCTAAAAGTCACCTCTAAATGTTAAGAGATAAAACAATGCCGTTGGGAGCTACAGTCTCTTCACCTCGCATGAATCTTAAATTTGTTCTTCTTCCAGGAAAAAAGAAAAGAGGAAAAAAAAAATCTGCATCAGCAATTAAAGCACTACGTCAGGAATCTATGCCACGCATTCCAGGGATTTTGAACCGGTGTGAATAGCAGGGAAGAATGAGAGTGATGATNTCGCATGAATCTTAAATTTGTTCTTCTTCCAGGAAAAAAGAAAAAAGGAAAAAAAAAATCTGCATCGGCAATTAAAGCACTATGTCAGGAATCTATGCCACGCATTCCAGGGATTTTGAACTGGTGTGAATGGCAGGGAAGGAATGAGAGTGATGACGATTTTAAAAGCAAAACACTGTTTCCAAAAAAAAAAAAAAAAAAAAAAATTAGCACAAAGCACACCTGAATGCAAAAAGGCTTAGCCTGTGCTGCACATGGAAAGCCCCACCGCAAGTGAAATGCAAAGAAATATCTTCTAGCCATTTTGGGCAGGAGTTGACAGGTAAGATTTCCTGTAAAAGGGATGACAAAATTGACCTTTAGAAAATTATCACCAGATAGCAGAGAAAAGCTTTCCTCTGTTTATCCTTGGGGGACTAGGAGCTGCACACAGACAGGATGCCAAAACAAGACACAATTTTTTTTGGTATTTTTGTGTGTGCTGGGGAGCTACGTGCACCCTGAGACAATAAACTTTGAAATAAAGCTCTAAGAATACAGAAATAACATGCTCATGAAATGTCCTGATTATTACAAACACCAGCACTCTGGGCCGACCCCTGCCTACGGAAAGGCTCCATTAATTCCTGCTAATGCAGTTGCCTCTCTCCAAAGGTGATTTTCAGGCAGACTGAAAAATTAAAAGGGAGATTTGTCCCCTGACACCAGGAACCTTTGCTGCCTGCACACACAGAAACCAGGAGAAAAGTGTCCTAAAATTACACCCTGTGGCAACCTCTTTTAACAATAGGCAGGCAGGCATATAGATCTCAGGAGAAATTATATTAATTACTCGTACAGATTCTACTTTACAGATGAATTAACAATTTCCTGTCACGCTATCTGTAGCTCTAGCAATCCTCATGGCCGTTAAAAGGCAGACTCCGAAGCGACGTCAGCCAAGCATCCCACATCAGCAGGGAATGGTGAAGTCCCAACTCAGACAGGGATGGCACAAAGGACTTCTGACTTCTGACATCTGGGTACCTGACTACTGCAAGGAAAGAACTTCTTAAAAGCATTCTCATTTATGTGTTTTGCCCCTTTTCTTTGTAGGTATCTTCTAAAGAGTAAGAACTCCCTTTTCTCTCTTTCCCCTTTTGATGAGAGGTTTGTCTAAACCTGTCCTTTACAGAAGCATGGCAGAAACTAGTTGCTATGTGCACTGGTACCAGTGACCCCTTGTGGAAGCAGATTATCTTCTCCTGGTTCATAAATCTACCTGTCAGCCTTACCTGGAGAGCGGACAACTCATCAGTATGGATTACTGAAACCACTTGCTGCAGAAATAAAGCTACAGCAAGATAGATTAAAAAATAAAACAAAGATTCCCCTTGGGATTTGACAATTCTGTAGCCCCAGCCTCAAAAAAAAAATACAACCTTGAAATGGAGAAAAGTGATCTGTAGAACCAAATGCTGAGAAGAGAAATGCAGAAAATTGGCAAAGAAGCTTCAGCAACAATGGTTGATCCAATCTGGTTCAGAGCACAGGTTTACTTTATGGCTCATATTTATCACAGCCAACAATGCTGAAACTGTACACCTCAAGGTTGCATCTATATTGCAATTTACAAATCCCTATGGTTAGGGGATTTAAAATTCCACCATAAAATCTTGGTCAATGTGACCACAAGCCAAGGGCATTTTTCTTCCTTTAACATAATAATGAAACATTTTGCTTATGACATTGGTGACTTATAAGTGGATTGAAAATAAGAACCTCAGAAAGAAGAAAAAAAACAAACCAACAAACCACACAGGAGTGGTTGCCAATGACATCTACAAATTCAAAACTGCTTGCCTAAATGATCCATGATATGATGCGGTGACTGGCAACAGAGGTTATTTATGTCAGGTTAGAAGCATCTTTAAGTTAGCACTTTTTTTTCTTTTTTTTTGGTTCCTGCACTGTAAGTTTTTCACATTACAGCTCATAGCACACACCTCTGTAGTCCTCTAATGGAGAAATTCATCTAGTCCTGCTTGGCTAGAAGGACAATGGCCAATTAAAGAGGGAACTCTTCAGGAAGGACAAGAGATTTATGAAAGGAAAGGCTGGTCCAGGTATGTGGTCTGCTCATGTCTAGTTGGCCCTGCCTGTCCACCTAAAGCAGGTGGGCAGAGAAGCTCAGCTCGTATCCGACTTTTCAAGTCACTAGGAAGACTCCAGTCTCCTTCTACGCTCAAGTTGACATTTTCTTAGCAGTGTATGTCCAAAGATATATAAAAATGAAATTTTAGTGTATTAATTAACCATTAACCAAGAATGGTTAAATCTATACCTGCAAGGCCGTACGTGCTACGTCAGCAGAAGTCTACCACTTTCCATAGGCTGGTTAACTCACCTGAGCCAGAATTACAGCCTGTAACATTACAGACTGTCTCGAATTCCCTGACCTTTTCAGTCAGCATGATAATGTTAACATAAACTTAAAGGAACTGTCATTTCCCTTTCTGAAAACCTTTTTTCTCCTTGGATTGCAGGATCCTGAATCACAGGGAAAAGAAGGCAGATTTCTCAATTGCCTAGAAGAAAGTGACACCTGAGGCCAGCCTGATGTATGCAGGGACATCTTCTATTATATCCAAAGGGAAGTATTTTATTCCAAGGGATGATAAATTACAAGTTTAGCTTAATAAAACTAAAATGTTGCTTTTACCTATGCTCTTCTTAAACTTAAAATAAGAAGCTTGGAACAGGGTTTCTCTTTTAAATAAATATTAGTAACATTTAGACTGTTTTCCACATCTATGGTGTCACTGTCCATCACTCTTAAGGAGCTCCCTAACACCAAAAAATTCATGCCTGGGTTAAGTCTGTCTGGTGGACAGGAACTGTTTTGCCTCATTTTACAGAACTGGAGTACACCAGGGGTTAAACCACTTGCAAGGGAACACATGTCAAAACAAGGAACTGAAAAATGCAACCAAATCCTGCTGAGCTCCACTAACCCCTGTTTACGTGTTATCAGCATCTCTGCACAAACCCTAAACACACATACTCCTGAATGTCAGTATTAAATGAATGGTGATCATGCACAGAGCGGGGACATAAATAAACCTCATTAGGGAAAGTTAAGGTGACAATCAGACATGTATTGGTTGCTCTGGTACCAGCTCAAAGTATGTTCTTCACCCACAGTAAAGAAAACCTAAAACACTTTGCTGTTTCAGTGAGGAATCAACTATCCCAAACTGCTTTCATTTACTGGGGAGTAAAGGGATCATGCCTTGTCCTATAGATGTGTGTTTGTAGAATTACATTCAGCAATGGTAGTTGTTTGCCACTATAACAATGTAAGTGCCACCTTATAGGTTGTTTCCTTTTAAAAAAAAAAATTTAATTGAAACAGCCCACTTAGTATAATTTCATCACCTTTGTTTAAACTAATTTTTAAGCGGTTGACCTTAAATTCAGATCAACCCCAAAATAAAAGGCCTCTGGCAGAGATATTTGTACTGCGTTTCACACAAAGGAAGGAACATATAAGCCAACAATGGCAAAACAGAGCTCAACAGGATGTCCTTGCTTTGAAAATTTCATCCCTAATGTGCACTGATGCACTTTTATCTACAGTCATCTTTTTTAAGGGATCCAGTCTTAAAAAGCCTCCCTCTTGCAAGCAGCCTGACAAGCTCATTGGAAAAGCCCGTGAATATAAAGATATCTTATGAGCAGAGGTTGGAAGACGGGGCATTTATATACCACAAGCTCAGCCTATAAGCACAGCAATACATATCTGATTTATTTTAACTCCGACGCTAATACCAGCCAAATAACACGGCCAGATAAGCGAGGGGATTGACACCCACACACCAGCAGGTCCAGAATTTCTCCCGCAGGGTCCAACCCCGGACAGCTTTATTCGCGTGTAGAGGTACTCATCACCCACGTCAACAGGGCATCTTGTGAATCGAGGCACACCACCCCGTGAGCACGGCTGTCAGAAATCAGGTCCACGTGGCAGCGCTGAGCCCCCTAACGGAGATCCACGCTATCAGGGATTAGGGCCAGTGAGCAATGCATTAAAGCCAGCACTGCCAGCCCCGCGGGCCAAATGTACTACGTCCTGCCTAAAAGCCTTCATGGCTGCCTGAGTCCATTTAAAATAAAAGAAGTAAGCATAACAACCACTTTTTTCCTTTACCAGGGAAACTAAGTAATCTCTCCAGGTCAATTCTGAAAGACAGAGAAAAATCCCATTCTACCCGAATGCGAGCAGCACCTCCAGACTTCCCTACGGTTCTCTCCCCATTACTTACAGCATATAAAAAGGGCAATTTAACTGAAGAAGTTTATATTTGGGGCTTTTTTCAGCACTGTTTCCAGAAAATAGCAGATGTTGGTTAATGATCTTTAGATATTAGATCATAAACCACACTCATTTCGAACACTGCAATTGGAGTGATTATTTGTATATCATTAAGCAACATCCTCAGAGCAAGCTCAGTATATTTCCTTATTGCTTCATTTAAAAAGAAAAATATCAGATAACTTTTTATTTTCTATTTTTAAATTTACAGGATATCGGCAAGGTTCTTACCTCCGCTTCATTCCCTCTCCTCAGCGAAGCAATATATAAGCACAGTGTCATTACGAAGTGCAACATTTCTTCAGCTTCACAACACACGGACACAAAGCAGATGACATTTGTCCGCACTGAGACACCAGATGAGCATTAAAACTGAATCTTACGAGTTTCCTTCTTCACAGAGTTACACAGCATGCTGGTCCCCATGAGAGGAACGATCTATTTTAAACTCCAGAAATAGAATCAGATTGTTTATTTGAAAGCGAAGATAGATGGGCTGGAGTTAGACTAGTGTGGGTATACCTGTGTTTACATATATCTAGTAATATAGCAATTGCCTGTTTTTTCAAATGCATAGAATGTGTGTGTATATATATATGCAACATATATATGGAGAGAGTTACATGCACTTACATATACATATATGCACGCATATCTACCTGTATATGCCTACCTATGCCTACCTATGCATAGATATCTATAATTACTTATACATATAATAGTATGCGTTACATACTATAATATATATATTAGCACATACAGATACAAAAATTAAAATTCATCTCATAAAATGGATTCAGTTTTGTCTAAATATCTACTGGAAATATTAGCTAGGCCTCTAATTCACTAGAACTACACTTAAAAAAAATTAATTACATAATATATGCTGAGAAATGCCCAGATACGTGACAGATAAATTAGTTTCATTTGAACACATGTAGTGTATGAAAGAAATTAATTCAATAAACATTGCGGTTCTCATCCTGCAAAAGCCTATGTGAGTCCCAGAGAGTTCAGTTGTAATAACTAAAATTATTCATGGGCAAAAGTGTTTGCAGATCAAGGCTATATATGCGATTTGGTTGTTACATTATGCTAATTTTGGATCTACTATTTCACCATAAAATCTGACAAGGCAGAGTCATTTATGAGACACAAATATAGAGAATTGAATTATAGAGTCCTCTACATACATAACAAGATCAATTATTAATTAACATTCGGAGAGGAAGATATGTTGCCGTAGAGAAATTATTTAAGGGCATCTATTGACAACGCTGGCCGCGGGGTGGGGTCCTCTCTGTTCGCTCCATATGGGCCACCGGGATATAAACACAGCACCCCGGGAACAGCCATGCCCTGGGTACAACCCAGCCGTTCGCAGCTACTGCCAAGGGGGAACCCCCCCTCCCCGCCCTTCCCCTCGTCCCCCCATCGCTGTTAGAGCAAGTTATTGTCGCTGGAACACGGCAAACACATGCATCACGTTGGCCTGTTTAAAGGAAGATATTATCGCATCCCCTGACTGCTACTGTAATTCAGGTAGAGAATTACCTTCCTGCCGATCAGATCCCGCGCTGATGGAGTTAGCAGAGCTTCGCTGGCATTAATGGTGCTGGACAGATTTACATCCGTGACAGCCCCATCTCCCACACTCAAATCAGATCCAGACCAGCAGTAACCCGGCGTATCAGACACGTAGGGTAGACCTCCGCTCGGCTGACTTAGATAATCTAAACAATTGGGATTGATTTTGAGCACACTATCTAAGCTTTCTCAGCAGCACCTTTTCCCTTTTCAGGACTTCCAAGGGATAATTCATCCCACATACCACATCATCATGGGTTCATCTCACTGAACTGTGGACACCTCCCTCTGAGCTAGTTGCTCCTACCTCCCTTCACTGTTAACAGTGGGAAACACTTTTAGGGTGCGATGAATCTGATTTAGTTTGCATTTCTATTTAAAGCTGAGATGATTCCTGTCCTAGAAATGCCTGCTTGTCTCCGTTGACTGCGCAAGGGTGACTAGCTCACATGTGGGTGATGAAAGTCATCTCACCTATGTGACAGCTTCATTAGCAACAGTGCTTACACTGAGCAAAATAAAACACAAGTACCGCATGCTAACTAAAACCAACGATTCTGAACTGTCTAATATTAGCATAATTAGAGACATGGATCTTAATGCAAGGCAACATTAATACTGTCTTCTCCTGTGCTTTCTGGCCAGAGTTTTGAGGGTATGTGATTGCACAAGAGCAAGGAACAGTTCTGAACAGCAGCAAAACTTGCTCTGTGTCCTGTCTTCAACAGTCTTTGCTGGAGGAAATTTTTCAAAGGACTACAAAAACCCAATTTCTGATAATCTTTTCTCCATAGGCAAAGTCTTTCTGACCCCTAAGTAGTCTGAAATTAGCTCCAACTGTGAGGCACAAAAACTAACATACCTCTACTAACGTGTTTTCACTAACTGTTAGAACTCTGGAACAGAAGTCTACGGAAAAACCAACCTTATCTGAATCTAGACAGTCAAGATACTGACTAAACATTACTTTGAAGCAGTGAGTGCCCCAGTCTTATGAAGAAGAATTTCCTTTAAATTAGCATCAAGCCAATGACCTGGGTTTGCCATATCCCAGTCTGAGACTTTGTGCCTGAATTACAGGAAGGGAAATGAAGACAGGATGAAATAGAGGAAATTGTTTCCCGCAATGCTGTGTCCCCAACCATTGCAGACACCGGTGACCTGGTCTGCAGGCGATCAGGGCATCTCCACCTCCATTTGGCTTCTTTTCAGTGAACAAAACTGTGTCCCTTAAAAGCCTTGTCCCATATTTTCCATGCAGCTGTCCCTTACTCTATTCCAGCGTTTGTGGCTACCACAGGAATAATGCACTTTCCAAGGTGAGTAATAAAAACTACAAAAGGAATCAGCTCCAGATGGGTTGCAAAATTGATGCCTTCACCACCACCTTGCAAGCATTAACATTCGACAGCTTTTTCAAGAAAGAGGAGGTTAGGATAGACGAAAGAGAACACAGTGGGAAATACCAATGAAATGTAAGCATAAATGCCATTAATAAATCACAGGCCAGGCACATAACTCCATATAGTAATTCCCCAAAAGACAGTCCTAATCGATAATATATACATAACTCCTCTGAATCTGCTAATTTGTTTCTGAACAGTATGGAACCACTCCCTGATTTTAAAGCGCTGTCCAATGACTCTTTGTACTATGTAAAGTGCACGATTTGGACATGTTGTCTTCTCTAATTAGTCTATAAATAGTTGACTTTTACCCACTGCTTTGGTAACTGTGATAATTGCTGGGGAAAGGCCAAAGCATTTATGGTCAATCAGATGATGAGAAAAGGAATATGGCCCTTTCAGTGAGTAAAATGTAAGGCATTCTGTGGCAAGGCAGAAGCTATTAGCAGGATCAATATTTCTCCTAGTACCTTAATAAATCATTATATCAAAGAACAGTTGCAGGATGAAGAAAACCTCATTCCACCAACAAGGATGCTTCCAAATCAGCAAATAAAACATCATTTAAATTACAAAGACCTAATTGGTGTACAAAGGCAAACGGCAAGCACAGAATATAGCCCTCTGATGCTAGGCATGTAAGCATTTTGAATCATTAGTGAAGGAAGAAAAGCAGAAAGACAAAGAAACAGCTATGCTAAGAGCTCCACATGCATAATTTGCAAGTTGGTAAATATGCATGAACGCACTATGCCGTAGCTGACTGATGACACCGTGTTTGGCGTAGATATCATAGGTGGCAGAAACAGAAGAGCACCTGGAAAACAGAATGGCTTTTGGCATCTTTACTATTGTACTGAAAAGAATCCCCTTGCTATTATTTGCACTGAAGCTTTTTCCTCCTCTTCTCCTAAGGCAGCTAAGGAACAGCTAAAATTTGTAAACATTAGAGTGAGGGAAGGGACAAAATATTCTAATGGCTACTTTCAAGCAAGGGAACTTCTCTCAGCAGACACTGCACATCACTGCTTACCCAATACAGCTACCATCACACGTGCCCCTGTCGCTCTCTTGGCCACAAGACCAAGAAGGAAGCTCTAAATAGAGCTAATTGGACTTCTGTCCAAGTAAGGATTGAGGGAGCACGACCACGTACACATCCCGCACAGTAGGTAACCCTCCTAGTATACATATATGGCTGTGAGAAGAAGGTAAGTCATGGCAAACTACTTCATACGGTGTTGCAAACCTAAACGTTGCTACGGAGCACGCTAGCGCACAGCGTGTGAGCAGTCACCACTACCTTTTTCGGAAATACCAACTCAGAGCACTTTTGATTTACAGTGTTACCTTTCAATCTAATAGAGAAATGATGAAACCCAGAGGGGAAAGAGTCACTAGGGTAATAACTGCATGACTTCCCACCAAGGCAAAAAATGTAATATACAGTTGTAACAAGTCTTTGGGTTTATTCTTGTGTTTGAATAGTCTGGATTTAGCACTTTACCAAAGAGTTATAGAAAAGCAAATGCTTCTCAGTTGTTTAGTCACTACTTTTGATCCCTGTCACAGCCTTGGAAGCTTGTTCCTAATTTATTCAGAGGCAAGAATTGTTGACTTTGTGAAGGAAAGTCAACTGTGGAAGGAATTTCATTGTGGAAGTCAAAGTGGGTACTCTTCGGTTCTGTAGTTCATATTTCTTACGATTCTAATTCCATACAGTTGACACTTTAGAAGATCAAGTGTCATATGGCTGGAAAGCTGACACCTCAAAAAAGTAAACAATACCTCAAGAGGAGGGGAGAAGGAGCATCCTGTTGCTACGTGATAGCTCCTCTCCCCACTCTGAGCCGGCAGAAGATCCTACCCGCCTGTCAAAATTCTCTGGAAAGGCAGAGTTTTGGCCATATGGCAATTGACCTTACAGGGTGCTGGCCATATGTGTTTCCAACATATGTCTGAATCTTTGAGTTAAATGCGTACATAAAAATGAACAATGCCCAAATGTTTCATGCTCTGAACTCTCTATATAGATGTATTTATTTTCTCAAACTGTAATTTATTCCAAAAAGTAAAGCAGCTCAGTCTCTCCATAAGTTACGCCTTGAATCAGTTTGTTGGCTGATCCTTCTGTTGTAGAAAACATATCAATCCTGCTTTACAGAGCATAATATGCCAACTTTAGTAGTAAGGAAACTGCTGTAGTTTATATACTTAACTGCCTATAGGCCTCCCAAGGGTTCTCCCTCTCTTCCCAGGAAGCTTATATATTCTTCCCCTCATCTCATGCCCACTAACATATACCAACATAATATCTCTGCTAGCATCCAAGGACTATTTTTAAAAGCAACTGGAAATACTCTTGTGCCTGCATCCCAAAGTATGACTTTTTGTTTGGCATGTATCAGCTTTGTAGACTGTAAACCACTTGGGGCAGGGACTATTTCTTTATGTCTTTAGTGGCCTAAAGACATTATCAGCTTTATTTGTCAAATTATAAGCAGCAGAGGGGAACACCGTGAGCACGAACCAAACTCCAGTGATCATGTCCAGTGGGATCACAGGGGGAAAGCTAATGGAGTACCTGCACCCTTCCAATTCTGTTATCATAAACCTTTTTTTTAGTGCAGTAAAAAGATGCACTAACTCTTCAAACAAATAACCAAGAGCTGTTGGGATGGTAGTAAATGGATTCAGCAAAGATTCGGGATTTTCTTATTCTAGTCAGCCTGAACAATTAATTAACAGCCTCCTTGCTTGTCATTAATTTTGTTGCCATAGTAGCTTCTATATATGGTTTCTAACAAACAAGGAAGATTTATCTTTCTCACTCTAAATTGATCAGAAAATGAATGATTTCACATTCATTTTTGTTTCATTATGACAGGTAAAGCACAGCCAATCATTACAACAGGGTCTTCTGAGAAGGATAAGGTGTCAGTCATCTTAAAAAGCAATCCTAAAAAACAGACCCAGAGATTAAAAGGGAAGTGCCACCTCTACGCAAACAAAAATAATGGCTCCAAAAGGAATATTAAAAAATGGAAACAATTTATAAATAATAAATAGAAAAAAGTTTCTACACTTTTTTTAACTCCAATTAAGCATATTTTGCTTAGATATAAATACTTTCATGCACTATTTTTTGCTCATAATTCACAGCTGGTGAGAGACCAAGGAGGAAAAACATTGTAAGAGAATTTCCTAAAGAACAGAGTTAAAATGAATTAGTCGAAACAGAGGAATTTTTCATCCCTTTTAGGTTGCTTGGATTGTAAAGAGAATAGCAGCCCACAAGGGAGATGGGAGGGGGAGGTACGCATCTGCACAGTAAACGCAGAGTAAGTTCTGGCCATCATCATGTGCTAAGGGCTTGGACATGTTTAGAGAAGTACAGGCTGCAACCTGAAAATCGGATCAATATGTTTCTTGCCTGATAAATTCCAGGAGGGAGATAAGAGGTCCATTATTGGAAAAGATTGTTGTTGCCTTTCTTCTAGAGGACAAGGTGACAGATTGTCTTAAAGCAGCTCTTTGCTTCTTCACAAAAGCATGCTTTGAAAATGAGAGTCATTTCAAACCTTGTCCAATCTATAATCTGTCTCAGTTGCAGTGGGGAGCAGGGAAGAGTTAAAGCGTGGCAACGTAGCCAAAGTACTCAGACTTCCTTGATTAAGAAGCTAGTAATAATCCCAGGTACAAAATGCTCTAGTCATATCTGTCAACTCTTTCCACCAAGGAAAACAAAACAGACACGAAGGAAATGGGACTTATGTTCCCCATTAAATTAGTCATTTCCTATGGCCAAACCCAACTGTCTTTGAATACTTTCCTACCTATTGATACCCAAAGGAATTAACTCAGCTACAGACCATAGCACAGTTAAATCCCGTTGTGCTCAAATTGTTTTGTTCTTTACCTCACCTCTAGAAAGACCTACAGGGCAGATTTTTAGCCATCTCCTACACTGCCCAAGGAATATGAACACCGAATCGCTGGGGAGATCATGCAACAATGAAAGCTATGCTGCCACAAATACAGAATGATATCAGGAACATGCAAAATTCCCCATTTTTTAGTAAAAATGTTTCCAACAGTTTACGCATTCACTTTTTTTCTTGTTCAATTTCAGGCTGATTGGGCCATTTCTCTCCTGGGACTGGGTCCTGTAAGCTACCAAACTGTGGAGATAAAACATGTAGAAACAAGGGGACTAGGGAGCAGGGATTTGCCTCTGTGAAAACAGCACTGCAGTGAGGTATATAAAACCCTAGATGTTGGTGAGTAGACCAGGGCCTTGTTACTGACCCAAGTTGGGCAGGAGTGTTGATCTGCTTGAGGGCAGGAAGGCTCTACAGAAGGATCTGGACAGGTTGGATCAATGGGGAAAGGCCAATGGTATGACATTCAACAAGGCCAAGTGCCGGGTCCTGCACTTGGGTTACAACAACCCCATGCAAAGCTACAGGCTTTGGGAAGAGTGGCTGGAAAGTTGCCTGGTGTAAAAGGACATGGGGGTGTTGGTCTACAGCCAGCTGAATATGAGCCAGCAGTGTGCCCA
>RSEF01000001.1:191771480-191809280 GCA_003993805.1 Himantopus leucocephalus | reverse complement strand
ACTACCTGAAAGAAGGTTGTAGTGAGGTGGGGGTCGGTCTCTTTTCCCAGGTAACAGGTGATAGAACAAGCGGAAAGAGCTTCAAGTTGCGCCACAAGAGGTTTAGATTGGGTACCAGGAAAAATTTCATCCCCAAAAGGGTTGTCAAGCATTGGAACAGGCTGCCCAGGGAAGTGGTTGAGTCACCACCCCTGAAGGTATTTAAAAAATGTGTAGACGTGGTACTTAAGGACGTGGTTTAGTGGTAGACTTGGCAATGCCAGGTTAATGGTTGGACTGGATGATCTTAAAGGTCTTTTCCAACCTAAACGATTCTATGATTCTATGATTCCCCCTTCCACCACATCCCCTCAGCTGCCTCTGTTCAAGCATTTGCATGGCCATGCCCAGAACCATACTGAGGTCATTAAAAAAAAATTCATTTTAAAAAGTAGTTCTCTTAACATGAATCATTTCTCAGATCCAATTTAGAAAGAATCTGCTAAGCCACTAAGCGCAGCCGAAGGGAAGGTAACCTCTGGTGATGAGTGTGGAAATGAGAGCTTGAAGGCAGTATGCTCTGAGATCGGATCTGTATAATATAGTATCAAAATAATATAAAAATGCAGCCTAAGAGCAAAGAGCAGGTATGATTTTCATTCTCTCTGGTTATTTTTAATGGAAGCTCTGCCTGTCCATCTATTATACCCTTACTAGCAGAGCTGGGGCAGTAGCAAATTTGAACCCGCTTTCAAGCCAGCGTAAAAGTTGGAGAGAAGTCACAAGAGGTAATTTCATTACTAGAAGTTTAATGAAAACCAGCAGCTGGTCGGCGAAGCAGCACACAAATCGGTGCCTACAGAGAGGAAGGCAGACAGAGCAGCCAGCGTAAGCTCTGCCTGGGAAAAGCCAATGGGCAGGTGCGGGCCCACCTGCTGGCTGGCTTGGGTGTGCCTCCAAAACATGGGTTGACCCTTGCCTGCAGGGACATCAGGGGGAGATGGGAACCTGAAGTGGGAGTTTTAGGGGACAGGGGACATTAATACGTTAAAAGAGGCTTCTCCACTGTTCACAGAGCAATTTGTTTCCAGGGATCTGTTTTGCTTTAAGTGTAGATCAAAGCCTACTGCAGTACGTGCCTGCATGGTTTGGGTGTTGACACCAGCCTGCTGGGCCCACACTGAGCAAACTCAGGATTGTTCTGCTCAGAGTCGGAGGCAACTGGAAGCCACATAAACATACTAGCAGTGGCGAGGCCATGTTAACTGCACTGAGTCAGAGCTAATAAACGCTGCCAATCATGGCAATTTATTAGCTTGTACTCAGCATCATGCTAACTGTGCTACACAGCTTCTGGTCGGCTTGGAAATTGGTCAGAGGGAACTCCTATCTACCAGTAGAAAGCTGTGTAGATGTAAACCCTTATCTGTATGTCTGTGGACTCTCACTGAGCGCCTGAATCCTGCTGAACTGAAGTATAAACCAACCATTTCAACCTTTTGGGGAAATTTTGCAGGACGGAGTACAGAAGAAGAAATAGGTGAGTGGAGAATGGACTCTGGAACAAGGCCATAGGCTGATGAGTTACAGCTCTCAAGTGGGAGTGCCAAACAAAAGGCCTGTAGCCTGACCGTATGCCTGGAGGGCCTGGGCTTGCACAGCAGAGTCTAGGTTTGATGTAGGCTCCACAGTTTTAAGCACTTCATGCATTCAGTGGTGAGCCTGTCATGGTGGAGTGAAACCTCTTCATAGAAGCAAACAAAATGCTGCCACAAAGGACACCCATGTAGACTTGTTTTTTTATTATAACTTAAGGACCTTAAAATAGCGTGCTGTATTTGGCTGTCAAACATTGACTTTCTACAAAGGCCTGTCTTATGGCACTGCAAGCTGCCTGCTGGCTGTATGGCTCTTGAGAGAGAGACTTCCCAACAGAAATCTCAACTCACTTGAACTTACAGAAGGAGCTACAGAGGTGGAAAAATCAAAGATGCATTAATGGAGGAAGGATTGCAGGACCGACCGTTACAAAATCTGGAGGCAAAGGTCTCTAGCATTAAAGGGGGATGATCCTGGAGGGATTGTAGAAAGATCAGAGGCTCAAAACGCTCCATGCCCGAGAACAAGAGGACGAGCTCTCTTCGTATATCTACACTTCATTGGGACCAGATAGTGCATTTGATTGATCTCACTCATGTGTGACTGACATGAGAACCTGACAGCAACTGGTCCGCAGAACTCTGGCCAAGATTTCAGAGGCATTGCTGAATAGCTCACACACACCAAAAAAAAAAAAAAACCCAGCAAAAAAGAAGGAATATTTGACAATGATATTAGAGTTTGTTGCAGAAGATGCTCTCTCTTTAACCTGTTACTCTGTAATCATCTCCTTTCCCTTCCTCCCTTGTTTCTTTGCCACCTCAAACCAGTAAAAAGGCTGTTTGAAGAGAGAAGACTAAAATTTAAGAACACTTGGGATGTTTTCATGGAGTGAAAGAAACACAGAACATTGTGGTTAACTACATAAGTGAATTGGTGGCCGTCAAACATTAAAAGAACAGCATTATGAAGAAATTAAGTCTCCTTTAAGCAAAACACATGATGTCAGTCAATTTTATGAACAAGGTGCCATATTTCAGACTCAGCCCTCTCCTGGATTTAACATATGACTTTTCCTTTCAAGATCCTTGGTCCCTCTGCAACATTTTTCTTTATTCTCTTTGGTGCTGTTTCCTCGTTATTAATTAGATCAAGTCAGGTTTCCACTGAGACTGTAAGAATAGGGACATCTGTGTGTTACCTGTCAAGTACTGCCATAACTGTCTTCAATTGCTCTTGTGAGTCTAGTGCCTCTGCGGAATCCCATATTATGAAAACTGTACGCTGTCTTTCAAAGCCCTTCCTGTAGTCTCTGGAACATTGCAATGTACTTTTGGTAGGGGGATGTAAAAGGAGAAAACCTTCCTAAGAAAACCACTAAGTGTAATAGTAAGAATACCACTATTAGCAATAGTGAGAAGCAGCGGTTGGTTTGCTACAATGGGAGGAAAAGCCGTTTGAAGGATCAGCTGTGATCACAGCCACAACAGTTAACACTGAAGACAAAATGTGGGATCAATGACATTAAGTAGGAACACGTTATTTCCTGAATGGTTGCCTGAATGGAATAATCCAGCCATTACTGGATCATTTCTTGTATGGAGTCAACCAACTCATACTAATGTTGATGTGGATTCCTTTAAGTTTTGTTTTTTGTTTTTCACTTGTGGCATCTAATAATCAATGTCCCTCTATATTTTCCCTTTTCTGACACAATAATTGACCCTAGTAATCTGAGTCCATCTGCAGCAGTATATCTCAGGACTCAGTCCCAGCGTGCTATGTGTGCTACACTTCAGCCTAGTAAGAAAGCTGAAACTTTTATCAAATTCAAGGCTTTGCCTTACTATTACTTACGATATTGATTGAATTTTGCTGGGTTTTGAGTTCTGAAGATGAACAAAGGTTGCTCCTGAATTAAGCTGGTGTCAAAGAGTTTTTATGAGGCTGGCAACAAAGAGCTGGATAATCATCACAGGCAGCTTCTAATGGTGGTAGCACGGCAAATATATTCATCACAGGATCAAACTCACCATCATTCTTCTCTCATGTACACAAATCCAAAAAAATTCCTTTAATGTTTACTGTTTGAACTGGTAGCCTTTCCACATATTTTAGCTAAAAAGCAGGAGAGAAAGGACATAAACCTGACAACATTGTGCTGGGCTTTGGTGGAAAAAAAAAAAAAAAGATTTTTTGTAACTGTCGATTTTGGCTGGCGCTTGGCCAGCTGAATACTCCTTGTTTTTTTAAGCAACAAGCTCTGCAAGTTTCAGTGCTGTTCCTGGAGACTTGGACAGTAGCAGTGACAGTGGATTTCTCCTTCTCTCAACTGGAGAAGATGTTTTAACTGCCCTTCAGAAGTGAAATCAATTCATATCTTTCCGTCTATGGCAACAGACTCTCACTGGAGCTGCAGCTTATGACTTTTATCTTGTTGTGACACCTGCTTTGGTCAAGTGGATTACTGATTACTCCTCCTGGAAGGTGTCAATACTGATGATGTTCAGCTGAGCAGCTGTCCTCCCTCTTCTATTATTATTATTCATGACGTGATTGATTCTTCTGAGGGCCTCAGTGACAGAAAACTTAGCAGTTCTTTGCTGTCTTTCTTTTAAAGGGACCTGAATGGACAATTATTGTTTCCGAAATGTGCTACAGCCACCATTTCACCTCATCTATTGTTCAGATATCTCTGTGTAGCCAGATTGTGGGCAATGAAAAGGTGCAAGATGTGCCATTATCCATATGCTGAGAGCTATCAGTTGTACACTTATTGTCTCTCCAACAATGTCATTCATTACCTAATATCTTACTGAGAAGAGTTTAAAGGATAGAAGAGAGAGAAGACACTAGCAGTGATTCCACCTAGACAAAGCTGAGGTAAGATATGGTTTGGAGTCATTTTAATTGAGGGTATACCTCCATAATTAATTATCGAGCATCTAAATTCTGGGCTTATTTTACATAATTTGTATCCATCTGGAAGTCATATTGACTATAGTCAGCTTCTTAGCACTGGCACTTGAGTCAAGAAGTTAACAATACATGGAGGGATGCAGGTACATGGAAGGAAGACAGAAAAAAAAAAGGTTTTGGAATGGAACCTATAGGATCTGCAAATGCTTATTCTGAAAAATAGATAAACAAATGAAATCAACTACAACAGGAAGTCATTTTTCCTTCTAATATTTGACAGATTGCCATAAAGAAAGTTATGTTCAACTGTTCTCTATCTTCATTATAAATAAGACACCAAATGGCTTCCTATGGAGCAAATAAAGCATAATTTGGATTTTACAAATACCCCTAAGTGTTGTGTAGCTCTGGAAGAGACTACACGGTGTGGCACTGAAATCTTCCTCACTGGAAGATAAACACCTCTCACAGATTATATAGACATCTTTGTTCTTGTGGGTAACGCAGGCAAATGAGCCAAATGATCTTTGATGTCCCTAAGGTGTTCTTGATTGTTGATACTGAAGATCTCCTTTCTTTTTCCATAATGCCCTGGGAGTTAAGATCAAGAAAGACCATAATCTAATTAACACTTTGAAACAGAAGATGATGGGCACTGGAGTAAGAATGGTACTTACTTCAGGCCTTACTCCTGATCTGAGTCTTATGTAGTTTGCAGGAGTCTCTCAACTGCTTTCCCATTCTTCTGCGAAGCAGCTATGATTAAACCACAGGGAGGTATTTAAGGATGCTTCTGGGCTGTTCCTCCAGCAGAGGAAGCACTTGCCAGTATTTGTAGGAATTCTTTGGGAACAACTCAAAACATAGCCAATGAAAGGTCCATCTGCTGTCTGGGTTGGTTGGTTGGTTTTCCCTGCATCCATATTAATTTCAGTCTCTTGCAGAATTCTTGCTCTGGCCACAGCTCTTACTCAGGTAATCAATTGGTCATTTTATTTTTTCTAATACCCCCCCACCCCCCCCCTTGACTTGCTGGGGGCAATAAAAGAACAGAGTTGGCTGGTCACAGACCCTCTGAATCATCATTAAAAAATAAAAAATGCACATATGTGTTTATATCAGCTTGCACATACACCCCATGGTTTGGACACAATAGTCTTTACAAACTCACAGTCTTGTTTTAATTTCTGCTCTAATAAAATGCAACTGTCCCTGCATGGCAGCTTTGTGAGATTTACTTCCCCCACCCTCCAATTTCATTCTGCCACATTTCCTTAGAGCATCTAGCTTATAGATTTTCTCCAGTTACCAGGCTATTTGGCTTCCATCTATTCAATAATTCAAATATATGCATCAAATGCACACAGGGCACATTTCCAGGTAGTAACATCCCCTTTCCTTTCTGCCTTTTCGTGGCCAGGTAGTTTGCATATAAGTTGCGCAAAGATAACATGCTCCTGTTTGCCTCCACGGTTATGGTTTGTGCATCAGCTCCCCCCGCTTCCCCTTTGCAGAACTCCACGCATCACGTGCGAGCAGCCACTCCATCGCCCTCACAGCCCCGTGAGCAAAGCCTGGTGGCATTGAGGGTTTGGCCTCTCTGGCAGCGTGGCTTTAAGGCACGCATGTGTATTTAATACAGTGGCAGCAGGGTACTCCAGGTCCACCTGCAGCGCTGGTACGGAGATCAAAGGTATGGTTGCCGTGCTTACGCTCCCATGGAAAAGTGCTCTCCCTAGGCTCTTCCCCTCCTTTCTCCCTCCCCACCATGACTTTTGACAGATTGGTATTTTGCCAGTTGTGTTTTCATTACTGAAAAAGCAGCAGGACAATGGACTAGCACCTTCTCCACCAAACCCCCTCTAGGAGCAAGCCCCGGCCAACCATGTGCCCAGGAGGCTGTAACAGAAGAAGGGCAGAGGTGGGGGCTTCCCATCCCACGCGGCAGACGTGAACTGTTTTCACCGCCTTTGTTCCTCTCTGCTCCCCCTAAAACCAAGACACTTGTTTCACCGTAGGGGTGCCAAGGGCAAAGGTTTGAGGAGACCCCAAGAGGCGTTCGGAGAGATGCATCATTTAGTGACCCCGATAGAAAAAATTAAGAAACTCCAGCAAAGTTTGAATATGAATAAATGAAAATGAATAAAACTCCAACAAAGCAAGAGCAAGTAACAAAGATATCGGGGAAAAGGAGACTTCTCTGGAGAATGGGCGAGGGATGGTAGGCAGGAAATAAAAGACAGATTCAGAAAACAAGAACTGGACAAGAGGAAGAGATACTTATGAGAAAAAAAAAACCAACATGAAATTTGCAGTGAAAGACATGGGATAAATGGAAAAAGCTGACCTGTATTAAATGAATTATTTGGCTAGACCAGTATCCTGTTTTCTTTCAATGTCAATACCAGATGCTACAGAGAAGTGGTACAAGAGATACCTACACAGCTGCAAAAGAAGCTTCACCCAAGCCCCAGGATGAGGACCAGTGAGTTCAGCCTTCAGCCAGGTAACTGCTGTGTAATTGCTTTATAACTGTGTAAAGTGAAAAATATATCTGTGATGGCATTCTTGTTGATGTAAATATCTATTTCTTGCAAAGGTTCAATGCAAAACCTTTTGATAATACCTTGGGGCAATACTTTCCAGGGAAAATTACACCTTGTATCTCCTTTTCAGTAGAAACGTCTTGCCTTTTAATTTAATTGGTTTTTCTTTGCTTCTGCATTATAATGAGGGTGCAGCATAGCCATACCCAAACTAGGTTGTGCCACTTACTATACACATATCTAATATGTACATACATCAAATTAATATCATATTTATCCTCTTTTTAAACGACACAATGCTAATTTGTATGTATGTCACCAAGGCATTATTCTTCAGGAATCAAGACTTGTGAGCAAGGAAACTTTTAAAATGTGTTTTAGACAAACGACTTGCCTAAGCTTTCTCTGTGTAGCAGCTGTTGACTGTATTTGTATCAAATTCATTAGGACACAGACCCAACCACACTTTGTTTCAGAGAACTTAGCAGTAGCTTTTGGAAGTCTTTGGTGAGTCATGATTCAAACAACACTCATAGACAGGTCTGGAAAGGAAGATTTTATAAAGCTGCTGTTGCTAGTAAAGGATTTACAACCCAAATGCCAACACGTGCAGCAGGTGTTCTCCCTTTATCCTAAATGCCTCTCAGTGTTTGCACTTCTTTCTCCCCCTCTCCTCCCCCAAAAGAAAAACACAAATTTTGCCCTAAGGGATATCAACATTAAAGAAAGAAACAGTGCAGTCATAAAGCTTTAGCATGACACAGATCACTCAACAGTTGTGCAATTACTCTGAAAAGCTACTTATTTTTGAACACAGTGCTTTCGCTCAACACAGGCCCGAGGCATCACGATCAGATCTGTATCTGCAGTATCTCAACCACTCTGATCGAGGGCTTTTGCTCATTACGGAAGCTGTAGCCTTGTGTGAGGTTTACATCGAGGTTCAAAGAGTTTCTAAAGCATTTTGGAGCTGAGTTGGCTTTAAAAGGTATTACCAAATCATAATAATTTCCAAAAATGAATTAAAAGTTGTTTTGGATACCTCTTGTCCCCTAAATGCACCTGGTTTTCTTTTTGTTTAAGGTTTACAAGCCACTTTCCCTGCAGAATTCCTACAGGGTAATGGAATTGTAAGTGACCACACAGAGGCAACAGGGAAAGCAATAATACCCAAAGTGCTCTCAGGTAAACCAAGCAAATGAAATAGGGCATATTCCAAACATGAACATTTCTGAGAATTATTATTTAGGGCCAGATAAAATTCCCACAGACTCTGAGTGTGATCCCATAGCAGGGTGCGACCACCCAGATGAAAAAGTTGATTCCCATTGTTTTTTCTGAGCAAATTTCTATAAAAATGCTGTCCAGTACTACCTTTGAAAGCAGTAAGAAATCAAATTTTGCTCTGTTATATAGCCACCTAGAAAAACATATTGAAATGCAGGGGAGTGTTTTCTACCCTCTAAATCACAGCGACCGTGGGCCACAGTGCTTATAACACTATCATTCTGGTGGAGAAGGACGTAGCATTAGCTACAGGCTCCTCACCGCTCCTCGCCACGCTGACACTACAGGAGTCAAGCCATCATTTTTCTGCTCTTTTTACAGTCTCTTAAATATCAATTTTTTTTTATTATTATTATTATTTTCATAAACTTTCTATGAACCTGAGCTCCTCCTGACCCAAAAGCCCCCAGTAATTCTGCTGACCCTTTTCTAAGTGTGCTTCTCGAAACATCCACAGCTATAGCTGTGGGACAGCCGCTCGCATATTAGCAACCTGGGTGGAAGCAATCGATTGCAGGGCCTTTTAGGGTAATGCAGTTTCAACACATACTGAAAGACATAGTGGTGCGGTGAAAATGACTTACAGGCCCAATTCCTTTCTGCAGTTCAACTCTATAAACTGCAGTAATTCACCTCAAAGGAAAGACAAATGTGTTACTCTACATTTATACAACGGTAACAGAACAGGGATGTGTCCTAAACATTTTGCAAAAACAAAAATAATTTTTTCACACTTGCTCCGGAATAAAATTGGATTTTAATTTGCTTTGTGTGCATTTGAGATTAAAAAGATAACAAGTCGGCGCAGGTGTCTACATGCTGAAATAGTGACAATGCAATAGAGTTTACAGACCTGTAGGAAGCAAGGTAACTTCTCAGCAGCCCCAGCATGGTATTTCCAGAAGAACGTTACAAGTTCTCATGGCCAACCCTGCAAGAAGTGGAAAGAATAGTTAAAAACCAGAAGGTTTCCAAAGGAAAAGCAAATAAGATCAGCTGTCTCCTTGGATACGCAATGCTAAAAGTCAATGTAGAATTGGTTTAGAGGATGTTAAACATTTTAAACTACGGAAACAGCAAGATCATAACAATTACTTAAATATAACAAAGTCCAAGTTAAATAAAATACAAAATGGTAAGTTGTTTTTAAAGACGTTATTGAAAACAGTCTTGATAAAAATGCAATGAATATGTGGGACTGGATTGGAAAGAAAAGAAAAAAGAGAGAATACTGCACCAATTTATATTCCCTTTGAACTGCCTGTAATACAGACCTTAAAGTGCATTTTCAAACATATAGCATATCAAAGAAGCAGACATTTATTTCTAGCCATGGCACTTCTAGGCTTTTGGTAAATGAAACCAGAAATAGTCTAGTGGAACTGTGCTGTGTGATAAAGCATGTACTGGTGGGTTCTGCCCAACATCAGTAAACAATTGTTTTTTCCTTTAACCGAAGGAAAGAATTTCAGCAGTAAACAAATGCCTCGTGTCTTGCATGAATTCTTCAACAGAATCAAAGCAAACCTGCCTTTTCACACCTCCTGCACGTGCTATTCCAAGTCAAAATACAAGTTATTCCTGGAGATCTATCAGTTGCTATGTTTTCGACTATGACAACCATGATACACAAGGGTAAATCAAATACACTATAGCTTTCTGCTATAATCCCCCTGGAATCCACACCCGTTGTTGTAAGGATAATTATCTGGGTATCCCCGAGGCCAATTTTTGCAGTTTTTGTATAAAAATCACCTCTTGCATAAGACATGAAATTTAAAATCATCCCCTTCACAGATATCATTGAGTCACTCCATTACCTCTGGGACAGATATAAATTATGCATTCTTTGATTCTCTTTAAAATTTTAGATGCACAAGGGGACAGAGAAGCATCTAAATGGTACTAAAAATATAAGGCATTCAAGAAAGAAACAATAACTTGTATGGTATTAACTGCTACAGTGCTCCGAAGGCTCCCTGCCTGGTCAAGAAAAGCACATAAAGCACTGAAACATAACAGCAGGCTTGCATGCTAATGGCTGCTAGTGACAAGGACTCATTGAATGTCACTGCTTCACATACTGCGTGCTGTTCATTTTTCTTATCTATGTGACCTCTCCTTTGAAATGACTGATGAAACTCCCGTGAATTAGCATCTCTGCTTCTGGGCATTTGCCACCAAGAAGGCATTCAGTAACATCTCTACTAAAATACAAAAATAAAGCAAGGGGAAAAAAAAGAAATCATAAGCTTAACAAAAAATAGTCACTATGTCTGTTAAAGGATACTCGGTGCGTACCGCAAAAGGACTGCTTCTCTGAAGCCTCCTCGTTAGGTTAGCTTTTACCTTGATGCCCTTTAAGAGTACTGGCTTGTCACAATACATGCATTCGCATTTCAGACTTGGCTAACATTTTCATAATTGGTGTGAATAAAAAGGAATAGCTGTTACTGCAGGGAAAAAAAACCGAAATGTCTCTGTTCTGATGCCCTGCTGCTATGATGACCTATTTCACACTAGCATCTGTGCTCTTCTGATGAACCACTCCAGATGTAAGCTGGCAAAACAGCGCTGCAAGTATGTTACCCAGACGTCCACTGAGTGCTGCAGATGTTTTCTTCCATGCTTCACATTTAATGTGTGCCTGATTAATTTTTTCTTTATTATTTCAACTACTCGGCCCCCAGAATTTCCTATGAAGTTCGCAGAATCTGGGATCCAATCTGCAGCCATAAGGAGCAGCTCCCTTTGTGTGAGAGGGTTCATTAATGTCTGGAACAACCAGCCAAAAGAGCCTTGGTCTGAATTGCCAAAAGAAATGCAAACTTCAGTAATCTATTACGCCTTAATATTATTTGCCCGAGGATTTAACACAACTCTCATTTCAATTTCAAAATTACAGATGTTTGTAATATTCAGATGCATCAGTCTGACCAAAAATATTATGCCTGTTCTCTGCCTCAAGCCCTTGACCTGAACGAGGTTAGTGACAGGGATATGAATGACTTGAGCAGAAAATGAAACACAAAAGTAGTTTTATCGTGAAGTACAATATTTCTTCTGTCACTTAACCATTTTTTTTTCCCTCTCAAAATTACAGGGTAGACTGCAAATCTTCAAGGCTAGCAGCCACTACGACAGCCTAAGTGCCATTTAAAAGAATAATAATTTATGAGACGCCTTGGTGGAATAGCAAAGGTCACAGAGAAGACTCCCCAGGGAGGAGAGGATGACAAAGGTTACAAAGATGACTAAAGACTCGCCTACAGGAAGGGATTTTCTTGGAAGGAAGATGTTTTGTTGCAACGGCTTCATCCTACCTAACACACAGTCGCCTCATCCAAACGACCAGTTCACCTTTAAGTTAGCTCTAAGGCATTGCTTACGAAATACACTCCAGAAATTCGCGGCTTAGCAGCCTGGCCACGTGCCCAGGGCCCGTTGGGTGGCTGCCAGCGCTGAGGAGGCTGTGGGTCTGTCCCACAGGGCACAAGGGGATGACTAGTGACCGATGTGCTCCCACCTGGGGGATCAAACTTGAAAACCCCCCAGAGTCTTTGCAAGCCAGTCCCCAAATAGATGCCACTTCTGGGGCACTCAGTGCCATTTGCAGACCTCTAACAGACCACTACAGACTGGTGCAGTTTCTCTTAGAAGCAATGTGAAGTGGTATACGAGAAGCCTAAGACACATGGTTGACACACTGCTCCCAGGCAGCTGTAAATTTGCACACCAGCCATCATGCAACACAGCACTTTGGGTTGCTTTTTCTCGCCACAGCTAGAGCATTCCCCCCCTTCCGCTGCTGCAAGTTCAGAAAAAAAAAAAAAGAGACAAGGATGAAGACAAGCAGGAACAACTCTTCTTGGCACAGCTCCACTCTCCGCAGCATCATCTCTGGGCTCATAAAATACGCATTAACTGGTGGGAGAAGCTGGCTGCAAACCTGGGGGTAACCGGCGGTGTCTGCAGAACATCAGTGTGATAAAGAAAAGCTTAACCTGAAGCCAGCATGCAATACAAGACAACTCTTATCTCTTCAGAAATGTGCGGCCATAACCATTTTAAAAACTGACAGTTTCCAACTGCTCCTGATCGGTTGTGAGAAGTTTCTGCAGCCAGATCAATGGCTGGCACTCGCAGAGGAGTTCTGCATGGCTCTGAAGGGTACGGGTGTAATATTTGCCGGTCAAGAACTGGTTCCTGATCGCTTTGAGTACAAACGATTATGCTTAATTGCTGTAGGACAACTACTAGAGCCCACCTTCCTGGTATTTGATCTCCATGCCAGGCCTCCCAGTTCATAGAGAGGTACCCAACGGCCAGTTAACCATTCAGATAGATTTACCCAAGGCAATCTCTGGGGACTTTCATCTATTTTCTGTGCTAAAATAGGGCAATTTACTGAAGGGGACTAATCATGGACATTAATAGTAACTGCATTCCCTTGCTCCGGCAGTCCTTGGTCTATCACCATGGCCTATGAAGCCTTCGGCTGGCTATTTGTATCACAGAACATTTTTACAGTCCCATAACCACATGCCGACAACAGCGGAGTGTGCCTTTGGGAGAGGGAAGGGCAGAAGGCAAGCGGAAGGCGGGATGCAGCGAACCAAGCCTCTGATGGTAAACGGCGTCTTTTATCCTGCACATCACCTGCAGGAAGAAGGGAAAGGGAACTTGATGGCGCAGGAATATTGCAAACACAACGAATAACTCGGGCGATGACCCCTCCCGAGAGACAAATCCACTGGGCACACTGCCACGGAGCCCTCTTCAACCTGGTGGAGAAAGGGAACAGGCATTTCCAACATGTGCTTTGCCTAACGCTTAGAGTCGCTTACTCCAGCACGGCAGCTCCCTCTCAGTGCCAAGCCTTGGCGGACTCTACGTGTGGGCTTTTATACTCTCCCGCGTCGGTTTTGTGTGCTCTGTCTTCCTTTATTAATTTTAAACAGAATGGGGGGGGGGGGGGGGNGGGGAATGTAAATTCACCGTTGGGGATATGTCAGTGTTTGCTCAACATGCTCTGTATACCTTTATTAATTTTGTATTGAATGGTGGATGTGATTTCACTCGGGGGGGAAATGAGGGATAGCAAAAGGCCTTTCCCACAGCAGGGCAGCAGTGGGGAAGGGGAGATTATTTTTCTGTGGGTTTGTGTTGAGTGATTTTTTTATGGGTTTCCAAAGCTGAGGAACTTACGCTTTCATGAACAGGCAGTTTCAGTGCCATGACCTACTGGTCCGAAGAGGTTGATTATCTTAATGTAGCATTTGTTATGCAAGTCTTACAGCTTGCAGTACATTTTAAAAGCAGCAGATGATGCCTTTTTATAGTGCAAGAACAGTATGTAAAGGGGGAAATTAAAAACTTTCAAAACTAAAACATATTTCCAAATAAGACATTTTTTAACAGTACAAACGCATAAAAACCACACGAACTACAAAAGGGTTGTTGTTTGACACAGGTTCACAAGGTCTAACTCTTGGCCACAAAGTTTAATTCTTGCCCCGTTGCAAAAATTGCCTCAATCGGTGTGAGCAGCTTGGCAGCCTGTCATTTCCACCCCTGCGATTCCTGGCCCCATGACAAGCCGACACTTGGCTTGGAGCACGCAGGGACACTCGACGCCCTGGGCTGCTATTCCCTTAGGCTTGAAGGAGAGTTGCAGAGAGTCACTCAGTTGTAGATATTACTTTGCTATCTACCTTTAATTCACACAGCGAGGTTACATTCCATCATAGCACATCCCTTTGTTTTCAGGCTCTTGGCCCAAGTACATCTTTATTCACTAGTATCACGACAATGGAGAGAACGTCCCTTTACTGTCCTACTTACTTTTCTGGAAAAATTTCCCAGAGAAAAAAAAAAATTCATGCCTCCCTCAATTTCCAGAGGCTTCCAGGTCACAACTTGTTCATACTCAGCTTTGCCGGATGCTGGGAAATAGTGAACAATGGTGTCCTGATGGGTCTGGACCTTTCAGATAGACAAAAGGCCATACCTCTCTTTTCCTCCTTTTCTCCCACTGACTCTCAGAGCACAAAGTCTGGGAGACCGTAACTCCTCTCCAGCTCCTCCATCACCCGGAGGATGGAAGCCAGCTTTATGTTTACCGCACAGTGCAACCTGGATCGGGATTCTTCTGTATGGTTNTGCCAGCTTTATGTTTATCGCACAGGGCAACCCGGATTGGGATTCTTCTGTATGGTTGACACCTCTGTGACTCCTCGGTCCAGGGACCTGCTGTGGGAAGGGGACCACGGGGCGAAGGTATCAATGAACAGCAATTTGGAGACAGTTTGCTGTACGGAGAAGGGAGGTGAATATTCACATCGGCAGTCTAATGCTTTTGTTTGCTGTTCCCCGGGCAGCTGTGACACAGAGGACACCTGACCAGCCAGCAAAAGCCCTATTTTACTGATCAGAAGATGTCACAGAAAGATTTATACTTTTAAATAAGGATTTCCTAGGATTTATACTGCTGAACAGTGCCTCACTGAGATTACTGCTCATAACAAACTTGAAATGGTGAACTGAATTAATTACTTGTTTGAGCAAAACATGTTACAGACTTGAAAACTGAATTATGGACTAGCTGGCTCTCATGGCACGTGTTTATGGTACAAGTCATTCTTTTCCTAACCTGGTGCAGCTGGCAAATGAACTCCTCGTGTGACCGATGGCAGGGGCAGAAAGTTTCTGCGCTGAGGAGCACGGTTCCCATTTTGAGCACCAGAGAGAGAGGAACTGCTTCAATTGAAAAATGAGCACGGGAAACGGGAAAGAAAGGGGCTAGGGGACTGCAGCTGGCTGTCATGGGCTCCGTAGGTCAGCGCTTTTATACTTGCTGAATACAGCTGGATTTTGAACAAGCAGGAGGGAAAGAGGAAGGGCAGGATTTGGAAGCTGGCTCACAGCCATCCAAGACGATAACACGCAACCCAGGGAAAAAGTAATAAATACCAGGTACATGTCACAGCACACAATGCTAACAGCCTTTAATAAAGGCTAATGCAACGATTCTTGCCAGCCTCCTTGCTGTGCTGCCAGCAGCCTGGGTGACCCCAGAGACTGAAGGCAGACAGGCAGGCAGGCAGCAAAGGAAGTCGGGCAGCCCTGCCCAGCTGTGAGCACCTCCTGCAGGATCGTGCTTACTGCCCCCGTGTAGGGGCACAGGAGTCAGCCAGTGCTCCACGTCCTTGGTCTATTAGCTGCGTCCTGGACAAACCGCAGGTCAGCAGTGGTATTCTGTGCCCAGTTTCTCTCCGAGTCCTCCAAAAATAGAATGTGGGCTAGAGTTCTGGTTTCTGTCCTTCGCCTTCCTGCAAGCCATCTTGCTCTCCTCTCTGTCAGTGCCACTGTTTATGAAACTCCAGAGGGGAATTTCATTCAGCCATTGCTTCTCTTCACCCTGCAGAAGAGAAGGCTCAGGGGGGTCCTCATCACAGTATTCCAGTACTTAAAGGGCGGCTACAGAGAGGAGGAAGGCTCTCTCTTCATGAGGACCCACATGGCAAAGACAAAGGGCAACAGGTACAAGTTGCACGAGGAGAGTTTTCATCTCGATATAAGAAAAAAAGTTTTTACAGAGAGAGCAATCAACCACTGGGGCAACCTTCCCAGGGACATGGTAGAGACCCCATTGCTGGAGGCTTTCAAGATGCGACTGGACAGGGTGCTAGGTAACCTCATCTAGGCTCTCTTTCCCATGAAAGGCTGGACAGATGATCTTTAAAGGTCTCTTCCAACCTGGGCTGTCCTATGTTTCTGTGATTAGCTATCCCCCCAAATCCTACATTTCTGGAGACTGATTCCCAGAGCTTCCCATCCAGACCTCCAAAGCTGCCCATATAATCTACTCTCTCCCTATGAGGATAAGGTTATCATAGAATAATTTACATTGGAAGGGACACCCGGGGGTCATCTGGTCCAATCTGCTGCTCAAAGCAGGTTGCTCAGGGTTGTCTCCAGTCAAGTTTTTAGTATCTTCGAGGATGGAGATTTCACAGCCTCTCTGGGCAATTTGTGTCAGTGTTTGATCACAGCCATGATGATTTATATTTTTACCATGAATAAACATAATCAGAATTTCATATGTTCCAAATTGTGTCCATTGCTTCTTTTCCTACCACCATGAACCCTTGAAAAGAGTGCATGAAAAGAGCTCTGACTTATCTATCCCCTCCAAGTAGGTAACTGTAGACAGCAGTAAGATCCCCCAGTAACCTTCTCTTCATTCGAACAGTCTCAGATCTCTCCACTTCTCATACATCCTCTGCTGTAGCCCATTGTGCATCTTGGGGGCTCTCCATGAGACTTTCTTCAGTGTGTTCATGCCTTTTTTGTACTGGGGAGCCCAAAACCAGACACAGGACGTCAGAAGTGGTCTCTCAAGTGCTGAATGGAGGGCAATAATTGCCTCCTGCTAAGCTAGGTCCAGCTCAAAGCATCCAGGAGACTGCCGAGCACAGAGCTAGAACAAAATGGCCTAGAAATGTGTGCCCAAATGTAAGAAAAATATACAGATTTTTGCTATGGGTGGACTAGCACAGAAACGAGGAGATGGGAGTTGGCCACCTCAGCCCCGAGCAGTAGCAGGCACACAAGTAAGACAGAACAGTCAGTTGAGAGAGAGTGCATAGACACGAGGGGAGAAAGGTAAGGAACACCATAACATTTTAGAGCGCATAACCGCGTGAATATTAGTATGAAGCAGCTACAACTGAGCTTAAATTACTGNAGTAAGACAGAACAGTCAGTTGAGAGAGAGTGCATAGAGATGAGGGGAGAAAGGTAAGGAACACCATAACATTTTAGATCACATAACCGTGTGAATATTAGTATGAAGCAGCTACAACTGAGCTTAAATTACTGCTGATCCTAACGGGAATAAGAACACCAGTAATTTTCACATTATAATATAATAAGGGACTGTATCACACAAACAGATTTTCTTAATATAAGTGTAGCCTGGTTAAACATTGTACAGCACCAGCATGAATGGACCATAAAATGGGCCAAAAGTGGCATAAACCAACTGACTGCAGAGGCATTTCTGTAACCTAGTATAAAAAAAAAAAAGGAAAAAACCCCCAATGAATCTTTGTCAAGCAATGACATATTTGCATCTTCTATCCGGACCGACAGTATCCTGCAAATAAAATTATTCATTGTTCTGTAAAGCTGCATCTCCAATACACCATACTGCAACCTCCACATACCTAGAAATGAGATCACTAATAACAGGAGGAAAGAATTTCTAAGAGATACCAGGAATGTAGCGCACATGCATGTGGAAGGAAAAATAGTGATGCGTCTACCACCTTTGTGAGTAACTCCCTCAGTGAAGAGCCAGTTAAGTATTAAGACCATGAAGTCTGCCTGAGACACGGTAGCAGCAGTAGGTCTAGAGAAGGAGGAGAACGCTTTTATCAGGACTGCAAATGCTGGCTCTATTAACAAAAAGCAACTTTGCATTACCATTGGGCTTTTACAGTGGCAACAGGAGGACAAATTAAGTCCATACCCAGAGCTGATCATAAGGAGCAATGGAAAGCAAAACCTGGGTTTCTTCTTACTTTGTTACTGGAAGAAAAGAACGAGAACGAAGGAGGCTCTTATGCCAGGAATAGTGATCAAAGCACTGGAGCAGCTGGCAAAAGTTTCCAATCAGTGCAATGATTTGGGAAATCTGCACATGAAATACAAATTCTAGTTAATATTTAAGCTATTATTCAAATGAGTAACTCTCTGTCACAGATACTTTTCTGCCGACGTGGATTGACTATGGGGACAACACTTGCAATAAGTCCCTTCTAGATCAGAAACATTGTCCACTTCTTCCATTTTCCCGGAGGGAAGGCATTAAAATGTCAGAAGTTAATGAGTTATACAAACTCTTTTTAAAAAAAAAAAAATTTTTTTTTTTTTGCTTTAACTTTACCCTCCTTTGCAAAAGGCTTATTCTGATTTCTTTTGATACTGGTTTCTTATAGAGATTTATTTATGATAAAGTCTTGTCCTTGACCCAGAAAAAATTATGCACTGATGGTATCAGAGGATCAATTTTATGCAGAGAGGGAAGCAGTCTTTTGGACTGAACTGCCTTCTCTAAAACCAAGGTCCATGAACTAATCACAATTGCTAAATGCTTCCAGCCAGGGGTATAAGCACTTGCCGTGTTTGTATTTATTTAAAATAATCGGATGGGACTGGGGCCACAAAGTGATTTTTGTGGTTGGAAGAGGTTAACAGCACAAAAAAATGTTGAAAACTGCTGTCCTAAATGGTTTAGAGAATTTGCAAATACATTATATTTTGGACTACAAGCTAGAAGAATGAGCAGTGCTTGGGGGGGTTCCCAAAGGCTATTTCTTACTAAATAAACTGTTGGGATGGAGATTTGCTGGAGCTTCTTGCTGGACTCCACTTTCACTCCCAGTTGTTGTGTGTCACATAATTGAGCCTGGAGGCGATACGTGTGTGTCTCGCCATGCCAACGTTCGTTTACAACAGGTTCTGCTCGAGATGAGAAGAGCCTTCCTGGCTATCTATCAGCAAGAATCAGCGATGACACCCGAGGCATTCTGCGACTCCACGCCATCGCATTAACGAGCGGGCAGATGCCCTTGACGGAAGGAAGGGTTATTATTTTTCTGAACAGTTTCCCTACCCACATCACCAGCCCGCTCGCTTCCAGTTCAACAAGCCGCTCTTTAGGCAGAAATCAGCCTGACAGAGACTTTAAGAAACAAAAGTATAATTAAGACCTGTTAGATTTTGGATGCACCTTTGCCATGTCACCGCTGACTTTGGAGTCTGCAACTAGTGGCAAAGAGCTTTCAGCGAAGAAAAACTTGAATGAAATAAAAATAAACAACCCCCTGAAAAAAAAAGCAATCATATATCAGGGGATGTCTTCCAAGGGAGAATGTTAGTGGCATCCTTTCACATCTCTATAGCCTTGCATGTGGAAAGTTTCTGCAAAACCAACCTGTGTCCTCTGAACAGCAAAGAGCAGCAAGAATTCTGTATTTGAAAAAAATTCTTAAAGCACTTGTTCTTGCTCAAACACTAAAATTGCAAAGTGTCTGCACTCAAGCGACTACAGCCATGCAAATTAAGGTCATGTTTTGAAGAAAACAGATTCCTCCTGTGCCTGCAAGTGACTTCTATGTGCATTTGTAATGTCCCCATCGCTAAGGCATCTGTGCCACCAGCTAATAATGGAAATAATAACAGAATAATGGAAAAGCTGCATACACAGGCAGCTCTTATACTGAAATCTGTGTAAGTACAAACAGAGGCCACCTCTGGAAAATATGGAGAGAGGGTCTTCAGTAGCTTAGTCCTAAGCACCATACTTTCAAAGAACAGCAGCCATTTGGGCAGCTGAACTTCTGTGTTTGCAAGTACACATGCATATTAAAGATCATAAGAGCAAGAAATTAGTGAGGGAAGAAATGTCTCATAAAGAATTTCCAAAACCAGGGATGGTCTGCATGTATGGCAACATATGATGTTGTCATGGTTTAACCCCAGCCAGCAGCTAGGACCATACAGCCACTCNAACAGTTCCCCCTTCCTCCCAGAAGGGCAGGGAGAAGAGGGAGAAAAGGAGGGGAAAGGCAAGGCCAAAAATCCCCTTGTGGGTTGAGATAAAGACAGTTTAATAGAACAATAACAGAAAAAGGAAAATAATTATAATGATAAAAGAATATACAAGATAAAGTAAAACAACACAAGACACTCTCACCACCCAGTGAATTGGTTGCCCAGCCCAGTCCCAAGCAGTGATCACGAATTCCCACCCCCCAGCCAAGCCCTATTTATATACTATGACCTCTGTGGTATGGAATATTCCATTGGCCATTCCACTTTTCTGTCTATGCTCCTTCTCAGCTTCTGTGGGAAGCTGCAAAAAGTCCTTGAATAGTATAAACATCACCCAGCAACAACTAAAACAATAAGCATTATTTACAACCCTTTCATACCAAATATGAAACACAGCAACCACTAGAAAGAAAATTAACTCTATCCCAGATGAAACCAGGACAGATGTATTTTGCACCGTACAAATACAAATGGGGCACTTCTCTGAAATACAAACTTCTGCTTTCATGCATGCTCTGCAGTTAGACTGAAAAAATTTAATTTAGTTTTTTAAGCTTTTGAACATAGAAGCTGTTACAAAAATTACAAAGGGATTTCCATAGGGTGTAAAGAGGTCACAGAGAAAGCTTAAGCCTGTTTTGAGAATTAGTTCAACAAAAGAAAACCTTACACATACTTGACTACAAATTTGCAAAGACAAATATCCCGATTTCTGTAAAGGTCATTTCAGGTAAAGGTTTAAAATTCATACTGTTTCTTTAGATATCCAAATGTATATCCAACAAGAATTAGAATAGGAAGAGAAACTGTTTTGTTTTGTTTGCCTGGAATCTGCCACCTTTAAAACCAACTTGTTAAAAACACTAGTTTCCATCTGCCAACAGCACCACAGCATATACGTAGTGCTTTAAGTGCAGAAGAGGATGTGAAGTCCCTCAGAAACCCCATGCTATTTTGTTTAGGACATATTTTGATGATGTTTCCTCCAAGTTTCCAAGTGATGGCTGGGTCAGCAAGCTCTGGCACAAAACAGCAGAGAGATGGGTGTGGACTAGACAGCGTGTGGACAGGAGTCAGGCTAAGGACACCACTTGAGCCAGAACGGTTGTTTCTGCACTGGAAATAAGGCTCTAATTTCTAAAACATCTGCAGGATACTCTCCCTCAAGGAAAAAAAAAAAAAAAAAAAAAAAACCAANTAAATCTACTTCACTTAGAGTTACATTGTAAGAGGATTTATGACTAAGATGGGAAGAAAGAAAATATTATTTGCAATTTTAAGGAGGATATCATAGAAACTACATTTAAAGATCCAATCCTGGCAGCCCACATGCATGTACAGCTCAGTAGCACCCACTTTCATGACTAAGGATATGTGGCTAGAGACAGGCTTGCAGGTTAAAACTGGTTGCTTTATTTGCGGCACAAATTTCCTCTAACTAGTCAGAGAGCTGGAAACGTCCTGCTTCAAATAAAACCTAAGAACACAGTAGTTAATATATATTTGTAGGGCAACTTGAAAAACTCTTATGAAAAAACGTTTTTTAAAATCATTTTCCCCACTGAACAGCTCAGAGAAGTGCATCCCTGACAAAGGCCCATAAGGGGCCAAACACTGGTTATTTGTTCTCTTTTGCTCTTTACAAATGAAGCAAAATACAGTTAATACATTATGCATGTCTTCGAGCATATTTTTATTTAGCCTGTTCTGGTTTGTTGTGCCTTGGGAACTTTCACTTTGTTTTGTTGTGCCTTGGGAACTTTGATTTTGTTTTTCTGGTTAATAATAAAATGGAAATATTAGGGCAGGACATCAACCAATCTACAGCGTGTGAGATTTGTTTAAGTTTCAATGAAACGGCCTCTCAACGTCTCTTTTCCATTCCCTTATCTTATCAGTCACCAAACCACTCTCAACAAGCTGGCCTGTCACAGGAGCAGCGCGGGCCAGTTGCTATTAGTCATTTCATTTCCCGTTAAGATGATCTGTTGTTTCACCCGCAGGAATAAGATAGACTTTTTCCAGTAACGGGCTATAGCATCTCAGTACTGTGCAGTTCGGGTAGAGAAACCATTCCGTGCCTCATACTTTTAGAATTACCATTAAGGTAGTGTTTAAAGCAGACAAGCATATTAAACAAGCAAAAGACAACCCTCCGTCGCGAGGAATTTACTCCTATTGCAGAAGTGAAAGAGTGAGAGAGTACAGCAAAGCCTAAGGGAGAAAGAAGGGGAAGAGAGGACAATTGTCATGAGATTAGACAGTTAATTGCAGTCATTACATTCACATCTCAATATTACTTTTTTATTTTATTTTGGGATGGGGGTATCTTTTGGCAGGTAGCAGCAATTTCTGTGCTCCCGGGAACATAAGAGAAAGGTGGGGAGTATGAACAGATTAAGGAAATTAGGACCAAAGAGGTGGGAAGCAGGGTGGTGGTTGAAGGGTTTTGATGGGGCTGAAAGCCAAGTTCAGAGCAAGTGACAAACGGAGTGAGGCAGAGAGGGACAAAAGCCGTTAGAAATGAAGATTTGTAAGGGCAGGAATACAGGAATGAGTGGTCCCACAGCAGGTCTGAAGGATAGGCTTTCCCCCGGCAGCACTCCTCTCTATCCTGCTCTACCCCTCTGGCTGGAGGACAGCATCTATACAGCAACACTACAATAAATCGGTACTCTTGGAATGCTAATTTTCCCCCTTCCTCTTATCCCAATGGGATATCCTTAATCAGTCCTTAAGTGTCCCAAAAGACTTCCAACCTGGGGCAACGAGGAAGGGTGCCTACATGGACACCCTCCAGGAGGGTCACTTTTTATTTTTCTGAAGGATGCACAGAAATTGTCAGTCTGTTTGTATATCCCTAGACGGCAATCTCCAAATGTGCTGCCTCCTTCTTATATGGCTGCAAGACAATTTGGACTGAACCAGCCCTGTTCCTGGCTCTTCAAAGGCTTCAGGCCTGTAGGTCACATGGACCAAACCAAGTTATTCTGAAACTCTCAGTGGAGAGACTGTTCCAGTCCTTCACAAGGTGGTGGGAGACTTTTCCAGGATGTCATCCTCCTCTGTCCTCTTGTTTGAGCACGAAATCAGTGCAGCTCCTCTATTGTGAACAGCACCCAGGGGTGGAAATGATCTGTTATGGAGCAGATCTCCTGTAGGGTCTCCCCTATATGTAACCCACTTACAACAAAGCTTTCCTCCTTCCTATCCCTGATTCTATTTTTCTCGTGGTGATCTGGAGGTTTTTTCATTTGCTAGGGGTTTGTTTGTTTGTTTATTTAGCCTGGGTCTGGTGGGACCCTGAAAAGGCACAAATTAAGTGCTGAAGAGAAGCTCCTCAGATGCAAGCCGAAGGGACTGCCTGGCTGCCCAGGTGAGGGAGGAGGGAAGGGCTTCAGTGTCTCACAATTAAACTGCCTAGTCCTGCCAGCGCCTATCCTCCCCCTCTCCCTGCACTCTTCTCAGCCGTACTCAGTAGTACAGTCGTACTCTTACCGTGAGCATCCCCCGGACACAGCTACCATACCTGGGAATCACAGTCTGGTACGCCTGAACTGAGCAAGAACTTTCCTGGCTCACAGCCTGGGAATGAGCTGAAAAGGGATGAGAAGCTGCTATAGAAACCCTCAGTCGCAACTGCCACTGGCAACTCAGTATCCCTCCTCCAATAAAGCTTTCAAGGGTATCTCATATGGTTTCTACAAGATCCATAGCCAACTCAAGAGGCAATTGCCAAAGATGGACTGAAATGCGAGCCTCTGAATTGCTTTTTAGGTGACATTACTTGTTCTTGGGCCTGATGGCTCAGCAGATGGCTTACAAATGCTGAGATCAGGCTGGTAAACCCAGGCCTGGAAGACAGCTGGCAGAATTGCTCAGGTTAAACTCCAGGCTGCCCACCATAGTGTGGACCTTCAAGTGGGGTTTGCAAGTGTCTGTCAGGCATAGTGCAACGGCAAAAAGGAAAAAAGAAAATATTGTGAGGCCCTGGTAGAAAAATGCACCTTTTGGTGGCCCTGAAAAAAAGTGCCTTTTGGCTTTTTTAGTCCTAAACCTTGCTGGCGACATGAGCTTTTTGAGACGAAAAGGTATAAGCTGTCTGACCAACAGCCCAGAGGCTGACAGCACTGCAGAGACGTCAGCTGGCTGCCCTCTAAAAGGGCCAGCCAGGGCCCAACTGGCAACCTGGGGCAGCATCAGCTCTTCAGACTACTGCTGCTGCAGCCGCTGCTGCAGCAAAGCATGGGACAACGTTGCTAATAGCTGGGCTGCCAACAGCTGACTTAGTGCTTTGTGCGAAATGAAAAATCTCAGGATGCCTTTCTGCCACTCCTCTCGCACTAAAGACAGAGTTTTTTAATCAAACAAAAATGGTGTAGTCAGTATTAGACTACTCACCTGGCCAAAAACCTATGTCCACCCTTAGATAAGAGTTTCTCACCTGCCCCAGCTTCCCCTGTGGCTTAAAAGAAGTCCTTCAGGGAAACAACCAGCCTTTTTCCCTTCCCTTCCCTTTCCTTTCCTGCTGAACCCAACATCTGGCATCTGGATGAATTTCCTCTCCCCTTTGCTACTAACTGGGAATTCATTCTCCTTGGTCTTCCTACACAGGCTTTTGGAAGTCTAACTCCACCATACTCACAAGAGGCTTTCCCCAGCTAAGGTGGCATGAGATACATCGAGCACCTCAGTGTTCGGTACACGGCCTCAGCATAAGCCCTCCTAACTCCAAATGAGCTGCCACCATCACAGGGAATGAAAGCTGCTCATTTGCATCAGTGTACCACTGCACTGATAGCATTAGCTCTGCCTCTTAACGAGTCTAGTGAGCCTGGGAATGGCAGCACTGGAGTGGCACACCCTGCCATGGAGACGCTATTTCAGGTTGGAAAAAAAACAGCACGGTTGCGACTCCTCTGCTGCTATACTTGGGATGGACAAGCCCAAAGGTGAGCCCAGAATTAACTGCTCTGGCACTGCCATTCTTCCAGTTCCTCCCTTGTACCGCAATGTGTAGTCTCTTGCCTTAGTGGAATAAAACCCAATTCAACCTTTCCAGGCTATTCCACCAGGGGAGAAGAAAATCCTGTTAAAACAGTGCTATTCCCTAAAACAGTACTGTGCATTATACTTTCATCAGCTTTAACTTCATACACTCGGTACTTCTCAGCATCCTCTTCTCAAGCAAATAACACAGCCATCACATGCTTATGCTAATAAAGCACATGTAATATCCTCTTCCTCCCTGTTTTCTTTTCTCTCTGGGGTCCGTATATTAGGAAAGGGATTCTCTAAATGGTGTTTAGAAAAGCTTCCAACTATTTCTGTTTGCTTTCCTTTATCACTGTGCTGAGGTTGTACTCAGCTGATACAGTGGTTCAGTTTTTCCAGCTGGGAATCAGACCAAGACACAGCAGCAGAAGCAGCAGTCAGATCCCATCGGCAAGGCACAGATTTTCAAAGCTGTTGTGAGTATGAACTCATTTAAAAATCATTTAAGAAGCATTTAAATTAATTACAAAAAAGAGTAAGAAAGCTTACCTTACTAACAGCTTTAGGGTCTGTACTATATCTCATCTCTCAGCCTGGATCCCAGATGGTCAGAGCACCAAATTGCTATTTGAGTTTTAATTATTCTTCTTATTATATTCCAGATATGTCTGGAGACAAATTATGAAGCTCCTGATGAGTGGCCAGGAAGTAGGCACACATAAAGACCATCAAAAGGCCTTGTCATACCTTGTGTTGTGGCAAGGCTCAGGTCGCCAAACTGTCCCGTGCAGATCTGTCATGATTAGAAAAGCTGCAGGCAAACACAGCATCCGAAAAGCCTCTGCCCAGTTAACATCTGTGCATCATGCTCCCTATCAGACGTGCTTCTGGGTTTCTGGGATCTGTGTTCGCTGGCAACACTTTTCAAATACTTGCAGAGGTTCTCAAGGTGGCCAGCTATGGCCTTGGGTGAAGCTGATTATTAGATGTGCTGGCTTGAGTCTTAGTACTATTCTACTTCACTTCACCCATACAGACTGAGCTAAGTGCAGAAAGATTGTCCTGAAGATGGCATATGGGGCGAAAAGCTGGTTCCTGGCATTCCTCGCATCCCTGATCTTCATCCCACACTCACAACCACAGCATCACTGAGACCCTTCATGCACCACAGTGGGAGTCCTACTCTGCCCTGGTGAGGCCGCATCTGGAGTATTGTGTCCAGTTGTGGGCTCTGGTTCAAGTTCTCTGGTTCAAGGAGGACGGGGAACTGCTGGAGATGGTCCAGCAAAGGGCTACAAAGACGATTAGAGGACTGGAGCATCATTCTTATGAGGAAAGGCTGAGGGACTTGGGTCTTTTTAGTCTGGAGAAGAGAAGACTGAGGGGGGATCTTACCAATGTTTATAAATACTTAAAGGGAGGGTGCCAGGGGGATGGGAACAGTCTTTTTTCAGTGGTGCCCAGTGATAGGACAAGAGGTAACGGGCACAAGCTTGAACATAGGAAGATCCATCTAAACATCTTCTTTACTTTGAGGGTGGCAGAGCACTGGAACAGGCTGCCCAGAGAGGTGGTGGAGTCTCCCACTCTGGGGACTTTCAAAAGCCGCCTGGACGCCATCCTGTGCAACCTGCTGTAGGTGACCTTGCTCTGTCAGGAGGGGTTGGACTAGATGATCTCCAGAGGTCCCTTCCAACCCTGACCATTCTGTGTGATTCTGGAATCCTAACTAGCTCCAGGATGCAGCAGGGCCAGCAAAATCAGTCACCCCTGATGAAAGAAATGGCAGCTTGAACTGCCGGTCTCAGGCAGGGACAAGCAAACCAGCAGACAGGCACCCACGTCAAAATCTTGTTTTGCTGGTACATCGGAGGTATTTCAGTTGCCTTTGCCATATTATTAATTCATGCCCTCTCCACGCATCATTGCCTCACTTAGAGTCGCATAGAACCTAAACATATATTAAAAACACTATCACTGCATAAACAGCTCATTAAAATGGATTTAAAATGGGGCCTATAAAACTAAAATAAACAAATCTAAACCAAGGGTAGAATGCCCTTAAAATTAGAGATTTATGCTTGACCGGAGAAAACAAACGAGAGACTTATCTCGTTTCAGCCCTACAGATGTGCCTACCCAACTGCATATCCTGTAACAACTTAAAAGGCAGATCCAGTGTGATTCCTCTGTAGGCAAACGCTAATCTCTTTACCTTCACAGACAACTGAAAATAAAAGGAAGTTGAATATTTTCTAGTTTAGCTAGATTATTCCAAACAGACTCTATTTTCTCTAATTCCACAAAATAGATCCCTTTAAGGATACGCTTATGCGCTCAGTGGTTGTCCTGCGCTTCATCTGCCCATTATCTGAGCTGCAAAATCAGAGACAGAGGCAGCTCCACTTTATAAAACAGGCTGGTTCGATACCGTACGGTAAGACTGCGCCCATGCTAAGAAAGTCTGCCTTCAGGAAACTGATTTTTGTAACTCAGTGGGCATATATATGACCAAAAAAACTCTGAGGCTGTGTTTCAGCTTTAGTGCAACTGAATTGACCTGCATTTTACAGCAGCATTCACCTCGAAATGCACAGATGAAGAAGGATTTCGAAGTGTTCAGGAAATCACAGTAAGACAAGAGACTGACCTGTTCCTCTGCCCACAAGGAATGCAAACACAGGATTTGATCTTCTGACACTATTTTAAAAGATATCTGTAACTAGACTTACAGATCACAATTAACAGATAAGTGACCTAGCCAAAATAAAAATAGACTATTTAATGCAGCAAGTTCAATATTATATTTAGTGCTTTGGAAATCATCCCTTCTGTCTGGCAGCCAGGGTCATCATCTGCCTATTCAACTTTTTAGAACAATAAACACATCAGTTCTAGGGATCATATTAAGTTATTATGGGACTGGCTATCAAAAGGTATGTGGCAACAATAAAAACTCAAGAGTATTTACTGCTTAATACGCTTGAGATCCAGCACTTTCCAGCGTAATGCATTATCACCTGGGACATTAGTTTCAACATCTAATTTCCAGGGGACATGGAATGTTCAAACCCAAGTGGAAGAGAAAATGAACTGGTCCAAACAGCATTTTGATTTTGAACGGCAGTTTAAAATAACAGGTTTTCCATTCTAATCTGTAATATCTAATGCACAATATCCATAACTCTGAAACAAACTCCCGCATTTGGCCTTCCACTTTCTTATTCATTATCCCATTTTGGAAAGGATGCATCACAAAAATCTTTTCTATGGTGCTTTAAGAAATAAATGATTTTCAGTCATTTTAATAGTGCCACAACGACAGCCAAATTTCGCAGCATCTGATACGAGAAATTGCCATTTGATTCCTCCCAAATTTTTTTAAACCTTCTTTTCCACTGGGACCCTTAGCAAACCACAGCCCTTTCCATTTGAGGGTGAGACACCAAACAAAAGAAGAGAAGGGGCAGGAGTTTCCCAGCTCTGTAGCACTGGTATGATTCACAAGGGGAATTTTACGCCTCCCTCTAAACAGATGTCATGGCAGAAGCAGCCGACACACCCTCAGCAGATGGGTCTTCAAATGTCTTGATGCTGACAAAACATGTTTCCATTAAATTTTATGTCCAGAATGACCTACTTCCATTTCTCATACAACTGATGCAGCGTCCCAGCAAAGGCTATTCATCTTTTCCCTTAACTGTTGTCAGCTTTGCTGAATTGGAAAAGGCCTGTTAAGCCAAAAGGACCTCAGCAGTGATCTACCAATTCAGCGCTCTTCCCAGAAGAAATTCTTCGAACGCTGCTACCGTAAAAAGGGACATTTTCACACTTGTATACTGCTTTCAATCTGAACTAAGCGTGCCAGATAACAGAGGAATATCTGTTACCATAGTCAGCGCTATCATTAGGAAATACACTACTCTCAACTTCTCAAGCTTTCTTTCCCGAATGGTGCCTTTTGGTTTTGTGTTTTTTTTTCACGTGAGACCTAAAAAAAATACTCTCAGTTAGAGACTCTCTCAGAAATCTGCCACGAGTCTCCTCAAGTCCTGTAGTACTTGAATGCCACAGAACTAACACTGCTGATGGTGAAAAGGGGAGCGATCCCATTGATGTCAGTGGTGTTTCATCCTTTCACCACAAAAGAGAAGCTGGCAAACGGTGGCGACACCAAACAACTGCGCTGCCATAATTTTCTTGGTCTGCCGTGTCCATCCTCCAACTACAGCACATGAATTTATCCAGTTTTGGAGGTGGCTGGTGTTTATAGTATTGACTCAGCACACCGTGGAAAAGCAACAACCACGGTACATGTGACAAGTGTGCTATAACGTCTACCTCGACCTCTCACAAACTTGATCCACTGTAGCTGCTGTCTTCAGAAGAGCTGAGACCTCACAGTGCAGCTCATATGTAAAAATTTCATGAGGTTCTTTCAGTTGATAAAACAGCACCACAAAAATTAGATTGCTTCTGGCTGCCTGCAGATATTTTGACAACAAAATGGAAAAGAATATCCTTCAGCCCACCTGTGAGTGACCCGTATTTGCTCTGTTGATAACAGCCTATGTCTCCTGCCATTCTTGCGGAGCTTGAGAAGATTTGTACCACTTACTGCCTAAACTCCTTTTGAAGAAAAATACTACTCAGGTTGCATGAGTTAAAAAACACCAACTTTAAGACAAACCAATCTACCTTCAGCCTCTGTGTGTGTGCCAAACCACATGCTTGGTAGTATGATGTTAAGTGTACTGAGCTAATTAGAAGCCGATGCTGCTTCTCCCACAGCTTCTATTAAAGGAAAATTCATATTCTACCAGATAAAGGTAACTACTGGGGGAGGGGGACACAAAACAAAGCAAAAAAACACCTGTGAGAACTGTAGTAGAAGTTATTCAGTAATTGTGCTCTCACTCAGTACAAAAACCCCGAATATCCAGAAAATTGTGATCAACTTCTACTTCATGTAATACATCTGCTGCATAATCTGCTGGCAAGGTCTTTGATGTTCTGAAAAACACCAGTAACTGTCATAATTAAATCCTCTCTAGTTATTCAGCTGCATAGCTCAACTAATATTTCACACAATACCACCGGTATGAAAGCCCACTGATTCTCCGACCTGCTAGTATAATTGGATTAAAATTATTATTTTTGAAGGGAACTACATCTTGAAGTTTGGTATATCGCAGGGGTTTCCATCCTTCCCTTCAGTCAGCAAACAGCTCTGCACGGCCCGAGGAACATTTGTCTTTTGTGACAAAGCCACATCCACATTATAATCTTGCATAGTAATCGCATATGATGTCAGAAGTGCTGCTTTACATCTGGGGAATAATTTGTCTGTATAAGTAGAAACCATAAAGCAATATGGAGAAACATTTTGCCAAGGACAAATGTCTTCTTGTGGATTTTTTTTAGAGTAGTACTAATTACTTCCGTGTTCTCTTCTTCCATGGCCCCAAAAGAGGAGTTTTAAATGATGTTATGAGGTTGATGCATTTGTGCTCATACGAAGGAAGTCAGAAGCCACTGTTTCACATCTGCTGTTTTTCATTTTGTGGTTTCCAATCCCAGGGCTTCTCGAGGACTGCGGAGCACCCCGCCCGTCCTGCGTTCCCTTCCCTTCCTCTCTACCAAAAATAAGGAAAAAGCCAACCCACATCAATCCATGTTAGAATATATTTGACTTGCACTACTTTGCAAATACTCCTTAACATTTTGAAAACTCTTTAAAAAATGCAAAATCATGTGCCTTTATTTTTTCTATTCCAATAAGCCCCTTGAAGACAATATGCTGAAATGTACAGTTATTTTTTAAACAGCCCTCTGTTGTTGGTTGCAAATATTTAAACAGCATCTTTTGCCAGATTCTCTGCCAATGTGAACTGCCTGCCTCCTTCCCATGGGGTCTACAGCCTCAAAAGTGTACTCATCCACAAACGGTGGGGGGGAAAAAAGGGAAGTTAATATAATTGATAAGTTAAAAAGTAAACATGCAAGATCAGTATCGCTTATGGTATAGCTAGCATCCTTCAGCATGACTCACATTAATCCAATACGGACCATACGCAGTACTTTCATGTCGAAGAAGCTACAGCATCTTGCAGTCCTAACAACTTTTATAGCATGTCCTTGAAATGTCCTGCTCCTTTCATCACTGCTGAGAAAATATCGCAATCCCTTTACTTTTTCTACCCATAATGATAGGGTGAGCAGTGCTGAGAAAAAAATGCAATCACAATAACAGAGAAAAAAAAAACATGATTCATGGGCATAGAAAGTAAATCACTAGGAAAGCCTGTCTTGTCCTCCTTTTTATTTCGCTCATAGGTCAAGCAATCTTAATGAAGCCTCCTCCACATACGCTTTATTGTTTGCTCTTATATAGAGCATGGTTATTTCAAACTCCTTAGTTATTTTTAAAAGCTATACTGGAAGTCCTGCATCGGTTATACTGGATGTTTGCTGAAGAACTGCTACAATTATAAGTATCAAAGCTAGAGGACAGCACCATGCTCCGCTCTGTGATTTACCTGCCGGTATCAGGTAAAGTTGCCAGTGGAAAACTATGAATGATGATTACTCCCTTCTGAGTAATCCATGTCAGATAGGGAAAGGTCTTGCTATCTAACTGCCTAACTTCCCTCTCACTTCCTGCATACAAATGAAGGTTGTTAGCTGCCCGCAATTTTATCTGTTTACCTGAATAAAGGTGATAAATTACCCTATTACATCTTCATACACAAATTTGAAGCTGGATTGAAGTCAGGTCAAGAATCTGCTTCGGCGAGTCTTCCTTGCTACAGGGACCCTTATCTAGTAGGAGAAGCAGGGGAGAAAAAGCCTTTGGGCAATGGGGAGGAAAGGAGGGAAGGAAGGAAGGAGAGAACAAAGGTTCATTTGCAGCAGGGAGACATTACTGCGCTAGCTTAATCTGTCTTTCCTGGCTGGTAACGGTTGTTAAAACAAAGTAAACACAGATATCAGCGTGACAGCATCCAAAATACATTCCTAGAATCCCTGAACAGCCAAGCTGAAGTCTTTGCCATTGCTACCTGGAGCTCCCCAAACCAGCTAGACGTAGCCGCTAGCCCGGAGAAAGTTGCCATTAAGTGCAGAGTAGATTTACACAGTGCCTGGCAGGGGCTTTACCGAATTTCCTCTGGCCTTTTTCTCCAGCTCTTGGCAGACTCGTTCCACCTTCTCTCCCTACTTTGCACCATGCTATGATTTTCTACCTTTCCCCTCACTTCCTTCTTCCCTTCGAGTGACCTTTCTCTCTTCCTTCCTCTTCTGCTGCTCTTCACTCACAGCGTAATGGTGATGAAGATGAAACAACCGCTGCAGCTGAACAGCTTTTACAAACTCATGCCCTCCTTCACTCTACTGACAAGGCTAAAACCCAGTCTTATCCCCTCCCCTCCACTCCAATTGCTTATTCTTCTCCTTTTAGACAAAAAGATCCTCCCAGACGCAGCCTCAAATTTCTGAGACATTGACTAGGGAAACCACTTACACCCATACACAAACAGAACAATCAGCAAAGAAATGTGGGGTACTAAAATACAAATAACTAACGCTGATCAGTCAGCAATTTTTTCAGACCACAGTAGAGATAATTCAGAGCTCCCAAAAATAAAAGGTCAGTACGCAAATCTGACCACCATGTAAATTTAGGTCAAATCCTATCCCGAAATAGACATATATGTTTCCCACAGAGTCACAGTGGATGGAAAAAAACCTCAAGGGTTAACCTTGTTTAACACTCTGAACATGGGTAATCTAATAACGACCAGCAAGACCTTTTTCTTTTTGCCTGATGTCCAAAGGAGATGAGCAGTGGGGATTCTCTGCTGGAAACCTTGTCTCTGTTCAACATCTTCTCCAGGGATGTCGAACCTCTCAGGCTCGTGCAAGGTGTATAACAGAAATAGTTTAAACCAACCCAGAAGATCTATGAAGTGAATGGACTCAGTAAAGCCCTTAACAGCTGAAGCTGAATTGCTTAAGTGTATTGATTTTATGCAGACCTATGGTGGTGAAATTCATATAGAAGTTACAGTACTCAATGCTACGTTTTCTTTTATATCTTTTCCTGTTTATGGAGCCATCCACCGAAGATGGGCAGGCATACTCCATTAAATTTTTACTTTACTTTTTTTTTTTCCTGAAATATGTGTTTATTCTAACAAAAAAAAACCAAACCAACCCTTAACTCTGGATTTATCGGGCTGTTTCGGAAAGCAGATGTGGAACTAAAAGAACAACATGCCTTCTACGGTATCTTCAGACATGGTCCTGGAGAACTGAGTTTCCTTGTGTCTATTCAATCCATCTCCAACCTGACTACCAGGAAGAAACTCAAAACAATGACTTCTTCCTCCCATCCACACAATCTACCTTCATTCCTACAATGCTACTGAAAAAAATAATTTCAAATATTTCTCCTTCAGACCAAAAAACTTGCAACATCTTTTTAGGACAAGCAAAATACAGAATTGACCTGATACAAATATATGCCAGAACCCTAATAGCAGACAGAGGTACAGTGTCAGCTTCTCAGATAATAGCAGTTACGTTAACAGGAATAAACCTTTGTGGTAATTCCCCACAATTCTGTCGTAAAGCCCATTGGCATTTAAAACCATTTAAAGATATTTATTTGTAGAGAAATAGAATACTTTCTATATAAACCCTGCAAAATTTAAAGATGTCTGTGCAAGAAACACATCTGTTTTCTTTGAACCTGTAAAAATCAGATGCCTTAAGGTAAATAATTGCACCTCTGGGTGGGGTTTTTTTCCAAATCTTCCTGTAATCTTGAGATAGAATGAATATCTGCTTGATACTTCCCTGGAACTACGGTTCAAATAAACACTCAGTGACATCTCCTGCCAAGTCTCTCCAGGCTATTAAGGACACACCAAGTATTTCTGGACTTCTTTGAAAAGGAAAGATGTGGGTGACACACCCAGAGTCACCGAGGGTTTGCATCATCGCTCTGAGCACATTTCCATCACCTCTGGAAAAGCTGAGTTTGTTTGTTGCTGTTTCTTTATATGTTGAGTCCCTGCTTGTTCCATTCTTGGCAAAAGGAGTTTTACAGCGCGGAGGCTTATGCAGACAGGATTCTTCTTGTTTAAAACTTACTTTCAACTATATTTCATTTGAGAGTCTTAGCCATTTTCTAAACTCCTGCCATCAGCAGGGACCATGCTTTAACAATCAGCTACTATTCACTTTGCAAAACAAGAATGTTTCCAGCAGCGTGAAGCTTTGCCCAGAGTCTTACAGGCTCAACCCCTGGCACTTACCTACTCCTTGTTGAGATCTGCAGCAATGCAATACGTCTTTCCAGCTCATTATGTCAGATTACAACGGACAGAATGCAACTTGTTTCAAGTTTTACAAAGACTCCAGCATGATTTTTCCATTTGATTTTTTTTTTTTTTAATTCTCCTTATGCACTTTTAAGAAATTGTATTTCTTAGGTAGGGTGGGTCTAAGAAACCCTAGAAACCCAGCTTGCTTTCTCTATCTGCCTGCAGGCAGCCGGAATGGGTGCCAATTGCATTTGCAGGTATTGTTATAGGCAGCAATAGGTTCAGAGGGAATGGGGCCCGCATCCACTCAAAGCAAAGGGCTCTCGGGAGAAAAAATGCTATTTTTCCATGCTCAGAAAGACTTCAGCTCTCCGGTCTCCTTGCTGTGTAATGCTGCTCCTGCCATTTCTGACAGCTCCAGGGTTCCTTTCACACCCTGTCCCACACCCTTCCTGAGCTGTGGGTTCAGGATTTCATTTCAATCCACTTGTGCTCTCTTCCTTAAAAGTATCATTAAAGAACCTACGTGGGAGAAGCCCTATTTAAATCCATCTATGTTCAACAATGGCAATAAAAATGATTGCACGGTTAAGCTTTTAGAAAGCCAAGCACAAGACCTGGGCCAGTATTCTTTTAATCAAATAATTGCTATTCAGGCGAGACTTTCTGTGCAACAATTATTTCTTTTAAAAAGCCCAAAAAATACTTGAATGAACTCAAGCACTCGAACGACTTTATTTAATGGCCATCATAATATTATATTATAAATATATTAGAATATTTCTTTAGCTTTGTATATATTTTCTTTTCTAATCATACCACTAGAAAAATAATACCACACTCCGGCATAAAAGAAAAACACTGTTATTGGAAAGAAGCTTCTTCTTTAGCTTGCCAAGCAGCTACCAGCCTTCCAAGCAGCAGAAACGGCATACAGTAGGGTTGCTATACAACATAATCAGTGGGACTTGGGAGAATTGCTTTGCCATTTCCAAACGTATAATGACTGTTCTGAAACGACCGTGTTTTGCATGAGGAGGATTTGAAGGGAAGCAGGTGGCTACTCACAACAGTAAACATCGTGCTGCTGTTCGGGATGGTGCAGGAGGAGGGCAAGAGCCTGATGGCAGAGTATTTCGTTTGCTCGTGACCATCTCAGACAAGGACTTGCAGGGGGGGAAGACGGCTCTGCTGTGACACATTATCAGTCCACTGAAACTCTAGTCTCCAAAGGTTTTTACCTTTTTAAAACATGGTAATAACTATCTGGCCAGATTGATTTCTTCTTTTCCCCCTGATGATTTCATCGTAATAAAATTTCACACAGAACGGTGCTACGTGTGAAGGGTCACCAAAGACTTTTGTAAGAACTCATTGTTAAAATTCAGGCACAACAGAGGAAAAAAAAGGAGAGAGAGAGAGAAGGAAGGAGGGAAGGAGGGAGGGAAGGAGGGAAGGAGGGAAGGAGGGAAGGAGGGAAGGAGGGAGGGAAGGAGGGAGGGAGGGAGGGAGGAAGGAAGGAAGGAAGGAAGGAAGAAATTTGACATTATTTACTTGTCTCTAACAGGCTTGGATTACTTTCTGAGTATAATGAAATCCATCATACCATCTAGACATGACACTGTCTAACGCTTCATCAAAATATTTGTAAACAGCAGCCTCTTTTGTCTATAGAATGGATCAAATTCTACTCACCACAAGATAATTTCAGAAAGATTTTCCAGAAAGAGGATGCTCTCAGACTCCACAAAATACAGCTTGCCTACTCTGCTCACATTTCAAATTAACCAGTCTAAACACTATCAATAAAATCAAATATATATACACAAACATATATATTTCCTTTGGAAAGAAAGAATTGCAGCAGCCCGGCTCTTTTAACCGAGAAGATATTTCCTGTCAAAATCCCCCTAATTCTAACTCCCACCACCAAAACCCTGCCCTCGCTGAAGAGAAGGACTGCAGGGTTGGCAAGTAATTCACAAAGAAAGTCAACCACGTCATCAGCAGGAAGGGAGCTGTGTGCTCTCCTCTTCCACCAACACGCCAATGTGGTTCTTTTGTTTAATTACCTTATGCCTGCTGTCATTTTTCTGGGGATTGTGCCCATTTGTGTAGACCACCAAGATTACAGAATAGCACAAATGCATCCAGCAAAGTGCACCTTAACAGGCATTTGTTTGCCAAAAGAGAGCTACCTCTATTCTCAGAGTTAGGAGAAAGCATTTGTGTTTAAATGGAAAAACATATTAATAGCTTCCCTGATTCTTCCCCTCTGCAGGCTAATGTACTCCAGAAAAGAGATTTTTTTTCAAAAGAGTAGGAATATATCTGGAAGAGCTCCTTGTTAAACTACTGGCTACACACAGATAATACCTTCCTGGGGACAATTTTCTCCTGCTACTTTTAATGTGAAGTAGCATTTTCAAAATCATTCTGTCATACATTTCTTCCACATGGGAAGGGTTTGAATTCTGACGGCCCCGAAGTAACAGTAATATTGCCTTTGCTGTAGAGCCAGCCCTGCAAGATACTAAATGTCCTTGACTTTCATTATTTACAAGTGCACCTTTCCTGGTAGGATTTTACACTAAAACCAATCCCTTTAGGAATGCAGAGAACCCAGTTGGAATCTTGAAATAATAATAGTAATGATGTTAACAATAATTCTAATAACGAGTAGTTTATTGAGCTTAGCAGAATTTTACCTTACAAAAGAAGATGTCCCATATCTCAGCTTATGTAGAACAGTAGCCACATTTCAGCCCTGAAGTGGTCAAGCAGTGGGACTAGATTGTCATAGGTCCCTTCCAACTGAACTATTCTGTTCCAGTACATGAGCAACCATCATTATCAGTGCTCCAGTTTAAGAGAGAGGGAAACCAGAACGCAGGCCAATACTATCGTGGCCCCGTTGAAAGTCAGAGGATGATCTTGTGGCAGAGCAAGTAAAACATGCCCAAATATTTGAACTCTGGGCTTTAGTTAGTAGACCAGTGCGATTCCACACTGAAACACAGGACTCCTAATGTTCTGAGCTGAAGTAAGGAAAGAGGGTCTCAATTGTGATCCATATCAGAAGGCATTACAAAAGGAAGAGCAGTGACAGAAACGATGGTGCAAAATTCCTCTGGAGAAATCTTGGCCTATCAAAAGAAAAACTAGCAGGTAGGAATCTCTGGACACACTGGGCTGGACTCATCAGATAAAATATCACTGTCCACATCAAACCCACTCAGCTCAGGCTCCTTTCATGCTCATAAGACAGAAACTGGCACATGTTGATATTAAGTACTTGGTCAAGTGCACGTGTTCGTTCATCCCAGGGCAGGCTCCTCCTAAAGCAGTGTGAGAAACTTCATCACCTTCACAAGCAGATGTCTACGGTTCTTCAGTGGGCAGCCAATATGGACCAGCTAAAACGTAGATGAAGATACAGACCCTAAAAGTCAGCTGGTATATACAGCATTCAGTTCTGGGTCCCTCACAACAAGAAAGACATTGAGGTGCTGGAGCGTGTCCAG